>CM077010.1:158671628-159319486 GCA_039090855.1 Macrothele yani
TCTTGTACATACGTGAGCAAAATGTTTTAGTACAATATTTTGACTGCAGTGAGAATACTGTCTATTGAGTAAATTTCTGTGCAGGGAAGTACCTTAACCGCAATGAAAATGTTATGCATTTTTCTCGCAGATGTGCAGGAATGTAGCTTAAATAATCAGTCATTTTTAGTCCACGCCGGGGATCGAACCCGGGTCCCCTCATTCCGGAATAAGTAGCTCTACCAATTGAGCTACGCGGACGTTTGTTATCGCTGCTATCTGCCTTTATGTCGTGTGCGTCCTGCTGGGCAGGCACGTTACAAGTTCCTGATTTGATAACTTCTGAACTTAATTTATTTATTCACTTTATTTTACTTCTTTTGTGATCATTAATGAAAAACCTCTGCCTGTGTTCTTCCTCTGCTAAAATAAGTGGTACAATGACTCACCATTCAAAAGTACACTAAAGGAAAACACAATCAAACAGTCGTCTAACAGCCACGCCTTCTGTGTATTGAGTTATTCCTTGAGTACAAAAGTACCTACGTACAACTCATGTTAAAGCAGATTTAACTCCATTACAAACTCGTAGTAACATGCACTGAAGAAGAATATTATTAGGACTATTCACCAAAGAACGTGTTGGGCCACCCCTAACCTTCAAAACAGCCTCGATTCAACGAGATGCTAATACCATCCTACTGGTATGTTCAACCAAGCGAATGTAATGACATCCGTCAATTAACGAATGTTCGCTAGAGGAGTATCTCTCTGACGAATGACTAACTCGCTCTGATTCCACAGATGATTAATCTGGTTAAGATCTGGAGATTGTGTTGTGCATTTCAGCATTTTGAAGTCACTATCTTGCACGTAGAACCACTGTGTGGCGATCCAAGCCTTTTGGAATGGCACATTACCTACTGAAAGTAGCCTTCTCCATCAGAAAACATCGTGCACATGTTCGGGTGTACCTGGTCCACAATTATCCTAAGATAAAATGCTTAATGATGCTGTGTGGACTGGCGATCACAGAGCCCTGATCTTAATCCCATAGAGCACCTATAGAATGAATTAGAGCGCCGCATAAGAAGTTTAGAACCAAGGCCTACTACTAAGCAGCAGTTAGCGGCAGCATTATGTACTGAATGGAAGCGCATACCTATCGTTGTGTTCCAAAACCTTGTCGAAGGCATGTTTGGAAGGGTCAGTGCATGCATTAAGGCCAAAGTGTACCGACACCGTACTAATGCATGTCGATAAATGCTATGTTGTGTTTCTCTTCTCCGGTGACGTTTGTCAATATAGTTTATAAAGGACTTACCCTAACTTCAAAAGTATGTTTATTTCAATTCCTGTCCTGTATCATCCATACAAGAACAATACGATTAATTGATAAGCTAAATAGCATAGCGGTAGGTAAAAATGACAAATTGAAAGTAAAAGTGAATTGAAGGTATGAAACCAAATGTAAAAGAACGTACTTCAAGTGCAACGAGAACTTAAAATCTCATGAGTAGTAAAATCCAACAAAGATAAAAACCACAGGACCCATCTCAATTCCATTCTTGCTGCGAGTATCCATATATGTTTCAGCATATATTATGCCATTATCAGTGGATCGAAGTGTTTAGAGGTGCTCAGTACTCCGTAATGATTACAGCTGTGATATGATGTGCCCAGAAGATATAGGCAATATTTGAAAACCACTGCACAACCGTTCCAACCGGCGAAACGAATATGTCAGCGAGGCTCCCACAGATGGCGCTATGCATGAACTGCACAACGAGGTATAGAGGTCTGTTCCTGATGCGCTGATGTTCAAGTATTGTCTATCATTCGGGCACATCATACACTGCCGGACAATTGCTAAGGACGGATGACAATAGCAACGATAGCAACCATAAAATGGAGGGCAAGAATATATGGAAATTAGCATAAGTGCGGGATACAGTAAGACGTGTTGTGCGTATGCAAATTTTGGATGGCCGAACTTGTTCGTGACGTCATAGCGCTGATAAGAGATATATAGGATTTGACGCGTATTGACCGTTGTTGTTCAAACGCAAAGTTGAAAAGGAAAGAATCAATTGACGAACTTGCAATTCTCAGTATGTCTTCCCGACATCACCTATATGATTTTACGCGTGGCCGTATTATTGGCAAGATTAAAGAAGGGCAAAAAATAACAGATGTTGCCAGAGAGTTCGACGTCAGCCACAGTGTTGTTTCAAGGCTTTGGAAACCATTTCAAACAAATGGAGAGTGTAGCAAACGTCACGGGGAGGTCGTGTTCGCAGTGCGACACCTGCAGAAGATCGGTACATAGTGCTATCAACAAAAAGACACCGGCGCAGCACAGCTAGTGAGGTAGCAAATCAGTTTATGGCTGCTACTGGCAAGCGGATCTCCCGAAAAACTGTCGCCAGACGTTTGCATGAAGGAGGACTATACGCCCGCCGTCCTGTTGTGTGCATCCCATTGTCCAGACGTCACCGTACTGCCCGTTTGCAATGGTGCCATCAACATCGCAATTGGACTGATGACGACTGGTCTGCTGTCCTCTTCTCAGATGAGAGTAGTAACAGGCTATCGTCTAATTGTCGACGACAACTGATCTGGCGTGATAGTGGTACTGAATATTGTCCAGCAAACATACAGGAAAGGGACCGATATCCGACATGTAGTGTCATGGTATGGGCTGGCATCATGATCAATGGCCGTACGTCCCTCTATGTGCTTCCAACTGGGACTATGACTGGCCAACGATACATTAATGATGTTCTGCTACTTCATGTTCGCATGTTCCTTGGTGCTGTTGGTGATAGATTCATTTTCATGGACGACAACGCAACATGTCATCAAACAGTCGCTGTACAGGAGTGTCTTGAGAGCGAGGATATTCAACGCCTCAGATGGCCAGCACGTTCTCCAGATCTGAATCCCATTGAAAATGTGTGGGACGCTTTGGGGAGGAGTCTTGCTGGTCGCCAATGCCCTCCAATAAACAAGGACACCGTCATCCGTTCACTGACAGAGGAATGGGATAAATTTCCCCAACAGCTGCTTGATAATGTTGTGTAAAGCATGACACGACGTGTGGAATCTTGCATCGCCCTCCATGGTGGCCATATCCCGTTTTGACATCTTACGCCGGAACGCCTGCGGACGGTAATTGCATTTTTTTCACGTTTACGTATTCTGCACAAAATGGCCTGTTTGTCCCTTGAACACGTTCCAAAGCCTTCTGGATTTCAGAGCACAATAAATTGTCTTTCTTGTAATGTCCTGGCATTCTGACATTATTTTATTTCATTTGGCATCTAACCACACTTACTTTTTTTGCGCTATATAGCCGTTTATGATCCGTCCTTAGCAATTGTCCAGCAGTGTATTACACCTGCAATCATTACAAAGGACTGAGCACCTCTGAACACTTCGATCAACTGATGAACGCATAATATATGATGAAACATGTATAGATGCTCGTAGCAAGAGTGGGATTGCGATGGATCCTGTGGTTTTTATCTTCGTTTTTAACTTTGTTGGATTTTACTACTCATGAGATTTTAAGTTCTCATTGCACTTGAAGTACGTTCTTTTACATTTGGTTTCACACCTTCAATTCAGTTTTCCCTTCAATTTGTAATTTTTACCTATTGCTATGCTATTTAGCTTATCAACTAATCGTACTGTTTTTGTATGGATGATACGGGACAGCAATTGAAATAAGCCTACTTTTGAAGTTAGGGTAAGTCCTTTATATTTTACTACTTGTAATTTGCTCCTTGTTGATATTACCGGGGATCTAGCGACCTCTGCTTAACATGCTATTTGTATAAACATGTGATGAACAGTGTTTCTGCTCAGTATTTGTCATTTTCTTGTAGGACTTCCGTCCACAGTGAGTAGAGTTTAGGTCTCAGCCACCAACAGCGAGATCGTCTTTTGGGCAGGACACAGAAACGGAAGGAATGAGAGCAAGTCTAGCGACTTTGACAGAACAGTTTGTAGTGAGATTAGAGTACAGTAGATGGCGCCACCGTTCAAGTACGATGTTGCACACATAGGGGTGAGAGAATTTCCGGGGGCCATAGGAAAGGATACCCATTTAACCAGTGGGTCCAGCCTGGGGGCCGTCACTTAACGTGCTCGTCCGATGCACGGCGGATATTCAGCGATTGTTAGTAAATCACACCATCTCTGAAAGATCAGCCCAGGTTCGAACCTGAAGACCTTGCATCGATAGTCTGACTCGCTAACCACTAAACCATCCGCGGCTCAAGTATTTCTGCTACTATTAGTGGTAGCTATATACACGGTCGAGTCACATTAGTGTGACCACCAGCTAATATCCAGGGTAACCACCGTGTGCAGCGCGGACAGCAGCTAAGCAAGCAGGGAATGACTCAGTAAGGTGCTGGAAGGTGTTCACAGGTATGTGGAGCCATACTGACTGCACTGCATCTGATAGCTGCTGGAGGGTGCGTGGTAGAGGATCCATAGAGCGAACAACATGATTGGAGTGGTCCCACAGATACTCAGTTGAGTTTAAGTCTGGGGAATTGGGGGCCAAGGAAGTACTTTGAAGTCTTCATCGTGTTCTTCCAACTACTCTCGGACATTTCTAGCTGTGTGACATGTCGTACTGTCGTGCCGGAAGATCCCATTAGCCCCAGGGAAGACAATTAGCGTGTATGGGTGTACGCGGTCTGCAAGGATAGATTCATAACGAATTCGGTCAATAGTGCCTTCCACAGCTGTGATTGGACCCAGGGAATTCCACGAAAACATTCCCCAGACCATAAAGCGGCCCTCACCAGCTTGTGTTTTCCCAGCATTGTTGGAAGAGTGTTTGTTCTCCGATGTTTCTCGCCTTATACCCCAACGTCCATCCGTTCGATGAAGAAGAAAATGCGACACATCGGAGATGGCAATCCCATGCCAATCAACAGAGGTACAATTCCAATACTGCCGTGCAAATGTAAGCTTTTCCCGCCGATGCACCTTCATTAGCATAAGTGCAGTGACCATCCGTCTGCACTGGAGCCCCATATGTAGCAGGGTTCGCAGAACTGTCATTTTAGACACACTTCCGGTATCATTCTGGTTCATTCGGGCAGTGAATTGCTCCAGTGTAGCGTGTCGATCGGCCCTCAAGCTCCTTCGAAGCCGACGTTCACCTCTTACATCAATGGCACGTGGTGCTCCTCATTTTCCACGTCGCTTATTCGCTATGGTGCCATTTCTATAATCACGATACACTTTAACCACAGCAGCACGCGAAAAGTTCACAAACTGCGCTGTTTCAGAAATACTGCCACTTTTCGCCCGAAAGCCGATGATCATCGCTTTTTGCAAATCTGATAAATCGCTCCTTTTATCCATGACAGCAACGAGTGATATGTTTTCAAAATGCATACAGCACACCTTATATGCAGTGCTGTAGGCCTGATTAAAAAAGTGCCTTAGCGGTGAACAGATTAGGTAAAAACGCCTTAGAAAGAAGAATTAAAGTTTTTAAAAAGCACTGTGAATTCTGATTTGCTATTTCTTTTTTCAGTATATTTTATAAAAAAGTTTATTACTAATTATTTTAATTTAAATCGCAATTTTAAATAAAGGAAAAGAATGTTTGTTACTCACACCCGAAGAATATGGAGGTTTCTTTAAGTAACTCTTTCATATTAATATAGAATAAATGTAACTAATATAATCACATCTATTCTATAGTGTGACTAATACGCCTTTTTCTAAGATTCTAGGAGATATCTGTTGTGTTATTCTTAAGAAATAAGAAAAAGGGTAACTTAGTAAAAGTATTCTTCGTACGCATAAAACTCCTGTTACTTATCTAAATGGCTGCGTAATTTCTCTCTGCAGTTTTTTCTCCGAGCGATGCAATAATTTTGAGGACTACCGTCCAGACAACGGTAGTCCTCAATTTTAAAGATGACAATCTGTTTTTTGGTTTAAATTTGACTAGGATGGTAAGTCAGATAACATCCGAAAACTTTAAAATTTCGTCGTCCTGAAGCGGGAACCGAATCCGCGGCTTTCAGATAGCGACCAGGTATACTAACCACTACACCACCCAGAACGACCGAGTTTCAAGTTTCCGATAATTTGAATATAACCATCACAAGATTCATGTAGTGGTTAGCATACCCGGGCGCTACCTGAGAGACGCGGGTTCGATTCTCGCTCCAGGACGACGAAATTTTCAAGTTTTCGGATGCTATCTGACTTACCATCTTTGTCATATTTACACCAAAAAACGGATTGTAATGTTACAAATTTGCATTATGTGGTGTAATCCCGTATTCCATTCATGATAATGGACTTTATATTCTCTTTACGCTGTCCAGGTGTCAGTGTGGTCAAAGGTGTAGGCTCCTGGCTAGTGGTCGTGAACTCCGCGTGAAGCAATGGGTGGTGCGCCTCCCGCGCCCTAAATCAGGGACGGCCAACAGCATATAGCCCTTATAGCAGCTCACGGTGAAAGTTCAACTCAGAAACAAACAAACATTCTCTTAACACTTATGATCCGTCCTATTGTGTGGTCCAACGGTTTAATCTCATCCTTGCGATCCGAATATTTCAATTATGATTGCATATAAACACAGCGTTCGCTATTTTCGAATATATGATCATCTAAAAGATTTCTTCTGCAACAGCCTACCTGCGAAAAGTACCTTAGCGCTGCTAAGTCTAGGAAAACAGTGTCTTAGCGCCGCTAAGCCGCGCTAAGGCCCTTGTACACCCTGCTTATATACCCTCCAAGCCAGCTCACGACACGTGCCTTCTTTCATTGGCTACGCGCTGTTGACGTTAAAAGTAGAAGGTGGTCACAATAATATGACTCGACTATGTATTTAATGACTCTTGACGTCGATCATCTGGAAGAAGCTCCGGTGTCTGCATGGTATAGCATCCCTACAGAAACGTTCAGAAGCCTCACTGAATCAGAGCCACATCGTATATCTGCGGTATTGGCAGCACAAGAAGGTCATACCTCATACTAATAGGTGGTCATAATTTTGTGACTGTTTGTGATACACTACTCAGGTGACGCATGGTTCAAAACGGCAAGCTGCAGCGATAAGCTTTGTCGTCGTAGTTCAATCGGTAGAATAGCCGCTCCTGAGTAGGAAGATGTGGTTTCGAATTTCATCACCTGCATTAAAGGGATCTTTCGCTATAACCTTTTTAAATTTTAACTTCTTTTGATCTGATACTGGAGAAAGCAAATTAATTTTTTAGCACTTCATAAAATTAGGTGCATTGTTTGTTTGCGTTTGATCTTATCGAGATAACGCGATTTTTCCTTTAAACTGTTATCGAGATGAATGTTTGCGAAATGTGTGCGAACTCGTGTTTGTATCTCAGCCGAGAACTGAGATAAAAGCCTCTTTTCCGACTTTTTTCCAACGACAGTTAACCTCGACCTATATTGCACGTGCAATTTTTTACACATTTATCTACATCTGTTTTTGGCTTCCAATAACACTCAGAAAAGTGCACGAGTATCTCTATTTTAAGATTCTGGATATGGAACACACGTGTTTGTTCTTTCTTTTTTACGCTTTCCAACTGTAGGTTGAAGAAGCGCATATGCTCCAGCTTTGTTCGTCTGTCCGTCCGCACGATAACTCACGTAAAAATGATTCGATTTCGATGAAATTTTAGTGCGTGGTAGGGGACCACCTGGGGACGAACCCTATTGAAAATGGGCGAAATGAGGTCAAAGGTCACGACATAGGAGCTGGATTCATTCCATTTCCCTTATGCATCATAACTTACGCAAAAATGCTTGTATTGCGACAGCACTTTAGTATGTTATTCCGGAGGTATACTGAACCGGTTCTGTTTAATATCATCGAAATGGGGTAAAAGATCAGGACACAGGAGCCAGATTTATTCCACAGCCATTATCTTCATAACTTGACTAAAAATGTTTCTATTGCGACAAAACGTTAGAACAATATGTCGTTCCGGAGGTATACTGAACCAATTCTGTTTAATATCATCGAAATGGGGTAAAAGATCAGGACACAGGAGCCAGATTTATTCCACAGCCATTATCTTCATAACTTGACTAAAAATGTTTCTATTGCGACAAAACGTTAGTACAATATGTCGTTCCGGAGGTATACTGAACCAATTCTGTTTAATATCATCGAAATGGGGTAAAAGATCAGGACACAGGAGCCAGATTTATTCCACAGCCATTATCTTCATAACTTGACTAAAAATGTTTCTATTGCGACAAAACGTTAGTACAATATGTCGTTCCGGAGGTATACTGAACCAATTCTGTTTAATATCATCGAAATGGGGTAAAAGATCAGGACACAGGAGCCAGATTTATTCCACAGCCATTATCTTCATAACTTGACTAAAAATGTTTCTATTGCGACAAAACGTTAGTACAATATGTCGTTCCGGAGGTATACTGAACCAATTCTGTTTAATATCATCGAAATGGAGTAAAAGATCAGGACACAGGAGCCAGATTTATTCCACAGCCATTATCTTCATAACTTGACTAAAAATGTTTCTATTGCGACAAAACGTTAGTACAATATGTCGTTCCGGAGGTATACCGAACCAATTCTGTTTAATATCATCGAAATGGAGTAAAAGATCAGGACACAGGAGCCAGATTTATTCCACAGCCATTATCTTCATAACTTGACTAAAAATGTTTCTATTGCGACAAAACGTTAGTACAATATGTCGTTCCGGAGGTATACTGAACCAATTCTGTTTAATATCATCGAAATGGAGTAAAAGATCAGGACACAGGAGCCAGATTTATTCCACACCCATTATCTTCATAACTTGACTAAAAATGTTTCTATTGCGACAAAACGTTAGAACAATATGTCGTTCCGGAGGTATACTGAACCAATTCTGTTTAATATCATCGAAATGGAGTAAAAGATCAGGACACAGGAGCCAGATTTATTCCACAGCCATTATCTTCATAACTTGACTAAAAATGTTTCTATTGCGACAAAACGTTAGTACAATATGTCGTTCCGGAGGTATACTGAACCAATTCTGTTTAATATCATCGAAATGGGGTAAAAGATCAGGACACAGGAGCCAGATTTATTCCACAGCCATTATCTTCATAACTTGACTAAAAATGTTTCTATTGCGACAAAACGTTAGTACAATATGTCGTTCCGGAGGTATACTGAACCAATTCTGTTTAATATCATCGAAATGGGGTAAAAGATCAGGACACAGGAGCCAGATTTATTCCACAGCCATTATCTTCATAACTTGACTAAAAATGTTTCTATTGCGACAAAACGTTAGTACAACATGTCGTTCCGGAGGTATACTGAACCAATTCTGTTTAATATAATCGAAATGGGGTCAAAGGTCAGGACACAGGAGCGAGATTTATTCCACAGCCATTATCCTCATAACTTGATTAATGATTTCTGGTATGTTGGAAAGCGTATCATAATCAATGCATTGCATGATTTTACTAACTTGTTTTTTTTTTCATAATTACTTAAAATGTACCTCGTAAGTGTGGTATGTAAATTGCGAACTGGAGCGTGTAAATTGCGAACTGAAATCATACCACCATTAAAACTCTGTATGTAAATTGAGAACCAAGGCCCATGACCTCTATATGTAAATTCCGAACCGACTTTTCTAAACATCTGCGGGAATTCAACATTTGGAACATTACAAAGAAAATTAACA
Source organism: Macrothele yani (assembly GCA_039090855.1). NCBI lineage: Eukaryota > Metazoa > Arthropoda > Arachnida > Araneae > Macrothelidae > Macrothele > Macrothele yani. Next base: position 158,681,337 of record CM077010.1, read on the forward strand.
CGGCCCCTGTGAAAAGGTTTTGTTGTTTTCGTGAATACATTGCTTTAAATTGTTTTACAGTGTATTAATCATTATTTTTTTATACTGGATTATTTTTTGATATCGTTTGAATGGGCACAGAAAAGTTCGCTGTCATGGGCCTTGGTTCGCAATTTACATACAGAGTTTTAATGGAGGTCTGATTTTGGTTCGCAATTCACACTAAATATGGAATATTACAAAGAATATTATCATGGCTCCTGCGCAAGGATAACAAACTAGTTCTGTTGTTTTCGTGAATACATTGCTTTAAATTGTTTTATATTGTTTTAATCATTATTTTTTCATACTAGTCTATTTTTCGATATCGTTAAAATGGGCGCAGGATTAACGTGGCCCCTGCGGAAGAATGACAAATTAGTTTTGATCTTTTCATGAATACATTGCTTTAAATTGTTTTGCATTGTTTTAATTATTATTTTTTCATATTGGTTTACACTGAAGAGCAATTGAATTAGAGACAGCTGGCGTTATGCAAATGTGGCGCTATGGGCGGCCCTGTAAACGGAAACGACATGACGTAGGCAGCGATCCGACAATATAAGGAGTGATGCGACGGAATCCAGTAAGAGTCGGACGCAGTATGGGTAAGACGAAGGATCTAAGCGCATTTGATAGTGGGCGAATTGTCGGCGCCCTACGAATGGGTCACCCCATCTCGGAAGTCGTGCAGGCACTGGGATTTTCACGATCCACTGTGCCACGAGTGCACCGTGAGTACATCGAATCCGGTAAAACCATCCCTGCAACGGCCAACTGCCGTGGACTGCAACGGCCAACTGCCGTGGACAACAGCGTGTGGATAAGCGGGTTCATCGTCAGCTAGCTCGCATTGTAACAGCAGATAGACGGGCCACAGTGCAATAAATCACTCGGCAATTTAACGCTGGTGCACAAAAACGTGTAAGCAGCCACACCATCCAGAACCATCTCCTCGCTATGGGGTACAGGAGCCATCGTCGCACGAGGGTACCGCTGCTGACCGCACATCACAGGGCGCAAAGATTAGCATGGGGGCAGGAACATCGCCACTGGACCCTATACATGTGGAAAAATGTTGCCTGGACTGATGAGTCGAGATTCACGTTGGTACATGCGGATGGCAGTATACGAGTACGGCGCAAACCACATGGAGCGATGGATCTTTCTTGCCAGCAGGGTACTCTTCAAGCTCGTGGGGGTGGCATTCTCGTCTGGGGACTGTTTACGTGGACTGAAATGGGACCCCTGGTACGTGTGGCATCGTCCCTCACAGGTCAACGTTACCGGGATATCCTGGACGACCATTTGCTCCCGTTTGTGCGCCTTCAACATCCCACTGGGGACGTCATCCTGCAACAAGACAATGCACCGTGCCATCGCTCCCGAATTTTATCCAAATGGTTGGATGAACACTCCACCGACGTGACCTCGCTTCCCTGGCCAGCTAGGTCACCTGACCTCAATCCCATCGAGCACATCTGGGATACCATCGAGAGAGATGTTTGAGGCTCTGACCCCCCCCCTCCATCAAATCTTCGTGAACTGTGGGAGCTTGTTCAGGGGTCGTGGATCCGTATGGCTTCCCATCGCTTCCGGTGTCTTGTCGAGTCCATGCCGAGACGAATCGCCGCCGTCATCAGGGCGAAAGGTGGTGATACACGTTAGTAGACAGAGATCTCTAATTCAATTGCTTTTTAGTGTATATTTTGATATTGTCAGAATGGGTACACAAAAGAGGACTTATTTCAAGAGTTTCTTATGCAAAATTTGCTTCGCGTCATTATAAAATGTGATTTTTGTCATTATAAATGCCCGAAAATGGGAAGGGGGGGGGGGGGGTAGCATGGTCCTTGCGTAAGGATGACAAACTGAGTTTCTTGTTTCCTTGAATATATTGCTTTACAATGTTTTACATTGTTTTCATCATTATTTGTTTACTTCTGATACTGTTTAAGTACAAATATATTTACTTAACACATTGGTTGTTTTCGTGAATACATTGAATTAAGTACATATACTAAATATGGAGCATTACAGAGTAAAGTAACATGGCTCCTGCGCAAGGATGACAAACGAGTTTTATTGCTTTCGTGAACATATTGCTTTAAATTGTTTTACATTGTTTTAATCATTATTTTACATACTGATTTATTTTTTGATATCGTCAGAATGGGCGCAGAAAAGTTGGTTCGCAATTTACGCATAGGGTCTTGGGCTTTAGTTTGCAATTTACATATAGGGGTTGAGGGCGGTCCGATTTTGGTTCGCAATTTACCCACTCCACTCGTAAGTACTACTTTCCCATGTCAATTTATTTTCATATTGGATCCAAATGTGATATTTGGTGGCTACGTTTTTTAATTTCCCACTCACTTTTTCGGTACTAAAAATTTTGCCTATTTTTCTACAGTTTTTGGAACAGACTGCATTCCACGAATAACTTGTAATATTTCGGTTTATTTTCAGATCTTTTAATTTCCCTGTGACGTGCCGCAAGGTGAATCGCGTATCAGTACGTGTTCCTTTGTTGGGAGAGCAAGTTATTCCGGAGAGAGGGGGCGTGGTTTCGATTTCCGCACGGACAAATTTGTGAACTTCACACTGGCGCTCGAACATAAAAATGAATCCACTGGCCGTTGGGTTCTTCGAAAAATGTGTGATGTTTGCTCCACACAAAAAAATAAATAATGAGGGAGATGATGTGACGTACTACAAGGTAAATCACGTGTCAAGACGACAAATCTGCAGCAGTACAATCCGTCCGTGTAGCTTAATTGGGAGAGCAATTTACTCCGGAGAGAGGAGGCGCGGTACGATCCTCGTCAGGGACAAATTTGTGAATTTCACGTCCCTCAATAATATTTTTACAAAAGAATAAATACGCAATACCTCAGCTGAACGAATCGTCAAAGTGATAGAATTAAAGCGATCCTAATATACAGTAGTGGCCAAAATTGTGGAAACCTTTTGGAAAATATGTATATTTGAGGTTTGATGGCTCATAACACCAATTTGTTTTAGAGTAATACCATAAAATTATATATCAATGGAAAGATAATTTCATCAAGAATGTAATGCAACAAAGTTTGTTCAATTATATGCAGTCTATGAAGAGTTATAGCCAAATAACCAGAAAAAGGAAGCACAACTTGCTTAGATTGATATGAAGTACTTTCCTTCATTTGAATGTAGCCAATGAGCATGAGTGTTTAGAGAGCCAATCAGGTGTCATCTTGTTTTGGCAATGAACCAATCATGTCACTGTAAGATTCAGCTGTTGATATCATGTATTGGAGCTGAGAGGAGGACATTTGTCAATGTGTTATGTGATTGCTATCAAGTTGGTTGGGTTTTTATCTTTCATTTAGTGAGCTTGTAAAACGTACTAAAATTAAAGAAAGTGCGCAAAGCGTTGACTGGTCACCCAAAAAGCGATGTAAAATAGTACTATTAAGTGAACATGGCTTCAGTTATAAAGAAATTAGAAGAAAAATTAGTGGAAACTTAACCAAAGGGGAAATTTCTAAATTTTTGAAGAGGTATAAGGAGACTCAGTCACTACAAAACCAGACTGGTAAAGGCAGGAAAAGGTGCACAACAACAAGTGATGATAGAAGAATTAAGAGACTGTGCCTAGGTGACAGAAGAAAATCATCTGGGTGTACACAAGATGAAATGGCGCAATGCAATGTGAAGTTGAGTGCAAGAACTGTTCGGCGTAGACTGCAGGAATTTGGTCTAAAAGCTATGATTCCACGAAAAAAATCCATTTTTATTTCTCAAACAAAGGTTGAAAAGATTGAACTGGGCTAAAACCCATGTTAACTGGACAGCGGGAAAATGGGGGCAGTGTTATTTGGAGTGATGAGATCGAAATCTCCCTGTTTGGTTGTGATGGCATAAAATACGTAAGGAGAAGAATCGGAGAAGATTTACATCCTGATTGCATTACATTTACCACGGGACACCCAGTTCGTGTTATGATCTGGGGTTGTAGTCAAAAGGTGTGGGCAGAATTTGCGTGATTAATGGGAATATAAATGGCCAAAATACATTAATGAAATACTTGAGCCCAAACTGAAGCCTTCCGCACGTGATCTTTTCCAAGATAATGAAGCATTTATATTTCAACAGGATCCAGATCCATGTCATGTTGCTGCTGTGTGCAGAAAGTGGTTTCAGGATAATCATATTCCACTGCTGGAATGGCCTGGGGGTAGATAGCTCAGACCTTAACCCCATAGAAAATCTATGGAGCCGACTAAAGAAACTTGTTAATCAGAAGCAACCCAGCAATAAAACCCAATTAATAGAAGCAATAATTCAATCTTGGTTACACATTATAACAGCTGCAGAATTAAGCAACTTGGTTCACTCCATGGGAAACGTTGTAACGCCGTAATTAACGCTAAAGGTTACACAACTATAAGTATTAACTGACATGGTGATAATTTTTGTATATTTCATTTTTTCTATGTTTCATTTTTCTTCTTTATAACTGATGTTCTAATACAAAATCCTTCATAAAAGTTATTGCATTACATTTTTGATGAAATTACCTTTCCATTGATATATAATTTTATGGTATTACTCCAAAAAAAAAAGTGGTGTTATGAGCCCTCAAACCTCAAAAATACATTAGTTCCAGAAGGTTTCTACATTTTTGGCCACTACTGTATACCGTGCAACTTGTACTATGTACCGAAAGTTCACTTTTCTGTGGTATGACGTCGTCTATTTTGGGGGGAGAGAGAGGGGATTGCATCTAAAGCCAGAGGGAGTCGCCTGTCCTTAATCTGAGGTCACTGTTTTCTGGGGAGGAGAACAGGCACAGCGCAGTGATTTCCGCACACAAGGGTAGCAAGAGTTTACTGTGAATGGTTCGACACGCACAAAAGATCCAGTTGGGGAGCCAGTGGACGAAAACAGTCGGTGAATCAGAGAGGTCAGAGCAGAGCCATCTGATCCACCATTCGGCAACAATCGTACAGGCAAACAAAACAGAAGGATCACAACCCGGCGAATCACTGCAGAATTCAGCATTGGATAGTTATCTTCGAAGCATCTTTTTTTACAGTATCTTCGAACGCACCAGATATCGGACAGTATCGCGACTGCGCTACAACAGCCGATGACTATGTTGATTGCCAACGTTTTCAGCGCAGAAAACGAAAGAATGCCTGCGTTCGGTGCGGAAACATTGACCACGGGACACTTGAGTACAATGTAAAAGTCATTTGGACGGACGAACCGAGATTTCTTCTGCGTCATACAGACGGCAAAGCTCGAATTTGGTCTAAGCAATATGAGGCCATTGAACCATCCTGTCAGGTGTCACCTGTACTGGTCAGTGTCAAAGATGTGCTGGGGTCGTTATGTATTAGCTTCCATGATACCCATCGAAGGACTTCTGAACATCACCGCGTATCTGAACATACTTACCTAATTCATGGCTACGGTTTGTCTTCGAGCAAATGGACATGTCCAGAAGAACAAAACACCAGATCTTAATGCTCATATCGTCACCGAATGGTTCCAGGAATATGTCAACGAGTTGTCCTTGCTTCAGTGGACTGCATATTCCGCGGATGAAACCCCATCGAGCATCACTGGAAGGAGTTGGAATGTGATACGAGAATGTGATGTCGGCCAGTTTGCAGCAACTGCGTGACTCCATCGTTTCAGCATGGTACAACATTCCTGCCTGAGGCTTCCAGAATCTGGTATGTTCCATTCCTCGACGAATCTAGCTGTTCTACAGGCCAAGGGGACCCCAACTGTCAGCTAGGAAGGTGTGTCTAATAAACTGGCATGTAAGTGTATATGTGGAACATATACACTTACATGCCAGTTGTGCCCGTCACTTAACCTGATACCGCAGCTCGGATTGCACATGTGGGAAGATCTAGCAGTAGTTGCATTTGACCGCGTTTCCCATTCTCGGCTGTTGCCCGCGTTCATTATTATGGTTCATGCTCTCTTTAAGAGACTATGCTCTTGATTCATTAAGCAGTTTCAATAGCTATGTTATCGAACTCGCAATTAGCCCACCTCCAACAACGAAAACACAACGGATGCGCCTCGGATCTACCGTTTTCACCCTATTGCCCTTTTCTTTGAATTTTCTGTTGTCGTCAAGGTGTTTATTCGAGAGTGTACGGTCACATCGCAAAGAGACGCTGGTGACCACGTTTCTGTATCAGTTGTTCAACTGTTCGGTCTGGCGTTCATGCCAGCAATTAGTGCAGAATGTATTATAGAAAATGCATAAAACTTTAACTTCGTGACAGTGCAGGAGTAACTAGTAACTTAAAGGTATTAGTGTGTACAGCGTTGTTAATTTGAAAAGCTTGATTTCTGAACCGTAGAAAATGTTTTGGGATTATTATGGGACGCTACTTTGTGAGACCACTGTAGAAAATCTTTAGTTACAGTAGAAAATTGTTTGAGCGGTTTTATGGGACTCTACTTCGTTTGTTAAATCACTGTAGCAGAATTGAATGCACTTGGAACATGTAGTGCCAATGGTAAATTAGTAGAAAAGTACTTTGCTCAACTCAAAAGAAACATACTTGCCGTTTTGAAACGTATTTTGCAACAGAAGACGTATCACTAGACCAATACAAGTTCGAGAAATGTTACCGCTAGTACAGACGCATTTGTTTTCAACACTTTTGTTATTTGATATGAGAAAATTGGTGACAAAGTGGGTTTCGAAGAAACAAATTCTGTAATATTATCTCACTCCAACAATCAATGCCTTCAAATCACAGAATTAGGGATCGGTATTGCACTTCGATTGCTCGAATCCATTAAAACTGTTTTAATAAAATTCGAAGAAAAAGATACATAAAATTAATTCATTAAAAACTGAGGGTTTATTCTTGCTATTAACTACAGCATGGTGAAATTCTGATGAAGCTGTTAAAAACCGGTCCCGGACGATTCGTCCAACGACGATTGGTCCAATGCCGATTCGTCCAATGCCGATTCGTCCAAAGGGACACTTGGTCCAATGCCGATTGGTCCAATGTCCGATTCGTCCAATGTCCGATTCGTCCAATGCCGATTCGTCCAATGTCCGATTCTTCCAATGTCCGATTCTTCCAATGCCGATTCGTCCAATGGTGTCATCTTACCAACGGTAAACTGTTTTATTTTCCAGAAAGGAATAAGGATTTAAATTATTCTGCTTATTATATCCTTTTGAAAGATCATTTCCGTATATTTGGTAATTGTAAACATTTTACATAAGCCTGGTAAAAGGCACTCAATGGAGAATTTCTCAGCTGTTTGCAAAGTACCTAGGCGCGAGTCTTTTTAGAATATTTTAAGTTAAAACTTAGATATTTGGTATTTGTAAACCTTTTATAAAACCTTATAAAAGGCACTCATCGTATCATTTCTCATGTCTTTACAAGGCACCTAGGCCGCAGGCCTTTTCAGAAGATTTTAAGTTACAACCTAGATATTTGGTACTTGTAAACATTTTATAAAACTTAATAAAAGGCACTCATCGTATAATTTCTCAGGTCTTTACAAGGCACCTAGGCCGCGGGCCTTTTTAGAAGCTTTTAAGTTACAACCTAGATATTTGGTATTTGTAAATATGTTATAAAACCTAATAAAAGGCACTCATCGTATCATTTATCAGGCCTTTATACAAGGCGCCTAGGCCGCGGGCCTTTTTAGAAGATTTTAAGTTACGACCTAGATATTTGGTATTTGTAAACATTTGATAAAACCTTATAAAAGGCATTCAACGGATCATTTCTCAGCTCTCTCCCAGGCACCTACGCCGCGGGACTTTTTGGAAGACTTTAAGTTACAACCTAGGTATTTGGTATTTGTAAATATGTTATAAAATCTGATAAAAGACAATCATCGTATCATTTCTTAGCTCTTTACACGCACCTAGGCCTAGGCCTTTTAACACTTTTTATTCTACTGATGTCATATTCTAAGGCGTAAGTAAAGTTAAAAATACTAGCATAACATTAGTAAGTTTTCTTGATAGGTAAGCGTTATGAATCTGACATCGGTAGGATAAAAACTGTCAAAAGAGCATAGGTCTAGGGCCTGTGAATTAATATTTCGTGCTTAAGTAAAAACGCAATATTAACTTGCTTTGATGGGCAAACATTATGAATATGACATCGGTAGAATAAAATTTTTTAAAAAGGTCTGGGCCTAGGGCTTATGAATTAATATTTCATGTTTAAGTAAAATCACAATATTATTAACTTGATTTGATATGTAAACATTATTAATCTGACATCGGTAGAATATAAACTGTTAAAAAGGCCTAGGGCCTATGAATTAATATTTCGTGCTTAAGTAAAAGCGCAATATTATTAATTTGATTTGATATGTAAACGTTATGGATATGACATCGCTAGAATAAAAATTGTGAAGAGGCCTCTGTCCGAACCCGACCAGAACGTTTCCATTGGCCAGTTGGCGGAACCCCACTGCATGCTACAAACAGAAACGGAAAACTAGTACTTTATATTATTTCATGCAAAAGAGAAACATTGAAGTTAATTGAACGGCTCGTACATGAGTAACTTCATACGGCAGCAAGGACAGTAAAAAAAAATCTGTAACCACAATATTACGCATGAAATGTAACATTATTTTACATTCTTTGTACTACCGGCACTTTCGTATAACATCGGTGATAAATCAGAAAAGTTGAGATTTTTATAACATGAGTAGCACTTTGGACAGATAAGACGGAATTGGACCAATCGTCCCATTGGACAAATCGGCATTGGACCAATCGGCATTGGACCAATCGTACCATTGGACGAATCGTACCTTTGGACCAATTGTCCATTGGACGAATCGGCATTGGACCAATCGTCGTTGGACGAATCGTACCAGACCCGTTAAAAACGAATCAAAATTTTCCAAGTATTAAGGGAAATAGATTTAAGTGTATCTAAAATAATCACAACATCGCTCCTCTTTATTAAACATAAAAGCTCGATTTATTTTTAATGAGTATTTTTGCTTTCCTTGAATAATTATTTAATAAAACACATTCGTGTTACATCAATGTACAGGAAAGCATTGCTCTTCTGCTTTGTCCAGTTAAATGAAATGTTTTGTGCTTCTTGTTTTGGTTTTACGACTCTGAAGAGCAACGAAATGATTTTCACATATAGACCATAAAAATGAGGCCACCTCAAATGATATTTCGAAACAATTTTCGACTTCTTGCATACCGAAACATTCATTTCAGAGGCACTTGAAAATGTTCAGACAGAAGTCTAATTGGGGCGAACCTTCTCAGAAAGTTTTATTTCACGTTTTATTCGTTTGCTTACCGCAGTTGGGTATTTGACTCTTCATTAATTGATCTACTTATTATTTAATTTAAAAATCAAGCTTTTTAATAGCTATTAAAACGATTTATTTTCCCACCGTTCTTTCATTTTTTTCTGACCACATACATTTCACAATTCAAGAAGTTTGAAAATACATTCCTTGCTTCATGTTGCATTTAATAAAACACTGCTTTACATTCACGCTGTTTTGTAGGGGGAAAATGAGGTACTTACGTGCATTGGTTCCTGCACAAAATAAAACGCAAAAGAGCAAACATTTAAACTTCATGTTCCCAGTGTTGTAGATGCTTCTACGAATGTCCATCCACTCTATTTTTCTGACCTTTGACACCCATGTGACGTCACTAGTGAGATCACAGATGAATTGATGCCCTCCGAATCATCGAGATGACCTAAGAGCTTCTGAATGGTCTACGGGCACGGCTGTGGGATTATTGTGTTCGTAAACGACTGCAGCGAAACTACAGCTTTCCCGAGACTTCTTGGCGCCCCAGCTAAAAAAAAAAAAAAAGGAAAATAAAATAAATGTGCGATTAGCTGAATTAAGTAACGACAGCATCATTTCATTCAAATAGTTTGATATGTTATTTTGGGGCCCCATGTAGGTTAGCGACCCAAGTAGATGTCTCCTAAATCATTCTCTTAAGTGATTAATCGTCCTTTCATTAACAAGAAATTATCATTTGCTTGCAGGTATAGGGGATTAAAGAACACATATAGACGCAGAGCTGCGCGCACGAACATAATTTTATCCTTACGTTTAAATTATCGCAAATTTCCTGTTCGAAGCGTGTCAGATGATATTAAGTGACGTACACTGGTGGGGACAAAAGTTAAGTTACAAATATAAAAGTTGACATAGCAACATAACGACTTGATGTATGAAATTCAGGTTAGAGGTACAGCAAACCATAACAAAGAATATATGCAAACATGGGAAACATACCGATGAATGGTCAGGAATAGTGCTGATGCGTAGAAAGCACGTTCGTCTTTGATGGTAGCAGTAATGCGTTATTCCAGTGATCAATAGTGCCTATGATCGCTATTGTCAGCTAAGCATATTACACGATGATCACGCAAGCTAGCGACAAGATTACGGATGAGGTCAGATGCAAATAAACGCTATTATTCCGTTAGCTCAGGTAGCAGCTTTAGAACACATCTAAGGGAAGGCTGAGGACCATCAATAGATCTCACTAGATATGCTAAACAGGATAAAGATTCGGGAACTTGGTTGGTCACTCCATCTGGATATCCACTTTCGAAATAATCGATGACTAGTCCAGGACGAGTAATATTGTGCCCTTTTAAATGACCTCTGAAAAGCTTTATATTGGGCTCAGCGATCTCTCTGTGCGTTTAAACATGCACTCTGCCACCCTCAAAAACAAAAGAATGAGACATGCGATCACTCAAGTGGTCTCGTTCCCGAATGTTGTCGAAAAGGTTGCGTGTTTTGCGCACACATCGAAAAGCAGATCAGACCTTGGGTCTCTTTGCATACAGGCACCTTTCGCTAGGTTACCAGGACACACAGAACCTTGACGTCATCGTACCTAAAGCGCGGATGAGGTAAACAGCAAGGTATCTGGCTGTCAGTTTTCTACGACTTCTCGTCGTTAAGCCAAAATATAGCTACTTTTACGATGATATGACATTTGGATGGGGCGAAGCCAGTCTTTGAAATACTTCCGCGGATTCCTCACACTGTCACTATAACCTTAAGATGGCCATGCCGCCACGGTGGCGCAGTGGTCTAGGCATGGCTTAGACTATTTCGTCCGAGAATTTCGAGATTCAAATCCCGGTTGGTCATGGTTGTTGTGTTTGTCTTACAGCACTGGCTCTCTCTCTTCCCTGGAACCAGTGGACCTAAATTAGGGATGGGAGACCGCTTATAGCCGATTGAGTTGTTCACGGTGGTCGTTAAACCTCCAAACAACAACAAAAACAACATAATACAGCCATCTGAGAGACATTGTTTACATATAGATTGTGGAACTCTAACACCAGATCACAGTGGTCTAAGCGATGGTCTCTGATCATTCGACCGAAAGGGGTCCGGGTTCGAATCCCGGTAAAGCATGGATGTTGTGCTTGTCTTACGGCACTGGCTCTCTCCCTTCCCTGGAACCAGTGACCCTAAATTAGGGACGGGCGACTGCTTATAGCCCATTGAGTTGCTCACGGTAGTCGTTAAACCTCCAATAAAAAAAAAGCACACCAGAAAACTAATTATAAATATAATGATCCGATTTATTGGACTCAAGTTAGAAAAATGCACGAATTTCACTCCGCAAGCTTTCCCCGTCAACGGACGGCTTCATCAGGCGGTTGCATAGAGAAAACAGAATCAAAATTGTAAACAGAACGTAAATTCTAACATGACAATTGACATCATGCGTGAAGACCGCGCGCACAAATAACCACAGAACGTGGTGAATACAATATCTTAAAAGTTAATGAAAAGAATGTAAACTTTAGGGAGAAAGTAGAAACACTAAGTCTATCTTGCGATGCCTAGTTGATGGTTCCAGGCTACTAGTAGTTAAAAGGAGACATCTGTGTTGCATACATCCCGTCGCGTTAATATTTCAACTGTTTCTCTTATGTCAGCTGTTTTTGTGTCCCCATATTGAAGATATTCTGCCATAGGAGTTGAGCCTTATGGTTGGCTACTTCCTTGGCAAGGGATGTAGTAAACTTCTTTTGCGCAACGTCTCTCTGGTGTTCATTCATTTTCTCTTCAAATGGCCTTTTTGTGGGTCCTACGTATTATTTAATTGAGGAGTCTGGGTATAACAATGGGAGGCAATAGATGCCTGTATCCGTGACCTTTAAGGCGCCATTACCTCTTGCTGCACTGAGGATTGTTGCCATGGGTTTAGAAGGTTGTAGGCCGACATCCGATCCTTTCTTTCGGAAGTGATTTTTGATAAAATAAGATACTTTGGGGATATATGGGGTAGAAGCAACAAATTTTAAAGGTGCTCATCTGCTCACTGTAGCAAGTGCGTTGGCTTCAACTTTTGCTATTGTGTCTTCTACGCGAGAGACATTAAACCCTCCTGCAACGGCAAGATCCTTCAAAGACTTAATTTCAGCATCATGGTCTGATTTCAAGGTGCAACGATCTTTGGCTCTTTTAGCCTGGTATTTGAACAGAGTACACTTGTGTGCTGTTGGTTTCGCTGATCCTGGTAGAATGGGGTTAGGTACGTGCATGGGTTTATAGTAGAATTTGGTGGAGAGTATACCTGAAGTCTATTTCGTCACAAGTACATCTAAATAAGGTAATTCTCCTTGATATACTATTTCCATTGAAAATTTAATGTCTTCAATTCATGTATGTTGTTTATGTCTACTACACTGGCATGCAAAAATTAAGGACGAGACGGTTTTTCGAATGTAACGTCGTGCAGAAGTGCTCCACATCGACTCAAATCATACCATAAGATCCCCAAGATGTACGAATATGGAACACGTGAGCAAAACCGTCCAAAAAAGGAATCCAAAGGATACAAAAGCACTTTATTGAAAAGGTAGCTTCGAGCACAACTGGACAGAAGACAGAAACGTCCGTGTGACAGGCGGCTGCCAAGAAAAATCCAGTCTTTAGTAGGGGATACGATCACCCCTGACAGCGTTGCAGGATTTACAACGTCCGCCCATGCTGAGGACGAGATTGTCAAGGAGCTGTTGAGGCATCGCTGTCCATTCCTCTTGTAGCGCCAATCGTAGCTGTGGAGTCGTTGCTGGCGGCTGGTCACGTGCTGCCAAGCTTCTCCCGAGATGTTCCCACACGTGTTCGATTGGATTTAGGTCCGGGTACCTTGCTAATTCATGCGTTGAATATCTACACTCTCCAACAGCTCTGCGACAGCCACTGTACGATGAGGTGTAGCGTTTTCGTCCATGAAGAGGAACTCAGGACCCACAGCACCTCTAAACAGACGCAAGTGAGGCAGGATAACCTCGGTACAATAGCGGACACCGGGGACTGAACCTCCTTGGAAGATGTGGAGGTCAGTACTGCTACCCAGCATGATACTGCCCCAAACGAGACCTCCGCCACCTCCAAACCGGTCCCTTTCGATGGTGTTGGAGGTGTGATTGCGTGTTCCCTGCTCTCTCCAGATGTGTATACGTCCAGAATCGCTCGTCAGACCAAATCAGCTCTCATCCGTAAAGAGAACTCGACCTCATTGCTGATGTGTCCAGTTCTTGTGTTCCTGGCACCACAAAAACCACCGTCTCCGATGAGCAGGCGTTAATGGCACACAACGTACTGATCGTCGTGCAAATAGACCACCTTTGTGCAGCCTCCTGGCCACGGTAAAACGCGATAACGGATGTCCATTTGTCTGTTGCATGTGCCTTTGCGATTTTTCCTTCTGTCTGTCGTCTGTCTCCTAGCTCGTGAAACGATGCTGTGAGTGATCCCGAACTCCTGGGTCACACTAGTCACACTTCGACCTTCTTCCAACTTCCCAATGACGCGACCTCGGTTAAAGTCATCGAGATGTCGTCTACTGGATTGCATGTTGGCCATATCACACGGTGGCAGCAACTCGACGTCGTTCAAACCGATGTACACCGTAGAATAGCTTTCACCGAATTGCTGAGCGTACACCGCCCGTGTGCTTTATACCCTTCCGACACTCCCAACCCCCCGTCATACTGCGTATATGCGCATGCTCTACCGTACCTGACCCCAGTCTATCTCCTGAGTGGTCTTTCGGTCCGTTCTGGCTGCTCGTTCCGCTGTTATGCTAATTTCTCTTCTTCATCCTTAATTTTTGAACACCAGTGTATAAAGTCTTGCAGCTAGGATCATTTGGTCTAAAGTTTTGTACTAACTGCAAAGTTGTAGAAGTTGAAAGTTCCTCTGACAGAGCTGCACTACTCGTTATCCAACTCTCGAGAAGATACCAAGCCCAGATTATTCAAGCTTATGCACCCACCACAAGTCTCCATGAAAAAGAAATTGAAAAGTTCTACGAGGAAATTTGGAATCTAAATAACAAAGGCAAACCGCACTTGAAGATCATTATAGGTGATTTCAATGCAAAAGTAGGGCAACAGCAAAAGAATGAAACTTCGGTTGGTAAATTCGGTTACGGGAACAGAAATCAACGTGGAAATACTTTCGTAGAATTTGCACCACCAGAAAGATTTTTCATCATGAACTCCTTTTTCAAGAAAAAGGCACATAACGGCGATTCGTTACTCTTGGCATAAAGACTATGCAAGAGAGACGTACGTAAAGCTCCAATGCAAAGGCGCAAAGCCTGGTGATGGACGGGATAAAGAAGCTTTAAAGTTTCTTTATCCGTACGTCACACAGCTATAGTCCGACGTTGACCATACAAGAAAGTGGTAAATGCGAAGCATTGAGCACTGATCAGGCCCCCGCGACGTACCGGAGAGGACCTTCAGGATACTCATTGAACGCATGCTCTTCACATTCAAAGATAGAATGTCTGGTAGGAAGGTGAGCGCGCGGTCGAAGGGCAGACCCAGGATCTTAACTTCAGGCACTACAGGAATGGAAGTGCTTCGCAGACGGAGGTGAGGGTCCAGGTGAAGGCCTCGTTTGCGGGAAAAATGCACACAAAGTGTTTTCTGGGACGAGAAGCCGAAACTATTGCGAGAAGCCCAGGAAGGGATGATATTAATGGCAGACTACAACTGCCTCTCAATAGTGCGCATGTTGACGGAGGCACAGGAAGTTTGAAGATAAACCACATTAATCGTACCACGATCCATCGGGAGAAGTAAGGTCAAAATGTGATTGCCTCGAAGGATGAAGAGAGTGTCTGATAAAATGGAGCCCTGAGGCGAACCTTGCTCTTTTGATTAAAGCGTAGAGAGGGTCGAACCGACGCGCACACGGAACCCCGGGTTCTGGAGAAAACGAGCAATAAAGGGTGGAAAGTTACTCCACAATCCGCAGTCTTGCAAATCACGGAGAATTCCCTATCTCCCAGTGCGATGGTATGCCTTTTCTATGTTAAAGAACACTGAGACGATGTGCTGCAGTCGAACAAACACTTCCCTGATAGATGTCTCAAGCCGAAGGTGATGAACAGTGGTAGAGCGGAAACGGCGGTATCCGATCTGGTCAGGTGACAAAAGGTGATGGAATTCCAGAAAAACGATGTAACGAAAATTGATGACACGTTCGAGAACTTTACAGAAGCCGATGGTCAGAGCGGTTGGTTGGTAGTTAAAAGGGTTCGTCAAATCTTTACCAGGTTTGAGAACCGGTATCACAATAGTCGAACGCCCAAATCGGGAAAAACGTGCTTGTGCCAAATCCTGTTAAACAGGATTAGCAGACAGTCAAGAGATGATGGAGAAAGGTGTTTTAGCATTTCATAGTGGAAGTTATCTGTTCCGACTGACGTTCGTGCAGAAAGATTTAAAGTGACCTTCAGTTCCACCGCTGTCAACGGCTGTTATAGTCCTCTGACGAAAACGGGCGGTAGGATATGCTTTTCCTCTCAAGCCAGGTCTGAAGCTTCTGGAACGAAGAACGATAATTGCTGCTGCTGGACACAGAAGCAAACGCTGCGCCAAGACAGTCAGCAATACCCTGAGCGTCGGCAACCATTCCTCCACCACAATCGAGAATGGAGATCTCTCCAGATGAATACTTTCCCCGAATCTTGCGGAGCCGATCCCAAACGATCTTGGAGCTGGTAGACGAGGTGAGCTCCGATATATACTGGATCCAGGATTTCCGTTTATGGCGACGACGAACCAGCCGCGTATAGGCCTTGGCCATCTTAAAAGCAAGAAAGTTTGCGTCAGAGGGGTACAGACGAAACATACCACAAACCTTATGCTGAGCCTGACGAGCTGCTTTGCACTCGGAATGCCACCAAGGCTTCAGACAACCTGGAAGTTTAGTTGACATTTCCGGAATGGAAAACTCTGCTGCAAGCACAACAAAATCCGTCACCGCCGAAACAGCGTCATTGTTTGTACCTATGGACCATAGCAAGAGTGATAGTCGCTGAAGCAGTGAATGCGTCCCACTTGGCCTGATTAATATTCCATCTAGCAGGACGGGTGGTAGAGCAGTATTCGTTTCCTGACACCTGAAGGAAGATTGGGAAATGATCACTGCAAAGGATACCACCAGGAACGCTCCAGGTCCAGTCAGGAAATATGGAAGGGGAACACAACGGCAGATCAATTGCCGAGTACGAGGGGCTGGGTTCATGAAATTAGGTGGGTGTCATCGTGTTATGCAGACAGAGTGACGGGGTGGACAGGAGAGACCCGACAACGCGGTCCCACCAGTCCCGACTGTTGTCTCCCCACAGCGGATGATGTGCATTAAAATCTCCAAGAAGGAAAAAGGAAGGAGCTGAACTGACCTAAATGAATGATCGAGTGGTGTCACGCTCTGGCTTCTGACCACTCATCAGAGCCGGGTTAGGGTTGCGGTTCCGGATGGGACATGGTTAGTGTGCTTGTCTTAGTCTGTTTGGACAGACAACTTCTTGTAAAAAAAGATATTCATAATGAACTCACAAAGACAGAGAGAGAGAGAGAGATACCGGTGTTATTTTGGCACAGCGAAACAAAACGGCTGCGCTGGCTTTCAAGGAACTTGTACGATTTGACGGCAAGAAAGGCTGCACACGACAGTACAAGTGTAGGAAGTCTGCCTTAAAATGTACCGCTCTTTGTATTTGTATATTTGTAATTCTCTTTGTATTGACTGAAAGAAACTATGGGAGGGGTGTGTGTGTTGGGGGGGGGGGGGGATTTCTTTTAATGTGTTGGAAGGATAGGATTAATATTTAAATCAATAATGGGCTATAACATAAATATTAGCAAAACACATACGACACTGTATTTGCATTAATTAAACATCAATCAATAATTGCCTACGGTTTTGTTTTTTTTCCCTTGAATAAATCAATAAAATTACATATTTCTTATAAATTATGAAAACAAATTACCATTATCTACTATCAGGCTACAGTTTTACTTCTAAAGTGTACAATAATCACCCCATGACCACACGTGATTGATTAAATATGAATATTTAAAAATATTGAAAACCTGAAAGACAACTAGTCGCCACTTCTAAAAAGGGCTACCAATTTTATTGCAGGAAAAATCTGATGTGGCCTCACAGCCAAAAATGTTCATTAAGGTGTGTGTGCCAAAATCGATGCTTCTGTTATCAAAGGCACAATCGTTTCACCTATCTGCCGTACTACGAGTGCTTCCGACGGACAGTGGGAAGATCATATGACATTTTGGCCGGTCTTCGGCTGAACACGTGACTGTTTCTTTTTTTTTTTTTACAAAATCGTACGTCTTGCTGCATGTTGGTTCGAATAGGACACTCAGGAAAACTTCACAAATAAGCTGGTTTCGAATAGGCTAAATACCATGGAAACTTCATAAATATGTTTGTTTTCGAATAGGCTAAATACCATGGAAACTTACCAAACCAGCTTGTTTCGAATAATGTACATATCTCGGAAACCTTCGAAAAAAAGTTTATTAGGAAAGTTTTCATGGTTTAATTGCTAGGAAGTGATACCTCTCAAAATGACATTTTTCGACTAGAAAATCAACCTATTCCGCAAAAGAAGTTATTCCCTAGAGCGACGTAAAAATAATCTACTGTGTTAATAGAACTCGTTTTGATAGTTTTGACAATAAGCAAATTAGGGATCCACAATCTTGTCGCCTTCCTGTTTAACATTCCCTCCCAGCAAACATACACTTTATACTCTGTTAGTACGTATGTTTGCTACATACTAACAGATTTTAAGTTAATGTGTGCTCGTAGGGAATGTTAGATAAAAAGGAAAATAAACAATGAATAAGTTATCAATTAATGATGTTTAATAGAAAACTAACGACATTCGTTTGCTCTAGATTCGTCTAAAAAACAAAACAAAAAAACATTGGATTTGTGATGTCATATCGCGTAGACGGAAAATGCCTTTTTAGACTTATTCACTGTTTGTTGTCCTTCTAGTCAGTATAAAAATATGCACATCATTTATCATTCGACACATCCCGAATTCAGATTGTTCCAAAGCTGTGAAATGACTTCACTGGTCTAGAAATGTGGAACAAACACAAATGTGGCAGTGCTTACATTAGATTTTAGAAAAGCTGCACTCCATCATGTACTGAAGAGCCGAAAAGTGATAGTGTAAAAAAGTTTCTTTTCCGTGTACACAACTTGCACAAAACTGAGGTAGTTTTTTGTTCTTTGATTTTGGAAAAGTAGCATGCCAAATGCATGTATTTGATAATTTCATCATGTCTTGTCGCCATGATTGGAAGTATATTTTTATATGGTAAAAAAAAAAACACTTCGCCGTTTCGGTGCTCTAGTATACTACAACTTTGGTCTTAGATCGTTCGCTCAAGATGGGTTCGAGTTCAAAAGACGGATGAGGCTGTTAATTAACCATGACGCCGGTAACAGGGCTTGCGGCAACGTTATTTTGATATGTAGAATACCTTAAACAGCCTTGGATTTGTCTGTGAGCAATTTTACTGCCGAAGCATACGCGTCGGGCTTTTCTTACGGGGCTGCACTTATCTTCCTTTTCTAGAACTAGTGGTCTTAAATTGTGGAAATGTGATTACTCAAAACCCTGACTTTTCAAAGGGGTCGTTAAACAACTATTCAGTCCTCCCAGAATATTCACGTTGTGCTCCAACTTCTACCTCGCCTTTGAGAGAACCTTCAGTAATAGCAGAAAAATTGGGTTCATTAAAAACGCTTGATAGCTTTTTATTTGGAAATTAGCTCCTGATAATTGAATTAAAAAAACGTTTCTATCCTCTTGGTTTTTACTGATATTCAAGAACACCCGTCAAACCTGCCTCCTACGAACATCATTTTTGTAGGCTGCTCACTGTATCGGTCTCAGAATGAATTTCCAGCCAAATATTACACTTAAATGTTGGAGGAAAATCAATTACTTTCAGATAATAAAGAAGGTAAAAGGTATACTGGATTTAAGACGTGCTTATAGCCCTAACTGCGTGCTCCGAAGATCTCGCTTAAAGTTTTTCATTACTCACTTACGGTTTCTTGCTTTTACTAAAGTTTGTCATCATAAATTTGGTGAGAAAATAGCATTCAACAGGCATCTTTTCTTTTTGGAGTTCAAGCTCTATTTTTGCTTACTGCTTTCAGTTTGACCTTCACTGAAAGGTAATTTAAACCCTATTATGAACTCCATAAAACATTAAGTTCATGTTAACTCACTTAAAGCAAAAATTCGTTTTGATCTGTTACAATGTATTCATCAGCAAAATTAAGAGGCTGCAGCTGTACGTACGAAAGTGTGATGTACGAATCCAAATGAGTAGTTTGAAGGGTTATTTTTTTCGTGCAAAAGCCACAAACAGTTTCTTCCACATTTTTTGTCTATGCTGAAGCCTCTTTGAAAGCATTCCCTTTGACAATTTCACAACTCTTACATTCATTATCATCTCGGAAAATGCTAGTCTAAATAAAATTGGGAAAAATGAAAACAAAGGGGTCACTTAATTTCAACACCAAAAGGAATTTTGTTTTGAATTAAATCACCCGTTCATTTTTGCTACTAATTCCCCTCCGCAGAACCAGGAAAGTTCTTTTTTGTGCCTGTTAATTTAGTACCAGTGATATGTCTTAGATAACATGAGTTGTTCTCTCGTGCCAACCCAATGGAAGCCAAAACGCATTTTGGTATGCCTTCGCCCATGGGCCCCGTTCTTCTAATCGTACAAGCAGCGATCCTCATTATAGAATTTATACTGTAAGACTTTATATATATAAACGGATTTAGCGCGCGCCCTTTTCCCTGTCCAGAACAAGGAAAAGTGTATTAAGTTTCAATATAAAACTAAAATAAAAGACCGTGCTCAGTACTTTCAAACCAGCCCATGTTGCTCCTACAATAGATTTTTTTCCAGTTCGGCGGGACTCTCAACAGAGCTGTAGCTATATTTCAGCCTTTTTCCATCTATCTTGAAGAGATATTTCGGAAACTAATAACACGCACGACTTTTCCAAACTTTCCTGGTTCTCTCTCGTCAGATGAAGTCCTTTTTTCATAGTCAGTTTCAACAGTTACATCAAACCGACTCTAGAATAGAAGGCAGAGTATTTCGATTAAGAGTGCGTACAGCTTCTTTATTTACTGAACCTGTTCTGGATTACATCTCATTTGCAGGTTTCCACAAAACCTCTTCAAAATTATGTAAAAAAAATTCTAATGAAAATGTGTTAAGCTTCGAATAAGTAGCTTCTTGTTTATATGCATGATACTAATTTAGTAGTGATAATATTTTAAGCAGATTGACTTCCTAAAAAATATAGGGAATAGCGACGTACATTCTTGAACGACTCGTTAACAACGAATAATTCTTCACCGTGAATGATTCATTCTCATCGATGTGAATGATCAATCAAATAGCCATTACTGCGGTACACACTGAATTCGCAATGTTTTTAATTGTTTTTAACTATCATTCACCCACGAGCTCGGAAATTAATTCCCCAAAATAAAAGTAAAGGATTAATAAGTGCCAACGTTATGTGACTGAGCAGTCAGCCGTCAGCTCTGAAATAATGGTGAAACTTACGAATGGGAACGATACGTGAATGCTACCGATTTGAATGGTGTGCCCGAAACGTTCGGCTAAGCATTCAATGATTGAAGAGCTGGCGAACTTTTGGGCTATTTGCCAAACATAACTGTTTGAAAGCGCAAAAACGGGATCCCTGCAAAAAATAATTTACTCAGTGAGTAATAGTGGCAATTTGAAAATTAGATCATTACTGAATGACTATTTGCCGTGAATTAACTCCCTGGAAGGAATGAATATATCATCAGTAATGAGGATTGAATAAATTAAAATTGATGCCCTGCTAAAATACAAGAAGTTTTAAACAGTGATCCTTTTAAAAGATGTTTTGGAGTTTTATACAGGAAAGAACGTACCGAATGATAAAAAAATATTTTGAGCGTCTGCATTACTGTTTCCAAGACCAAACCGTGATGAAATATCGTACAAAATTACAAGCCTATAGTAACCGAAAAAATGATGGGCGTATTTCAGAAAAAACAGTCTTAAACCAAGCAGAGTATGCATATCATATGTTATCAATGCACCTTCTTCACTGAACCACTATAAATTCATTCCATGGGCTTCGGATAAACCTTTTTAGAACAATTTCTGAATAGCACTTAACAGAAAGATAGAAAAATATCATTAAAATATAATATTTCAACTTACGTGGAAGAGATCCTTCTTTCGTAAAGGTCTGTCCAAAAACGAAATTCCTTTAGTTATATATCTGTTCTATTCCATTGTTGTGTTTGATTTACATTGTTATTTCGAACTTCAGATGTATGTATTGTTATATTTTGTCATTACTGAAGCACTTCAACAGAACTATTGTTGGAAAACATCACGGAAACATTTCGTATCCTAATTCGTAAAGCATTATTTCAATCACTGAAACTGGTTCCTCAATTGTTATACGTGTGGAACCATAGGCTGAAGATTCAATGCGCCGTTGAGTAGTCAGATTTGCGAGCCTCTTGTTAGTCGTCCGAGTGGCGAAGGGTTCGAGTCCTTGATAAGGCACATTGCGTTTGTGTTGATGCGTTTCCTCTGCAGTTCCTTCGACGAAACTAAAGCCCATAAACTTGGGACCTGCAACACATGTAGCCTTAAAATGGAGTTTCCAAGGGTTCAGTAGTACAGAGGGTGTCCCGAAAGTGATTCGGTCATATTTTTATACAAACCCAGTGGCAAGGTATCATAATAAAAGAAAACAAGAACAAAGCTCAGAATTTCTACTTTAATTCACATATTTTATTTTACTACATAATCCCCCTTACGTTTGATACAGAAACGCCAAAAATTGACAAGTATTTTTAAACCCGTTTCTGTAAAAATCTTCTGGTTTATAACGAAGTAAATTTTTCCGTCATTTTTGTCTACGCCTGGGCTCGAATCCGCGTCCCCTCATTCCGGAATAAGTCGCTCCACCAATTGAGCTACGCGGACGTTCGTTCTGACTGCTATCTGCCTTCATGTCGTGTGCGTCCTGTTGAGCAGGCACGTCACATCTCTCCCGTCCCCCGAAAGAAGGCCGGGGGCATGGCCCACGTGTCAGCCGTGACCATTAATCGTTGCCGGCAGCCATCCGCTGTAGAAAGTGCACTTGAGAACTCCCAGTCAGTCTGATGTGTGGAATGCAACGTCACACACATTTTTTTTTTATTTTTCGAAGCGCTGAAGAAGGGATTCCCTCCTTTTTCGTATCTCGCGGTGTAGAAAGAACACCACACCATTGCGAGATCTTTAACGGGCGGGTCATCCGGAAAGTTCAGGCGCCATTAAAACGAAGTAAATTTCTCCGTCAGTTTTGGTCCACGCCGGAGCTCGAACCCGGGTCCCCTCATTCCGGAATAAGTCGCTATACCAATTGAGCTACGCGTACGTTCGTTCTGACTGCTATCTGCCTTTATGTCGCGTACGTCCTGCTGGGAAGGCACGTCACAGGTTGTTCTCGGAAATATTTGATCGTAACAGCTTGGACATCTGCATCACAGGTGAACTGAATTCCTTTCAGATGTTACTTGAGAGCGGAAATCAACCAGATGTCGGACAGCGCCAAATCTAGGCTGTAGGTAGGGGGTTTAAGAACTTCAGACTCGATTCCTTTCAGATATCTCTTGAGAGCAGAAAAGAATCAGAAGTCGGACGGCGCCAAATCTAAGCTATAGGGAGGGTGTTCAAGAACTTCAGACACGATTCCTTTCAGATATCGCTTGAGAGCAGAAAAGACTCAGAAATCGGACGGCTCCGAATCTGGGCTGTAGAAAGGGTGTTCAAGAACTTCAGACCGGATTCCTTTCAGATATCTCTTGAGAGCAGAAAACAACCAGTATTCGCACGGCGCCGAATCTGGGCTGTAGGGAGGGTGTTCAAGAACTTCAGACCCGAATCCTTTCAGATATCTCTTGACAGCATAAAGCAAACAGAAGTCTGATGGTATTAAATATGGGCTGTAGGTAGGGTGTTCAGGAACTTCAGACCCGATTTATTTCAGATATCTCTTGACAGCAGAAAAGAATCCTTTCAGAAATCTCTTGAGAGGAGAGAACAACCAGAAGTCGGACGGCGCCAAATCTGGACTGTAGGTAGGGTGTTCAAGAACTTAAACACCGATTTTCTGTATGGCAACTAAGGTTTAAGCGCCTAATGACGTTTTAAATTTTACATTCGATGACGTGGCATTTTAAATTTGCATTTATGTTTAACAGCACGCATTCTTCTTTTTTTACATGTATTGTGGGTTTAACCACCACCGTGAGCAACTCAATGGGCTATAAGTACTCGCCCGTCAATAATTTAGAGCTACTGACTCCAGGGAAGGGAGAGAGCCAGTGCCATAAGACAAACACATTATCCAGACGTCTTTTTTTTTTTTTTTGATTGGAGGTTTAACGACCACCGTGAGCAACTCAATGGTCTATAAGCAGTCACCCGTCCCTAATTTAGGGTCACTGGTTCCAGGGAATGGCCAGACGTCATCGTTTATTATTATTACTTTTTTTTTATTGAAGATTTAACGAAAGCCGTGAGCAACTCAATAGGCTATTAGCAGTCACTGCTTCCAGGGAAGAGATGAAGATCTAGCGCCGTAAGACTAACACAACATCCATGCATCACCGGGATTCGAACCCGGACTCCTTTCCGACGAATGGTCATACACTATTGCTTAGACCACCGCGCCACCGGGACGACCAGCTGACATTCAAAGACAATAATTTACTGTCGGTTTTAGTAAGGGTGTGAGGCCGCCCTCGTGGAGCAGTGGTCTAAGCGATCGATTCTGATCAGTCATCCGAGAAGGGCTCCGGGTTCGAATCCCGGTGAGGCATGGATGTTTTATTTGTCTTACGGCGCTGGCCTTTTCCGTGTCCTGGAGCCAGTGGCCCTGAATTAGAGACGGGCTACTGCTTATAGCCGACTGAGTTGGACACAGTGGTCGTTAAACCTCCAATAAAAAAAAACTGAAAAAAAAAAAAAAAAAAACTGTGTGAATACAACCGCAACACGCAACCTGAAAAATTTCTTGCCGTTTTGATGGTGTAACAAGCAGATTTATTGTACCAAACTGATTAGGGAAATTTGAGTACAAAACGTTTCGACTTTATATATCAAAATCACCTCAAAGACCATGCAGAACTAAATCTTCCTTTGTGTTACTTTAATGATCAGAAAGTTTAAAATCAGTTACGTGTTCGCGGGGCACAAACAGTTACCGGTGATAATTGTCGGATGAGCAGTAAGTTCGTGTTGCTGCTGTTTAAATCATCTGTGCAGAAATTCCGACACAAAATCAAGAACCAGACATTCGACAGTCGCAATTTCCTGCCCGCGCGAGAGCTCTTCCCTTACACGCTTTGAGAGTTCCAGAACTATACAGAGAAACAACCTATCGTTCGCCTAAACGGCCTCTACACGACACATTTTTTACGATTTTGATCGCGAGTATCTCCGCGAGTTTTGCAAGCAACATGACAGGGTTTACTTGTACAGACTAATTTTGCGCAACTTTTTTGATTGAATTTTTTGTTTTGCAACGGGTGTATAAAAAAATATTATTTTTATGCAAATACCACCTCTAGGTGTGCAACTGCCATCTCATAAGTCCTTAAGGCACTTTGAGTATTTTTATAATTGAAAGTATGTATCTGTGATTAACCTTTGGAGAGAGATAAAAGCTGCATTCAATCTTTTTTGAAACACCCGGTATATCAATAACAGTTGAAAATGCATTTTATTTATTTCGTATAACCTCTGTCCTCCAAAAGAGAAGATCGTGTAATTTCTAAATTCAAAATGTCTATTCAGTAAGGAAAAACTGCTGTCGTTTGCCATTGTGCATGTGAGTTTTAGAAATCTGCCCTGTTGAATTTGCATAATTCCATAAAATCTACATTCAGTGAAACCACATAATGGATGAATCTTTTACTTCCATGCGTAAGATCATTTTAGCTAGATTTTAAAAAAATACACTGATTGTCATAAAAATCCGCACACCAAGAAAGAGGCTTTAGATTCAAAGGGGATTTCAGTAGCGAGATGGTACATACCAAGGACGGAAGTCGGACGATTTCGCGCTGACATACGGTACACATTCCGGTCAGCGTTAGTACCGCGTCGGACCGCCTCGTGCTCGGATACTTTCGGTGATATGGTCCGGCATGGAGTCAATGAGACGCCGTATGTTATCATGGGACAAATTGGCCCACACTTCTTGCACCTGACACTCTAAATCCCGAACACTGGGACACGGAGAGAGCTGGCGTCCTATCTGGACCCATACGTGCTCGATGGGAGAGAGACCAGGTGATCTGCCAGGTCACGAAAGCGTTGAAGCATGACATATACAGTCCTGGGAAACTCGAGCCGTGTGTGGACGGGCGTTATCTTGTTGGGAAATGGCTCCGGGCCGCCCAGCCAGGAGAGGCGGCACATGGAACGGTAGGATCTCCTGTGCGTAGAGCTGGGCTGTCAACGTCCCTAGGATAACTGCAAGGGAAGTCCGGCTGTCATACGCAATGGTTCCCCAGACCATCACGCCTGCAGGTCGGGAGTGTGCCGCTGTACAGTGAGGTTGGGATTGTAGCGCTCACCTGCGGCCCTCCACACTCTGGTAGTGTCGTCCGTTTCCATACAGAAGCGGGATTCGTAGCTGAACACTATACGTCGCCAGTCCGAAGCATTCCACGTTGATCGCTGCATACACCACTGCAATTGGGGCCGACGATGTTCAGGTGTTATGGCAGAAAACGTAAGGGCCGTCAAGAGTGCAGATTTGCCTATGTCCGGAAATGGTTCTGGCAGACACAGGAGTCCCTTGTACAGCTGCCACATGTCTCTGGATATTGGACAAGAACGTCGTTGCATCTGTGTGTGCCGCTCACACGATCCCACGGTCCTCTCCGCTTGTGGTGCGTCTGGGTCGTTTGGAGCCAGTTCTCCGTATCCGGGTGCCTTTCCGTGCCCATTGCTCCCAACACGATCGCGCCGTACTGTCTGACAGGCCCAAATGGCGGCCTATTCGACGCACCTCATTCCACCCGACGATACGGTCTCGTTCAAACTCCGTCAGTTCCCCGTACGCACATCTACGGCGGCTCCTCGGCATGTCTGCCGCTCAGGGATCTCACCTTACTCTTACCGTGCACTTCGGCACGCATGTGGAGTCAGTCCCCTGCGTGGCGCTTTATAAGCCCCAAGAATTGTGATTGCAGCGACGGTCATGAAAGCTCGCGCACGCGGAGTCGCACGAAACTTTAATCATTTGCATGGCTGCCCTCCCCGTAGCTATTCGCACAGTTTTGCGTTAATCGCACGGTTTTTTCTTGGTGCGCGGATTTTTATGACAATGGGTGTAATTGGGTCAATTTATATATCGATTTCAGACGCAACGAGAACAGCGGCAAAACATCTGAACGAGGACCTGCCTAACAACCGTTGATTGAAGGATGTTGTGTACGTGACCGTCTCTTAGAAACCCATGCCAGTGTAATCGCGATTCCTATCGGACCTGTAGGTATGACCTTTTATGCGTATCCAATAATTTGTTTTTCTTATCTTTTCCTTTAGTCATTCGTTATGGACTACATCTTGCATTTGATCTGAAAACCAAATTTATTTCGGTCAATGCAGAACGAAATCCGCACCTTTTGTTACATACGAGATTTGCGCTCAGGGACAATCAATTTTTTCATTCACTTTTTGTAGAGCTTTCAAAAAATTGAATGTCACTCTGGTTTCAAATTTTGATAAGAACTTAGGAACTGGTTTTTTACGTCCAATTTTAAACATCAGTGGCATTAATGTTTCGAAGTTAACATGAAGAAAATATCTCCGAACAACAAAACCTCATTACAAACTCAAAAATTGAAAATAAGACAGAAAACAAGATGAAAATAAAATTTAGTTCAATAAAAGTCCTTAAAATTAATAAATCAATAACACAGGACAATCATAATGTAGCAAAAAATTTTAATAATAACTATAACACAGTTCTCAAAAACAGATCATGAGATTTAACACAAAAGCAAAGTATGAAACAATGAGAACAGTAACACAACAATGCAATTAACAATGTGAAGTGTTAATAGGTGGACTCATTAACTGCCGTTCAAACTTGAAGTTCCAAAATAAAAATAACGTGATGTTCGCAAGCTATTAAAACCAAATGGACGAGAAAACTCATGACGAAAACGCACAAAAATTTTAACACGCATTTTTTGTTTTGTTCTGAAATGCTTTGAAGTTCGTAACTTTTGTTTTTATTAGTAAATATCCGAAACTAGAAACCTAAGCTCTGCGTACGCGTGTGTTTGTACCCAGTGCATCAAGGTATGACATATAAAAACGCATATTTAATATGCAGTCTCCACAAGAAAAGAAGGTATACGCTATGCATACATTCGACCACGTCGAGTGAAAATAAAGGCGTTCAGATTCTTTTCTTGTACCAGGAAAGAAACGAATCTGTTGTCAACTTTTCACTCTGTTCCGATGAAGAGTTCTAAAATTTCAAGGCACTGCTTTTCGGAATGCGTACGATGACGCGGAATCTTTATCTACATTGAACCTGCAAGAAAAGAAAGGTAAAATGTCTTAAGCATATGAATACGATAATAAAAAGTCATAAGCATGCGGTCATAATCCTAACCTCATTAACAGAATTGAAACAATTGTTTTTTATATACACTGTTCGACATTAGAAACTGCACACCAGAAAGTATGTGACGGATCGAAATGCAGACTGGTGGTTATGTGCCGATAGTTGAGTTATGTTTATGATCGCAACCAATCACGTGATAGGTGTGAGAGATAAAAAGGGCAAAACGGCTCGGTTTAGCTAAGATTGGTAATTTTCACCTGCACTGGAGTGATCACTGTGGCGAAAACTCGTGTAAGGAGTGAGAATGTCTGGCAGATGTAATTGGAAATCGTACCATCACCCAGACATCTTTATCAAGGGTTTTGATCATACGGCTACGTACGGCTGGGTGGTTTCCACGCCGTATCGCGGCAGAAACGCATCGAGATGCAAAAACTGTCGGCTCAATGCGGCAAAAGTGGTTGGAGGAAGACAAGGTGTGTCTCCGTAGTGGGACTGGTGCACGTAGACGGACCTCCGAACACCTTGATCGCTACATTCGACAGCAATCTTTAGCAGCCCCAAAATCCTCAGCGGACGACATTCTTTCAGGTGTATAGACAGCTGTGCACATCTCCGTACTGACACGGACTGTAAATCGAAGGTTGGCCGAGGTAGATATGCGCTCACTCACCAGCGATTGCGAAAACTGCCCCTCATCGCAGCAGATCGTCGCACAAGGTGGCAGTGGTACCTTGCAGTGGTGATGAATCAAACAAGGTGGCAGTGGTGATGAATGAAACCATGTTGTATACAACGACGAGTCTCGCTTGTGTCTCGCCGCGGACTCTCACCGATTGATGGTCTGTAGAAGACGAGATCAACAAGATGATCTTGCCTGCCGTCTGTGAGAGTATTACGGCTCCTCAGTTTAGTGCTATGGTTTGTGGGGCTATTAGTTTCTACAGCCGTTCGGGCTGTTAGTTTCTACAGCCGTTCGGGCTATTAGTTTCAACAGCCGTTCGGGCTATTAGTTTCAACAGCCGTTTGGACTATTAGTTTCTACAGCCGTTTGGGCTATTAGTTTATACAGCCGTTTGGACTATTAGTTTCTACAGCCGTTCGGGCTATTAGTTTCTACAGCCGTTCGGGCTATTAGTTTCTTCAGACGTTCGGACTATTAGTTTCTACAGCCGTTCGGGCTCTTAGCTTCTACAGCCGTTCGTGCTATTAGTTTCTACAGCCGTTCGGGCTATTAGTTTCTACAACCGTTCGGGCTATTAGTTTCTACAGCCGTTCGGGCTATTAGTTTCTACAGCCGTTCGGGCTATTAGTTTCTACAGCCGTTCGGGCTATTAGTTTCTACAGCGTTTCAACGCCCAGGCGGAACAGTGACTGAATGACGATACATCAATGAGATGCGGCATCCCGTTTTGTTGCCGCACCCCCGTGGTATTTCTAATGCCTAGTTTCAGTATGACAAAGCACGTCCGCACACGCCCAACGTTATCAGACGGTGTTTACAAGATGTTCAGGTGCTGCCCTGGCCAGCGTGATTCCCATACTGCTCCCCAATAGAGAACGTGTTGTGACGTGCCTGCCCCGCAGGATGCACACGACATAAAGGCAGATAGCAGCAAGACGAACGTCAGTTGGTAGAGCGACTTGTTCCGGAATAAGTGGACTCGAGTTCGATCCGCGGCTTGGACAAAAATGACGGAGAAATGTACTTCGTTATAATGGCGCCCAAACTTCCCGGATGACCCGGCCGTTCAAGATCTCGCAATGGTTCTTTCCACACCGCGAGATAGGAAAAATAAGAGGATCCCTTCTTCAGCGCTTCGAAAAATAAATGCGTGTGAAATTGCATTCCACACACCAGATTGACTGGGAGTTCTCAAGTGCACGTTCTACAGCGGATGGCTGCCTGCAACGATTCATGATCACGGCTGACCCGTGGGCCATGCCCCCGGCCCTCTTTCGGGGGGAGAATGACGTGCCTGCCCCACAGGACGCACACGACATAAAGGCAGATAGCAGCAAGAACGAATGTCCGCGTAGCTCAGTTGGTAGAGCGACTTGTTCCGGAATAAGTGGACTCGGGGGCGATCCCCGGCGTGGACCAAAAATGACGAAGAAATTTACTTCGTTATAGTGTGGAACATCATTGGCAGACGAATCAACGACTCTGCACGTCCCCTCAAAATGTCAGTAAATTGGGGATACTGGTCAACGGTGCATGGTTTGATGTACCGCAGTACATCATCTGGGGAATTTTCCACTATATGCAATTCCGTGCTGCCGAATGTATTGCCCAGCATGGCAGTCACATGACTATTAACTCAGACCACATTATTTTGTCTCCTCGGACATCGCTTTCAAGTAATCCTTCAGAAATTAAATAATTTTTTTTCCATCTGCTTATTTACATGAGTGGTAAGTACCGTCTCATTTCGCGGAGTCCTTCATTGTGTGACATTCTCTATGTCGAGCAGTGTGTATATGAAATTCCGTTACATCCAACTATTCTGTAGAGAAATCCGCCACAGGGTATAGGTCAGAAGACATTTTCTTTACTGAAATTTTACAATGGATTCGGAAAAGTCAAATATCCAGGTGATATGAATTGCAAATCGTAGAAATACGAAATGCTAAGTACAATACTAAATAAATACTTCAAAAACCTTCTTTTCTTAAGTGCACCAAAACGATTTGGTGCATTTAACCCATTAACCGACTGGAAGGAATTAATTCAGGATTAGCAAAATGGGCTGAAATTAGTCTGAACGGATATATTCGCTGTCTCAGAAGTGTCCAAGCACGACGGGAACGTGTCAACCCGCGCAACAGAAAGCGTTGGCTTCTCTTTAGCCTTGTTATTAAAGCTGATCACCTGGGAAGATCAGTGACACAAATCTTTTCTGGCTTATCAGCTATACGGGTTATATCAATTGCGGCGAACCAAGAAAAAGAAGAGATAAAAAGTTTGAGTCAGTTGTTTTCACCCACTGGTATAATGTGCGTATCAGGGGGACCAGCCCTTCCCCATCATGCAGGGCTATTGTAACAAATAATAAATGAGTAGAGGCGAGTTTTTCACAGCACAGAAAATTTTAAGCATTTGGTTTAGGTATATGTGCCGCTTAAAGGGTTAATATTCTTGTGTGGCACCCGTATTTTTTGTCTCCGGTCACCATTCGATCCAATAATAGATCAGCTTTGTACCAAACTTGCAGAGATACACATATCGTTCCTCTACCAGTTCAGATCTTAGTCGATATACCCATTGACTCAGAATGTAGGCCTTTCCAGTAGCCTAAATGCTCCTCGTGGAAATTCGATGAACTGAAACTCTATCGATAATATTCTCATAAGTTTGATGAGTGTCGGACTCAATTGAAGGCTTCGGGCGTAAACCATGGTAACTAACATTTTTGTAAAAAAATGAGTTGCGCACGAAAAACAATTGCCGTGGTAATCTGAGCATTTTAGAGTATTTATTATACATTTATGTCTACATATAACTTTCAATTTATAGTAAGTGCAAACCTTTTTTTTTTTAGTACTTATAATCTACGTATCTCACAACGACAGAAGTATTTATTATACATTATTTTAGAGTATTTAGCGTGAGTGTAGAGTATTTAGCGGGTGATCATAATTAAAGTATCCCTATTTAACTTTCTCTGGAGAGATATCTAGCTGTCCAAAAGCAACCAAATTAGGTATGCTGACAATTCAGGACATGCGGAAGAGATTTCCGCAAAGAAAAAAAAATATATATAAAGTCTCAAAAGTCACTACTAGGGGACTTCTGTCCCTGCGAGCTGCAATAATATAGATAATTTTCGGCTCTACGAAAGAAATGAGTCCTTGTGGCGCTACAAGCGACAAGAAAGCGTATCATTTACATAAACCACTCACGCTACAGGCGACTCGTGGGTATAAACTTCCCTACGCATGATGAATGCGATGCGCATTCCATCAACCGCAATGAGTATCACCTTGCCGGAAACGCCCTCTTCTTGTGAAGCTGTTTTAAGCAGAAACCAACGCAACACATGTTTTGGTTCCTGCTTCGATTTTTGTGTCGTTTCTCTCGTAGAGCCGAAAATTGTCTATATTATCGTAGCTTGCAGCGCCAGAAGTTCCCTAGTGGCGACTTTTGGAACTTTTTTTTCCTCCCGGAAATTTCTTCCGCATGTCCTGACTTGTCAACACACCAAATTTGGTTGCGTTTGGACACCTAGATATCTCTCCACAGAGTGTTGACTAGGGATACTTTAATTATGACCACCCTGTACATCATGCCTACATATTACTTTCAATTTATAGTAAGTGCAAACGTTTTTTTTTAGTACTTGTAATCTACGTATCTCACAACGACAGAAGTGTTGGTTACCATGGTTTACACCCGAGTCATTTAATTATTGGTAACGTTTCCTCACCGTACAATTCAGAAGAACGACCAAAATGGGCCTCTTCAGGTGTCCTATCACCCAACAACCTCCTTTTTTTTTCCAAAAGAGGATCCATCCATTCTGCTAACTGCACGGTGCTACCACCTGGAAGCCTAAGACAAAGCTTTGCCAGGTAACCTTAATCGGCGGGGACTTACGCACTCTAAAAATACTTAGGATTACGTAACGGACTGGTGGATATACTTGAAGGAAAGGATCTTAAGAGAATGTGCTTAAAAAGAGCCAGAGAAGTTTGAAAATATGAAAAACTCGAGAGTGGGGAGTGACATTCCTGTTGGGCTCTCTTTTCCAACTCTCTTAGCTTTCTACTTCTAAGGGTTGTTTTAGAACCAGGGTCTGATACTCCCATCCAAAAATCTATTCCACCACACTCCCACAAAACAAGGAAAGTATAGGAAAATTAGACGTCCCGGTAGCGCAGTGGTCTAATCGCTGGCTTCTGACCATTCGCCTGAAATAGATCCGAGTTCAAATCCCGGTGAGGCATGGATATTGCGTTTGTCTAACGCACTGGCTCTCTCCCCTCCCTGGGGCCAGTGGGCGAGCGACTGCTTATAGCCCATCGAGTTGCTTATGGTGGTCGTGTAACTCCCAATAAAAAAATAGAAGTAAGAGACGTTAGGAACACGAAAGGAATGGCGATAGTCGGTGGGCAGACGGAACGACCATCATACATTCAGAGAAGAAAAGAGCATGATACTCACCTGTACTTCCATGCCATCGGATAAATATCAGACAAATATTCACCTTTAAAATTCAGAAGGGTCTCATGATTAAAGTTGCACCACTTTCTGAAATCGTTTTCCTCACGTTTAGTGAGCATATCGCAGATGTTTATACGTGCCGTCAGTTGAACTTCTTTGAGTTCACAAGGAACATACACATCGAGCTTGCTTACGTATCCCAGATTCTTCAGGTGGTCGTGAACGCTTGAATGATGGATGCGCAATGTGTCTGCAAACTCTCGCGTGGTGTAACGTGGGTTTGACTCGATCAATGCCTTGATTTGGTCGTCATTAACCTCAGTGGGCCTCCCGGACCGAGGAGCATCGTTGAGGTCAAAATCACCAGCACGGAATTTTGCGAACCACCGCTGGCACTGACGTTCTTGTAGAGCATTATCACCGTACACTTTACGCAACTTTTCACAAGCTTGACGCGTATTCTTCCCTTTACGGAAGTAAAAGAGTAAGATATGGCGAAATGTCCAGTTTGGTCTTCCATCTTCAACTTGATGTCAAATCTCCGCAAATGAACCAAATCGCTCACTATTCCTTTTAGAATGCAGCTAGAACTAGCACCTGTCGAATACCATAGCGATAACAGAGCTGCGCATGCCTGTAATACTTTCAAAATCGCCTAACCGCCATCAGGTGCTGAAATACGTCATGACTTTTCCGACAAACCAATAGGACGCGACTCACACACAAAACTTAAATGTGCGAACCCAGTCTATTTCAGAGGCGCCATACGCATTTGGAATTGAACAGCTACGAGGGGATGCTGATAAGTTCTCGGCCTCACCAAGAAGGAAATGGGCTAGAGCCATGAAACTTACAGACTATTCCACATATTCATCCCGAAGTTCAACTCACTTGGCACAGCGTTTCTGGAGTTTTTTAACCCTTCCAAGCACCATTGCGAAGTCTGATCACTCAAATACTGCTCTGCTGCTAT
Organism: Macrothele yani; assembly: GCA_039090855.1. NCBI lineage: Eukaryota > Metazoa > Arthropoda > Arachnida > Araneae > Macrothelidae > Macrothele > Macrothele yani. The sequence continues at coordinate 158,715,569 of CM077010.1, forward strand.
CCCCTCAGAATCATTAGAAAAATGCTTCCCTTTCAAACTTTTTTAAGGTTTAGGAACAGGAAATAGTCCGACGGAGCAAAGTTTGGGGAGTAAGGTGGATGGTCTATGTACTTAAACTCTAGATCACTCAAAACAGCCATTGTCTTGCCAGCTTTGTGAACTGGCGCATTGTCCTGGAAAAAGATAACACCTTTCAGCAGCTTTTCTCGCCTTTTCCCTTTCAACTCTTCCTTTCGTCGGCACAGCAATTTTGAATCGTATTCAGCATTTATTGTTCAGCCCTTCGGGAGATAATCAGTCAGTAAAACGCCTTCCGAATCCCAAAAAAAAACCGTTGCCATGACCATTCCTGCAGATTTTAAAGTCTTGAATTTCTTTGGCCGTAAAGAACTCGAGTGCCGCCATTGTAGGGACTGTTGTTTCTTCTCTGGATCGAAGTGATGTAACCACGTTTCATCAACAGTGACAAATCGCTGCAAAAAATTATCACCAGATCGCTCAAAATGCTACAAAACCGATTTTGAAGTGTCCACTCGTTTTCGTTTCTCATCGGCGTTCCAACATTTAGGCACCCACTTACTGTAACTGACATCTTCTGCATATCCAAGTGCTTATGAATTATGAACCCAACACGTTCACTGGATATCTCCAGGTCTCAGCTATTGTTTTACTGGAGATTCGCCGATCTGACAAAATCAAGTCATGAACACGATCAACGATTTCGGGTGTTCTCATCTGTTGAAGGCCTCAAGATCTTGCTGCATCTTTGATCTCAAAGTCTCCACGCTAAAAGCTGGCATACCATTTCTCCACAGTGGGATATGAAGGGCACTTGTCACTTAATGTTTGCGTCATACACTCATAGATTTCCTTTGCAGATTTCTTCTGCAGGAACAGAAATTTCGTGACAGCTAGGAGTTCCACATTCGGAAATTCAACATTTTGCATTGACATAATTCAGTTCAGGACGCCAAACATCTGAAAAAAAAAGAGCTATTTATCTGAAAACTGGAACTTTACAATAAAACAAAAACACTCTTTCGAGCTGCAGTGACAAAATAATGCTACAATTACAGGAAGAGGGTTAGACAGAGAATGTTTTAGCATCCCTCCTTATTTCCTATGAGGCAACATTGCTCCTCTGTTATTTTTTGGTTGGAGGTTTAACGACCACCGTGAGCAACTCAATGGGCTATAAGCAGTCGCCCGTCCCTAATTTAGGGTCACTGGCTCCAGGGAAGGGAGAGAGCCAGTGCCGTAAGACAAACACAACATCCATGCCTGACCGGGATTCGAACCCGAACCCCTTGCGGACGAATGATCAGAGGCCAACGCCTTAGACCACTGCGCCACCGGGGCGGCTTGCTACTCTGTAACCACTTTTCATCAACAGTGACAAGTCGTGAAAAGTGTAATGCATCTGCTGTTCCCATTTTGTGTTTGCGTCGTCGTTTTGTTTGCAAATGGTTCTTACTTTTACTCACCCTACTAGATGACTCAGAAACCTTGAGTTACCTTTTAAACGATTATTGCAATGTATCTTTTGTTTTCTCTTTCCTACAAAGTACCTGTGTTTCGTTTTGGGTACTCTGTTGTCTGATTGTCTGCCATTTACACCGGTGTTTCTCTTTTGTATCATACTTTTCGTTTAGTTTTGATGTCACTTTTTCAACTGTTTTATACTGTGGAGCATGACACTTGTCAGCTCACTGAGGACCTTGCGTCATTAAACTCCAACCAACCAGCCAACCTATTTCAGAGGTCTCTGCGTTCTTGATTTGTATTTCATCATGTACACCAGCATATTATGTCTACAGGCACAAACACAGTAGAATTTTGAAGTCCTAATTAAACTTGCGCATGAGAAACTATAAACCGAACACGTAAGATTATGGGTAGTTTAGTGGTTAGAGCGCAGGACTGCCAACCTGATGGCAGCAAGATTCGGAGCCTACCGCTTACGCCCAAACGTCTTCCAGTACCCAAAAATACTAAGTCATATTATGGGAAACAAACAAAACAACAACAGATGAATCATGGGAATACATTTCATACAGTAAAGTTCAAACCTCTACGTCATATTTCAATGTACGTTGTTGTTTGCATAAGTACCAGGAAGTGGTTTCTGAAATTCATGCAGCATTTGGGTCTAAAATGTTTGGTTTCTCGAGCAAAACCTCCATTAATTTTATTACATCGAAATACAGCTTTATTTAATTAAATGTATCGTAATTTTAATTTTGAGGAAGAAATTACGCCAGTTTGCGGTGATGCGCACTGAAAGCGGTTGTAGGAAATACGAAAAAACACGTAGAAAATACTACATCTGTGAAAACACAAAATTGTCCGTGACGGGGATCAAACGAGCGCCCCCCCTCCCTCCCCTCACTCCGGAGTAAGTTGCTCTCCCAACTAAGCTGCACAAACAGAATGTATCGCAGCAGATTTGCCGTCCTGGCTCGTGCTTTATCTTTGCAGTACGTCACACATCGTGAAGGAGTACACGAATAACTTACCACAAGTAGAAGGGAAAGAACTGGCTTCTTTTTTGAGGGATTTAATTAATCCAATGGACGAAGAGACAATATGATGTGGCCTGAGTCAGTATGTTGCGTGATCACCATGCTGGGCTACACATTCGGTAACACGCTCTGGCATCAAGTGAAAACTTTCCAGGGTGGTGACCTGGGGTATTGCTAACCATGTGTCGTTGATCTGTGTCCACAATTTATCGACAATGCGAGGGCGTCTTGCACAGGCGTAAAGTTGTCTGTCAGTAGGGGCCGACACGTTATCTATTGGGGACAGATCTAGGAATCGCTCTGGCCACGACGACACGTGGACGTCTTGAAAGCATTGTCTTCTGATGCTGGCAGTGTGCGGGCAAGCGTTATCATGAAATAACTGGAGCATCGAGGATGCACACAGATACGGCAACAAAACGGGCTGTAAAATCTCATCGTATTTGTCGTTGTTCCCACTGTTCGTACGAGCGGTGAAAGGTTGCTGGAACTGATAGCTCCTCAAAGTATGACACCAAGTTGAGAAGCCGTATAAGAGGCTCATAGATGACTGTAATACGAACCCGGTAAGCACGGGGTCTCCAGGATTTGACGATCGTCGGCGCTGAGATAGAAGAGAGACTCTCCGATGAAAACGACACGATTCCATTCAGCCCGCCACAAATGTCTTATACGGCACCACTGCAAAATTGCACGATGATGTGCTGCGGTCGGAGCAATAGTCGGAATGACTTCGAGAGCGCAAACCTACCTCAACCAATCTGCGATTCACCGTCCGTATGGATAAGTGGTCGTCCACAGCTGCCTGTGCAGCTCATCAAATATCTTCCGCTGCGGATTGTGGGCTTGCAACAGCTAGCCATCAAATATGACGATCGAGGCGTCAGGACGTCCGATTACGTGCACCAGTAGGTTACCTTCCACAAATCACTGTCGCCACATTCGGTCAGTAGTTGTTGCACCCCAATTCGATGCAGAGACTAACTAGCCGTATGTTCCCCAATGATGAAGACTCTGGTAAAGGTGTCAGTGTGATTTTAGAATTCCAGATGACTTCGCCCAAGCATTTTCACTTCTTACACGTGCTCTCCCCATCGAGATCACTCAGATACAGTGGTCCACACGCCCAGATAAGGAAGGCCAAACTTAGCTATGTTGAGCGGTTTTGCACTTTTATCTCCCTCACATATCACGTGATTGGTTTGTAAGTGCGATCATTTATATAACATAACTGTCGACGCATACCCACCAATTTGAATGGCGCTCCTAGAAATACCGCCTGGCGCGGCATTTCCTATGTCCAGCAGTGTATAACAGTTGTGCTTATGTGACTGACTTTTTGAATTAAATTCGGACTTCATTTCTGTGTTCTGTCAGCTTGTCAAACTACGACCCACCACTGAAAGGCAGTGGCAGTGGTCTCCCCCTCTCTCTCTTCGTTGCTCGGTTCGAGAGTCGTGACCCAATTCACATCCTGTAGGCAGTCAAAGTTCACCATTTCTGTCTATTCTCCACAGTTCTCATGATTTCTTCTACTGATACATTTATGAGAGTTTTTATTTGACCGATGAATCTGTCTGGCTGACGTCCTGTCGTTCTTTTGCCGTCAACTTTCCTTTGAATACGAAGTTTTTCTAAACCGTCTCGCATGATGACGTAGCCGAAGGAGGTCGCTGGATTGTCGGAAGAAGTCGTTTGTTCGCGTCTACACCGAGCTCTCTCAAGATTGATTGGGCATTAGTCCTATGCACAACCCAGGATATTCTCAGCGTGCATCTGTAGCAGATAATTTCAAAAGCCTCAATTCGTCTGCGACATGTTGCATTTATGGTCCATGTTTCAGAACAGTCAGTCGCGATGGGGAGCACTGAGTCTTTGACCAGCCTCAGCTTGGCGTTTTTGCTGATGTGGTGATCGTTCCAGATTTTTTAGTCCTGCCAAGGCAGTGGTACACTGTTAAAAATTTCGGGATAGGCTACACGAAAAAGTGGTACTACACCAGCTGCATCACTTTCTGAAAAAAATGCCACATCACTTATGGTTCAAACAAAACAAATAACATGGTTCAACTTCTCAACACATTATGGAACAAGGTTGCGTAACACTATAGTGCAAGATTGCACCATTTTGTTGGCTTTGTTTGCACCCCACAGCAGTGTATCTTTTTTGAGATAGTGGTGCAACTGGTGTAGTACCACTTTTTGGTGCAACCTATTCCAAACATTTTTGTTGTGTAATATCAGAAAACGTGATGGAAACATTTCGAAAATGAAAAGACCTGTGCTATGTTTGTTTTGTTTTGGTTTTTTGTTTGGAGATTTAACTTTAACGACTACCGTTTATGCAAATGAATGGGTTGTATTTAGTCTCCTGTCCCTAATTTAAGGCCAACGGTTCCAGGAAAGGGAAAGAGTCTGTAACGTACCAGGAGATGTGACGTACCTGCCAGAAGGACGCACACGACATAAAGGCAGATAGGAATCAGAATAAAACGTCCGCGTAGCTCAATTGGTAGAGTGACTTATTCCGGAATGAGGGGATCCGGGTTCGAATCCTGGCGTGGATAGAAATGACGGAGAAATTTAATTCGTTATAATGGCACCCGAACTATCCGGATGACCCGACCGTTCAAAATCTCGCATTGGTGTGATGTTCTTTCCACACCGCGAGATAAGAAAAATAAGAGAATCCCTTCTCCAGCACATCGAAAAAAAAAAAGAAAAAAAAGAAAAAGAAAAAAAAATAAGGGGGAGATGATGTAACGTACCAGGAGATGTGACGTACCTGCCAGAAGGACGCACACGACATAAAGGCAGATAGGAATCAGAATAAAACATCCGCGTAGCTCAATTGGTAGAGTGACTTATTCCGGAATGAGGGGATCCGGGTTCGAATCCTGGCGTGGACAGAAATGACGGAGAAATTTAATTCGTTATAAGTCAGTGCCGTAAAACAAACACATCATTCGTGCCTAACCAGGATTCTTCGGATTCGAACCCAAATGATCTTGGACTAATGATCAGAAGCCAACGCTGAGACTACTGCGTCAAAAGAGCGGAAAAGGACCTGTTCAACTGTAAAGTTCGTGTAAGAGTCAATGACGCAATACTACAAAAATCAGTCTTACAAAGTTCACCTACAGTGAAACAGGAGTCATTCAAGAAACTTTGGAAAAGGTTACTTAATATTAGCGGTTATTCTGCCACAAATCCTTTCGCATTTCAACTGGGCGTAAATACAATTCTTTGTTGAACATTAGTATCTTAAGCCAACGAATGTAACACGTGGTTAAGCAAAGCAACGCCAACACTAAAGTAGAACACACAGCTTTCAAACCTCAATACAGTCAATATAGTGTATGTCTGCTGCTGCTCAGACATACACTATATTGACAAAAGTCACCGGACACCTCTTCAAAAGCAAATGAACGGATCCTCTGCATTGTTAAGATGCACGGTACAGCTGCAAACGGTATAAAAACAAGCCAGCAGCTGACCGCGATCATATCGCACCGTGAGGTTGAGTAAAAATGTCGCGGAGGAAGAGAACTGACTTTGAGAAAGGAAAGATTGTTGGGTGTTATATTAGTGGGTTGCCCATAAGAAACAACGAGAGGCGTTTAAACATACCCAAGTCAACTGTTTTGGATGTACTGAATACGTGTAAGACACATGGCTTGCCTGAAGAAGAAAATCGTATCGGCGGACCAAAGAAAATCAGTGAAAGAGGACGTCAAAGCCTCAGGAGAGTCGTTACAGCCCATCGACTGAGTACTGCACAAGAACTCAGTGTATAGGTGAGTAAAAATGCTGGAACCTCGGTATGTACACGTACCATTCGCAAAGAACTTCATTCCATGGATTGCCGTGGTCATGCGGCTGCTCATAAGCCTTTCATCTCCACTCGGAATGCTACTCGTCGTTTAGCATGGTGCAAAGAACATTTATCGTGGACCGTAGATAAATGGAAACGGGTTCTACGGACTGATGAATCTAGATACACGATCCATCAGTCTGATGACCGTGTGTGGCTATCGCGGCAGCCGGGGAACGCTATTTACCACAGTGTACTGTTCCTACGGTCAACTTTGGAGCTGGCAGTGTACTGGTGTGGGGGTGTTTTCAGTGCTATGGTCCCGGACCATTGGTTATTGTGGACAAACTTGTTAACCAGCACGCCTACCCCGATATTCTGAGGAATTACGCCTTACCAATTCTGTGGCAATACTATGGAACCGAGCCCTGTTGGTACCAGCAGGATAATGTACCGAGCCACAAAGCAAGGACTGTTACGGGGTGCTTTGACGATAATTCCGTATTGTGTGTGGACTGGCTAGCACACAGCCCTGATATTCATACCATAGAGCACCTATGGGATGAATTAGAGTGCCACATAAGAAGTTTGGAACCAAGGCTTACTACTAAGCAACAGTTAGCGGCAGCGTTATGTACTGAATGGAAGCGCACACCTATCGTTGTGTTCCAAAACCTTGTCGAAAGCATGTCTCGAAGGGTCAGTGCATGCATTAAGGCCAAAGGTGGACCGACACCGTACTAATGTATCTCAATAAATGCTATGTTGTGTTTCTCTTCTAGGTGTCCTGTAACTTTTGCCAATATAGTGTATATCGTTCAGTTCTCATCTGACACATACACACGTCATACGTACTGAGCTCAAGGTGTTGCCAACATAACTCTTGCGAGAGAGAAGATATCGCGTTAAGTTTGAGAAACGCTAAGGAGAACGAACTGAAATTTACATAGAGAAATAAATTAAAAAGGAAAGTTAAATGAAAGTGTACGCCACACAACATTGTTTATCTCTGGGAACAATATTGTGGTTCTTCGGGGATAATTTTAAGATCGAAAGATATTAAAAATCTAGGATGGGGTCTTAAATTCCTCGGAAATCAAGCGATAAATACAGAAACAGATCGCATTAAACAGGAGTTGAGTTAGATTAAAATGCAAATAGCAGGTGCTGGATGAAATTCGAAAGTATGCAGGGGTGACATGGAGGAGACTGGCACAAGACAGACTGTTGTGGAGGAAACTTGGGGAGACCTTCGTCCAGCAGTGGATTGATAATGGTTGACAATGATGATGATGATGAATTTGTTCATAAAGTAAGTTTTAGTTCACTGAAGATATCATAAGTTAGGATAAACATACCAATCCAAACACAGCAACGACAATAAAATCATTTTCGTGCGTAAATATAATATCCATCCCACACATCCCTTCTGGATCGACTTTGACCTAAAATAAACAAGATTTTTGTAAGAAATGGGTTGCACGTATACTTAAAAATTTACTTATGTAGAAAATCTTACTTTAGTGCTCTAAATATGAAAGCTAATGAAATTTCCTCTAATGTACACCTAAAAGCTCATTTAGATTTTTCGTTTCTGTACTTTCTTGGGTTCGCTGAATAAAAATTAAATCACGTTAAATTTTTAAATTACTACGTATAATGATAAACAAAAAGAAACATTTAAAAACATTTCGTACAAATCAGCATTCTAACCCTTTCTGTTTTGCATTATACACTGCCGGACAATTGCTAAGGACGGATGACAATAGCAACGATAGCAACCATAAAATGGAAGGCAGGAAAATGTGGAAATTAGCATAAGTGCGGGATACAGTAAGACGTGTGCGTATGCAAATTTTGGATTGCCGAGCTTGTTCGTGACGTCATAGCGCTGATAAGAGATATAAAGGATTTGACGCATATTGACCGTTGTTGTTCAAACGCAAAGTTGAAAGGGAAAGAATCAATTGACGGACTTGCAATTTTCAGTATGTCTTCCCGACATCACCTAGATGGTTTTATGCGTGGCCGTATTATTGGCAAGATTGAATAAGGACGAAAAATAACAGATGTTGCCAGGGAGTTCGACGTCAGCCACAGTGTTGTTTCAAGGCTTTGGAAATCATTTCAAACAAATGGAGAGTGTAGCAAACGTCACGGAGGAGGTCGTGTTCGCAGTACGACACCTGCACAAGATCGGTACATAGTGCTATCAACAAAAAGACACCGGCGCAGCACAGCTAGTGAGGTATCAAATCAGTTTGTGGCTGCTACTGGCAAGCGGATCTCCCGAAAAACTGTCGCCAGACGTTTGCATGAAGGAGGACTATACGCCCGCCGTCCTGTTGTGTGCATCCCATTGTCCAGACGTCACCGTACCGCCCGTTTGCAAGGGTGCCATCAACATCGCAATTGGACTGATAACGACTGGTCTGCTGTCCTCTTCTCAGATGAGAGTAGATACAGTCTATCGTCTGATTGTCGACGACAACTGATCTGGCGTGATAGTGGTACTGCATATTGTCCAGCAAACATAGAGGAAAGGGATCGATATCCGACATGTAGTGTCATGGTATGGGCTGGCATGACGATCAATGGCCGTACGTCCCTCTATGTGCTTCCAACTGGGACTATGACTGGCCAACGATACATTAATGATGTTCTGCTACCTCATGTTCGCATGTTCCGTGGTGCTGTCGGTGATAGATTCATTTTCATGGACGACAACGCAACATGTCATCGAACAGTCGCTGTCCAGTAGTGTCTTGAGAGCGAGGATATTCAATGCCTCGTATGGCCAGCACGTTCTCCGGATCTGAATCCCATTGAAAATGTGTGGGATGCTTTGGGGAGGAGTCTTGCTGGTCGCCAATGCCCTCCAATAAACAAGGACACCCTCATCCGTGCACTGACAGAGGAATGGGATAAATTACCCCAACAGCTGCTTGATAATGTTGTGCAAAGCATGACACGACGTGTGGAATCTTGCATCGCCCTCCATGGTGGCCATATCCCGTATTGACATCTTACGCCAAAACGCCTGCAGACGGTAATTGCATTTTTTTCACGCTTACGTATTCTGCACAAAATGGCCCGTTTGTCCGTTGAACACGTTCCAAAGCCTTCTGGATTTCAGAGCACAATAAATTGTCTTTCTTGTAATGTCCTGGCATTCTGACATTATTTTATTTCACTTGGCATCCAACCACACTTCCTTTTTTTGCGCTATATAGCCGTTTATGATCCGTCCTTAGCAATTGTCCAGCAGTGTAGTAGAGTCGCTATAATTTTGACATTGTAATCATTTACTGTGAGGAACAAAATTGTAACTTCATATACGCTTCAAAAATCAAGCGGAATGGAAAAAAGTACAGAGTGATTCACTCGGGACTTTAATCCAAAAGCGCTATAATCTTGGAAAGGGAAAACATTTCAAGATGAAAAATTTGAAGACGAAGGGCCTCACGTTCCGGCTTCGCATTCACATCTACGCCGTCTGGCTCGTACGTCCAGATGGCGCCTGGTGGAAACGGTTTCGTGCCGTTCTCTTTGTCCTTCGGCTAGCATCGAATATGATGCTGTTCACGATTGCTGAGCGCGTGTTTATCGTTCAAAGTTATTGGAAATCCGGCTCTTTCAAAGAGTGTCAGAAAGAGTTTAAGAAGAAATTTTTTGGTGAGGAACCGCCTACAAAGCCAACGATTACAAATCTTGCGAAGAAACTTGAGACGAAAGGAAGCCTTTTTGATTCACATCAGGAGGGCTACCCGGAATGTCAGAAAACATAAGGGGTTGTTACAAGTCTCCAAAGAAATCGTTACGCAGGCTGTCGCAAGAAACAGGACTGTCATATTCCACCTGCCAGAGGGCTGAATAAATGGGTAAACGGAAGCCATGTCCTGCTACTGTTATCCATCAATTGATATGTCGAAGCGAATGCAGTAAAGAGCTTTTAGAAGAAACAGCAAACATCTTGATTGGAGAGCTTTCAGAAGAAACAGCACAATTTTTTAGAGCAATATTCCATTATGTCTTAAAAGAAAAGCGTTTAATCGGTGCATCCTTCCAGTGCTTACGAACGGAGCAGTGACGTGGACCTTAACTAAAACAAAAAACATACAAAGACTGCAGACAACTGAAGTAGGCATAGAGAGATGCATGCTTGGTGTAACCAACAAAGACAAAAATAGGAACTCGTGAATAAGAAAAATGATAAGAGTGAAAGACATCACGATCAGAGAAAAATTCCTGAAATGGCAATGGGCTGGACATATTGCCAGTAGAACGGACCACCGATGAACAAACGAAATTTTAGACTGAATTCCAAGGGACAAAAAAAAAAGCCAGAAGAAGACCACGTGGGACATGCGTAGATGGAGGAGTCTGGCACAAGACAGTTCATTCTTGAAGAAACTTGGGGATACCTTCATCCAGCAGTGGACTGATAATGATTAACCATTATTAATAATAATATAATGATGATTTATTCGAATTTATAGTTCAAAGCAGATTTGTCAGGGTCAAGTCCGGGTCGGGTCCAATTATGTGACGGTTGAGTCCGGTCCCGGTCCAAAATGTTTGACCCCTTTCCAACTTTGACACACGCATATGACCTTCAGGAAGAAAGTTTTTACTATGTTGCTTGGCAAAATCCTAACAATTTCTAATTTGATGTTAGTTCGATGTACTGTATGTACATTGCTCCTGAAGACGACATAGCTTTAGAAATGTCGAAAATGTAGATTATTGTAGGTTTTAACATTAAATCATTTGTGTGTTAATAAAAAAAATACTATATTCTTTTCGTTCTATTAGAATTCTGATTTTGTGAGGTTCTGATGATTATTTAGGAATATGCATGAATAAATACTAATCGCAAACAATTTGCTTGAACCGCTTACCTTTTTTGTCATCACACACACAGCCGGGGCAAGGACCTAGTGACGGTACAACCTCTATTCTACACCCGGGGTCACATTTAGGAGGGCTACATTGAGGATCACAGAGGCACGTTGCACAACCAAACTGTCCCACAGCTTCACGGCACCCAGGACCACATTTCACAGGAGCACATTGAATTTTTCCAACTGTAAATGAAAAACATTACCGTAAGAAAAGCAGTTATCTGTATTCTCAAATCAAATTGCAACTTATGATGACACTGTTTGGTGACACACAACACTTACATACAGCAGATATGAAAGTTGGATGAGTAGCATTCTTTAATTTATGCTCTAATTTATATTTAATATGAAAGTGATATTGTGCGCGGTATACATATGATACTGACTCTCCGGAGTATACCTAACGCAAAATCGTGTGTTGCCAATTTTATTTTCCGCATATATGTATATATATATATATCATCATCATCATTGTCAACCATTATCAATCCACTGCTGGACGAAGGTCTCCCCAAGTTTCCTCCACAACGGTCTGTCTTGTGCCAATCTCCTCCATGTCACTCCCGCATACTTTCGAATTTTATCCACCCATCTCCCATGTGGTCTTCTTCTGGGTCTTTTCCTGTCCCTGTATATATATATATATATATATATACAGTACAATTTTTAAGAGCAGTGTGCCATTATTTCTTAAAAGAAAAGTGATTAATCAATGCATCCTGCCAGTACTCACGTATAGAGCAGAGACATAGACCTTAACTAAAAAAGACATACAAAAACTGCAGACAACTCAAAGAGGCTTGGAGAGATGCATGCTTGGTGTAACCAGGAAAGATAAGAAATGGAACTTGTGGGTAAGGAAAATGACAGGAGTGGACATCATGACCAGAGCGAAATCACTGAAATGGCAATGGGCTGGACATGTTGCCAGAAGAAAGGACCACCGACGGACAAACGAAATTTTAGACTGGATTTCCGAGGGACAGGAAAAGACCCAGAAGAAGACCCCATGGGAGATGGATGGATGAAATTCGAAAGTATGCTGGAGTGACATGGAGGAGACAGGCTCAAGACAGACAATTGTGGAAGAAACTGGGGGAGACTTTCATTCAGCAGGGGATTGATAATGATTGATGATGATGATATATATATGTATAGTCTTATATAGTCAAAGGTTTGTATGTTTATATAAGTCAAAGGTTCGAACCTTGGACTTATATATAGTTAAAGGTTCGAACCTTGGACTTATATATAGTTAAAGGTTCGAACCTTGGACTTATATATAGTTAAAGGTTCGAACCTTTGACTTATATATAGTTAATGGTTCGAACCTTGGACTTATATATAGTTAAAGGTTCGAACCTTGGACTTATATATAGTTAATGGTTCGAACCTTGGACTTATATATAGTTAAAGTTTCGAACCTTGGACTTATATATAGTTAAAGGTTCGTCCCGGTTTGAGCTACACATAATTTGGAGCCTCCATTCCTCCGTCGACTGGAGGATACCGGGAAAACCTGGAACACAGGAGGCTAATGACGCACATTTGTCACCAAGTCTCATTGCGTTATCAGTCGAGCAGAGGATGGAGTTAGATAAATGTGCTGTTCCTGTGCTCGTACGCTGTTATTGGGAAAACAGTTAAACGAGACAGCAGCAGCTGGAGAAAATTGTGCAGTTGAACACGAGATAACAGTGGACAGCAGCACTGCTCAAAAATGGTTTCAATGCTAGGGACAGCAACACAGACACCCTTATTGAAGATGTGGCAGCAAACCTCGGTACGAGAGCAAGACAGTTCGTAGCTGAGGTGGGATCCTCCCAATTCACCATCTTTCGTCACTTGTATCAAAACAGTTTCTCCTCCAAGCGCCATTGAATGGTTTCGAATGAATTTACATCCCAGCAGGCGGAACAACATGTTACCCTCTGTCGCAAATTGCTATCAGATCCACGGGACGATACATTTTGTCGTCGTATCATCACAGCTGTTGAAAAATGGATATTCTTACAGTATCCTACCACCAATGGCTTAAGCCAGGCTAATTACGAAGAGGGCAGTTCGTGAGGAAAGTCGTGCTGTGCATTTGGTAGAATTGCGAGGGTCCTGAGCACTTCGGACTCATGACAGGCTGTGAAAGGGAACCTCTATACCGAACAGCTACAGCTGGTTGATGATGCACTGAGCCCAACGCTTCCCAGCGTTTATGAATAGTAAACGGGCATTGCTGAAAGTGGGTAATGCCCCAAGTCACATCACCAGAGAAGTCCAACGAAGACTACACGGATTCAAAAGAGTTGAGAACCTACACCATCCTGGACAAAGTTCGGAACTTGCCCCATCAGACTACTACCTGTTTTGCTCCATGGCCCATTTCTTACATGACACTTTGTGACGTACTACAGATGTAAAACACGTATCAAGATGACAAATCTGCTGTGATACATTCCGTCCGTGCAGCTTAGTTGGGAGAGCAACTTACTTCGGAGTAAGGGGTCGCGGTTTCGATCTCCGTCACGAACAAATTTGTGTTTCCACATTGACGCTCGAACGTAAAAAAAGGATGTACCGGGCATTGGGTTCTTCGAAAAATGTCTGATGTTTGTTCCACACATCGTCTGGAATCAATGAAACATATCCTACTTCTCTTCAATAAAAACAAAAGTAAGAGAGGGAGATGATGTGACGTACTACAGAGGTGCAGCATGTGTCAAGACGACAAATCTGCAGCGATACATTCTGTCGGTGTAGCTTAGTTGGGGGAGCAACTTACGCCGGAGTGAGGGGGTGCGGTTTCGATCTGCGTAGCGGTCAAATTTGTGTTTTCACAATTTTGCTTTAGTGGTGGGTGTGGAATCTGGCATCAGAGAGTTCCTGCCCTTGAAACCTGCCGAGTTCTACCAGCGTTATATCATGTCTATGGCGTAAGGTTGGCAAACTACTATACAAAGCAACGGACTGTACTTCGCAGAATGAAGTGAGCGTGTATAGCTTTCTATTAATGGCATAATTAAACCTTTTAGCTGCAAACGGGGTAACTTTTTACTCACCTTGCCACAGTGAATGATAAAGTATACTTAATTTTACAATCTATTTGGGTAAAATCTTATGACTCCCTAACGTTATCTCTTACGAAATAATAAAATAATGAACAGTTGTCAGACACATCTATAGGTCTTGGAATAACGAACATAGGTATTATTAGATTAATATACACGGTCGTGTCAGAATAATACGACCACCCCCGAAATTACAGTGTACCCGTCCAGGTGCGTCACAGTGTATGTGACAAGGTCGACCACACGGAGATATAAGCGGCCGGCTAGGACAGATGAGCCATAGTGCTTTACATGAGCACAATGGGCAGAGGTACTGATTTGACGGACTTTCGAAAAGGAATGATCATCGGCTACCGCGCTAAGGGTGGAAACGTCTCAGGAACAGCAGACTTCGTGGGCTGATCGCGAGGTGCTGTAGTAAGGGTGTACCAAGAATGGCACACCGAGTACCTACTGACGTCATAACTGTGGAGTCCCAAAGGCCATCGACCCCAGAAGAGAACGTCGACTGGTAAAGGGCAACCGACGCGCAACAGGGCAGCAACTGACCGCGCAAGTGAACGCCGGGACACTCAGGTACGTGTCTCCGATAACAATAGAGGGAACCCTTTTACGCATGAGTCTCCGGAGTCCACGCTGCGTCAAGGTGCCCATGTTAACCCAGCTCCGTCGTCAACGATGCCTGAAGTTCGCATAGGACTACCATCATTGGACAGTGGGTGAGTGGGAAAAGGTTGCCTTATCCGACGAATCGAGGTTTCTACTGCACAGAAGTGACAAGCGGTGGCGGGTACGGCGTCAGACACACGAGAACCAACACCCAGACACGCTTGTCGGTAAAGTACAGGCCGGCGGTGGCACTACGCATGTCTGGGGGATGTTTTCCTGTTATGACCTGGGACCGCTGGTACCACAGGATGGATCCCCTCCCCCAAATGACTCACCACATGCATCCCTTCATATTGGATGGTGGTGATGGTGTCTACCAGCAGGGCTACGCGCCGTGCCACGTCGCTAAGGGGGTGAGTGACTGGTTAGAGGAACACAACAGCGATGTCTCCGTTCTATGTTGGCCTGCCAAATCGGCTGACCTCAATCCCATAGAGAACTTGCGGGACTATTTGGATCGAGAGGTTCGACGTGTCGACCCACAACTACAAAATTCCGGGGGACCTCCGTGCTCTGCTGCATACCGAATGGGCACGTATGCCTCGGGCAACCTTCCAGGGCCTCAATGTGTCCATGCCACGCCATCTCGCTGCTGTTATCCGGGCCAAAGGTGGTTATTCCCATTATTAGTTAGGTGGTCATATTATTTTGATACGACGGTGTATTTTGTAGTGTAAAGAAGCATTCCGCATTTGGAGGCACATGTCGTTCGTTGCTATCAATTTTAAATGTTAATTTGTAGTGCAGACACATGATATTAAAACATCGTGAAAAGCAAGGTTCTGACATTTCTATATGAAAGGAGTTCGAGGAGATCAATTCATTTGGCGTATTTTTGAACATGGGAAACAATAATTTTCGTTGTTGTCATTTAATGCTCTTTTTCTATACCAACCTTGAAAACACGACGCAAATGCAAGAAGAAGGCATTTAGTTATGGTAAGGATGCTGTAAGCTTTCTACCGTGTCAGTATTAGATTGGTTTGCAAAGTTTCGTCATGGTGATTATACTCTTTCTATCTCTCTCTCTCACTTGCCGATGAACCACACTTTGGAAGACGCGTTAAAGTTGACGTCGACCAAATCAAAGCACAAATCGAAACCAAACAAAAATGAATTCATGGTAAATAAGAAAACTCATCATTAATTCAAGTGCACTTCTTTAAAATTCCTGGTGATATTGGGTTCGTGCAAATGAAATATCCGGCGCGAACGAGCAGTAGAGACAGGCCCCCACCACAGCGGAATGGAACCACCCACAGGTGTTCCGGGTATTACGACACAGAATTACTACAAATAGCTAGCATGTGTGTGAAGAACAAAGTTCAGGCATGATTTGTTTGGACGTAACGTGGCTTGCAAGGAAAACATGCAGACGCCAAATTCGAGAGTCATCTTCCTCTACGAATTTAAACTAGGCCATTCTGCAGCAATTGCCTCTCAAAACGTTAATAAAGCGTTTGGAGAGAATACAGCCAACGGAGGAACCATTCGGCGATGGTTTGTGAAGTTTCGAAGCGGAGATACGGACCTGCAAAACGAAATACGTGGTCACTGACCTGTTGCTGTTTCTGACGATGTTCTGTTACGTGTGGTTGCAGCGGACCCCCAAAAACGTGTCGTGAGATACCGGTAGAGGTAAGTGTCCACCACACGACAGTTGTTCGGCGTCTGGCTGCCCTGGGTAAGGTGAAAAAGGCTGGACATGTGGCTGCAGCATGAGTTGACACCTGCCAACAAGACTAAGCGTTTGGTAGTCTGCACGTTGCTGCTTGCCAGGAACCATCGAAACGTCACCTGCGACAAGAAGTGGGTCCTTTATGATAATCGGACACGATCTGCACAATGGTTAAGCACGGCATAGCCTGCTGGATGGCATCCTAAGCCACCCCTGCACACCAAGACGATGATGCTCCTTTTCTGGTGGTCCACAGCAAGTATACTTCATCGGAGTTTGTTGGCAAGAGGGCAAACCATCACTGCAGAATGTTATTGCGCTGAATTACACCAAATGTACAGGAAATTGCTGCAGAAACAACCGGCTTTGGTCAACAGACATGGTGTTCTTCTCCTCCAGGACAACGGCCTCCCTCATGTCGCACAACGAACGATGCTCACACTAAGTGCCTTGGGCTATGAAGCACTGTCTCATCCTGCACATTCCCCGAACTTGTCTCCGACAGACTATCATCTGTTTCGTCGCCTGGATCACTTCCTGTCCAGGAAACAGTTCATGACAGACAAGGAGGTTCAAAGTGCAGTTGATGACTTCTTCGGGTCCCATCACAAGAGTTTTTTCGTTCCGTGATCATGGCCTTGCCGGACAGATGGCAACTATGTGTCGATGCCGAGGGGGATTATTTTGCCTAGGTAAGTTGTCCTACTTTTTCCGTTCTCGTCGCCCACGTGTGCTGGTCCTTTGTCGGATATTTCATTCGCACCTACCCTATAGAATGTAGTTTGTGGTCCAAATAAAAAGGAGTTAATCCGAAAACTTCAATAGAATAAATGCCAAACTAAAGACTCACCTCCAGGATGATCTTTGCACACACATCCCGGACAAGGGCCTGAGGACGGCACCGACTCAACTTCGCATCCTGGATCGCATTTTGGCGGCGAGCACTGAGGATCGCAAAGACAAACTGGACATCCAAACTGACCCACGGCTTCTCGGCATTGAGGGCCACATTTTACAGGAGCACATTGTACATCACGACCTGAGGAAAGAAATTTTTTCAGTAGACGTAATGAAACGTAGACTTGCAAAAGCGTGAATTTTTACTAAAATTCGTGCCAATTTTCAAAGCACGCCAGTGACTCATGTGTCCGCATTCAAACAATAAAATCTTAAGATCTGATACTACTTTATCAAGGTAAGTGTAGAATAAGGGTGGATGTTTTAGATACGAGCGGAAAACAAAAAGTAAAGTCAATTAAGATGTATTTACCAAAGAAACAAAGTGAAATTTACGTAACTGTAGCGTTATTTTTCAATACAGTGTGGACACACTTTTGTAACGAACGGTCCACAACCTTCTATTGGTGCGAATGAAACGTCAGACAAAGGACCAGCACACGTGGACGGCGAGAACGGAAAAGTAGGACAACTTACCTAGGTAAAATAATCCTCCTCGGCATCGACACATAGTTGCCATCTGTCCGGCAAGGTCATGATCTCGGAACGAAAAGCTTTGTGGCTGGGATCCGAAGAAGTCGTCAACTGCACGTTGGTCCTCGTTGTCTGTCGTGAACTGTTTCCCGGGAGGGAAGTGATCCAGGCGACGAAATACATGACAGTCTATCGGAGACAAGTCCGTCGAACAGGCAAGATGAGGCAGTGCTTCATAGCTCAAGGCACTTAGTGTCAGCATCCGTTCGTTGTGCGATATGAGGGCACTCGTTGTCCTGCAGCAGAAGAACACCACGTCTGTTCACCAAAGTCAGTTGTTTCTGCAACAATTTCCGGTGCATATGGAGCAGTTCGGCACATTAACGTTCTGCAGTGATGATTTGTCCTCTTGCTAAGAAACTCTGATGAATTATCCCGGCTGTGAACCACCAGATAAAGAGCATCATCTTTTTGGTGCGTAGGGGTCGCTTAGGATGCCGTCCAACGGGTTGTGCCTTGCTTAACCATTTTGCAAATCGTTTTTGATTATTATCATAAAGAACCTACTTCTCGTCGTGGGTAACGATTCGATGCAGTAGAAGTTCTTGTTTATTCCTGGCAAGCAGTGACGTGCAGACTTCCAAATGCCTAGTCTTGTTGGAAGTTGTCAACTCATGTCCAGCTTTTTGACCTCACGCAACGCAGCCAGACGCCGAACAACTGTCGTGTGGTGGACACCTACATCTGCTGCTATCTGGCGACACGTTTTTCGGGGGACCGCTGCAACCACACGTAACAGAACATCGTCAGAAACAGCAAAAGGTCGGTGATCACGTGCTTAGTTTTGAAGGTCCGTATCTCTGCTTCGAAACTTCACAAACCATCGCCGAATGGTTCGTTCGTTGGTTGTACTCTCCCCAAACGCGTTGTTAACGTTTCCAGCAGCAATTGCTGCAGAATGGCCTCGTTTAAATTCATAGAGAAAGATGACTCTCAAATCCGGTGTCTGTATGTTTCCTTT
The DNA here is from genome assembly GCA_039090855.1 of Macrothele yani. Lineage (NCBI taxonomy): Eukaryota > Metazoa > Arthropoda > Arachnida > Araneae > Macrothelidae > Macrothele > Macrothele yani. Next base: position 158,734,669 of record CM077010.1, read on the forward strand.
GCAAGCCACGTTACGTCCAAACAAACCATGCCTGAACCTTGTTCTTCACACACGTGGTAGCTATTTATAGTAATTCTGTGACATAATACCCACAACACCTGTGAGTGATTCCATTCCGCTGTGGTGAGGGCCTGTATCCACAGGTCGTTCGCATCGAACATTTCATTCGCACCAACCCAATTAATCTCATCGGAGAATAACTTCCGACTGTCCCTAGAGCCATTTCTCCACCGCTATCTCCTCATCATTGCCAAATATCTGACAACGGAATGCTTCTTCAAGCGGATGGAAAAGATGAAAACCGCTCGGCGAGTGATACGGACCGAAGGTAAATGTGAAAGAGCCTCATACTTGAGGTTTTGAATTTTTTTCATGGCTGCAGCCCCTCTGTGAGGGCGAGCATTAGTCTTGTGCAAAAGCACCAGTTTTTGGCAATAAACCTTTCTTTTATTGCGCATTTCAGGTCTCAGCTTGTCTTCAAGCATTGCTGAACGTGGTGCATTGTTAACAGTTTGTTCCTCACAATGTACCAAAAATATACCCATGTATATCCCAAAACAAGGTTAGCACGATTTTTTGAAAGAGAGAACACTTTTGAGCTTATGTTTTACTGGGGGTAAAGGCTTTTTCTTCTTAATAGTTTGTCTCTTGCTTGCAGTATCAAAACGATGCAATCAGGTCTAGTTCTTAGTGACAGTTTTCCCCAGTAAACTTGGATGTTTTTCATAATGCTGCAAAAACTGAGGGGAAATCTCCATGTGAGGTTGTTTGCTTTGATCTGTCAACTGTTTTCGGAGCCCATCAGGAATGCTGTATCCTAAGTCGTCATTCAACATTGCATAGGCTGAATCACAACTTACGTCTAACATATCAGTTACAGCAGACACAGTAACCTGTCGGTGTTCTTGAATGAGAGAGTTCACACTTGCTCTTGATATCGGGACGCTGACGTGCGCCTTGATCAAGATTCGTCAGTGGCTTCGATTTAAACTTTTCTACCCATTTGCAAACTTTTCTTCGGGCCCATACACTAATCTCCATACTGTGGTACTATTACTACCATTATCCTATGAATTTCAACGGGCTCGACCACTTCTGCCCAAAGAACCCTTGATAGCTTAGTGCTCAACAGAGGTGCAATTGGAGAGCGAAGTTTCCATGGTTGCGCTCTCATGGCGTGAGTAAGTCTGATATGTAGAATTGCAGGACGCAGGTGCCTTTTTGTCTAACTACTGTTATGGGTGTTAATTTCAGTCGGATGCTGTAGCTTGCGACATCAGTGTAATTTACAAACTGTCTTCACTTTAGATTTAGCGTAGTATAAGTATTCAGTGAGTTAGCTTTGCATTAGGAACACCTAACTAATAACGTGTTGATCCACCTTTCAGTGTAGTCACGGCTCACAGACACCTAGGAAGAGATTCTACAAGGTGCTGAATATCCTCCATGCGTAACGCGACACATGTCCGCTGCAGCAGCTCCGTCAGTTCAAGCTCATTCCGTGGAGAAAAAGGACCAGCAGTTGATCCTTTTCCTCTACGAAATGAGCTTGAACCACCCCATGTTAATATATTCCACAATTCCACCCTATTTTAGCATATCCCACAAATGATCAATTGGGTTACAGCCAGGGAAGTTTGGCGGCCAAGGCAATGTAGCAAATTCGTTATCGTGTTCTTCGAACCACTCAGTAATTATACGAGTCCGATGACATGGTGGGTTTTCGTGTCGAAAGATGACACTGTTGTCCGGATAAACCTTCTGCAGATGTGGATGGAGATAGTCGGCTAACAGGTCCCTGTAGTGTCCACCATTCGGTGTTTGTGGGACGATAACCAGCGGGCATAGTACTTGCCAGGAAAAAGCTCCCCATACCAGAACACCACCTCCACCGTCATGTTGAACCCCAACTGCGCAAAAGATACACACCAACCATACCAATGCATTTCCAAATCTGCACTCTGCTGACTGATCACACATTCACCGCCCATTTCATTTTTAGCACGTCTTTTGTAAAACAAGATCGTGCTTATGTTATCGGTTTGTCCGTACGTCCGTCCGTCCGTCCGCATGTAGACACCCTATTTCTGTAACTATTAGTCCGATTTGAAAAATTCCTTTTGCATTGGGAAGCTTGAAATATGCGAATGCCGATCTTTTTTTTTTTTTTTTTTACCATGTACAATTTCGCTGCTAGAGGGCGTAAATGCAGATAATATCGAATTCAAAATACATTTTATTCCATATATTTGCTTCTAAATACCCGATTGAAAAAATTATTTTATCTTTCGATTCCATTTATGTCGAAGAGTATTTAAGGCGTAGTTACTTTTTCAATTTACGCATAGATTTTCCGCTAGGGGCGTAAAAATAAATTACGTTTTCCCCGATATCTCTTCTTCTAAAACTCCGATTTGAATTTTTTTCTTCAGCGCATACAGCTCCTGATGGAAAATCTTTTGCGCATAATTTCTAATTTTTGGTGAAGAATACTTTGGACACCAGGTGGCGTAAGTGTTAATTTTTGCTTCTGACGTATTTGCCATAAAATCTGACCTTCTAAAATCTCGATTGAACAAATTCGTTCGTGGACCGATGCCACTCACGTCGATAAACCTTTTCGGAATATTTTCTTCTTCAAATATTGCATGGTTTCTCCACCAGGAGGCGTAGATGTATATCTTATTTTTGTCGATATCTCTGTTTCTAATGGTCTTACTTGAATTCTTTCTTTACTGGATGACATATTTTTCATACAATTTCAAAATTTTCTAGTAATTCATAGACTTTGCGTTAGGGGGCGTATAGGTAAACTACGTTTCCCCCGATATCTCTGCTTCTGAAACTCCGACTTAAAAAATTCTTTCCACACCGGATACAGCTCCTGATGGGAAATCTTTGCATATAATTTCTAATTTTTTGCAAAAAATGGTTTGGCCACCAGGGGTCGTAAGTCTTAATTTCCACTTTAGATGTATTTGCAGCAAAATCTGAGCTTCTAAAATCTCGATTGAAAAAATTCGTTTGTGGACCGGCACTACTCACGTCCACAAACCTTTAAAGAATATTTTCTTCTTAAAATAATGCACGGTTTCTACGCCATGGGGCGTAGATGTATATCTCATTTTTGCCAATATCTCTATTTTTAGGGAATTCGATTTGAAAAATTCTTTTTTTGTCAGATAGTGTTTCCGATGCGAAATGTTTTTCATATAAATTTAAAAATGTAAAGTAAATCATAGACTTTCCGGCTGGGGGCGCAAAGGTAAATTGCGTTTCCCCCCGATATTTCTGCTTCTAAAACTCCGATTTGAGAAATTCTTACTGTATCGCATACAGCTCCTGATGGAAAATGTTTTTCATATAATTTCTAGTATTTGAAAAAAAAAATTGGTTTGACCGCCAGGGGGCATAAGTGTTCATTTCTTCTTCTGATGTATTTGCAGCAAAATCTGAACTCCTGAAACTCGACAAAAAAAAAACTTTTCTTGGACCGATACCGTTCACATCGAAAAACCTTTTGAGAATACTTTCTTCCTAAAATAATGCATGTTTTTCCCGCCAAGGGGCATAGATGCATATCTTATATTTGTCCATATCTCTTTTTTGCAGAGTCCGATTTGAAAAATTCTTTTTTTTTTTTTTTTTTTTTTTTTTTGTTGTTGTTGTTGTTGTTGGAGAGAGTTTCCTCTTCGAAATGTTTCTCATACAAATTCAAAATTTCCTTAACGCACAAGTCTGCAACCAGAGGGCGTCCGCTCACGATTCCGTTCACAGCAATATCTGCGAGATTAAAAACCCGATTGAAAAACCTCTTTCTTCAGTCAGATACTATTGCTTTCCAAACCGGTCCCATTGACTTTGAATAGCTTTGATAAATCATTTTTTCTGGGAGACGCGGATTCGAGTCCCCCTCCAGGACGATGAAAAATTTCAAGTTTTCGGATATTATCTGACTTACCATCCTTGTTACATTTACGCCAAAATTCGGATTGTCATCTTCAAAATTTGTATTATATGGCGTAATCCCGTATTTCTTTCATGATTTATCTGCTTCTCCGGCCAATCACGGGATAGGATTCTTAACCTCCTGATTCGCTAAACATGAATGCCGGTTACTTCGACTAACGAATCCTGTGATGGTTATATTCAAATTGATCGGAAACTTGAAACTTGGTCGTTCTGGGTGGTGTAGTGGTTAGCATACCCGGGCGTTTTCTGGGAGATGCAGATTCGAGTCCCGCTCCAGGACGATGAAAATTTTCAAGTTTTCGGATATTATCTGACTTACCATCCTTGTCACATTTACGCCAAAAATCGGATTGTCATCTTCAAAATTTGTAGCTTTGATAAATTTAATTGCTTCAGAACAGATTCAAAAGACGTTCTTATTACACCCGAAAACTCTGTGCCATCTTTCTTGTTAAAACATTTCTACAGGCATCATAACGCAATTACCTGAATAAGGTAAGCAAAACAATGGGGAAAATATATTGAACATAAAATATGTGTTGTAGAAATGTCGTGCATATGATACAGAGCGACGAATTGAAAGGATGCAATAAGAAAAACAAAAGATCTCATTTGTAGCCTATTGAGTAAGGCGGATATATGGAAACTATAGGATATCAGTTCAATGAGTGGCCGAATATCGCGCAACTCAAGCACTAATGCGGTTATAAAGTTAATCAGAAAGGATCTTACAAACTTCTTGGTCTATGGCTTTCGAGATGTGGTGCACCTTCACTGGAAGATGCACCATGTTATGCCCTCAGACGTCGTTTCATGTCGTCCTAGATTTATTCATTCAGCGATTGATTCAGTTTCCGGTCTAGTCAGGGTGGCACGCGATGGGCTTACGAACATGGTTCAGTAACGCCTGCGGTTTGTGGTCTGGCATTATCGTGCTGGAATGTTTCATGTTCTCAAGAAGTGGCGACATCGAAAGGTGAGAGATTTGGTTACCACATATCACAGGGAGGTAATTAATAAGCTAAGCGTCGTTGTGTGTTTGTTGCGTAGTAACGTTAAGATATTTTGTGCCAACCATGTTGATTCATTATATTCGTGCCACATAAGTCACTTAATGTATATATAGCATTACCGTCTTTGCACAATTCAATTCACAATTAAATACAACTTCGATTATCGTTTTCAAGAATCGAAGTTGCATTATGACAATTAATACAACTTCGATTCTTTAAGACGATAATCGAAGTTGTATTTAATTGTGATACAGTTTAAATACAACTTCGGTGATCGTTTTAAAGACTATTTATTCTTAAAAATCAGTAAACATCATGAAGTTGGAAAGTAACAAAAATTTAGTTTCTCATAAACTAAATCGAAAATCAAAAAAAGGGCGACGCGGTGGAAAAATTCGGCCATGGCACTACGTGCCCACAAAGTTTTGTGGTTCTGTTGCTGTTCGTGTGTCCGGAAAGCGAACTGATAGCATTTTTTTGCTTACCTTAATTTTGAAATACAATAACTGTTGAAGTATCTCCAGAATCGAAAAACGTATCTACAGTTCGGAATCTAAAAATACGACGGCAAGAATATCAATATAATTTTAAAGCAGGATCAAGAGCCACAGCACTATCACGTACTGTTCTTAATGGAACTCACCGCCGTGATTAGAATAATCAAATGTTACCGATCTAGCAACCGTAAACACGAAATTTTTAACATTATTTACAGAAGGTCTATATATTGACAACCATAAACAAATCTGCTGCAACGATGATCAACCAAGCCGCATTCCATTACCTTGGAAAATGCTCATATCGACCAACGTTGAAGACGAATACGATTAATTTGACATCTATATGATATAATCAATGATTATCAACTAATGTGAACTTTCTTGGCGCACGCGCAATGATGTATCACAAACGTCACGCTATCTCTTAACCCTAACATGTATATACATGCATGTCGTACTCATTTACGCTTCTACTTTTGTGGTGCTCTAACGCATCTGAGGATGGACACCGCAGAGGATCCGAAATATCTTATGCTTCCAACTTCATGATGTTTAATGATTTTTAAGAATAAATAGTCTTTAAAACGATCATCGAAGTTGTATTGAAATTGTTTTTATGCATCACAATTTAAATCGTGAAAAGACGGTAATGCTTTACATTAAGTAACCAAATGCTGTTTCAGAGGTATTAAAGGACACGATGTCCGCCACGAAAAGAGACCCCATACCATTACACCCACTCCACTAGCTTGTGCAGTTAGCCCTAGTCAGCTGGGATCCATCGATTCGTGCTGCTGACGCTATATTGTATCTTGTCCATGACTGTGGATTAACAGAAATTGTGATTCATTTGATCAGGTGACCTTTTCCCAGTCCTTCAGGGTCCTGTTTCGGTGGCCACTGAAAACGAATTTGTTTGTTTTTAGCAGAGACGAGTGGTACATGAAGGACATGTCTATTGCTATAGCCCATTCGCCCCATATGCCGCGGGCTGTGAGTGCTGAAATTCTCCTCTCAATACCACAGTTGTACTGCGTGGTTACTTGAAGCAGTGCAGCTCATCTGTTACCTCGCACAATTCTCTCCAACCGTCATTGTCCTCGAAAAACGACCAGTAGTTTCTTCCCACAGGAAGACTGCTGGCTGGTTGTTTTGTTGTTTGTGCACCACTCATGGTACACCCTCGATACAGTTGTTCTTGCATAACCAAGAATGTTTGCCGTTCCTGAAATGCTTTCACTTGTCCGCCTAGCGTGGAATTGTCTTCAAGTGCTGTTCTGGTGTACCATACGGAAGAATCAAATAAACTTCTGAGTGAAGGCACGAACTGTCTTTTTTGTTTTAATACCTTTCTTTTAGTGAGTGTTTAAACCTGAAACATTGTACCCACTTAAAAAAATTTGACTATCAGTGAAGCAGATAAAATAAACGTCGTGTTTAATTTTATTGATTGAAGAATTTTGCAAGCCAAGAAAATGTTACTGAAACGGGTTATAAAAATGCAGAAAAGGTACGTAATTCAGAATAATTACCTTTCTTTTCGCCACAGACACAACCTGGGCAGGGTCCAGAGGACGGAACAGTTTCAACTTCACATCCGGGGTCACACTTTGGTGGAGAACAAAGAGGATCGCAAAGACATGTTGGACAGCCAGACTCTCCTATTGCTTCACGGCACAGAGGAGCACATTTTACTGGTGCACATTGTATATCAGGAACTGAGAAGGAGGGAAAAAAAGAGACAGGTGATCATTTTTCTCCCGGTTGGCAAAGCATAAGCTTTTCATTTGTAAAACAGCTAAAATTGTAGAACACCCAATAATTGCATTTGTTAAACCAGGCAGGAAATAAGCAGTGAACGAATAAAGAATTTTCAACATGTAGAATGAAAAAAAATATGGTAAATTATCCAAAATATAACTTTTCATATTTGGAAATTACGTGTTTTTCCCCCTCTGATATCAATCGCAAACATCCAGTAATCCGAAGTATTGGACACAACGTTGCATGTGAAACACGATAATTTTCACTCCATATTTATCACTACACTCTGAGTTTCCCGCATAGGGAAATGTTCATCCAAATCTGTATATGTAAAATAATATAAATAACCCAGATTTACAGTGCCAATGTTGCTGCTAAATATAGATGCCTATTTTGTTCTAAATTAGAGGTCTTTAACATTTCAGCACCGAGGGTCACATTAATAAATTCGAAGCTTCCACGGGCTGCACGTCTGCCGACACTGATAGAGAACCATAGATGACACATTTTAGTTCATCATATCCTGCAATTTTATTGTCTAAAGCACGTTCAGTAGCAATATACTTTGTGCTCTATGAAGAGAATTAATACAATAGTAGTATACACTGAAGAGCAATTGAATTGGAGACAGCTGACGTTATGCAAATGTGGCGCTGTGGGCGGCCCTGTAGACTAAACGACATGACGTATGCAGCAATCCAACAATATAAGGAGTGATGCGCGGGAATCAGTAAGAGTCGGACGCAGTATGGGTAAGATGAAGGATCTAAGCGCATTTGATCGTGGGCAAATTGTCGGGGCCTGACGAATGGGTCACTCCATCTCGGAAGTCGTGCAGGCACTGGGATTTTCACGAGCCACTGTGTCATGGGTGCAACGTGAGTACATCGAATCCGGTAAAAACCATCCCTGCAAGGGCCTACTGTCGTGGACAACAGCGTGTGGATGAGTGGGGTCATCGTCGGCTAGCTCGCATTGTAACAGCGGATAGACGGGCCACAGTGCAAGAAATCACTCGGCAATTTAACGCTGGTGCACAAAAACGTGTAAGCAGCCACACCATCCAGAATCATCTCCTCGCTATGGAATACAGAAGCCATCGTCCCACGAGGGTACCGCTGCTGACCGCGCATCACAGGGTGCAAAGATTAGCATGGACGCGAGAACATCGTCACTAGACCCTAGACATGTGGAAAAATGTTGCGTGGACTTATTGAGTCGAGATTCACGATGGTACATGCGGATGGCAGGATACGAGTACGGCGCAAACCACATGAAGTGATGGATCCTTCTTGCCAGCAGGATACTCTTTAGGCTAGTGGGGGTGGCATTCTCGTCTGGGGACTGTTTACGTGGACTGAAATGGGACCCCTGGTACGTGTGAGATCGTCTCTCATAGGTCAACGTTACCGGGATATCCTGGACGACCATTTGCTCCTTTTTGTGCGTCTTCAACATCTCACTGGGGACCTCATCCTGCAACAAGACAATGCACCGTGCCATCGCTCCCGAATCATATCCGAATGGTTGGATGGACACTCCACCGACGTGACGTCGCTTCCTTGGCCAGCTAGGTCACGTTACCCCAATCCTATCGAGCACATCTGGGATGCCATCGAGAGAAATGTTCGAGGCTCTGACCCCCCTCCATCAAATCTTCGTGAACTGTGGGAGCTTGTTCAGGGGTCGTGGATCCGTATGGCTTCCCAACGCTTCCGGTGTCTTGTCGAGTCCATGCCGAGACGAATCGCCGCCGTCATCAGGGCGAAAGGTGGTGCTACACGTTACCAGACAGGTATCTCTAATTCAATTGCTCTTCAGTGTATAACTGCATTGCAAGTAACATCAATTGACAGTAAGGTACTCACATTACATCAGGGATGGATCTCATTGCAGTCATAATGAGAAACTTGACATTGTTTTTGCTTGACTAAAACTTCAATATCAGGTGTAGTCTGTGCTTCAATATCAAGTGTAATCTATCCTCCTTTATCTATTAGACGTGTTCTTATTTTGATTTTGTATTCTTCATGTGACTGAACAACTGCTCACATATGTACGCACTGCCAAAGATAGAAGGTGTGAACAATACACGTTTACGTATTTCTGGTTATGTTTCTTCGGACACATATTTGGAACAATAGTCAATTACTGTAGGAACTCGTAAAAACTTGCATTTCACTGCAGATCTGAAAACTAATTGTAGCTGAAGTGGAACACTTTCGATGCCCACCTAGAAGGGAGAGGAAAACATTTCCATACAAATTTCGTTCTCTCTGAAGTCCGAAAATCTGGTTTTCAACTCCTCTCACAGATCTGAAATGTATTGTGCTTAATCATTTGAGCTCCATGTTTTATTTTCATTCATCAACGCAGCTAAGGTTGGGAAGAGAATGCAGTTTTTATTTTGACGTTTCACAGCATTAGTTTGGTTTTAAAAGCTTTCACATAGTCATAAAAGATTATGAACAAGTTGACCTTTCTCAAGTAAACTACAGTTCAGTAAAGTGACCACTTGTTATTATGGACCTCGCGAATGGTTTTTCTTTGGATTCTGTGAATCTTTGAACTTCGTCCATCAAAGGCATTGAAGCATCTTCCGGCGGATCAATCAACGTTCTTCCGTATAATATGCAACGTCACAATGTCCAGCTGCCAAACCGCTCGAGAAATTTTGAAAGTGTCTGTGGTTGAGATCTTTCGACAGGATAAAATTCACTACTTTCCCAGCAACAGTCATCACATGTTCAAAGTTTAAGAAGGACTTCGCACACAAATTTTCTTGGTGGATGATGCAGTGGAAAGCCATCGTCTTAGTATTGCAGCATTCCTTCGCCTCAGATTTCATTAAAGTTGTCACTCCTTCCTTCTTTCCGGACATAGCAGACGCACCATCTGAGATTATGGCAGATACGTTTTTCAAGTCTAACTCACACTTAGCCAAGGTATTTATGAATACGAATCTGAAGCCCGTGTCGTGCATTTAAGAGCAACTCTATTGGTTAATTCCTGTACAATCCTGAGATTTCTATAAACGCAACGAATGAAAATGACTGCTTGTGCAGAATCGGTTGCATCTTTCGATTCATCCATGTCCACAGAATAAAACACAAACTCATTGCACGGATTTAAAATTGCTGAATACATTTGCTGCCAGAGCTTCCATGTGCCTCGCAGCTGTCACACCTGAATATCTAACATTCGAAACATTTTGAGCCTATGACAGTCAAGCACAATAAGGACATTCTTTCGCAAACTCTCTGTCGATAAAGCGTTTCCCACGTTTTGCAATTTTTCTGTAATCATGTTTTTTTGTCTTGCTGTCATGTTTTCCACGTTTTTCAATTTTTTCTGCTATCAAGTCTTTCCGCTGACATTCTTTATTACATTGGAGAATAACGACTGCTGACAGTTTGGCTTGTCATTTAATTCAGTAACTTCGTCACTCCGAAAATGGTCCTTTAATCCAGAATATTTAGAAAATCGGACTGTGTCTCAAACTTTCCTTCTTTTGCTATCACAGCTCACCATAGTGCACGCATTTCGATGACCAAACGCGCTGCTGACTGAATTGCTTCACCGGCTCAGGTCAACTACTCGGTGCCCTTCTTATCGTCAACCAATCACAAGCTTTACATCCACATGTTCCCTTAACCTCAGGGTCACGGCAAACGTTATCCTCCAGCACCCATTCCTCTTAATAGGATAGTGGCAGCGTTGGGGAGCAGGAAGCACAAGCGGCAAAATGGGCAGGGCACTAGCAGTTCTTGGGATACTAAGCATTTGGATACGAAGACACTGCAGTGCTAAAAGCACTTTGAAGAGCTCGTAAAGAAGCGCAAACAGTCTCATAGTCAATAGGATCATAAAATGAGCAAAAACGGGCAAAGGCCGCTTACGGATCACGTGCAAAAAACAAATCATAGCCCATGAAGGCAGTCACAAAAGCACGATAATGCCAGTGTTTAGGACTTCAATAGATGGTAATTATGTTTTGTTAAATTATGTAATGCAAAATTTTATGGAAATTTTGAAAGTAACAAAATTACTAATATTATGTTAGCAATCATTGCCATTCCCCCTTCCCCACCCCTCACGCAAGCATTGTATTTATTCCCCATTGGGGATTTCGGAACTTACAAATCTCGCTCCCTAAACGAAATGCCACCCCTGATAGAATGTTTGCCTACTTGACGTGAAATGGCACGACAGGCCACGGAATTATCGTCGGCCGGCCACCCATGGAACGCGAGTCCCGGGTTGAAGACCCTTATTCCAAATACTCCCAATAATTTCATCACAGACACCCAATGTTTTGACACTTATCTTGATACATACTGATAGTATTAGCTTGTGTCGCTAGGTTGGCATAACAAGGATTACCAAACAATTTAAGGAGGATGCAATTGCAATCCCGCTTCCCTCGGGGAAGGGCACTCGAACACCGCCCATCTCCATCCGTCGGACCAAGATCTTTCCCCTTGATTCATGACTAACATGCTAATAGCATCACTGTTTTCTGTCCATTCGCTCGAACATCTAACGCAAATTACGTGTACAGAGAGGAAGCGCAATAAACCCAGGTTTTCTCTAGTAAAATTCACATTAACCACTTGCAGTGGGTAAAGTAAGAATTACACAATGTGTTCTAGCTTTACACGGACAAAATTAGAATTATTTTGTTTTATTTGGGGGTGTGACGATCACCGTTAGCACCTATGTGGACAGAAATGTGGTATATTTTCCCTCTGTCCGAAATTTAGGTATGCTGGTCCCAAGGGAGGAAGAGAAAGGTGTGCTTAGTATATGTTTTCATTAAGAAAAACATATCATGCCTCATCCGGAATTCAAAGCCAAGAATCACTTCGTACGAATTATCAGAATCCAGAGCTTAGAAAACTGCACCGCCGGGAAGGCAAATGAGAAATACCAACGGCCACTTAGGTAATGGTAATTCCTCTTTCCCCTCACTTGCTGTGCATGTGCAAATGTGCACAGTTGCCACTTCAAAACTACTGCCGATAATGAAAAACGTCATTCTCTTGCGAACGTTTTAATGAACTTTTTCAAGAGCTAGTATCTTCAAAGGATTTGACCAGGTTAATTCTTTATACGTACGAGGTTTGACAATTAAGTAATGAGACTGATTTTGTCGCGCGCGCTGTGGCAACGCTGCAGCCTCGTACGTCACATATGTGTGACATTGGTTCTTCCCCCACCCATAGTCCAAATGGCAGCACCCTGGAACGTCTCAGTGTGTAGAGCTTCTTGGCTCGTGAAGTTGTGTGTGTGCTCCTCGTCAGGAAAATGGACTCGCGGAATATTGCGCAGCGATATGCCATCATTTTTTTTGTGTGAAACTCGGTGAAAATGCGGTGGCAACGTACAGAAAACTGCAGCTGGCTTTCGGCAATGAGGTAATGTCAAGAGCACAAACCTTCCGCTGGCACAAAATGTTTTGTGAGGGCAGAACCAATGTGGAAGACGAACACCTGAGTGGGCAACCAACAAAAACACGAACAGAGGACAACACAGCCCGGGTGAGTGAAGTTGTGCGACGTGATAGGCGATTAACAGTGAGAATGATAGCGGAAGAACTGAACATGAATCGCGAAAGTGTTCGCCGAATGGTGACTGGAGATCTGGAAATGAGAAACAATTGTGCGAAATTGGTTCCGAAAACTTTCACAGAACAACAGCGAGAAGAAAGGCGAAATGCAACACTACCGCCTCCTCCTTATTCACCCGACATGGCTCCCTGCGACTTTTTTATTCCCAAAACTGAAATCAGTAGTGAAAGGACGCCATTTTGACACAGCAGCAGACGTCCAAAATGCTGTGACGCAGGCCTTGAACAGAGTGTCTCAGCTGATGAGTTCCACAGCTGCTACCTGCAATGACACTACCGTTGGAATAAGTGTGTGCAAGCTCAAGGGAACTACTTCGAAGGTGATCACATTGTAGTTGATTCAAAGTGTAAGTAAATGCATTTTTTTGACCCAGTCAAAAAATTGTCCGACCTCGTATATCTTCGTAGATTGAACATAGTTCATGTGCTTCAAAACTGTTAGAAAAATAATGAGCAAATTACTCATTCTTAAGGTGAACGTCAAGTAATTTTGCTTCCTATACTTCCAATGGAAAAACTTTTGTACACATTTCCTTGACAATTAATGCGTTCCCAAAGATGAAAATTTGAACATCGATTAAAATAACTTCATATTATAACTTGGAGTATACTTAATATTTTCTAAAACATAACCATAGCTATATTAAAAATCAATAACTTTTCCTTTGGTGGTGCTGTAACCAGAAAAAAGATGGCGCGACCTGTACTTTGATGACAAACAAATGTTGGATTGCATAATTATGGTTATGTTTTAGAAAATATTAAGTATTCCAAGTTATAAAATGAAGCTATTTTAATCGATGTTCAAATTTTCATCCTTGGGAACGCATTAATTGTGAAGAAAATGTTTACAGAAGTTTTTCTATTGAAAGTATAGGAAGCAAAATTGCTTGACGTCCACCTTAAGTCGATTTTTAATACCAAATGAAGAAATATACTGTATATATTTCTTCACAATATTGTTTAACAAACAGAGAAACGTAGTGAGTAACCGAGAGCTGAATTTAATTCCAATGAGCTCCCATTTACTTTTCGTTTCATTGTGTACTTCTTTTGTCATAAAATTAAAAATAGGAGAACCTCTGACACAATGCTTACCTCGCTTGCCACCGCAAACGCAGCCAGGACAGGGTCCAGAAGATGGAACAGTTTCAACTTCGCAGCCAGGATCACATTTAGGTGGAGAACACAGAGGATCACACAGGCACATTGGACACCCAAATTGGCCTATTGCTTCGCGACACGTCGGAGCACATTTTACTGGAGCACACTGTATACCAGCAGCTAAGAAAATTAATAGAAAATGTATTTTCATGCCGCCGAAGGTTTTGTTGTTCCAAAAAATGTACATAAGCATTAAATATGAGTATTTTTATAAGAAAAATAGAAATCATAATTTTAAATTCAGTTTTAAATGTTTCAAAGCTTTTAAAATTAATCTAAAGGCGCAGAGAAATAAAAAAGAGGTTTTCTTTATTTCCATAAATCTCGAGGTAAGGAATAAATATACAGTGTAAACTTTCTGCTTCGACAATTCAATCAGATTGGAAATTTAAGTGGTTCTGTGTTTAACCGTATTTTTTAACTGCAAAGTCTATTATTCTCGAAGAAGTGGTTACAACTATTTATTTTGGAAAAGTGGTTTACTGTAGGACTACGAGGCTTCGGAAAACATGTGAACATTACGAGAACATTTTAGAAATTATTTTAGCCTTAAAAACACAGATTGTTTGATTCAGATTTTAGTCTCACATTTATATAGGCAGTAGAAACAAGAATACCTAATGTTTTGGTTGTAAGTTGATCTAAGGAGGCATTTTCGGATTCCTCGTGATGATGTAGTATAGCATTCGTATTTTAGCTCGAATCCTAGCCAAAACATAAATGATGTGCTCGGTCTCATGTCCCTATTCCGGTGGTAAGTTAACCCTAAATTAAGGAAGCGCGAATTCCGCCTAACCTTAGGCTGCTCATCAGACGCCATCAATTTCACGAGGGGAAAATAGAAATACATAAAAAGATTAAAGTGTAAAATCTTGCAACTTTTAGAAAGCCTTTAGGATTTTTTAAGCAGAGGACGACGCACTTTAAAGCAATCCGTACCCGTACACAATTAATAAGTCATGATGTTCTTATAATTAAAGGTAGCCCGTACTACTCCAGTGTCTAGATGCCGTACCAGTGGCGCAGTTGTATAAGCGCTGGCTTCTGACCATTCGTCCAAGATGGTTCCGGGTTCGAATTCCGATGAGGCATAGATGTTGTGCTTGTCTTACGGCACTGGTTCTCTCCGTTCCCTGAGACCAGTGACCCAAATTAGGGACGGGCGACTGCTTATAGCCCACGGAGTTGCTCACGGTGATTGTTAAACCTCCAATCAAAAACAGAATGTCTGGATGCGGAAAGAACCTATCCAGAGATTCTGGAAGAGTTCTTTTCACACACACGCATTGGAAAGATCGTCTGCGGGAGAGCAATTTTTCTTCTAACAGTCTATTCGAGCAAGTAACACCAGTAAGTCTAGTGTTATCTTCTGAAACCTTTTTAAAAGTAATACCTCCGTTACTTCTTTTGAATGCTTTCAGAAAGTTTTGTCGTTCGTTTTATACACTGGTGTTCAAAATTAGAAGAATTTGCACATTTTGTCGATTTTCACAAGAAGTACCGAACCAAAGGTACAAATTATGCCGCCGAATAAGAATGCAAATTTGCAGTGTCGAATACCTAAGCGTACAAGTGCGTGTGGGCGGAGCTGTGACAGCAGAGGGCATGAAAAGCACACGTGGCTGTTTCCGCTATTAGTTCGCTCGTACTCCTCGGCGACATTCGTTGTGTTTCTCGCAAGAGTTGGTTCAATTTCATAAGCAATCAGATAAAATGAGTTTCCACGAACGTATTGATGACGGCATGAGGTGGAGAATCGTCGGTAGATTGGAGGCAGGGCAATCGCAAGTGCAGGTTGCTACAGAGCTCAATGTAACGCCCAGTGTCGTCTGCAATTTGTTTAAACAGTTTAAGGACACCGGATCTATATCCAGAAGGATTGGACAAGGTCATCCAAGAGCCACGACGGCCAATGAAGATCGTTATTTGGCACTTTCCGCGGGGTGCCACAGGACTGCTACAGCTGCACAGCTATCTCGTGAGCTGCATGCCGCCACTGGAACCCGAGTTTCAAGGGTTACTGTTTCCCGAAGGCTTCATAAGAGAGGGCTTTTTGCCAGAAAACCCGCTGTTTGCGTCCCGCTCACTTCAGCACACAAAAGAGCGCGTTTAGCATAGTGCAGACAACGTCAGCCTTGGACCAGACTTCAGTGGGCTAACGTTCTCTTCACAGAAGAGTCGCGATTCAGCCTGGACACTGATTCGCGACGTACCTGCATCTGAAGAGATCCTGGGCCCCGATACCTTTCCTCCAACATCCGAGAAAAGGACCGCTATGGCAGCGAAGGTGTCATGGTCTGGGCAGGCATCATGTTGGACGGCCGCACACCTCTCCATGTGTTTGACAGAGGCTCCCTGACTACTGCAATGTATAGGGATGAGATCTTACAGCCCTATGTTCGACTTTTCAGGGGCGCAGTTGGCCCTCGGTTCCTTTTTATGGACGACAACGCTCGTCCCCACAGGGCTCACCTGGTCGACGATTATCTTGAAAGTCAGATATTCGCCGCATGGATTGGCCAGCCAGATCGCCAGACCTAAACCCTATCGAACATGTCTGGGACGCTCTTGGGAGGACAATTGCAGCTCTCCATCCCCCTCCGAGAACCATCCAGGAGCTGAAAACTGCGTAGCTGCAGGAGTGGGACCGACTGCCGCAGGGACTCATCAACTGCCTCGTTTCCAGTATGACGTCATGCTGTGAGAGCTGCAAGACTGTGAGTGGGGACCATACCTCATATTAGTCATTTTATGTTCAGTCTTGCAAAGTGGAGTTTGGGCATTCCTGCGCTGACGAGTCTTACTGACGATCATGAGTGCGTACCAGGACTGTTGTATGGTATAATTTTTTCTCTTATATAACTGTGTATCCATACCAAATTTCATTAATCTGTGTCCATTAGTTTTTCAGAAATTCGACAAAATGTGCAAATTCTTTTAATTTTGAACATCAGTGTACTTGAGTGGCATCAGACTGACGTGAGTAAAGAACATCTGTATCCTTTGCAAGTAACTACGGTGATCTGGGCAAAAACACTTTGACTCAAAAGATTTGAGGAAGCTTTGTGATTCGTTTTGATTCTTGACTTAGCTACTATCACTATACTGATGCGATTTAAGATCACTTATATTCTTCGTAAATGATTAAAAGAACTTTTTTCGAAAGCATTAAGATTTAAAAGACACTGCAAACATCTTTTGACTCGTGACTTAGCTATACTACACTATCTACCAACAAGTAATTGGATACAACTGCAATCGACGATATCTGCGGTCCTGATACACGTCACGGCCGCCGCCGCCGCCGTTAAATATCGTGAGGGAAGCAACAACGCAACCAGTCGCATGCAAGATACCACGCAGTTCGGAGCTCTCTGATTTCGAGAAAGGTGTAATCGTTGGGTAACACAGAAATGGTCGATCCATACGTGACATATACAGCGAGTTGAAATACCCAAAATCGACAGTGGCCTACGTGATTGGCAAGTGGAAGATGAGAGGTGACTGTCGGAATGTGCCCCGACCCGGCAAACACGCAAAACTGGGAGTTAGAGACCGACGGGTGCTGGCCAGAGAAATTCGGAAGAACCGCTCCAAATCGACGGGCCACATCCGCGAGGAGTTTCAACAGGCATCCGGGAGTGTTCTTTCAGTGAATACCATCCGTAAGGAAGCCCATCTGCTCGGTTATCATGGACATGCTGCCGCCCACAAGCCTTTGATCACCAAGTCCAATAGCGCTGCTCGGCTAACGTGGTGCAAAGAACGTCGACAGTGGACCGTTGAACAGTGGAAACAGGTTCTCTGGAGCGACGAATCAAGGTTCACCTTATCCCGTTCGGATGGCAGGGTCTGGGTTTGGCGTCTGCCTGGAGAATGCCTCCTGCGGGAATGTATTGTGCCAACTGTGAAGTTCGGCGGCGGTGGAATTATGCTATGGGGGTGTTTCTCCTGGTATGGCACGGGACCCTTGGTCGCAATTCCTGGTAGACTCAACGCCGAGACCTACTGCACCATTTTGGATGACCATGCGCTTCCTACGTTGTGGCAGTTTTACGGGGTGGACCCATGTTACTTTCAGGATGACAACGCCACCTGTCATTTTGCGAGGTCCACCATGGCTTGGTATGGTGACAATGGGGTTAATCGAATAGACTGGCCTGCGCAGATCCCGGACCTGAACCCTATCGAGCACCTTTGGGACGAGTTGGAGCGTCGACTTAAGGGGTGCCCCCACCTTCCGAAATCAGTGAATGAACTGACCTGTCTTCTCCAAGCCGAGTGGAAGAAAATACCGCTAGCCGTCGTACAGCGCCTGGTTGAGAGTATGCCGCGGAGGGTCGCAGCTGTAATCGCCGCTCGTGGAGGCTCCACCAACTATTGAAGGTGAATAAACTTCGTTTTCCCTTGCTATCACAGGTGTCCAATTACTTGTTGGTAGATAGTGTATAATCAGACTGAAATGAGTACAGATCACTTGCACTCTGCCTAAGTGACTAAAAGGATTTGTGCAAAATTGTTGATTGACATGAACGTTGTGCTCGGTCTCATGTCCCTATTCCGGTAGTAAGTTAACCCTAAATTAGGGACGGGCGATTTTAAAGTACAATAGGACGTATTATTGCATGATACTTACATTTTTTGTTCGGACAAATGCAACCAGGACAAGGCCCAGAAGATGGAACGGTTTCAACCTCACAACCGGGATCACACTTGGGCGGAGAACACAGTGGATCGCAGAGACATGTTGGGCAACCAAACTGACCAGTTGCTTCGCGGCATGTGGGGCCGCACTTCACAGGAGCACACTGAACATTGGGCACTAAACGAGTAAATAAATAAACATATTGTACCATTCACAAAACAGAAGAAAAGCATATAATTCATATTTGAGTCTGCTTTGTCTGTTGAGTGAATGTACCGAAACTGAATTTCAAAATTATGACCACGACCAGAGCAAGGAAAATGAAGGTATGTTGGGCATACTCGTAAATAAAGCATAAAATTTAAAATATTTAAACGCCCGTCTTGATAATCTTAGCTCTTGGAATCGAATAAACTTATAGTGGCATTGATTGCTGTTATGAAGTCTGCCTTTTCGCACTTGTGACACCTTTCCATGGCCAGCCTGATGTCATTATTAATCAATGACACGAGGTTTAACTGTTGCCAAACCGATGTTTAACTGTTTTATGTGTCTCTTAAACTATTATGTTTTTAATAGTTTAAAAGGCACATGAAACTTTCCTTATGAAAGATAAATAACGTCATGGAAGCTACTGTCCCATTGCCACCAAAAATTAGCAAGTGGTACTAGAAATAAAATCTGGATTTTAAGATGATTCATTCTCCCAATCCTCGAGCAGACCTACTGGCTTAATAGCGTATGTGCTGGTACGCATATCTGTCCTTTGAAACATTTCAAAAGAGGTTATCAAATCGATTCCTGAATTCTAAGCTCAGAATTAGCAGCAAAAATGTTTATCAAGGAAATCATAAAAGAGAGAAAACTCTACAGTGGAATTTTTTGACCTTACAGACAGATTTCGTAATTAGGTTGCAAGTCATAATTATAAACACAGAGATAGGAAAAAAACAGTTAAATATGACGTTATACGTGTACATATGTGTCTATGCATTGTCTTTTAACAGCAATAAAACAGTTGTAAAAGATTTTCGATAAAGAAAACCATAAATTTTACCGAATTTCGTCATACATTACAAGCATTTCACCTAGTTCATTATAACTCCAACGTTTCTAGATGTTCTGAAACTAACCCCGTTCTGCCTCAGCTTTAAGTATAATTATCAACCGAGATTAAAGTAACTTGTTTTGATTCTACATATTTTATACTTGTAAATTAAAGTGTACACTTGTTTTGTGAATATAAAGCCTTTTCTTTCAGATAACTTTTCTACTGGGCAAAGGATTCATGTGTTTATTTTCCATTTATGAATGGCCAGACTCAGATGAGGAGTTATTTGTGCTGTTATGCGTCTTCTTCTCAGGTCGGTCAAGTTCTCTTGGTAACTCCCTTCCTACAATGCAGTCAAGCTTGCAATATTCCACGGAACTTCAAAGCGCATTTAAGACTCTCTTAAACAGCTAAATGTACTACCAATAGACAGCAGGAAAGGAAGTTCTGAATAAGCCTGCTTGAATACCTCAGCTCAAAGGCTAATTTTAAAACTGTTGCGATAGTCCGTTGGGCCCTGATCGGATAAATAAGGGTATTTATTATCAGTCGTCAGACACAGTTTAGTTCGATGATCAGCAAACATCATTCTCAGTCCCTTCTTACCATGAAGACTAATCAATGAACGAACGGTATTATCATTAAGAAAGTAATAACTAATCATTTATGAATAAAAGGTTTGGGAACGTGTTCTTACGTTGACTGTCTTTGCAAACGCAACCAGGGCAAGGTCCAGAGGACGGAACAAGTTCCACTTCGCATCCAGGATCACATTTGGGTGGAGAACACAGAGGATCGCACAGACAAGTTGGGCATCCATACTGTCCAATCGCTTCACGGCACATGGGTCCACATTTCACTGGCGCACACTGTACATTATATGCTGGTGAGAATAAAACAAAATGTTGTTTATAAATAAAATACATACGTCCAACATATTTGCTTTCAAAAAATTACGTTTAAACACTTATTGCACTTTTGTAGAGGATTCTAAGTTGAAAACGTTTCACACTTATCACATGGTTTCGTATTTCTGGAAATGTCCTAGAACTCCGTTACATATTCTGGAATTTTATCAATTTCCCCTTTTTCCTCTTACGAGATGTTATGCTAAACAGGATATTTTTTGTTGTAACTTTTCCGTAGCTGCGAAGTCTTCCGATTTAATAGGGTTATGTCTTGTTTCCAAACCTTGTCTCCATAAATCCATTTTTTTAAAAACATGTATGTTTTTTGTAGAAATTTAAAATTTTTAACGTTTTTGTTAATTTTTGTTGTAGCATGTTTCCTTTGCATTACGATGAAAGACAATCGTCACTACGGGAATCGTTGGTCCTCTACGGAGTACGGAAACATCGAATATACTACGAAAACAAAGCATCTCTGTAACGTTATTCAACATCTGTGTAAATAAATAAATACATCGCTCTTTCCACGTTCCAGAAACACACAGCAACCGAAAAATTGTTTTTCAGCAGCCGTTGTGGAATTGAATCCCAGAATTCTCGATATCTAGCCGTGTGCGTTACATTTACACCACGGTGGCCAACAATCCACGGTGCTACGTGTATTTTTAAGTCAGCTTCTGACATCATAAATCCGTAAGATGGGCTCAGCTACTGAGATGTCTCAGTAAGATGGGCTCAGTTACTAAGACGTCTCAGTAGCTGAGCCCATCTTACGGATTTATGATGTCAGAAGCTGACTTAAAAATACACATAGCACCATGGATTGTTGGCCATCGTGGTGTAAATGTAACGCACACGGCTAGATATCGAGAATTCTGGGATTCAATTCCACAACGGCGGCTGAAAAACAATTTTTCGGTTGCTGTGTGTTTCTGGAACGTGGAAAGAGCGATGTATTTATTTATTTACTGTCTCCCCGTATTTGGAGGATTTTCACCTTGGATCTGTGTAAAGTTTATTTTTATGTTTTCAAGATCCCAACATTTATTAAACATTCTTGGGAAAGTTCACTGGATGCTTTTAATATCATGACATTGCTTCGATGTTTTCTAGGTATTTTTCTGGACGCCTTCATGCCATCTGCCAGCAGGAAATGTTCTGAATTGCAACAAATGACTGTTCGCAGGGATGTGAATATTCCGTGATTTTCGGAATTTCGAATTTTTCAGAACAAACTGCGTGTTTCACCCCTATCTCTCTTCTTAGTTTTTATATTTTTCTGGTCAGGTTCCCCGTTTTTAATAGCTGCGGTAATAGTGAATAAAAGCAACTTCTTATTTTTAAAGACATTTTTCACAGAAAGTGCAGGTTTTTATTTTCGTAACTGTCTCTATCCAAAACCACACAGCCGCCTCGGTGGCGTAGTGGTCTAAGGCGTTGGCCTCTGATCATTCGTCCGTAAGGGGTCCGGGTTCGAATCCCGGTCAGGCATGGATGTTGTGTTTGTCTTACGGTACTGGCTCTCTCCCTTCCCTGGAACCAGTGACCCTAAATTAGGGACGGGCGACTGCTTATAGCCCATTGAGTTGCTCACGGTGGTCGTTAAACCTCCAATCAAAAAAAAAACCCACACAGAATAACAATCACCTTTCCTCTTTTTTTAAAGCGAAATTAAATTTCAAAATTAGTACATAATGTGTCCGTGATGGAATCGAAGACATTTCCGTGACATTAAATTTCTTCTCACGGAAGAGTGAACAATGTAGTACCAATTTGTAATATTTAATTGCTCTTAAAAGGTATGGGAAAGCAACTTTTGTATTGTATAAAGCGAAATTATTTTGAAAGACTATTGCGCGCTCATCATGCAGAGAAAACGACTTTACGGGGAATAAAAGACGATGACGAAGAGTTGAAATTTCAGTTTTGAACTTTAAACTTACGTTTTTCGTTTTCTTTGAAAACAAAACGGAAATGAGTACTCTTTTTGTCTGACTACAATTCTGAGTACAATATGAAACCATACCTCTTCAAAAAAAAAAAAAATTTCTCGAACCCGATAATGCTACTCCTGACTCTGTCGCGAAAACAGCTGTACGGCAACGGAAATGATGCAATTCTAACAAAATGAAAGGAAATAGCAATTTTCAATTTCAATACTGATTTAATGGAAAAATTCTTACTGCATATTGCACCTTTCCTTATCCTTAAATTTTATCTTTAAATATAAATATTATTTTAAAATATTTAAATATGAACAGTATTTAGCTCGTATATTGAATGTGATGTATGAAAGCATTCAAGCATTTATGATCCAATTACAGATTTTCGATCGGAAACATGAAATAAATTAAGATAAGCATAATAAATGAAAGCAACAAACGATTTTAATTAGTTGAGAGATAAAACCGAGGGATTGGCAGATCGAAAAAAGACTGCCTTTCACTAGCAGCTGGTAATTGCCATTATTAAAGTGCATGCGCCGCCGGCTGTTCACACGATTGTCACCAGCAATGAGCTGCGTGACAGCGACGTGTTTCAGAAGTTTAATCATTTTGGGACGAGTGAGGTGCACCCATTATAGGTAATGTATTTTTTATGACTACAATGCTTGTGATGCTGAGATAATATAAATAAAAAACCTTTATTCATAATTAAATACACTGCCTGACAGAGAAAATACCACACCATGAAGACATCGCCATGCAAATTGCAGGGTAAGTGCACACGTACAAGCTATGCAAATGATTGCAGTTGCAGATCAATCACACGAACGGCGCGCAGGATATAAGCCGACAACCAGCTCGTGAGGACATCAGTCGAGAAGTCGTCACGACCGTGGAAAGTGAGTGGTTCTGCTGTAACCACGTCTGGAGAACGAACAAGGGGTGTCAGTGCCGTTAAGACGCCGTCGTACACGATTTCGTCAGACGGATGAGTTCAAGAGAGGTGTAATCGTAGGCCTTCGTACCGCCGGATGGTCCTTGATTCGTATTGCGGAAGAAACGCAACGTGACGCCACAACCGTCGTTCGCATTTGGAGACAGTGGTCCCAGGAAGGATCTGTGCAGATTCGTAGGGGGACCGGAGCACGGAGACAGACCTCCGAGCGCACCGATGGTCGCATCTGACGTCATGCCGTAGCGGACCCACGGGCGACCACGGGCGGCATTTTGCGGAGTGCACGAGAAGGCTTGGAGTTTCTGATGTCGACGCAAACAGTATCGCACCGATTGGCTGAATCTCGTTTGCTATCCAGCTGTCCGTTGCGAAGTCTACACTTAATAGCAAGCCATCGTCGTCACCGCTTGGCGTGGTGTCACTCCAGAGCTGCGTGGAGTGCAAAATGGAACTTCAGCGACGAATCGCGGTTATGTCTCACCACGGATGATCGCCTAGTGAGAGACTGGAGACGACGAGGGCAACGGGCGGATTCCTCCACCATTGTGGAACGCCACGCGGCCCGGAGACGTGGAATCATGGTGTGGGGTGCTATCAGCGCCAACAGCCGCTCACCGCCTGGTACGCATTACGGGCACATTGAGGACACGCTGCTATGTTGACGAGGTGCTGCAACCCGTGGACCTACCGTATCTGTGCAGAGCATCCCAAACGCCGTTTTTCAACAGAATAACTTCCGGTCGTATACTGCGCGGATCAGCCTGAATGTTTTACACGGTGCGCAGATGCTTCTGCAGCCAGCACGATCTCCCGACCTCTCGTCCATTGAGCATCTGTGGGACACGATTGGAAGTCGGTTGAGTACCCACCACCCTCCCCGCAAAATGAAGATGAACTGTGGACTCGGATCAACACCACATGGTCCACGATACCCCAGAATTCCATTCGGACTCTCATAGCCTCGATGCCACGTTGTATTCCACGCTGAATCGCCCAAAATGGGGCCACCCTCCATATTGATCATCCTGTATATTCTGCCACTGGAGCCTAGTCTGTATGTGACAATTAAATCATTTGTTCAGGATCTACTTGGCTATCTGTGTGTGCAGTTTGGTCTGTTTTCATGCATTCCTTCATCGTGTGGCATTTTCTCTGTCAGGCAGTGTCCTTTATTTTAAGATCTACTACAGTTTTGCTGAGCATTGGGCTCGGCTTCATCAAAATCCGTGACCGCCAGAACGCTAATGATGTCACAATAATTCATACGCTACATTTGTCCTGATGAAGTCAAGCCAAATGCTCAGCGAAACTGTAGTAGCTCTTAATATATTTAATTGTGAATAAACGTTGCTTATTTATACTAGCACCCAGGGATCGCGCTGCCTATCGCTATCTCCGTAATTTGCGAAAAAGAAATCACTTTGGCAATGGAGAAAAAGCTTTGGCGATTACCTTTTAATAGTGTTATAAAACTTTGGCGAAAACAAACCGAATTTGAAGACTGACGAAAACTTAAGGAAAGCCAGCGCAACCACTGCTAGTACCCATTGTGGTTCTGGCGGCTTTAAAAAATCAGAGGCCAATGCCACATACGTGTTCTTGGATGGATTACGAGAGTATGAAATTAACATACGAAGGCTGCTACACCAAATCGGTTACGGCGATTTTAATGTTTCTGTCGAATGGAAATACCTGTTTTGGCAGCTTTTAAACGAGTTCTTAATGAACGAAATATTACATTTCGGACGGTTTCAGAATGGTTTCTTAAGGTCCTAATATTGCCTTTCACGGAGTTTATATTCTATCACGACAGAATTTAAGGTACAGTATTTTTTCTGTCATTGACAAATTTCGATAGATAAGTCAATGTGGCGTATAAGTCTAGGCCAACACTTCTGAAGAAAAAAGGCTCGTCTTATACTCCAAAAAATACCATAATTTCTTTTCTGATACTTTTCTTTTACTGGAACTGTAAAACGGGTGTTCTTACGAGCATCGGAGATTACCCTGACCATAGCAAAGTTGATTCTTCTTCCAACAGTCTGGAAATTTGATTTTGATATAACTTCGAACACAGATCCTCTAGAAAAATCTTAAGGGCTTAGGGATTAAATATTTGAAACGCGAATCTTCCCTTTCCTTTCCTTTCTTTCCTTTTCTGGTGAACGCATTACTGTAAGACAGAAACAACATCCTTGGCATTTGTAAGACATAAACGCAGCACTAACATTGATATGGTAATTTTCATAGAATTCTTACTTGGCCGATCTCCGCATACACATCCCGGACATGGACCAGATGAAGGGACTGCTTCGATTTCGCAGCCGGGGTCACATTTCGGTGGAGAGCACAGAGGATCACATAGGCAGGTCGGGCAACCATACTGACCAATGACTTCTCTACATGCGGGACCACATTTGACTGGAGCACACTGTATCTGATGACCTAAAGAAACAGCGTCATGTATTTTAAACTTAGAACACGTTCAAGACAATTCAGGATGCATGCAATTCTACAAAATATGAACTTAAAAATTCTTAAAATGAAAACAGTTTTTATATTTGCATTGATTTCCATAAATTACGGAAAATTCACGATACCTCAATAAATACATGATGAAATGTTATGAAATTTAGTGAAAACCTGCCTCATATCGTACGTTAGAGAAAGACTGAAACTGACTGGAGCACAGCAAGGAATACTTCATTGCTACAAAAATGGCCACATGCGGAACTGGGTGAAAATTAATGTACCAAAATGAAATACCCAAAGTACCTCAATAGGAAATGTGGTGACCCCTCAGCAATACAGGCTTCGCATCGATGTTTCATACTGTTGATGATGGTGTCTAGGAGCTCGGTTTATTCGTGCATAGCTAGTCTAAACCCTTCTAGATCTTATGGAGGAGAGCTGAGAGCAGCACACGTCTCCCTAGAGCGTCCCAGACAGGCTCGATCGGATTAAGGTCGGGACACCTGACTGGCCAATCCACACGGACAATGGTCTCTTTTAAAGATATTATACTGTCAGCCTCGCTCGGTGGGGAACGAGCGTTATCGTCTTGTGAAAGAAATGTGTCTCCTATGGCAGTTTCGTAAGGGCGAACGTAAAGGTCTAAGACATCATCCCTATAGCGTCGGAACACGTATGGTTCCTCCAGATCAGAACATGCCTGCAATGAATCTACAAAAGGAATCTGGACTAATCTGTGAAGAACAATGAACTCCGTTGGTTTTCTGTCAAATTGGAGTGGTCTTTCTTAATTCAAATGTTCCTCCCTGAGACGGGAGATAAGGGGACACACACACAGAGTGCTGGTCGCTCGGCATAAAGACCTCCTTCGTAAAGTCTAAGCACAATGGAAGCAGAAACCACCGTTCTTGTAGAGGCAGCAAGGGAAGAATTTCTGTGTTGGGTAGCTGTTCGTTCCTCTTCGCAGTTAATCAAAGATATCGGTCATTCACGGATGTTGTAGCCTGAGGCCTTCCTTCGCTGTACTTTCGGGCAGTTGATTGAGTATTTGAAATTGGTTCCACAGTCTGTGTACCACAGAAGAACTCATATGTAGCTATCTTGCAACTTCCACCTGACTTTGGTCGGCCTCTAATCTTTTTTGTACTTTCGAGCAGTTGATTGAGTATTTGAATTTAGTTCCACAGTCTGTGAACCACAGAAGAACTCATATGTAGCTATTTTGCAACTTCCACCTGACTTTGGTCTGTCTCTAATCTTTGATGTACCATCGGGCAGTTGATTGAGTATTATGAAATTGGTTCCCCAGTCTCTGGACCACAGAAGAACTCACATGTAACTATCTTGCATCTTTCACCTGATTTTGGCCTACCTCTATTCTTTGCTGCAATTTCGGGCAGTTGATTGAGTATTTGAAATTGGTTCCACAGTCTGTGGACCACAGAAGAACTCATATGTAGCTATCTTGCAACTTCCACCTGACTTTGGTCTGCCTCTAATCTTTGATGTACCATCGGGCAGTTGATTGAGTATTATGAAATTGGTTCCACAGCCTGTGGTCCACAGGAAGACTTACGTGTAGCTGTTTTGCAACTTCTACCTGACTTTTATCGGCCTCTAATCTTTGATGTACCATCGGGCAGTTGTTTGAGTATTATGAAATTGGTTCCACAGTCTGTTGTCCACAGGAAGACTCACGTGTAGCTATTTTGCAACTTCTACCTGACTTTGGTCTATCTCTAATCTTTGATGTACCATCGGGCAGTTGATTGAGTATTATGAAATTGGTTCCTCAGTCTCTGGACCACAGAAGAACTCACATGTAGCTATCTCGCAACTTTCACCTGATTTTCGCCTGCCTCCATTCTTTGCTGTAATTTCGGGCAGTTGATTGAATATTTTGAAATTGGTTCCATAGTCATGTAGCTATATTAAACTTCCACCTGACTTCGGTCTGCGTCTATTCCTCTGATTTTTCGTCGCCTCTATTCTTCGTTGTACTTTCGGGCAGTTCATTGAGTATTTTGAAATTGGTCTGTTGACCACAAAAGGACTCACATGTAGCCATATTGAAACTTCCATCTGACTTCAGCTTGCTTCTATTCTTCTGATCGCTCTCCACCTCAGTTTAACTGTTAAATGATGTTTCATAACCATTACAACAAATCTGCTACCTCAAAATCCTTTCTTTACACTCCATAAACGATAAGAAACACACCTCCGTAACAGTCCTTTTTAGGCCCCGATTCCTTTACAGAAACCAATGTTATCGCCAGTCACCTGTATACGGTATCGCGATTCTGCTTTGCATTTCACGACATATATCCAAGTTTCGTGCATTCAAACTGTTTTTTCACAAATGAAAACAATTTTTCTGGTTTTACCTCCATTTATCAAAACCAGTGTATTGCTATTGATAATCAGTGGCTCCCAGTTTTGGATCATCGTTGTTCAAAAATGGATATGATGATTTCAACGAGAAGTTAATTCAATTTAAACCATTCACCAATTGTATCCACAGATTAACCTCTGGTGTACACGCAG
This sequence comes from Macrothele yani, assembly GCA_039090855.1. Lineage (NCBI taxonomy): Eukaryota > Metazoa > Arthropoda > Arachnida > Araneae > Macrothelidae > Macrothele > Macrothele yani. The sequence goes on from CM077010.1 coordinate 158,763,232, forward strand.
CGATAACAAAAACAGCGATTATTGAAATTCTAAGTTAATTCGGATGAGTAGTGATGTCTGCTGAGTTCCAACCAACATGTATTGGATTCGTGTTAAAGGTCAGCAAAATTTCCTCAGCTTCGGTAATTTGAACACAATCAGTAGTTTCGGTCGTGAAATTACTTCTGAACTGCAGACAAATTATGTGTAGTTCATGATGAACTTCAGGATGTTTTTTTCCGTACAGTAAAAATCCAAAAATCCGTAACATTCGCTGGAGATCCCTTTAAAGCACTGAAAATTGAGTTTTTAGCCAACAACACAGCACAAAGTATAAGAGGATCTGTGTGGCTAGTGCGCATCCATAGAATTGAAGGAAACAGTCAAGAAAAATGAGTCACTCAAGTAAAGCATACGAACAAAGTTGGATTTGGTGACTGGAGTGTAGCCTGGCACAAACATTCCCCATTCATGTTCCTACACTTCGAGATCCTCTGCCTGAATTGCATTTGGAGCTTTGTGACGTACTACAGAGGTGAAAACAAGTGTCAAGACGGCAAATCTGCAGCGAGACATTCTGTCCGCGTATCAGTTGGGAGAGCGACTTACTCCGGAGTAAGGGGACACGGTTTCGATCTCCGTCGCGCGGACAAACTTGTGTTTCCGCAGCTTTTTCTCTACCAGTCTAAAAGCGAGGTAAAATCATCAGAGCCTTTAATTAATTTCTAAAAGCGCAAAAGTTATCAGCAGAGGTAATCGCCTTCCCGTGACATACGAATTTTGTGACCCCAGCAGATTATGGCTTACCAAATGTTGCTACGTAGTCAGCTAGATATTACGTTGCAAACTTCAAACTGAATTTTGTATCCAATTTCAGTCGAACCGTATGTAACGAAGTTAATGGGAGTTAAAAGCATTTGATACTATACAGTATAAGGAAGTAAATTTTTCCGTCATTTCTGTCCACGCCAGGATTCGAACCCGGATCCCCTCATTCCGGAATAAGGGACTCTACCAATTGAGCTACGCGGACGTTTTATTCTGATTCCTATCTGCCTTTATGTCGTGTGCGTCCTTCTGGCAGGTACGTCACATCTCCTGGTACGTTACAACAGGGTGATTCATAAAGAAGTATACAGTTTCAACACACTATAAAACAAGAACAATGTAAGATATTTTATGTCACCTCTAACAGAATTGTAGGGGAATGTTTCAAGTTTTTTTTAAAGACAGTCATAAATGTTCTATGTGTGCACCCTTAGTCACACGACACGCATCGAGCCGGGAATCCATTTCTGCCCAAACGCGATACACGCGGTCGTCCAGGACTTTTAAGTTTGCACAAACAGCCCGCAGTTTAAAATTTTTTGATCCCATCCGTCCCAGGGAAGCCAATCAGCATGTATGGGTGTACGTAGTCAAGGATGGAGTCATAACGAATTTGGTCCATATACCTTCCACAGGCATTCGTGGACACAGAGAATACCACGAAAACATTACCCAGACCATAACGCTGTCCCCGCCATCTTGTGTTCTGCGAACAGTGGTTCAAGAGGGTTCACGAATACATTGTCCAGACCATAACGCTGCCCTCACCAGCTTGTGTTCTGCGATTCGATGAAGCAGAAAACGTGACTCATCTGAGAAGGCAATCCTTTGCCAATCAGCGGAAGTCCAATTCCAATACTGCGGTGGAAATGTAAGCCTTTTCTGCCAATGTATCTCCGTTAGCATAGGTGCAGTGACCATCCATCTGCATCGGAGACCCATACGCAGCAGGGTTGGCTGAATTGTAGCCTCCTGGTTCATTCGGCCAGTGAATTGCTCCACTGTAGCGTGTCGATCGGCCGTCACGCACCTTCGCAGCCAACGTTCACCTTTCATATCAATGGCACGTGGTACTCCACAGTTTACACGTCACTTATTCGTAATTGTGCCATTTCTCCAATCACGATACACTTTAGCCATCCAATCACGATACACTTTAGCCACAGCAGCACGCGAACAGTTAACAAACTGTGCTGTTTCAGAAATACTGCCACCCTTGCCCCGAAAGCCCATAATAATACCTTTTTTGCAAATCTGATAAATCGCTCTTTTATCCATGACAGCAACGGGTGATATGTTTTCAGACTGCCTACAGCACACCTTATATGCCCTGCAAGCCAGCACTTGCCACCCCGGTGGCGCAGTGGTCTAAGCGATGGCCTCTGATCATTCGTCCGAAAGGGGTTAGGGTTCGAATCCCGGTGAGGCATGGATGTTGTGGTTGTCTTACGGCACTGGCTCTCTCCCTTCCCTGGAACCAGTGACCCTAAATTAGGGACGAGCGACTGCTTATAGCCCATTGAGTTGCTCACGGTGGTCGTTAAACCTCCAATCAAAAGAAAAAAAAAAGCTAGCTCATGACGCGTGCCTTCTTTCATTGGCTACGCGCTGTTGACATCAAAAGTAGGTGGTCACAATAATGTTACTCGACTGTGTATTTTTACTTATAACCAACAAACGTACGGCGCTAAGACCGCGAGAAATGTAAATGAGAGTTTTGCATACTTTCTACGTACCGTAGTCTTAAAATATAACGGAAAGCTCTCTTTTAGGGACACCTCTGTTTTATGGACGAAGTAAATGACCCCGGAGTGTCCTCAAATGAGAGGTTTTACCGAAATTCGTTGTTTGGGTTTCTTGCTCCACAAATGCGAAAAGATATTTTTGGAATTTAAACCAGTCCTGTAGTAAAGGAAGAAATGTCAATACTATATGACTTTTAGAGCGTCTCCGTACTTTTGAAATAGTGCATAGAATACAGTAAAGTACGTGATATTTTGTAAGCATCGCGCAATATTGTTTCTTCAACAAACTTGTCAACTCCAAAACTTACCATCAAAGACACCATCATCTACTTTTGGACACACACATCCCGGACACTGTCCTTGAGGAACATCTGTCTGAACATAACAGTCGTCCTCACATTTAGGTGGGGAACACAGAGGACCACAAAGACACATAGGACAGCCATCGGAACCTACGGCTTCAAAGCACTGGGGATCACACTTGACTGGGGAGCACTGGACTGGAGCTGAAAGATTTTTAAATTCTTTCATTTCAGCAGCAAACAGATAAAAAAAAGACATGCAAGCAAAGAATTCAAAAGGAAAAAAAAATGTAAGAACTAAAACAATACTAAAACAATTTAGCAGAGCCATCCAGACGCTCTAGACAAACTCATTTTTTCATAAACGAACATCATTTTGAAATGTTAAAAAACAATCGATTACTATTTTTAATTTACTTTCAATAATACAAATAAGACACTTAGCCAACATCAAAGTGTGGAACAAAATATAGTAAACAAGCCTTAATCTTACCCCTAGTGAAATGCTAACTTCATATACACTATATTGACAAAAGTCACCGGACACCTAGAAGAGAAACACAACATGGCATTTATTGACATACATTAGTACAGTGTCGGTCCACCTCTGGCGTTAATGCATGCACTGATAATGCATTAACTGATTATGCGTTAATGCATGCACGTTAATTAATGCCTTCGAGACATGGTTATGACAGGGTTTTGGAAAACAGCGATAGGTATGCGCTTCCATTCAATACATAACGCTGCTGCTAAGTGTTGCTTAGTAGTAGGCCTCAGTTCCAAAATTCTTATGCGGCACTCTAATTCATCCCATAGGTGCTCTATGGGATTAAGATCAGGCCTCTGCGCTGGCCACTTCACACACGATACGGAATTATCTTCAAACCACGCCGTAACAGTCCTCGCTTTATGGCTCGGTGCATTATCTTGCTGGAACCAATCAGGTGCGGTTCCATAGTATTTCCACAGAGTTGTTAGGGCATAATTGTCCAGAATAGCAAGGTAGACGTCCTGGTTAACAGGTTTGTCTACAATAACCAATGAGCCGGGACCATACCACGAAAAACACCCCACACGAGTACACTGCCAGCTCCAAACTTGACCGTAAGAACAGTACACTGTGGTAAATAGTGTTGCCCCCGGCTACCGCCATAACCCCCCCCCCCATCAGACTGATGGATCGTGTATCTGGATTCATCAGTCCATAGGACCCGTTTCCATTGATTTACGGTCCACGATAAATGTTCTTTACACCATGCTAAGTGACGAGTAGCATTCCGAGTGGAGATGAACGGCTTACGAGCAACCACACGATTACGGTAACCCATAGAAAGAAGTTATCTGCGAACGGTACGTGTACATACCGAGGTTACAGCATTTTTACTCACCGGTACACTGAGGTCTTGTGCAGTACTCCATCGATTAGCTGTAACGATTTCTTTGGTCTGCCGGTACGTTTTGCTGCTTCGACACGCCATATTCAGTACATCCAAAACAGTTCACTTGGGTATTTTTAAACGCCCCTCGATTTCTCTTATGGACAACCCGCTAATATAACACCAAACAATCTTTCCTTTCTCAGTCAGTTCTCTCCCTCCACGACATTTTCTCTCAACCTCACAGTGCGATATGATCGCGGTCAGCTGCAGGCTTGTTTTTATACCGTTTGCAGTTGTACCGTGCATCTTAAAAACGCAGCGGATCCGTTCATTTGCTTTTGAAGCTGTGACCGATGACTTTTGTCAATATAGTGTATGTCTCCAAAACTTGCACAGTCTTCCTAAAGCGTTGTTTTGTTATCATTTATATTATTTTTTGATTGGGGGTTTAACGACCACTGCGAGCAACTAGATGGGCAATAAGCAGTGGTCCGTCCCTTATTTAGGGCCACTGGCTCCAGGGAAGGCAGACAGCCAGTGCCGTAAGACAAAAACAACACCCCTGCCACGCCGGGATTCGAACATTGACCCACCTCGTGCGAATGGTCAGATGCCAGACTTAAGACCACCGCGACTCCGATTTACATTTTATCTTGATCCAAGTGTTTCAAGCAGCTTCCATTAGAATTCCACAGAACATAGTCTGTCTTTGGAGGGAAATAATTATGGATGGAATTTATAGTAACTTCAATACTTCTTATGCAATTAAAATAACACGAAATGAGTGTTAAAAATGCTGAACGACTTTTTTACACTGTTTTAATGAGTAAAAAATGGTTCTCAATAAAAACAGGATTAATAGTTTTACAGGTGTGTTTATTCTTAATAAAAAAGCATTAATAGTTCTACAACAAAACTATTAACAGAGGTAAGTATATTTGATTTGATATAAATATGAAATCTCTCGATATCTGTTCCCTTACATCATCTAGGAAAATGAAGTTACATTTCCTGGGTTGGTGTAATCATGCTGCGTTATACTAGACGTTGTCAAGAATGGTGTAACGGTAGCATGCTCGAACTGGAATCGGGAGATGTGGGTTCGATTCATGGGGCGATATAATTTTCAAGATTTCTAAGGAGTTGTCACATGGAGAACAGCGTACTAAAACCAATCAACTGCCGCAGTCTAATTTCTGAAAAATAATGTATTCGTTCTTTCAATTCAGATTCTCTAACGCAAAAAGAATTTTTAATATAGGTTTCACAGGCGAAAAATTGTACGTTAACAGAGACAGACATAATGACACAATTAGCATGCTTTTTTTTTTAAAGATGTGCTAAGATTGTGAGAATTTGGAATACATAAAGATTCTTACAATGGAGTTATGTTGTGGAGATAAGCAGTCGCCCGTCCCTAATTTAGGGTCACTGCTTCCAGGGAAGGGAGAAAGCCAATGCCGTAAGACAAACACATCCATGCTTCACCGGGATTCGAACCCGGACCCTTTTCAGACGAATGATCAGAGGCCATCGCTTAGACCACTGCGCCACCGAGGCGGCTACGGAAAACTGTGCATCAGGAATTTTGGTTCACTACCTGAACCGGTGTTTAGCCATCTGTATGTAGCAACGTCAAGAGTAGGACCATCTGACGACGTCAAGATAAAAATAGTTCACGGAAAAGAACAGGAAAAATTGATACAGGGTTCACAGTAAGTGTATACGAAAAATGTTGTGTACAAGGAAGTGTTGACGAAATAGGGCTAAAGGTTTTACAAAACACATAACAGACAGCCTGTCGTATCAAATTCCATAACCGACTGCTCGGGAAATTTTCAGAAAGCTGTGAGATAACGTCGCCATCTATTGACGTGGAACACAAACTCAACATATAAATGTCAAGCATTTCTGTATCAAATTTAATTTTTCCCGTCATTATTGATGGGCTTTCATCTAGTAAGTGTATAAATGTACAGAAATGCATAAGTTTTTATTTATTTCCATTTTTAGCACGTCTTTTGTAAAAAAAGGATCGTGCTTATGTTATCGGTTTGTCCGTCCGTCCGTCTGTACACACGATATCTCTGCAACTATTAGTCCGATTTGAAAAACTATTTTTGTATTGGGAAGCCTGAAATATGCGAATGATGATCCTTTATTTCGTTTTTTTTTTTACGATGTACAATTTCGCCGCTAGAGGGCGTAAATGCAGCTGATGTCGAATGCAAAAAATACGTTTTATTCCTCAGACTTTAAAAATATTTTATCTTTCGATTCCATTTATATCGGAGAGTATTTTAGATATAGTTATTTTTTCAAATTACGCATAAATTTTCCGCTAGGAGGGTAAAAGTAAATTACATTTTTCCCGATAACTCTTCTTCTAAAACTCCGATTTGAAATTTATTTTCTTCAGCGGATTAATCTCCTGGTGGAAAATATTTTGCATATAATTTCAAATTTTTGGTAAAGAATACTTTGGCCACCAGGAGGCGTAAGTGTTAATTTTTGCTTTTGATGTATTTGCCATAAAATCTGAGCTTCTAAAATATCGATTGAAAAAATTCTTTCATGGACTGATGCCATTAACATTGATAAACCTTTTTGGAATATTTTGTTCCTAAAATATTCCACAGATTCTCCGCCAGGGGGTGTAGATATACATTTTATTTTTGTCAATATCTCTATTTCTAGGAGTCCGATTTGAAAAATTCCTTCTTTGTTGGATAGTGTTTCCAGTGTGACGTGTGTTTCATATAATTTCAAAATTTTCAAGTAATTCATAGACTTTCCGCTAGGGGCCGTAAATATAAATTGTGTTTCCCCCTATATCTCTGCTTCTAAATCTTCGATTTGAAAAATTATTTCTGCACCGGGTACGGCTCCTGATGGGAAGTCTTTTGCACATAATATCTAATTTTTGTAAAAAATGGTTTGGCCACCAGGTGGCGTAAGTCTTAATTTCCGCTTCTGATGTATTTGCAGCAAAATATGAGCTTCTAAAATCTCGACTGAAAAAAAAGTCGTTTGTTGACCGATACTACTCATGGCGACAAACCTTTTAGGAAAATTTTCTTCTTGAAATAATGTATGGTTTCTACGTCAAGGGGCGTAGATATATATCTTATTTTTGTCAATATATCTACTTCTAAGAGTCCGATTTGAAAAATTCCTTCTTTGTTCGCTAGTGTTTCATATGCGACATGTTTTTCCTATAAATTCAAAATTTACAAGTAAATCATAGACTTTCCGCTAGGGGACACAAAGGTAAATTGCGTTTTTTGCGTTATTTCTGCTCCTAAAACTCCGATTTGAAAAATTCTTCCTGTATCGCATACAGGACCTGATGGAAAATATTTTTCACATAATTGCTCATGTTTGGTAAAGAATGGTTTCGTCACCAGGGGTCATAAGTGTTAATTTCTGCTTCTGATGTATTTGTAACAAAATCTCGATTCCTGAAAACTCGACTAAATTTTTTTTCTTGGACCGATACCGCTTATATGGATAAACCTTTTGAGAACACTCTTTCTAAACCAATTCATGGTTTTCCCACCAGGGGACGTAAAGTGACATCTTATTTTTGTCGATATCTCTGTTTCTAAGAGTCCGATTTGAAAAATGCTTTCTGTGTTGGAGAGCGTTTCCGGTGCGAAATGTTTCTCATATAAATTCATGTTTTTCTTAAAACTCAAGTCTGCAACCAGAGGGCGTAACGTATGCTCATGATTCCGTTTACAGCAATATTCGAGGGATTAAAAACTCCATTGAAAAACTTCTTTCTCTGTGAGATTCTATTATTTTCCATACCGGCTCCATTGATTTTGAATAGCTTTGATACATTTAATTTGCGTCAGAATGGGTTCAAAAGACGTGATTATTTTGTTTTTCTTATCATCGAAGTATGTCTCCTGTGTACAGCACTAAGGTGAAACACATTTGCGCTCTACATAGCAGAAGAACACGAAAATCTGCGCTTCGCATTTTCTTCGGCGGTCCGCTACGTTGCTTGTCCTTCACGCTGGAATTTCCACTTCTAAACTTCACAAACCACTCACGACATGTTCTTACGTCGACATGTTTCTCGCCGTATGTCGAACAAATTCACTGTCGTGTTTCTGCAGAGGTTTTCCAGAAATTAAACATGAACAACAGATAGTGACGAATACGCACCTTGTCGGGCGCCGTGTCCGAGCTCAACTTTCCACCATAGCTGGACAGGAATGCATTACAAAGTAATGGAAGTACAGATTACAATTACCGTGTAATGCATTACAAGGTAATGTAGTAACAGGTAATGCATTACGAGGTAATCCCAAGTATAGTTTGCACAAGATAATGGAATTAATCTATAATGCATTACAATGAAAATAATATAATTCAGTTATTTAATAATGCCATTCAAACTCAATGGAATTATTTGGTAATGGAATTACACAATTTGCAAATAATAATTACATACTAATAGTTTATAGAAATGTACGTGTGCCAAAAGCTATGTCTAGAAAGTCGACCATGTAACATAGCACAGAGACCGAAGTGTCGTGTAGAATGTTCTAGAAGAGGCAAGAATGTGTTAGACGTTTGTAGAATGTTCCAGAATGATCGCGCAGTGGAAGTTGGAGAGCTTTATGTAAATTAAGAATATTCCAGAAGGTTCAGGTTCTGTCTTGAAGTATATAGAAAGGAGTCAGTCGCTCGCTAGTCCAGTGTTCGTATTGGACAAATAATGGGCAACACTTGAGAAGTACAGCAAAAAGTGAATTGTTCTTTGTTGAAGACTAAGATAACATGCAACGGCATTGATCTTTCTTCCATTTTTGTACTATTCTCTAACCAAAATATAAACATCCCATTCGTACTTACTTCATATGTATTATTTTGTTCAAATCACTTTATTTGCGGCGAAGACGGGGTAACTACTCATGTCATTCACGCAAAATATCCAATACCTACATACATGTATTTGAGGTCCGAGAGGTGGAACATTTGTCAAATAACCTACACAACGTGTAAGGGTAATAATGTGCATGGAGGACTGTCTTCCTTCTTTGCATATATGTACAACAACCGACTTTGACTGCGTTCATGTGTGTGTATATACACTGCTGGACAATTGCTAAGGACGGATCATAAACGGCTATATAGCGCATAAAAAAGTAAGTGTGGTTGGATGCCAAGTGAAATAAAATAATGTCAGAATGCCAGGACATTACAAGAAAGACAATTTATTGTGCTCTGAAATCCAGAAGGCTTTGGAACGTGTTCAAGGGACAAACAGGCCATTTTGTGCGGAATACGTAAACGTGAAAAAAAATGCAATTACCGTCCGCAGGCGTTCCGGCGTAAGATGTCAATACGGGATATGGCCACCATGGAGGGCGATGCAAGATTCCACACGTCGTGTCATGCTTTGCACAACATTATCAAGCAGCTGTTGGGGTAATTTATCCCATTCCTCCGTCAGTGCACGGATGAGGGTGTCCTTGTTTATTGGAGGGCATTGGCGACCATCAAGACTCCTCCCCAAAGCATCCCACACAGTTTCAATGGGATTCAGATCTGGAGAACGTGCTGGCCATACCAGGCGTTGAATATCCTCGCTCTCAGGACACTCCTGGACAGCGACTGTTCGATGACATGTTGCGTTGTCGTCCATGAAAATGAATCTATCACCGACGGCACCACGGAACATGCGAACATGAGGTAGCAGAACATCATTAATGTATCGTTGGCCAGTCATAGTCCCAGTTGGAAGCACATAGAGGGACGTACGGCCATTGATCGTCATGCCAGCCCATACCATGACACTACATGTCGGATATCGATCCCTTTCCTCTATGTTTGCTGGACAATATGCAGTACCACTATCACGCCAGATTAGTTGTCGTCGACAATCAGCTGATAGACTGTATCTACTCTCATCTGAGAAGAGGACAGCAGACCAGTCGTTATCAGTCCAATTGCGATGTTGATGGCACCATTGCAAACGGGCGGTACGGTGACGTCTGGACAATGGGATGCACACAACAGGACGGCGGGCGTATAGTCCTCTTTCATGCAAACGTCTGGCGACAGTTTTTCGGGAGATCCGCTTGCCAGTAGCAGCCATAAACTGATTTGCTACCTCACTAGCTGTGCTGCGCCGGTGTCTTTTTGTTGATAGCACTATGTACCGATCTTCTGCAGGTGTCGTACTACGAACACGACCTCCCCCGTGACGTTTGCTACACTCTCCATTTGTTTGAAATGATTTCCAAAGCCTTGAAACAACACTGTGGCTGACGTCGGACTCCCTGGCAACATCTGTTATTTTTCGCCCTTCTTCAATCTTGCCAATAATACGGCCACGCGTAAAATCATCTAGGTGATGTCGGGAAGACATACTGAAAATTGCAAGTTCGTCAATTGATTCTTTCCCTTTCAACTTTGCGTTTGAACAACAACGGTCAATACGCATCAAATACTTTATATCTCTTATCAGCGCTATGACGTGACGAACAAGTTCGGCAATCCAAAATTTGCATACGCACAACACGTCTTACTGTATCCCGCACTTATGCTAATTTCCACATTTCCCTGCCTTCCATTTTATGGTTGCTATCGTTGCTATTGTCATCCGTCCTTAGCAATTGTCCGACAGTGTATTATGCGGATCTTGTCAATTTGGCTGTTCCATCTGAAACGATGACCCGAAAGTACTCATGTCTTTTAATCTGTTTTTAAAATATCCTAAGGTTTTATTAAATTGAAGTCTCGTGATATGAGTTAATTTGATTTAAGCTAAGCCGAGTTTTATTTAAATTTCAATTATCTGCACAAGACGGCTTTTACTCGTGAGATGAGACGTGTAAGGGTGTACTGGTTGCAGGTTTATTCACGTTGTATTTTTACAAATAAGTTATTGGTTAATTACCAACATATAGTTAACCATTACGATTATAATGGGTAACTGCTACATTTCATTACAATTACCATGTAATTCTAATGACCAGTTCACCATTGCCATGTAATGGTAACGCTAAGTTCTTGTTCCCATTACCATTACGCTGCAATGCATTACCGATTAATTCAATTACGATTTTGCCCAACTCCGCTATCCGCACGGGTGGGCCGTCAGGCAACTTGTGTCGTTCGACGTAGTATTGCCACCTTAACCTCACAGCACAAAATTCTGACAAAGCTTCAGCCGTTTCGCTTTTACAGTCTGTTACGTGAACAGCCGGAAAATTATGCATAAACCTATTGCGAGCAAGATCTATTTAAAATAGTGGATGAGCAATGGAAAGATGCTGTTTGAAAACAGTAATGACATTTAAAAGGCAGGGAAAAAAATCATTGCGACAAAAAGAATGCTGGAAACGTGAAACCTCATTCATCATCGACACAGATAAACGAAAAAGCGAACTTACCAAATTGAATAGTTATGGGGCATTTACACCGAGGACAACTTCCAGCTGGCACATCATATTCTATATCACATGCGTCGGGACATTCTGGAGGGGCGCAAAGGACGGTATCACAAAGACAGAGAGAGCAACCATGGGGTCCCACGACTTCTTTGCATCCATTTACACATTTGACAGGAGCACATTGGATAGGAACTGAAACACGAAAATTACATGAAGAAAATTTATATACCGGTGACAAAATATTTACATCCACTATGTCTGAAAGAAGAAAATAACAAAATCAAGAATTAACAAATATACAACGATGAGCCATTATGTTATGATCACCTACATAATAAGCTGTAGGACCCCCTTTAGCCCACAAAACAGCGGCCGCTCGGCGAGGCATCGATTCGATGAGGTGGCGATAGGTATCCTGGGGTTTCTGGTACCATAATGTCGACAGCAAGTCCTCCAGTTCCCGTACATTTTGGGGTGGTGATGATTCAGCGCGAACCCGCTTTTCCAAGTCGAACCACAAATGTTCGATTGGGTTCATGTCAGGTGAATTTGGAGGCCAGGGCATTAACAGAAAGTCACCAGTATGTTTCTCGAAACACTCCTCGACGATTCTGGCAGTGTGGCATGGCGCATTATCCTGTTGGTAATAGCCATCACCAGCAGGGAACACAGTTGCGATGAATGGGTGAACTTGGTCCACAACAACGTTCAGATACCTGACAACTGTCAGGTATTGTGCTATTGGGACAATGGGTCCTAAAGTGTTCCAACAAACATCACTCACAGCATAACACCCCTGCCACCCAACTGTTTTTGCCCAACAGTGCATCCAAGTGCCGTAACCTCCGTTGGTAATGGACGTATTCGTGCTCGAGCGTCTACGTGATGCACCAGGAAACTTGATTCGTCAGAACAGGCCAATTTCTTTCTATCATCCATTTCGTGCATTGTTGGCGATGACGTGAAGTGAGCATGTGGACCGGGCTGGATCTTCGACGACGGAGGCCCATGCGCAGAAGGCTGCGATGAACTGTGTGCAGTGGCACAGTGCCCTGATCACCACTGTTGCAGCTGCGGGTGATTTGTCGCACTCTTGCCCATGCGCGACAATCTTCGCTCCCCTCTGCCTTAAATGAGCTATGAACTACAAACGGCTGTACGGCGGTTCGTCGTTCGTACCATATGCACACCACTTTTGATACGTACTCACCACAGCAGCACGTAACCATCCGCCAAGCCGCGGCGGTTCCGAAATCGTAGTTCAGAGGCGCCGTGCTATCACAATTTGTCTTTTATCAAATTCCGATAAATCGGTAGATTTTCCCATTCTGCCTCCGCACACTCTACTAACAGAAAGCCGGTCGTCGGGTTGTATATATACTGCTCTTCACTTGCGCCACCGTTCGTTCTCCAGGCGCGCTTATTTCTCTGGGCTGAAGTTGGTCATAATGTAATGGCTGATCGGTGTATGTTTCATTACTATCCTCCAGCCTTTCTTTATTTAGGCAATATATGTACAATCGTAGTTTATTTCGCAGATTTTATTTTGATGTCAGTAATAATAGTCCCTTTTAATTCATCTTAATTCTTCGGCAAATGTCAGCATGTCCTTTGACTTGAAAGTGAGATGATAACACCGATATTCCTCAATTTGTGTCTTCCGGGAAGTCTTTTTCGTGACAGAAAGCACGTTTCTCACGATATGAGATCTCCAGGTCAAAACCGGTGTTTTTGAGAAGAAGAAAAAAAAAACAACAGATGTGCAACACATTTCAAAAGCATCAGGTTTCTTCTACAGACAAATCCTTTATTGTTTTATACCTTGGGAGCCTATCTTGCTCGATAAAGAAGATGTATTTATGGCCCCGTTGATGAAGAATTTATTTTTTCTCCGTCTGACCTGAATTGGTTTTCTCGTTTCTGTTTCTGACATTTAGCAATTGCGTCTCATAGCGTATGATATGCATTTTAATCTCCTACCACGGCGATGTATTTGAATACGAATGGGTTTGAGTTTGTGATTTATCAGCACGTGAGAAGGATCTGAGTGCTCTCTCTTTTAAATTAAGTCAAGTTACAATGTTAAGATGCTTTGGCAAGTTTTGCTAAAATGTGCACCCTGAGGTGCCTGTTTATTAGGCACACCTATCTAGTATCATGTTATGCTGCTCTTGGCCATCAGTACAGCCCAAGTTCGCTAAGAGGTGTACATTGAGGTGCCTGTTTATTAAGCACACCTATCTAGTACCATGTTATGCTGCTCTTGGCCGTCAGTACAGCCCAAGGTCGCTAAGAGATGTACACTGAGGTGCCTGTTTATTAGGCACACCTATCTAGTACCATATTATGCTGTTCTTAGCCATTAGTACAGCCCAAGTTCGCTAAGAGGTATACACTGAGGTGCCTGTTTATTAGGCACACCTATCTAGTACCATATTATGCTGCTCTTGGCCATTAGTACAGCCCAAGTTCGCTAAGAGGTATACACTGAGGTGCCTGTTTATTAGGCACACCTATCTAGTACCATATTATGCTGTTCTTAGATATTAGTACAGCCCAAATTCGCTAAGAGGTGTACACTGAGGTGCCTGTTTATTGGGCACATCTATCTAGTACCATATTATGCTGTTCGTGGCCATTAGTACAGCCCAAGTTCGCTAAGAGGTATACACTGAGGTGCCTGTTTATTAGGCACACCTATCTAGTACCATATTATGCTGTTCTTGGCCATTAGTACAGCCCAAGTTCGCTAAGAGGTATACACTGAGGTGCCTGTTTATTAGGCACACCTATCTAGTACCATATTATGCTGTTCTTGGCCATTAGTACAGCCCAAGTTCGCTAAGAGGTATACACTGAGGTGCCTGTTTATTAGGCACATCTATCTAGTACCATATTATGCTGTTCTTGGCCATCAGTACAGCCCAAGTTCGCTAAGAGGTATACACTGAGGTGCCTGTTTATTAGGCACACCTATCTAGTACCATATTATGCTGTTCTTAGCCATTAGTACAGCCCAAATTCGCTAAGAGATGTACACTGAGGTGCCTGTTTATTAGGCACATCTATCTAGTACCATATTATGCTGTTCTTGGCCATTAGTACAGCCCAAGTTCGCTAAGAGGTGTACACTGAGGTGCCTGTTTATTAGGCACACCTATCTAGTACCATATTATGCTGCTCTTGGCCATCAGTACAGCCCAATCTAGTACCATATTATGCTGTTCTTAGCCATTAGTACAGCCCAAGTTCGCTAAGAGGTATACACTGAGGTGCCTGTTTATTAGGCATATCTATCTAGTACCATATTATGCTGTTCTTAGCCATTAGTACAGCCCAAGTTCGCTAAGAGGTATACACTGAGGTGCCTGTTTATTAGGCACATCTATCTAGTACCATATTATGCTGTTCTTAGCCATTAGTACAGCCCAAATTCGCTAAGAGGTGTACACTGAGGTGCCTGTTTATTAGACACACCTATCTAGTACCATATTATGCTGTTCTTGGCCATTAGTACAGCCCAAGTTCGCTAAGAGGTATACACTGAGGTGCCTGTTTATTAGGCACATCTATCTAGTACCATATTATGCTGTTCTTAGCCATTAGTACAGCCCAAATTCGCTAAGAGGTATACACTGAGGTGCCTGTTTATTGGGCACACCTATCTAGTACCATATTATGCTGTTCTTGGCCATTAGTACAGCCCAAGTTCGCTAAGAGGTGTACACTGAGGTGCCTGTTTATTAGGCACACCTATCTAGTACCATATTATGCTGTTCTTGGCCATTAGTACAGCCCAAGTTCGCTAAGAGGTATACACTGAGGTGCCTGTTTATTAGGCACACCTATCTAGTACCATATTATGCTGTTCTTGGCCATTAGTACAGCCCAAGTTCGCTAAGAGGTATACACTGAGGTGCCTGTTTATTAGGCACATCTATCTAGTACCATATTATGCTGTTCTTGGCCATTAGTACAGCCCAAGTTCGCTAAGAGGTATACACTGAGGTGCCTGTTTATTAGGCACACCTATCTAGTACCATATTATGCTGTTCTTAGCCATTAGTACAGCCCAAATTCGCTAAGAGATGTACACTGAGGTGCCTGTTTATTAGGCACATCTATCTAGTACCATATTATGCTGTTCTTGGCCATTAGTACAGCCCAAGTTCGCTAAGAGGTGTACACTGAGGTGCCTGTTTATTAGGCACACCTATCTAGTACCATATTATGCTGCTCTTGGCCATCAGTACAGCCCAATCTAGTACCATATTATGCTGTTCTTAGCCATTAGTACAGCCCAAGTTCGCTAAGAGGTATACACTGAGGTGCCTGTTTATTAGGCACATCTATCTAGTACCATATTATGCTGTTCTTAGCCATTAGTACAGCCCAAGTTCGCTAAGAGGTATACACTGAGGTGCCTGTTTATTAGGCACATCTATCTAGTACCATATTATGCTGTTCTTAGCCATTAGTACAGCCCAAATTCGCTAAGAGGTGTACACTGAGGTGCCTGTTTATTAGACACACCTATCTAGTACCATATTATGCTGTTCTTGGCCATTAGTACAGCCCAAGTTCGCTAAGAGGTATACACTGAGGTGCCTGTTTATTAGGCACATCTATCTAGTACCATATTATGCTGTTCTTAGCCATTAGTACAGCCCAAATTCGCTAAGAGGTATACACTGAGGTGCCTGTTTATTGGGCACACCTATCTAGTACCATATTATGCTGTTCTTGGCCATTAGTACAGCCCAAGTTCGCTAAGAGGTGTACACTGAGGTGCCTGTTTATTAGGCACACCTATCTAGTACCATGTTATGCTGCTCTTGGCCATCAGTACAGCCCGAAAGTGCTGAAAGTCGTTTTCCGTCACTGACATACTACACCACAATGTTCTCACCGGGAGCAGGAAAGTGCTGAAAGAAAAGAGAAAGTCGTTTTTCGTCATTGTGCTGAAAGAAAAAGAAAGTCGTTTCCCGTCGCCTTACGAAAGTGCTGAAAGTCGTTTTCCGTCACTGACATGCTACACCGCAATGTTCTCACCGGGAGCACGAAAGTATTGAAAGAAAAAAGAAAGTCGTTTTCCGTCATTGTGCTGAAAGAAAACCCCGTCGCCTTACGAAAGTGCTGAAAGTCGTTTTCCGTCACTGACATGCTACACCGCAATGTTCTCGCCGGGAGCACGGAAGTGTGAAATAAAAAAAGAAAGTCGTTTTTCGTCATTGTGCTGAAAGAAAAAGAAAGTCGTTTCCCGTCGCCTTACGAAAGTGCTGAAAGTCGTTTTCCGTCACTGACATGCTACACCGCAATGTTCTCACCGGGAGCACGAAAGTATTGAAAGAAAAAAAGAAAGTCGTTTTCCGTCATTGTGCTGAAAGAAAACCCCGTCGCCTTACGAAAGTGCTGAAAGTCGTTTTCCGTCACTGACATGCTACACCGCAATGTTTTCTCCGGGAGCAAGAAAGTGCTGAAAGAAAAAAAAATGTTTTCGTCATTGTGCTGAAAGAAAAAAGAAATGTTTTCGTCATTGTGCTGAAAGAAAAAAGAAAGTCGTTTCCCGTCGTCTTACGAAAGTGCTGAAAGTCGTTTTCCGCCACTGACATGCTACACCGCAATGTTCTCACCGGGAGCACGAAATTGCTGAAAGAAAAAAAAGTTTTTTTTCGTCATTGAGCTGAAGGAAAAAAGAAAGTCGTTTTCTGTCGTCTTACGAAAGTGCTGAAAGTCGTTTTCCATCACTGAAATGATGCACCGCAATGTTCTCAATCTCCCCGGAAGCACGAAAATGTTGACAAATAAGCTGAGCTGCTGGACCAGCACAGCCGAAATTAGGGCTGTCGCTGTTTATACGACTAATGCTTTTTAGTTTGTTTAGAATTTGCTGTAAATCGATGAATGTAAGTTTTTTTTCCTGGTTACAAAGCTTGTGGCTGTTTTTAGTAATGCTGATTTTCAAAGCTCGTATGTGTTTTCCACTGGAATGTAAGTTTTTAACTTCTGAAATGTAAAGAAATTCACTTCAAGTAGTTGAATTTCAAGAAGACTTTATAAAAAGAAGCCTAGGACTTGAAATCGAGACAGCCGTGGAGTGGTATGCCATATGGGGAGCTCTCTCTCTCTCTCTCTCTCTCTCTCTCTCTCTCTCTCTCTAGGATCTGCGTCCAAAACTCGGAGCAGGATATGGATGTTGTGTTTGTCCTTTTTACTGGTTCTCTCCCCTTCCTCAGATCAGGGGCTCTAGATTCGAACGACTCCTTTCAACCTTCTATGATCATGAACGTATTTAAATCCCGAAATAAATGAGTTAATAAATAAATGGTATGTAGTACTTCAGTAGTTTCCTCTATGCATATTTCAGCTAGACATTTTCTCTATTCCCTCCTATCTGAGGCCAACAATTTAGATAGTCTATGATTTGCCAAGCTCACAGTATCGTCCATTTTGTTTTACCAGGGCCGTTCTCTTCACATGGCCATATCATTTCACACTGACTTGACTTGAAGAATGTTTCCCTTCACATCCATAATTTCACAGAATCCTGTATTGTGTACGTTCTGTCTCTAAATTTCCTTGCTGAAAGTCTCGAAAAACCATTTCGGCAGGTAGGACTTATCCGCCAAAATAAATGGTTCAATTTTAAGAAATGTTTGGAAACGGCGAAGGAAGGCAAGACATAGCTTTGAATAAACGAAATTTTCCAACACCATCTCGTTAAGAAGTTCTCAGGAAATCCGTGAAAATAAAGTATGCACGTAATAAAACCGAAAACTTTTGAAGTCGATTGACGATTACTAGGAGGCGGAATCAATAACCGCTGCTGTGCACATAGTTTTGCTTTTTAAATGCCAATGTGACTTAAAATCCCAAAGATAAACTTGGAAGTTTTTGCCAGAGAAGATTTAGGAATTGAAAAATATGGAACTGAAATTACAAAAACACACAAAGAAATAACGACGTGTACTCGCACACATAAACTTATGATGACTATTCTATTTTGATAAGAATTTCATAACGTTGCTCAATAAATCTTTGCAACTTGCTTTATTTTAGTTCGCACGTCTATGACATTAACATCTACAGTGATTTATGATTAACTACTTGTGTGTAAGAGTAATTCAGAGGGCAAATAATGATACTTTACCTCTCAAAAGTCAGATAATGCCTTCTGCAAAGATGAATATAAAACTGCTGATTAGTATTTATCAATTTTTGCATAGTGAGCATCCTTTTTTACGATTTCCAAACACAAACATAGCTTGAAGAAGCGTATATGCTCCAGCTTTGTCAGTCTGTCCGCACGATAACTCGCGTGAAAATGGTTCGATTTCGATGAAAGTTTAGTATGTGGTAGCGTACCACCTGGGGACGAAACCTATTGAAAATAGACGAAATGGGATCAAAGGTCAGGACATAGGGGCGGGATCCATTCCATTGTTCTTATGCGTCATAACTTGCGTAAAAATGGTTCGATTGAGACACAACTTTATCATGTTGTTCCGGAAGTATACCTAATCCGTTCTGTTGAATATCATTGAAATAAAGTCAAAGGTCTGGTCATAGAAGCGAGATTTATTCTACAGCCACTATCCTCACAATTTGAGTAATGATTTCTGGTACGTTGGAAAGCTTATCATAATCAATGCATTTCATGATTTAACTAACTTGTTTAATTACTCTTTTGCACACGGTAAGGCTATTATCAAGCAGGAAATATGGTGTATACATATTAAATTGAAAGCTATGTTGACTAGAGATTATATAATAAAACTTAAAATGTAACAGATGCCTACATATTAGATTGTTTTAAAGTCAGTGCGCTAATTTCTTTCACTACAGCTTTGTGATACATAACTATCTAAAAATTAAGAGACTTTGCATAAAACAAAAACAATTTTAAATTACTGTACTTACTTGGTGGCGGCAGGCAGTCGTAAGTAGGACAACATTCCCCTTCACGGTAATTTGATCTGCAGTTATCGTAGTCATTATTCGGAGGTCCGGGACAAGATTTGTGTACGCAGGTGAAATCAGGTGGCGTGTTGCAAGTACAGGTGACGCAGTTTGTTGGGTGATTGATGTCAAGTTCTTCTCCCAATGTGTAAGCTTTTCCATCAAATACGCATGCGCCTGCAAACAAGAAACAAAGAAAATAAACTCTAAAGAGAATCCAATTAATTTACTTTACGGTGTTTTTACCTGAATAAAAATTACTTTCCGTAGAAGTTTCAGTTTCGTCGAAACTAATGAGATCAAATGCAAAAACATAGAGGAATAAATACAAAATTATTTGTTACATTTATTCGACTTATTGGATTACTAACGTTTCAGAGTTTAAAAATGAAAGATAAATTTACATGTCTTTTTAATTTTTTTATTCCTGGGTGTGTCATGACGAAAAGATTTTCCTTTGACAACATACCACATGCCTTTGTTCACAAACGGAGAAAGGAGCATCCAGATGCTGCCGACGATCTTGGTTAAATTATATTTTTTTTGGGGGGAGGAGTATTTTTTCTGGATTTGGGCAAATAAAGACTCTCCAAAATATGTCTATTTAACTGAGATCACCAACAGCAATGTGGACACTTCATCTCCTTTTAAAAAGTGGCTTTTGGATGTCCCATTCCCATAGACTTACAAACATTTTCATAATTCCTACAAAACCTCTAATCCATGGAAACATAAGTTCCACGGATCTCCACCTTCTTGTTTTAAAGTATATAACGAAGTAAATTTCTCCGTCATTTTTATCCGCGCCAGGATTCGAACCCAGATCCCCTCATTCCGGAATAAGTCACTCTACCAATTGAGCTACGCGGACGTTTGTTCTGACTATTATCTGCCTTTATGTCATGTGCGTCCCGCTGGCAGGTACGTCACAAGTAGAATTTTCCATGTAATCCACACTACATGTGTGTTTTGAGTACAGTCAACTGTAGTCAACTGCATGGCCACCGAATGGCCTAATGGTCAGCATTCCTGACTGCCATGGAAAGGTCTCAGGATCGATCATAGGCAGGTAGGAATGTTCGAACCGCTAAATGGGCGTCGACTGGGCATGTTTCGGACCCCGAGTGGGTACTGGCCGCCCGGTTAAAAAAAGGGGCATCTGTTCATTCCTCTCACCCGTTTCTCTGTCCTCCACTGCTGGTGAGCACTTTAATGTGTGACGTCAGCTGCGTCTGAGACGCACATTAGTGACTATATCTATTGACTTCTCTCTATCAACTAACTTCCCTGTCGTGAGCCTCTAGGTTCCACCTAATGTACCTTAGTCTCTCGTACTCGGCTAAAAAGCCTGCTTCAGTCATAGCTTGTCGGTTCTAAACCCTACATGAAATTGCAGAGTCAGAGTCCAGTCAACTGTTTTAGCCGCGCATGGCCTTGTGGGTAACATGTCTGCCTGCCAAGAGAAATACTCCTGGACTGATCCCAGGTAGATCAGATATGATGAACCGCAAAATATTCTCCGTACGTCAGGTGAGCACGTTACGCCGTCGGACCCGAGTATTCCCACACACCCTTCCCTCTTCCTGCTGCTAGTGTGTACTTTGACGTTGTTGACCCTAAGCGACGAGCACTAGTAGCTAGGCATTTTGACTTCTTTCTGTCTACCTACTTTCCTATCGGGAGCGTCTAGGTTCCATCTAATATCTCTTCATTTCTGGTACTCAGCTCAAATGCCTGTAACAAGCATGGCTAGTTGAGTCTAAATATTCTCTGCAGGTGTAAACCCCACAATAATGGATGCTGAGTCAGTCTAATCAACTCCTCAGCTAATTACGTTACTTGTTCTAAGTATCAGCAATTAAAATTATTCCCATGCAAAGTATATATATTATTTTATACTCTCTCGAACGTACCACAAGAATCCTACAATTTCAATTTTTTTTTCGAAAATATAAAAACAAAAAGCTCCTTTCAGGGCACATGATGCTAAAACTAAATTTCAATCTCCTAATTTCCGGGATACATCTCCGTTATACCACTAATGTCCAGCTCTCTAGATGAAAGTAACTGTCCTCGTGGTAAAATTAAACTACTCCTGTGTGGTCTTTAAAAGGGCAATTTCTCCAGAGGAATTTTCGCGAAAATTTCAACCAGGATTATGTTTAGAAAAAGGCCTTTTTCAGGGCCTTCAGCTCCAATCTCGAAATTATAAAAAGATTCCTCGACCACTTCTCCTCTACTTCTGAAATTCTCTTATGTTTTCCAACATTTTTCCATCATCTGCACATCTCTCAAGGAATTGCCACGGAATAAATCGTATTCATAACGTCTGAATTACCTGTTACCAAGTCTTCGATGAATTCTTCAGTACTGATGATCTCCACCGTTCCCAATCGACATACTGACTTCAACACTTATGGCATATGACAGAAGCAGGTAACAAGACGACAAATATGTAGCAATGGATTCCGTCGGTGTAGTTTAGTCGGTTAGAAAATGTGGCTCCGGAGCGAGGAGGCGTGGGTTCAATCTTCACCAAAGGCAAATCTGAGAATTTCACATTAAGCGCCTGATTGTGGAAAATTGATCTACTGTCCGTTGGGTTCTTCGAAAAATGAGTGATGTTTGCTCCACACGTGGTCTGGAACTAATGTAAATTCATTCTTCGCTTCAAAATAGAAACATGAATGAATAAGAGATGATGTGACATACTACAGATGTGAAGCACGTTTCAGGACGTCAAATCTGCAGTCATACAAACCGTCGGTGTAGTGTAGTTGATTTGAACAATTGCTCCGGGGTAAAGAGGTGCGCGTTCGACCTTCGTCACCGAAAACTTTGTCTTTTGACACACTTTTATTAACATTTGAAAAAAAAAGTTTTTTTTTTTTTTTAAATCATGTCCTTCACGCTGGACGTGATGTTGCTCAAAATGGTTAGGTGGTTTTTGGATTGTGCGGTTTTACTTAGCTATAAAGGGTGAGAACAAAATTGTCTCGACTTTCTCTTTTACAGCATGCTCCTATAATCCTAATTTTTCTCTATAAAATACTCTCCTCTCAGAGAGGCTGTCACCTGTTTCTTAACTATCTCATATTTGGAGGTGTACAACTGAATGCGAGACTGCTGGTAAACATTCACAGATTATTGTTATCATCATCATATAGGGCAAGGAAGAGTATCATTTTGATCCACTAGTCACATCAAATTGCAGATTGGCGGTTAGGACGGGACGAGTGCCCAGGTGAAGCGATCGAAGGATGAGTGTTCTTCCCCCCCCCTCACCCCTTTTGCCTTGTATTTATATGATTAGATAACAAAACCCGACAAGTATCCGTAGTTTAGTGAGTCCTGTCTGTATGTAACCATTCAAAGTAGCAGGCTCTTGGCCGCGTAGCCTTCGGAAAGTTCGCGAGTGGGATAAATTACAACAGTATCTTGCAGCGAATTCTTTTCTTGAGCCCACTTTATTATTCGACGAATCCGACTTTTGTGCGTTGAAGTCGAACAGAAATTTCAATGTAACAGGTATATTTCACTCACTCTTTCTATATTTCAAACACTGCCATCCTAGTGACGCAATAGTTTAAGAGCTGGCTTCTGACCATTCGTCCAAGATGGGTCCGGTTTCGAATCCCGGTGAGGCATGGATGTTGTGTTTATCTTACGGGACACTGGTTCCGGTGGTCATTAAACCCCAAACAAACAAATAAAAATTCAAACATTGTATTTGACGAGTTACCCATACTGGAGAAAACACGAATCTTGCTCTTTTTCTGGTCACAAAATGCCACATACGCAAAGTGCCACCCTGGGAAATAGAAATCTTACTTCCTTGCTTGTTCCTCTGGAGTGGACAAAAGAGACTATGTGTTTGAACTGCTTTCAAACAACATGCGCAGTGTTACCACCTGTTGAGCTAGTAACTAAAAAAAAAAAAAACATGTTCTTCCTGCAATTCTCGCTTAATTTTCGAAACTAATCTTTCTGATTTTTCTAGTTTAAATAAATTTTTAAAGCGGATGTGAAATGTCAACTATTCTGTTGCAACCCATAACTATAACAGGAATATATTTTTTCCGTAAAGAAACTCTTACTGAAATTGTTTTTGTGAACAAAGGCAAATGTTAAAATAAATATGTTTAAGGAATTTATTTACCTTCAGACTTCGGAATTAATGTACCGTTGAGACTTCCATCACCTCCAGAGCCTACAAAAGAAATGATATGAATCATCAAGGAAGCAAAAATCACGAAATCATAGTTTCTTTTACACAAGCAAAAATGCACAGATTAGATGATTGAAATAAATTAGTTAATTAGACATTATGCGAAACGACATTTCCGAAAAGCCAAAGTGATATTCTACAGCTATGGTCTAAATGATTTCAAGTGCACAGTTCGAAAATTATACCTCTAAATAATTTACAGTTGCACGATTTAATAAATAAATATGTAAAATAATCTTACGTAAGAAGCTGAAAGCATTCAAGACAGCTTAAAGTTCAGAAACCCTATAATGCAATTTCTGAGGCAGAAACCTGAGATAAAGTATTGTAACTCAGTCATCTGCGGAACCTGACAGGAAGTAATGTAACGCAGTCATCTACGGTACGTGAGAAGAAGTTCAGTAACTCATTCTTCTGTGGTACCTGAGAAAAATTACTGTAACTGTGGCACCTGACTAAAAGTACTATAACGCATTCCTCTGCGGTACCTGACAGGAAGTAAAGTAACACAGTCGTCTACGGTACTGAGAAGAACTACAGTAACTCATTCCTCTGTGGCACCTGAGAAAATTTACTGTAACTCAGTCTTCTGCGGTACCCGAGAAGTACTGTAACTCAGTCCTCTGCGGTACCCGAGAAGTACCGTAACTCAATCCTCTGCGGTACCTGAGAAAAAGCACTGTAACTCAATCCTCTGCAGTACCTGAGTTCAGTTTAAGTCTGTGATGATTATTAATCTTATTTAAATCTCAGTCCTGGTGTATATCAGGTAAGAAGAGAATTCTGTCCTGTGGTATCTGTTCCAAGTAAAATCTTCTCAGTCCTTACCGTACCTGAAATAAAAGAAAGAACTCAGTTTTTACAGTACCTGAGATAAAAGAAAGAACTCAGTCCTTATAATACCTGAGTTCAAGAAGAAAAGATCTCAGTCCTTATAGTAGTTTTTATCTCTTTTTTTTTTTTTTTCGATAACCAAAGCCTCTGCAAATCTTAGTTTTTGTTCCAAGTCATGATCAGCATGAATAATTTCAACAGCATTGAAGTCTGGAGTGCAGTTGTTATCAACGCACTACTCCACCAATGCAGTCTTTTTTCACGTTTTCTACAATCATCTTCATGTTGCTTAAGTCGATAAAATAGTCGATTGTTTGTATTACCTATATAATAATTTTCAGATTTCCTTCCATTTTGATGTAATATTGGTATTTGGTAAACTTCTGTCTTTTCTAATAGATTTTTCGGTGTTTTATTCTTAAGAAGAATGTCTCCGTAGGTAGTTACATTAAGTCCAATGTCTTTCTGGACCCTTAATATGTAAAGTTAGTTAGTTTAATATGTAAAGTTGGTGTTATTCAGCGAGCATTTGAGAAAGAGATCAGAGATCAGATCATATGTAGAGGATTTTAGGAAGGGAGGGTCTGACCCCAAGTCTTAAACAACCCTTAGAAATAGGAAGCTAGGAGATTTGGGTTAGAGTGCCCGATAAGGAAAGTGACACGGAAGCGAGGTAGAAAGGGGAAGACGCCCTTATTTATTACCGGGGGTGGGAGGGGGCAGTACCCGGGGTCGGACGTTTTAACGTGCCCATCCGACGCACGGCTGGTGTTTAGTGGTTCGAACGTTCGTACCTGCCCAGGATCGAACCTGTGTTTATCTCCATGGCAGTCACGAACGCTGACCACTAGGCCCCCGCGGCCATAGCATTTGAGAAATAGTGTACTTAATGGTAATAAATGTATTTTAGTGAAGTGTTCTCAATAGTAAGACTAATAGTCTTTTGAACTACATAGCCCCTGGAACTTCTGTTTTTAATATTTTTGTACTGCAATGTTAAGATTGCTATAGACGTTTAGCATATGCATCGAAGGGAAGGCTAATTAATCTACTCACATGAAGGAATGTTTAAGGTAATGAGAACTGCAATTGTGAAATACACCTCATCAGATAAGATATTTAGCACATTAATACAGACCATAACCGTGTAGTTCATCTATACACTTAGCATAATATTAGTCAAAGTTGAGAGTCTTACCACAGTGGGTTTCAATAGGACAGCAGGTCTTCTCGTGGTAAATGGGTATGCATCCTCGCCTGAGATCGTATAATTTCGTTTCCAGAGCACAGTCATAAATTCTGCAATTGCTGGAACCTGGTCCTGACCATTGCTCATCACACAAACAACTCATGCAGGGATCGTCGTTGGGATAAATGCGCTGACCTTTCAGATATGTCTTCTCGTCGTACTCACAGGTAATTTCTAGATAATTACAGAAAAAAAAATGTACAGTAAACTGAAGTAATAGCAAAATATGTAGCATGCAAATGAGAAAAATGCACTGGAAGAATTGTTAACGTACTTTCAGTACGTGAAAGAACATAAAACAGTATGACGTCAAGGTCTCCCCTGTGTTGAGAAAATCTTCATTCAGCAATAACTTTTTTTCCAACTTTTTTGATAGAAAACTATAAATCACACACAATAAAGCTACAATCATCACATTATACACCATATTGACAAAAGTCACAGGACACCCCTTCAAATGCAAATTAACGGATCCGCTGCATTGTTAGGATGCGCGGTATTGCTGCAAGCAATATAAAAACAAGCCTGCACCGCGATCATATCGCACTGGAAGGTTGTTCGAAAATGTCGCGGCGAGAGAGAACTGACTTTGAAAAAGGTAAAATTTTTAGGTGTTATATTAGTTGGTTGTCCATAAGAGAAACCGAGAGGCGTTTAAACATACTCAAGTCAACTGTTTTGGATGGACTGAATACGTGGAAGACACATGACGTGCATGAAGCATCAAAACGTACCGGCAGACCAAAGAAAATCAGTGATAGAGGACGTCGAAGCCTCAGGAGAGTCGTTACAGCTAATCGACGGAGTACTGCACAAGACCTCAGTGTACAGGTGAGTAAAAATGCTGGAACCTCGGTATGTATACGTACCATTCGCAGAGAACTTCATTCCATGGGTTACCATGGTCGTGCGGCTGCTCATAAGCCTTTCATCTCCACTCGGAATGCTATTCGTCGTTCAGCATGTTGTAAAGAACATTTATCGTGGACCGTAGATCAATGGAAACGGGTGCTATCGACTGATGAATCCAGATACACGATCCATCAGTCTGATGGCCGTATGTGTGTATGGCAGCAGCCGGTCTACCTTGATATTCTGAACAATTATGCCCTACCAACTCTGTGGCAATGCTATGGAACCGAGCCTTGTTGGTACCAGCAGTATAATGCACCAAGCCATAAAGCAAGGACTGTTACGGCCCGGTTTGACGATAATTCCATATCCTGTGTGGAGTGGCCAGCACAGAGGCCTGATCCTAATCCCATAGGGCACCTATGGGATGAATTAGAGCGTCGCATTAGAAGTTTGGGACCAGGGCCTACTACGAAGCAACAGTTAGCGGCAGCATTATGTACTGAATGGAAGCGCATACTTATTGCTGTGTTCCAAAACCTTCTCGAAAGCATGTCTCGAAGGGTAAGTGCATGCATCAAGATCAAAGGTGGACCGACACTGTAGTAATGTATGTCAATGAATGATATGTGGTGTTTCTCTTCTAGGTGTCCGGTTATTTTTGTCAAAATAGTGTATATTATACAATAATTCTGTTTAAGGGCCGTGACATTTAGTCCATAGGTTCAACCGCAAATAGATGTTACCAGGAATCTGGAACTATAGCTTAAAAGTAAATACTAGCGTTAAATAACGTTTTAAAAATATTATTCTCTTTTTATTTTGAAACGGGTGTACTCAGTTGTTCACAAATCGCTTATAAATGATGGAACAAAGGCAGATTTAAATTGAAAAGGAGGTGAAATGGTTGCATCTTGTCGAACGGTGGTTCCGTTTTGGTCTCCTACGAATAGTCTTGACTAAAAAACTTTTTCGCGTCTTCCGTTCCTTCTCTCATCTTTTAAGTTGATGATCCCCCTGCTGAAAACGGTTATCTCTTTGCCCTCAATTTCTGATGAGAACTCAACCTTGAGTAATGCAAACATACCCTTCTTATACTACTGCAAGCTTCCGTCATCCCTTGGCTGATGAAAGCCTCTGGTGCAGATGACAATTTCTATACTACACTGAAATCAAGGGCGTATATTCCAGGTTAGCTAAGCTAGCTGCAAAGCCCACAGAATGCACAAATAAAACTGAAATAAATATACACAAATAAAAGTCAATTATCAACGGTATTAAAATATATCGATGCTTTCGCTGCGAAAAAAGCACGCGTGCGGATTCGCTTCTTTGACTCAGTCTGGCGAGCGAAAACCAACGGCATAACGCAAGCAGCTCTTCCAGAGAGTCTTCGCAGTTCTGATGCGAAAACCTTCCGCACCATCGCCTGCTCGCGTTTCCATGACAACATGAATCAGCTGTTACAGGGGAATGGGCCATTGCTTTGAGCAACGGTTTGCTCAGAATAGAGAAGACTTAGACTATCTCAGGCACTCGCATACTCCCGCCCATAAGTGTTTCGCGAGAGTTGTTTCAGTTTTTGTGAAGTGTCAATGAATTAAAATCAGAGATATTATATCTTAAATTCGTGGCTTTGTTAGATTCGAACTATTTTGATAAATTTTGTGAAAGCTTCCCTGAACATCTACTGTCAGAGCTTAAAGAACTCTATGCCTCAAATGTTGATACGCTCGACTAAAAAATGAACTGAAGGTGTTTTATTCCCTTGATGAATACAAAAACAAATCAGTAAGAGATATTACTTGTTATATAAAGTTGAATAAATTGGACATAGTGTTAGCAGACCTCATGGTAAGCTTTCCATCAACAACTGCAACTGTCAAAAGAAGTTTTTCTGCATTAAGAAGAATCAAGTTATATGTACCTTAGAGCCACACAAGGACATGGACATTCGAAAAACTTGGCTGTTTTGTCAGTAGAGTAAAACATTCTTTTTAAATATGAAAAAGTACTCGGAAGAAACATTTTATGAAAACGTAACACTCATGTTCACACAAAAGGAAAGAAGAATGGAGTTCATCTACAAATAAAGTAATCAGAGGAAGAATGAAGTTCATGTACAAATAAGTGTTCAAATCCTAATCCTCACAATTATTTGGTATCATGTTAGCAATGGTATGAACTTATGTTCATACCATTGCTTTTAGAAAAAAAGTTACATTTAGAAAAAAAGTTACATCTATTACTTAACAATTAGAAATGAAACTTCGCAATTAAATAATAAATGTACTGGGAGGGGGGGGGACTCAGATGTGGGACCCAAGATACGCCACTGTCTGAAGTATTATGCACTCCAACTAACTCCTGTTCCTTGTCGTTTGTTCGAAATGTACTATTCAACAGCAATCCCTCCTATGGTGGCAGCCTTTAAACTGTTGCCATATACACTGAAGAGCGATTGAATTAGAGACAGTTGGCGTTATGCAAATGTGGCGCTATGGGCGGCGCTGTGAAAGGAAACGACATGACGCATGCAGCGATCTGACAATATAAGGAGTGATGCGACGGGAATCGGTAAGAGTCGAACGCAGTATGGGTAAGACGAAGGATCTAAGCGCATTTGATTTGTCGGGGCCCAACGAATGGGTCCCTCCATCTCGGAAGTCGTGCAGGCATTGGGATTTTCACGAGCCACCCTGTCACGGGTGCACCGTGAGTACATCGAATCCGGTAAAACCATCCCTGCAAGGGCCAACTGCCGTGGACAACAGCGTGTGGATGAGCGGGGTCATCGTCGTCTAGCTCGCATTGTAACAACGGATAGACGGGCCACAGTGCAAGAAATCACTCGGCAATTTAACGCTGGTGCACAAAAACGTGTAAGCGGCCACACCATCCAGAACCATCTCCTCGCTATGGGGTACAGAAGCCATCGTCCCACAAGGGTACCGCTGCTGACCGCACGTCACAGAGTGCAAAGATTAGCATGGGCGCGGGAACATCGCCACTGGCCCCTAGACATGTGGAAAAATGTTGCCTGGACTGATGAGTCGAGATTCACGTTGGTACATGCAGATGGCAGAATACGAGTACGGCGCAAACCACATGAAGTGATGGTTCCTTCTTGCCAGCAGGGTACTCTTCAAGCTGGTGAGGGTGGGACTGTTTACGTGGACTGAAATGGCACCCCTGGTACGTGTTACATCTTCCCTCACAGGTCAACGTTCCCGGGATGTCCTGGACGACCATTTGCTCCCGTTTGTGCGTCTTCAACATTCCACTGGGGACCTTATCCTGCAACAAGACAATGCACCGTGCCATCGCTCCCGAATTGTATCCGAATGGTTGGCTGAACCCTCCACCGACGTGACCTTGCTTCCTTGGCCAACTGAGTCACCTGACCTTAATCTCATCGAGCACATCTGGGATACCATCGAGAGAGATGTTCGAGGCTCTCACCCCCTCCATCAAATCTTCGTGAACTGTGGGAGCTTGTTCAGGGGTCGTGGATCCGTATGGCTTCCCAACGCTTCCGGTGTTTTGTCGAGTCCATGCCGAGACGAATCGCCGTCGTCATCAGCGCGGAAGGTGGTGCTACACGCTACTAGACAGGTATCTCTAATCCAATTGCTCTTCAGTGTAGATTCAACACCTTTTCATCCAAAATTGCGGAAGAAGGAAGTTGCTCATTTACTGTTAGTCTTCGTAACCTGTCCATTAACCCTTTAAGCAGCCGAAGTACCTGAGCCAAATGATGCTCGAAATTTTCTGTTCTTCACAAACAGTAAAGTTTACACGACGGCTGAGGTTTACGAAAGCCACGGGAAAACAATTCCTTTCACCTTGTGATGAGAGCTCGCTTCTAGTCTTCTATTCTGTGCTCCATGACCCAAGGCATGATGAATAATAGCTAGTCCCTTTGACATACACATCAGGCCACTGGGTAAAAACAAATGATTCCTTCCTTGGGTACCTTGGCATTGTTATAGCTATTTAATAGGTAATCAGTCAGAAAAGATTAACATCAATCATACCCATAAATGACCACTTTGAATAACAAATGTAAGGGGAAAACAACGCATTCTGATTGCCAAGTTCTCTAATTTCAGCCTCATTCGGCCCACTTCTTAGATAATGAATATACACTTCAAGGATAAAATATTAAAGATACCGATCTAATAGCGTGTTGGTCCACGTCTCGCGCGAATAATAGCCTGTACACGCTGAGGCATCGACTCCGCCAGATGCCGGAGGTCATACGGAGGTAATGGCAGCCATGCTTGTGGTCCACAACTCCTGTAGAGACGTCGTTTCAGGATCTGTGGATATGATGCTCCGCTCTACGGCACCCCATAGAGCTTCCACAGGGTATAGATCCGAGGATCTCAGCGGCCACGGAATGGTTCCAGAGTCAGATGAGTGATCCTCGAACCATGCCTGGGTGCATTGTCCTTCTGGAACAGACCATCGGTAGCAGGATGCACGAAGGCCATGAAAGTGTGTAGCTGATCAGTCAGCACATACTGGTTCTTGAAACTACATTCAGCACATACTGGTACTTGAAACTACATTTGTATGCAATGCTGGAACACATGGTCTGTTCCAGCATTGTCCTTCTGGAACAGACCATCGGCCGCAGGATGCAGGAAGGCCATGAAAGTGTGTAGCTGATCAGTCAGCACATACTGGTTCTTGAAACTACATTCAGCTCATACTGGTACTTAAAACGTGCATTTGTATGCAATGCTGGAACACATGGTCTTTTCCAGCATTGTCCTTCTGGAACAGACCATCGGTAGCAGGATGCACGAAGGCCATGAAAGTGTGTAGCTGATCAGTCTGCACATACTGGTTCTTGAAACTACATTAAGCACATACTGGTACTTGAAACTACATTTGCATGCAATGCTGGAACACATGGTCTGTTCCAGCATTGTCCTTCTGGAACAGACCATCGGCCGCAGGATGCACGAAGGCCATGAAAGTGTGTAGCTGATCAGTCAGCACATACTGGTTCTTGAAACTACATTCAGCTCATACTGGTACTTAAAACCTGCATTTGTATGCAATGCTGGAACACGTGGTCTGTTCCAGCATTGTCCTTCTGGAACAGACCATCGGCCGCAGGATGCACGAAGGCCATGAAAGTGTGTAGCTGATCAGTCAGCACATACTGGTTCTTGAAACTACATTCAGCACATACTGGTACTTGAAACTGCATTTGTATGCAATGCTGGAACACATGGTCTGTTCCAGCATTGTCCTTCTGGAACAGACCATCGGTAGCAGGATGCACTAAGGCCATGAAAGTGTGTAGCTGATCAGTCAGCACATACTGGTTCTTGAAACTACATTCAGCACATACTAGTACTTGAAACTGCATTCAGCACATACTGGTACTTGAAACTACATTTGTATGCAATGCTGGAACACATTGTCTGTTCCAGCATTGTCCTTCTGGAACAGACCATCGGCCGCAGGATGCACGAAGGCCATGAAAGTGTGTAGCTGATCAGTCAGCACATACTGGTTCTTGAAACTACATTCAGCTCATACTGGTACTTAAAACGTGCATTTGTATGCAATGCTGGAACACATGGTCTGTTCCAGCATTGTCCTTCTGGAACAGACCATCGGTAGCAGGATGCACGAAGGCCATGAAAGTGTGTAGCTGATCAGTCTGCACATACTGGTTCTTGAAACTACATTAAGCACATACTGGTACTTGAAACTACATTTGCATGCAATGCTGGAACACGTGGTCTGTTCCAGCATTGTCCTGCTGGAACAGACCATCTGCCGCAGAACGCAAGAAGGTCATGAAAGTGTGTAGCTGATCAGTCTGCACATACTGGTTCTTGAAACTACATTAAGCACATACTGGTACTTGAAACTACATTTGTATGCAATGCTGGAACACATGGTCTGTTCCAGCATTGTCCTTCTGGAACAGATCGTCGGCCGCAGGATGCACTAAGGCCATGAAAGTGTGTAGCTGATCAGTCAGCACATACTGGTTCTTGAAACTACATTCAGCACATACTAGTACTTGAAACTGCATTCAGCACATACTGGTACTTGAAACTGCATTGGTATACAATGCTGGAACACATGGTCTGTTCCAGCATTGTCCTTCTGGAACAGACCATCGGCCGCAGGATGCACGAAGGCCATGAAAGTGTGTAGCTGATCAGTCAGCACATACTGGTACATGAAACTGCAATGGTATGCAATGCTGGAACACATGGTCTGTTCCAGCATTGTCCTGCTGGAACTGACCATCGGCCGCAGGATGCACGAAGGCCATGAAAGTGTGTAGCTGATCAGTCAGCACATGTGTTATGAAACCTTCGAGATTGTTGTTTCACGAATAAAATCTGTGAATCCGAATGTCTGACTTGTTGCTGAATGACTGTTTTACTTTAGCGTACTTTCTCAACCATAGAATCATGGTGGAGCATCGAAATCTTTTAAATAACTTTCAGTATATATTGACCTAGTTTTGTGTCACTGGCTCTCTAACTTCGTTTCTCGAAGTAACATGTGCATGTTTTGAAGGTGCATGTTACGGGTATTGGTTCTGACACCTAAGCCTTTTCTTTTTATAAATTGTTACAAACCAAAATGTAAATAAAAGAAGAGAAAAATCTATAATTTCGAATTAAGTATTAGAAATGCACCCGAGAAAATCCTGCTGTTGTTCTAAGGATGGTGTGAATGGGAAAAGAAGTCAGGAATGCGGGAAAACTGAATTTTCGCTTTTTAAAAGAATTAAGGTTTCTGCTATTATTCAGAACACATCAAGGTAAACACCTTCGCAAACGCATAATGACAATGACGTGGGTTGAAAATCCATTTTAACACTTTAAGCTGCCTATGTACCGTTACCAAATGGGGCTTCTCAAACAGAAATGCTCACACAGCGGTCAAGCTTTACGAGAGCTATGGCAAAACTATTCCTTTCCCCCTCTCATCTCAGCAGTACTGATCATAAACCTGTCAAAAATGATACGTGATCTCTTCAAGTCCTTTATTGTCTGCTTCATATTCCCAGAAATGATGGGTAAAGTCTAGTTCCCCTGACACAGACATTATGCCACTGGGAAGATAAGTGATCCAAACATCTCTCATCTTTATCAGATTCGTCGCCATAGCCCTTCCAGAAGGTAATCAGTCAGAAAAGATTAGTCTTAATCATCCCTCTAAAATAGCCACTTTGAAAAATTAAGCTAAGGGGAAAACAAAGCTTTCTAATGCGCAGGTTCACTCGTTCCAGCTGTGCTCGGCGCCCTTTTGAGACAGTGACAACATTTCAGCTCATTTTGCTCTCCGCGAGTTAATTCGTTACACTAGGGTCAAATGGTTAACGCGACACTAGTCAGACACAAACGTGAGTGATGGATGAATTAAAGTGAAATCAATTGCTGATGTATAACCTTTTTGAACATATCGCGCGAGTATTTACTATTGCTGTTTATTATACAAGAAATTTTCAGAAGTAATATCAAGTCTTTCAGCGGGTAATAATGCCAAATACTAATTTTAAGCGAAAGAAAAAACGAAAGATTTATATATTAATATGAGAAGGACCCTGCTCTGCCATCAATATCCAGACACCGCTCTAGTGATAGTGAAATAGTTTCTGCTCAAGCACACATCATAGATCAAACTATTTATATGCCCGTTGGGTTAACAGTACGACTCCGAATGCAAAATACCACCATCGACAGATTTAAGTGATTCCCAGCGAGGATTGATAATAGGGTACCACATATGCAACCGCTCCGTACGTGACTTTCAGTGGCATTGGAGATCCCGGGGTCAACAATTAGGGATATGGTATGCAAATGGAATCGCACTGGGGGCTGAAACTGCCAAGAAACGTCCTGGTAAATCTCCGATGCTAACAAGACGTGACGGGTGAGCTTTGCTAAGGATTGCCCTCTCAGAACACAAATGGATGTTTTCCCAAATCACGCAAATTCCATATAAGATTATTGGAATTGACGTCAGTACCAGTGTAGTGTGCAGGACACTATTCGATATGGATTACCCCAGTGGAGTAGTCATCCACAAGCTTCTAATTACTTTGAAATTACTATTTATTTCGACTAATGCCTAATTGGTGTAGTGTAAAGAACGTCGATCTTGGACTGTACACCACTGGAGAACTGTGCTTTGGACTGACGATTCACGGTACACCGTTAAGCAGTCCGATAGTCGTCCCTGGGTGTGGAGGATATCCGAAGAAAGATACCTGTATTGTCCCGTCAATGAATTTTGGTAGAAGCAGTGTGATGGTATGGAGCTGATTTACCAGACTTAGCTTTATCCCATTAGTCGTTTTGGACAAAATTATTAATGCTGAGCTCTAACTAGACGTCCTGGACAACTTCTTTAAATCTTCCAACGTTGTGGACGTACTTTGGAAAAGGCCAATACCTCTACCATTGGGACCATGTCATACTGCTCGCGTTGTTACAGACTGATTTAAAGACATGGGAGTCAAAAAGTTGCCCTGGCCAGCCCATAATCCTGATCTCAACCCTATAGAGAATCTTTGGGGGAAATTTGATCGCCAAGTGCGTGGAGGAAGAGATTTCCCAACAAAAGAAGAGAGTGAAACGGCCCTTTTCTGCTGGTGATAGTATTAAAATCCATATCCTTCTTCTCTGGAGTCGGACATTCTACCAACTAAACTACGTCGACAAAGGCTTATCGCTGTAATTTGCCGTTTTGACATGTGCATGACCTGTGAGGTAGGTACCCCATAAACTGGTCAATGCTTTAAAGGCAAAATTACTAAACATATCGGCAGACATTTATAAAAGGCTGGTGGAAGATATTCCCTGAAGTCTACAGGCCGCTATAAGGGCTTAAAGTTTGTTCACATAGTAACACTATTTGTAGGCACGCAGATGTTCGAATATTAATGTTAGGGCAATGTATTATTCATTTATTTGTTTCACAACAGTTAAGAAATGCATATTACCTGTAACATTCACTTGAGTTTCATTTTCTGAAATATAAAAGACATTTTTAAGTAAAACTCCTCCTACATATATGAATTTTGTATTATGGAACGATTTGAAACATATAAAAAGAACATTTCTTATACGAAACATGTGTCAACGCATGGAAAATAAAATAAAATAAGATAAAGAAGAACAATTTCCACGAATCAAGGCATTTTATTCTGTTAAAACTAAGAAAGATTCCACATTTAGTGATTATTCTAATGTTTATAAAATGTGGCCAAAACAGACATAACAAAAATGCATGCACGTATACAACAAAGGGAACATATATACCGAAATACTCAAAATAAAAATAGTGGCGCTTGTTTCTTCTTCGGATTGCTTGTATCTCATAGGCCAGTCATGTGACGTCTCACAAGTGTGACAGACATACTTCTGGCCCAACTTATACTGTATAATACAGGTGGAAAATCGCCTTTTCTAAATGAAAGCAACCTTTTACATAAAGATAAATATTTTCCGAATGTTACTGTAATCGCGGATGGCTTCTGAAGACATATCTGTCTTAATCATCTGATACGCAGAAAAATGTACAGCAGTAGTTCCCTAAATTGAAACAATATGCTTTACTTTATACAGGATTTGCAAAATATTGATATATTTTGATCTAAAGTGTATCGGGATTTTATATAAAAGAGAGAGAGTGCGAAAGTAAAACTGCAAATGTGCTCAACATAGCTTCAAGATCTTGAATTCCAGATTCCAAAAACTTCAGATGTGTATAAAGGATATTATAAGTGCTACACGCTGGTATTATTTTGTGTAGAGTCGAGTCGTGTCTGCCGAATCTATAGCGAAGCTATCATATTCTACGTTTAGAAAAATGTGTGTATATGTGCGTGTGTGTGCGCACTCGCACAGGTCATAAAGTGCTAGAGCACAGTAACTCCTAAATACAGTAAAAGTCCGATATTACAAGATCTGACAAAAATCGGAAAAATTGTCGTTATAACGGACTTCTCGTTATAGTCGGATCATGCAAATACTATGTACATGTGCGTACTACTGTACATACTATGTAACAACCTGAATCGTTTGTGTGCAAATAGAAGCTGATTCTCCAAACACATTTTTTTTTTTTTTTTTGCGCATAGAAATTCCTTTTCTAGCTTTAAATTGGTTTAGCCAACCGTTCGAACAACTAAAATTCTCCTCTTCATTTCTACGCTTAATTCATTAGCTTTTATCACCGGTCCACTAAGAGGAATATTTTCGGCTTGATTTTGGCAAAACTACGTAAGCAATGCTTCCTCCAAATTCTTATGTTCACCAGTGCGTAACTTCATGGATTTCGACGGTGCGGTATTCTCCAAAGCCTCCTCCTTGATCTTCTCTTTGTTCTTCAAAATTGAAAACAGCGTTGATGATAAAAGACCAAATTTTTTTGAGATCTCACTTTTTGACTTCAAACTTTTCTCACTACTAAACTTTTAACCTTGTTTCTAAAGTCAAACCTTTGCTTTTCTTCTCCATTTAGAGAAAGAAAACACACAACGTACACGCGTAAAAGAATGTTTCGACTTTCCACCGTTGTGGAGACGAGTGGAAGAAAGCGGGGGACAGCATCCAAACAGCCAAGCAGACTAAACATTGGTGACTCATCTCTGTGTGCAGCTGTAGGCGTTTATCTTCCTACCACTTCTTCGAATTTCAGGGATAAAATTTGTTGGAAATCTTCGAAAGAAGACAGATTGGCCAAGAAAGCCTCTCGTTACAACGGCAATTCCTTAGATTTACCACTCGTAATGCATGTAGATTTTTCCTATCTTTAACACTAAAAAATTGACGGTGAATTTTGAATCTCTCATAACAGCGGGATTCTCGTTTTAAGCCGCACTCGTAATATCGGACTTTTACTGTATTTTTTTTATTTGATTGGGAGTTTAACAACGACCACGAGCAACTCAACAGGATATAAACCGTCAGTCGCCCGTCCCTGATTTAGGGACACTGACTTCAGGGAAGAGAGAGAGTCAGTGCCGTATGACAAACACAGTATCCATACCTTACGGGATTCGAACCTTTACCCATCCTGGACGAATGATCAGGAGCTATCGCTTTAGACCAATGCGCCACCGGCGCTGCCTAGAGCCTCTGACTTTAGATGACGGTTAAGGTTAACGTGAAGCTACTACTTTTGTACAGGGTTCACATACGCAGCAAGCAATGAATGAGTCAATATGATTATGATTTTAATTCGTCATTATCCGTGTCAGTATGTCCAAATTATATGGCTATATTTTTACTTTTTTATTCATATACTAGCGTATAGCCCGTCTTAGGACGGTTGTTTTTAAGCTTAAAATAAATATTAATATACAGGGGATGTTTTTTCCCGTCCTCTGACGGAATGAAATTTTTAATTGAAGCAGATTGAAAACAAATCAGACAGACGCCGGATTTCTGTAAAGAAACATAGTAAAAACTTATATAGTAAGAACTCATTCATGTTAGAACTAAAAATTATATGCTATTTATTTCCGTTTTTAAAAAGACCTCGCGAAAAATAACATTCTGTGCAAAATATTTATTGTTTAACAATTGTAGATTAGAGCGTTTAGATAGATCGATATTTTGCAAAATGTGTAATGTAATCAGCACTAAACTCGGAAAGTTGTTTTCGCGTAAACTTACCTTAATAACTTTTTCTTTCATCTTTCGCGTTAAATGACTGTCTCCGACACATTTGTTATTCCCTTCACGGTTTGTTTTAGACTGTCCTATTCGACGCTTAGTTTGAAACTTCATAACAAAGCTTTTTCTGCAAAATAATGCGACATCTGGTATTACAAATCGGAACTATCTAAATTATCGACAATGTGCTATTGGGACAACATCTGCTTTTAGATGCAATCTTGCTCACTTTGACATCTCAAGACTTCAGTTTTTACTGTAGGTTACGGCGTTTAGATCGATCGATATTTTTGCAAAATGTATAATATAATCAGCACTAAACTCGGAAAGTTAGTTAAATTAAAAAAGTGAAAAATAATTAAAGCGCACAAATTAATATTCGAATTGTGCTAAATTAATATACAAATGCAGCTTGCCATGATATTAAGATTTTAATTCGAATTTTGTAGATCGGATAAATAGAACTCGAGTCATTGATAATCCAATGTTTTTAAGTTAGTACGTGATCACCTTGATATCTCAATGTTATCGCGTGCAATTATATAGCAGTCAATCATTTGACATCGCGAGAGCACAAGCGAATTGTTCGATAAGTGATGGCGCAACAATTCTGTGACGTCAAGCGTTCCATAGAGACAGACGGATCTGGAAGTTTATATATATTATTTACATATTTTTTTTAATATCGAGTTCACAAAACACACGAGATCCTATAAAGTGACTAATTTCATTTTGTAATGAAAAAAGGACGCTGGGACAATTTCTATGATTATCTACAAAGTTATTTCTATCAGACTTTTAGGCGCTATACCAATATCTCTTCCATACCTCAAAATACTGCGAGAAACCTTATGTTTTCAGTACTGACGCCACGTTGCACTCGGCAAATTGAACATAAAACAATTTCATGAACGTGTTCAATACTAGGATCAAGACAAAAACACATGGAACAAGTTTTAGGTAATACGGAGCATGTTGCAATAAAATATTTGCTGTTTGGCTGGAAATTGCTGCACCAAAAGAATTGTACGAGAAGCTATACTGTAATTTTTGATCATCATCTATTTTTTCTCATCTTTGCTTAAGAGAAGTGTAAGAGATTTTATTAATCGTGGTTAGTTTTTGAGCAATCTTCAAGTTACTAGACGTCAAAGCTCCGAGATATTTAAAAAAAACTTTGAATAAAATATTTATGTCATTACAATAATGTTCTTGGCACAAAAACTTCAGGGTTTTGACCAAGCGTTCATTTAAAATTAGAATCAACGAACATAAAAGAGACAGAAAGAGCAATAACTTAACTACTGCCCCAATCTAGAGAAGTCAAGTTCAAGTCCGTTTCTCCTATGTGGGTTAATATAAAGAAATTATCTTCCACTCCAACACTAAATCTAAAGTTATTCGAGAAACCTTGGAGATAATTACCAACAGCTAGGCATGCAATGATAGCGTCTCTCTGGAGTTATTACGAATTTGGAACCAGTTCTTCAAATTAGTCCTTTTTTATTCCAAGATACCGCGTGCCCAACCAATATTACATCTCATATCTTTGAATGAAAATTATATTCTAATCTATTCGTTTATTATCTAGTCAGGTCACCCCGTCAAATGGTTGAAGTGTTCTTTTATTCAATTGTTTGTCTACCTTTTTTGAAAAACAACAACATATGGTTGACGTACGAAAGCATGGAAACCTTTTATGTCAATAACTTCCGATTT
This sequence comes from Macrothele yani, assembly GCA_039090855.1. Taxonomy (NCBI): domain Eukaryota; kingdom Metazoa; phylum Arthropoda; class Arachnida; order Araneae; family Macrothelidae; genus Macrothele; species Macrothele yani. The sequence continues at coordinate 158,803,399 of CM077010.1, forward strand.
CCAGTATAGTTTTACTATTTTAATTATAGTTGGTGTACAATTCCTCGTTATTAATCAATTCAAGATTGATTCTTTTTTGCTATACAGAAATATTCATTTTGTGACAAATCATAGAAAAACTATTACAGAGAAGCACATACAGCAGCACAGAACGAATTAAATTTTAACAATAGAACAATTAATATGCACACACTGGCCGCAAAGATACGAACTTTTATTTGATATCGTGTAGGACTACATTTCTAGCGAATGACAGCAAGTATGGGACGTGGCATATATACTATGAGGCACTCGTGTTTGTTTTGGTCTAAACATAGCTATTCCTGCAGCTGAATATTGAATAACTCAGGTAATGTTGACGAAGAAAGACAATCACGCCGAACAACTCTTTCCAGATGTCCCACACAGTTTGAATGGAAAGGAAATCATGGGACTGCGGAGACCAGAGGAGAGGAAGAAAGGCCTTCTGGTCATCAAATCATTCTTGCACGATGTTCTGTTGCACTGTCATCCACAAAGGTGCCATCATATGGAGGAAAAAATTGTAACATTGCAGGGTGAAACTGGTGAGCTACAGCACTATGATTTCTGGATATTATTTTACCTTCCGGTGATATCAGCGGACCAAATCCGTGTCAACAGAACATTCTCTATAGTATGGTGCTTCCTCCGTTTGCTTGGATTGTGTTCACAAACCATGCTAGGTCGTATTGTGTTCACAAAACATGCTAGGTCGTATTGTGTTCACAAACCATGCTAGGTCGTATTGTGTTCACTAACCATGCTAGGTCATATTGTGTTCACAAACCATGCTAGGTCGGATTGTGTTCACAAACCATGCTAGGTCGTATTGTGTTCACAAACCATGCTAGGTCGTATTGTGTTCACAAACCATGCTAGGTTGGATTGTGTTCACAAACCATGCTAGGTTGGATTGTGTTCACAAACCATGCTAGGTCGGATTGTGTTCACAAACCATACTAGGCCGAATTGTGTTCATAAACCAAGTCAGGTTCATCGTTTCATGAGGTTCTAAACACACACTCTCTGCCGACCATAAGTGAAAAACAATATATATGGCATGATTTTTTCTGACCACACCGCTTTCTTCCATTCCTTTACTGTTAGTTCACGACGTTCTCAGCATCACTTTTAGAAGACTTTCCTGTTTTTTCGCTGAAATAAGTGACTTTCAAACGGAGATAGCACTGCCATGACCCAATTTTTTGAACTACCTACTTCCCTCGGGTCGAAATGGGCTACTCTTTGTTGAAATGGGTTGCTCTTTGCCTCCGTTGAATTCATCCGTCAGTTATTGCAAACTAGAAGATCTACTCTTTGATACAATCTTCCTCGCAGCACAACGGTCGCGATCTTTAACAAAAGTTTTCCTGTCATATCTACACCTATGAGCTGTTACATTATGAGCCATTACGTTACATTAATATGCTGTAGGACCTCTTTGGCCCGCAAAACAGCAGCCACTCGGCGAGGCATCTATTCGATGAGGTGGCGATAGGCATCCTGGAGTATCTGGTACCATAATGTCAAAAGCAGGTTCTCCAGTTCCCGTGCATTTCAGGGTGGTGGTATTTTAGCGCGCACCTGCTTTTCCAAGTCGAACCACAAATGTTCAATTATGTTCATGTCAGGTGAATATGGAGGCCAGGGTATTAACAGAAAGTTACCAGCATGTTGCTCGAACCGCTCTTTGGCGATTCTGGCAGTATGACATGGCGCATTATTCTCTTGGAAATGGCCATCACCATCAGTTGCCATAAATGGGTGAACTTGGTCCGCAACGATGTTCAGATACCTGACAGCTGTCAGGGATTATGCTGTTGGGGTAATGGGGCCTAAAGTGTCCGAAGAAAACATCGCCCACATCATAACACCGCAACCGCACGGCTGTTACCGGCCAACAGTGCATCCAGGTGCCATAGCCTCCCATGGCAATAGGCGTATCCGCGCTCGGCCGTCTACGTGATGCACCAGGAATCTGGACTCATTGGACCAGGCCACTTAATTCCAATCATCCACGGTCCAATCTCGATGATCTTGGGCCTATTTCATGCGTTGTTGGCGATGACGTGCAGTGAGCATGGGAACCAGGCTGGGTCTTCGGTTACGCAGGCCCATGCGCAGAAGGCTGCTATGAACTGTGTGCTGCAACATATTGCCCTTATCACCACTGTTGTAGCTGCGGATGATTTGTCGCACTGTGGCCCTGGACAATGTGCGACACACTGCTGGACGACGGTCCGTCGTTTGGCCATCTGTGCACCAGTTCTGATACGTACTCACTATAGCGGAACGTGAACAACCCACAAGCCCCGACGTTTCTGAGATCGTAGTTCCGAGGTGCCTTGCCATCATAATTTGCCCTTTATCAAAGTCTGATAAATCGGCAGCTTTTCCCATTCTGACTCCGAACACTGCTAACCGAAAGCCGGTCCTTGGGTTGTATATACTCTGCTCTGTGAACTTCACCAGCGCCACCGTTCGGTCTCCAGGTGCGCTCATTTCTCTAGGCTGGGGGTGGTCATTACTGAATGGATCATCGGTGTATACAAGATCTGTCTTCCAATCGTTGATCATCTTTGAAATGGTTGCTTTTGACTAACCAGTAATATTTTTATTTTTATTTGTTAATCGCGGTTCCTCCTAAAGGTGAGACTACTATTAGATGGCTTTCGAATTCCGAGAGATCCTGGGTATCTTCCACGTTTACGTGAGTTACTGCAGCCGACATTCTTTATAAAGAACAAAGTAATAAATCACCTGCTTATGTGACTAGTGCATGTATCGGCCTTTGTTGTCTGCGACTGTCTTATAACCAAAAATAATTTTTTTGGTCAGCTAATGGGTTTGTACGTATTTAGCAGACGTCACAGTGTGTCTGAAAGCTAAAATTTCTCAAACGTCACAGACCCATGACACTGACGTCTGTTGTATAGCATGAGAAGCTTCCGCGCACAAACTCACACATTACCCAGGTGATTAGGAAGAGAACGTTTGCTAAAAATGAACTACGCCGCGATTTGTTCTGATACCCTCACACAGGCGGAGGCGTCTCGTCGCGTTTCTTAACAGGAAAATTTAGTGCTATCCTTAAAGCACCGCTGTGTGTGTAACGTACCAGGAGATGTGACGTACCTGCCAGAAGGACGCACACGACATAAAGGCAGATAGGAATCAGAATAAAATGTCTGCGTAGCTCAGTTGGTAGAGCAACTTATTCCGGAATGAGGGGATCCGGGTTCGAATACTGGCGTGGACAGAAATGACGGAGATATTTACTTCGTTATAATGGCGCCCGAACTATCCGGATGACCCGACCGTTCAAAATCTCGCAATGGTGTGATGTTATTTCCACACCGCGAGATAGGAAAAATAAGAGAATCCCTTCTCCAGCACTTCGACAAAAAAAAAAAATAAATAAGGGGGAGATGATGTAACGTACCAGGAGATGTGACGTACCTGCCAGAAAGACGCACACGACATAAAGGCAGATAGGAATCAGAATAAAATGTCTGCGTAGCTCAGTTGGTAGAGCAACTTATTCCGGAATGAGGGGACCCGGGTTCGAATCCTGGGCGCGGATAGAAATGACGGAGAAATTTACTTCGCTATAATGGCGCCCGAACTATCCGGATGACCCGACCGTTCAAAATCTCGCAATGGTGTGATGTTATTTCCACACCGCGAGATAGGAAAAATAAGAGAATCCCTTCTCCAGCACTTCGACAAAAAAAAAAATAAATAAATAAGGGGGAGATGATGTAACGTACCAGGAGATGTGATGTACCTGCCAGAAGGACGCACGCGACATAAAGGCAGATAGGAATCAGATTAAAATGTCCGCGTAGCTCAATTGGTAGAGCAACTTATTCCGGAATGAGGGGACCCGGGTTCGAATCCTGGCGCGGATAAAAATGACGGAGCAATTTACTTCGTTATATGTGTTATGCTTCATGCATTTATTGTCTTTGACGAATATGTTATAGAATAAATCCAACTCACCTTCGACTGAAACACGAGGTTGCACACCACTGCTGTCAGATGGCTTATAAAAATATCTTTTTTTATATATTCTGTTCCAGTGTGTAATTTAATTGTTATCGCATTGCATACTGAACTGCGATAGATCTTGAGTAGCTTAGTTTTGGGAAGCAAAATTTAAATATATTTATTTCTTTAAATACGTTATCTATCTATTTTTAGGGATAGATACGCGTAAGGAGTACTTGAATGACATTTTATGAAAAACTATAATTTCGCTTACTCAAATTTATGTTGAATTGCCTACATTCTTAGATTATTTTCAGCATCAAATGGCAAAGTGGAAAAAAACCTTTTCCTACTAAGAAACGAGTGGAAATTAATTTCAGAAACACAAGGAACTCTGAAACTTTAGATAATGCTCTTCCGACTGCATCTGACATCGTGAACTCACAATCAGTTAGTGACGTTTTAGCAAAGAAACAGAGACGCTCTGTGTAAAGCCATGTAACCATAAACGTCCAAGTGAATGGAATAAACTTCTTTTAACGGCGTTGTTCCTATTGAGAGAACACGATTGAGTGCTTGACATAAATTGCATTTTTATTTTCAAAGTTTTTATTTTTATTTGCTTCTTCATAATTTTGGGATACGTAAAGCCTTTAAACATGTTTAAGTACTTCTAAAGTGAGGTACAAAAAGCAATGGGAATAAAAAAATCAATGTGGAATTTTGGGTACTATCGCAGAAATTATACCCAGGTACAAAACTCTGTTGGTACTATTTTCAAAACTTTAGTGATATTGTTTCTAGATAATTTCACTTCATATGGCAAGAAGTAACTCAAATGCAAAATTTGAAAAAACAAAGAGAAAGCGAAACAACGTTTAACACAATGGTAAAGCAAATGCTGTACAAAAAATTCTTGCATAACAGATTTGCCGTACAAAATATTTTAAGTAAATCTCACTCTGCTCCGTTCTTGTAATCGCACGGTTTCACTTCAGTGAGTGCAAATATTACGTAAGGTGGCAAAACTGATATTTTATTTAAAATTAACTTTGGAGACTTTATACAAAGCGTTAAAATGTGCTCAGCATCTGTAGAAGAATAAATATTATATTACATAAATAAATAAATTTAGTTTGGTACCTACCACATTTTATATCGAAGGAACAACATTCATCGCCCTTATACACTTCATAACAGCCTTCAGCGGGAGGTGGTCCGAACACCGAAGGGCATTCGACAGAGATGCATGACATTTCCGCTCCACCGTGGTAGCCCTCTCTACAAGAGCATATCTCACAGGGACTGGAAGTCTTAATGTCTTCTCTGAGTTGATAGGTCTTTCCTTTATATTCACACACTAATGAAAGAAACTTTGTGAAAGTGACATTTAACCACACACAGAATTTGCACAACACAAAGAGAACAATTTATGATTAGGCCATTTCAGATTACCTTGACAACATCCGGGCCACAAGAATCCAAATTAATTACCGCAATAGCATACTTGTCCTGGTAAAATATCCAGTTATCTATAATAATTTGTCAGAACACATAAAAATGTAATTATGTGAATAGCAAAGACAATTTGAAATGTTCGAACCACTGATGCTCGAAGTTTCATTAGGCTAGAACGACAGCAGTTTTGAATTACTTCTCTTCAGTTTCTTCCCCTAAAATTATGGGAAAATGTAGATAAAGAAAAATGCTGACATTTATAATTTGGGTGAATGAAAAAATTAAGCTATTATCTTTCCTCAATAAATTCTAAATTGTAGCAGGAAACTCAAAGGAAAGGGTCCATCCTTGCCTTCAGAAGGTTAAAGGTGTTGGAAGAAACCTTCTTCCTATTAATAACAGTAGCGGACAGTTTTAACCTTGACTACTCCATCATCGAAGATTAGCAGGTTCTTACTCTCACATTTAGATCCAAAGAAGGACACGCAATATTAATAATTAGTTTTTTGAAAGAATTCAAAAGAAATTGCTCCAGTTTCATCTAGAAAGAATTCGAAAGGAAGAGCTGTAATCTTATATAGAAAGTATTCAGAGATAGCTCTAGTCTTATTCACAGAAAGAATTCAAACGAAAAGCTCTAATTTTATTTAGAAGGAATTAGGAAGAAAAGATCTAGTCTTATCTAGAACTAATTCAGAAGAGCTGTAGTTTTATCGAGAGAATTCAGAAGAAAGAGCTTTAGTCTTAGTCAGAAACAGTTATAAAGAAAGAGTTCCAGTCTTATCTAGAAGGAATTCAGAAGAAAGAGCTTTAGTCTTAGACAGAAACAGTTATAAAGAAAGAGTTCCAGTCTTATCTAGAAGGAATTCAGGAGAAACAGCTCTAGTTTTACCTAGAAAGAATTCCGAAAGAACATCTCCAGTGTCAGTGTTATATAGAAAAGGGAAGGAATTCAGAACAAAAAGCTTTAGTCTTACCTGGAAAGAATTCGGAAGGAAAATCTCTAGTCTTATGCATAGGAAGAATTCAAAAGAAACAGCTCCAGTTTTATATGGAAAGAATTTGGAAGAAGCTCCAGTTTTATATGGAAAGAATTCGGAAGAAGTTCCAGTTTTACAATACCTAAAAAGAAGTCAAAAGAAAGTGTTGCATTCTTATCTAGAAAGAGTTCAGAAGAAAAGGCCTCATTCTTGCCTAGAAAGAATTCAGAAGATCAGCATTCAATCTAGAAAGAATTCAAAAGAAAGAATTTTAGGTTTTATTTCTTGCATCAGCTGAAACGTTTCGCCATCACGTATCGTGTAGAATTCGGCAACTGTATAATTTGGTGATTTCCTTTTTGTTCTTCCTTTTTTCATCTGTTAATGCACGTGGAACTCACCTCGCACACGCTTTACCGTACTCCAAGACTTCAATGACAATATACTAAACTCTGACGCTTTATGACATGCCGAACTCAAATGCAGTGCAAAGCAAAGTTACATACCTAGCAATCTACGTATGTCATCTCTTCAATTTATATCTGTCAATCTATATCATCTCTTCAATTTATACCTATCAATCTATATCTTCTCTTGAATTTATACCTATCAATCTGTATCATTTCTTCAATTTATACCTATCAATCTATATCATCTCTTGAATTTATACCTATCAATCTATATAACCTCTTCAATTTGTACCTATCAATTTATATCATCTCTTCAATTTATACCCATCAATCTATATCACCACTTCAATTTATTCCTATCAATCTATATAACCTCTTCAATGTATACCTATCAATCTGTATCATTTCTTCAATTTATACCTATCAATCTATATCATCTCTTTAATTTATACCCATCAATTTATATCACCTCTTCAATGTATACGTATCAATCTGTATCATCTCTTCAATTTATACCTATCAATCTATATCATCTCTTCAATTTATACTTATCAATCTATATCACCTCTTCAATGTATACCTATCAATCTATATCATCTCTTCAATTATACTGTGTTTGGAGCTGCTCAATGCGGTTGACGTCACTTACAATTTCCCCACCAGTCGCAAAACTTTTTAACCATTCTGCAACATGTCGGAGGGACAACAATTTATGCTGCATCCATAACCTTCAACAAGTTGTCGATGAATATCAGGTGGCCAAACATTTTGCCCACAGATATAAAATTACATCCCATACCTCGCTAGACAACCCCCCCCTCTAAGTCGCCATTTTGAACTGCTACAACGCAGCAACTATGAACGCATGCGTATTCAGGATGCGCAGTATAGCCGTTCGGACACATAACTACCTATATTCACCGTCACTGCATTTTTAGCGGGTCTTTCGAAAAACAAAAGTATGTGCACTATGTCCATCCGCCTACGGACACCATGTCTCTGCAATATTAGTCCAATTTGAAAAATTCATTTTGCAATTAAAAGCCTCAACCGTGAGAACTATGACCCGTCAGTTTTGGTCGTTTTAGGAATATTTTTTTATGAATTGCAATATACACTGAAGTGCCAGAAAAACGGGTACATCAGTCTAATACTTGGTAGGTTCCCCACGGGAGCGCAGGACTGCAGAAATACGACGAGGCATGGACTTCACTAGCTTCTGGAAATATGCTGTAGGCAATGCATACGATACTTCCTGCAGAGCGTTCCACAATTCGGGTCTGTTCCGAGGTCTCAGATTCCGGTGTTCGATAGCGCGTTGCATGGCATCCAAAATGTGTTCTGTCATGTTCAGATCTGGGGACTTGTGTGGGATTGGCAACACCCCAAACTCAGATAAATGCTCCTCTAACTATAATGTGGCGTCCCGACACTTGTGTAGAGGTGCATTGTCCTGTTGGAACAGGCGCAACCCATCAGCATGAATGCAGAACATAAATGGGTGTACCTCAGACGAATCCTTCCATCTTCCCGATACAGTTGGAAATGCGACTCGTCAGACCAGGCTACTTGTTTACAGTCATCAAGGGTCCAGTGACGGTGTTGCCGCGCCCAAGCGAGGCTTATAGCTCTGGGTCGTGCACCCATCAAGGGGACTCGAGTTGGGCGTCGGCTCCCAAAGCCCATATCGTGCAGGGTACGTTGCACAGTCCGGACGCTGATGCTTGTTGAGGCTGAGGCTCCAGCATCGAATTCCGATGATACCTGCGAGAGTGTTGCACGCCTATCACATGAAACGATTCTTGACAGCCGACGAAGGTCACGTTCACCCAATGTCTTTTTACGGCCACACTGGTATCGTAGGTTAGAGGTTTTGCCGGAATTCTTGTAGTCACGGTACACCCTTGCAATGGTCGTCCGTGAAAATCCGAACTTCGTTTCTACCTCGGAAATACTATGGCCCATCTCACGAGCGCCAACTATTACACCGCGCTGAAAATCGCCTAAATCGTTATTACTTGTCATTCTCATGCTGAAAACAGCTCTGACAGCTGGCAAGGATGTCTGTGGCTTTATATACGCACTGGCGGACGCAACCGAGTACGCGCATATTTGACGTTGCCATGTATTTTGCATAAGCTCGTCTGTACCAGTTTTTCTGGCACTTCAGGGTGTATAACGCCAAATATATAGATGTATATTTATAAAATTTCAAAAACATGGGTTTAACATTTGCCAGGTATTTTATTTTACACATTTTAAACGCATTCCCTAAAGCTTTTAAACCACGCGATATCGCATTTCTTCAGCATTGCTGTTTAGTTTCAGAATTCCAAAATGATTTAAGGCAATAATGCATAATTTCGGTGTTTGACGACACCCATAAGCATCTACAGCTCTATAAGGAGTCACTCATCCTTAATTTAGGGCCGCTGTTTCCAGGAAGAAGACAGAAATACAAATCTATAAGGTAACAAAATTGGAAACCAGCCCCAGTATCACGATAGGCTAAAACCGCTATACACACTGATAGAGCAATTTATTACACATACGGCACCCATCTATAAACCTACAGTGCACCGTCAAAATAATGCATCAGCCGAAACTCCTGAGGACGGTAAGATACCTATCTGTTGATAGAGTATGTGCGACTGTGACGATGGGAAAACGCGGAAGATGTGAATGGGTTCTACCGTGGGCAGATATTTGGTGCGAGGAAGATAGAGTACTCCTTCACTGCTACTGAAAAACTTCCAGGATTTCAACATCCAACCGCTGTGCATGTGTAATAGAACTACAGAAAAAGCGGCCACCTTTGGGGATGAATGTGGCCGTAAACATTACGTTGATGTTTGAAAAGAGCGCCGCCCGCATTTAATAACGGGGCACGTACCAATGTTTGTGCCAACACAATTAGACGCACGACGACATGACTTAGCTATCACAACCCACGCCCATATCGAGTATCTTTGTTAACAGCAAGTTACCGGGCAATGAGGTTGTAATGGGCGAAAGAACATTCCCACTGGACCTTGGAGAACTAGAAACCGGTAGCTTGGTCAGACGAATCCAGGTTCCAACTACAACCTGCCAACGGGAGTATTCCTGTGTTAAATATATCACACGATGCCATGAACCCGGCTGTCATTATGGGGTGTTACAGGCGATCTGTTTACCTCACCTTGAGATCCCTTTTACCTATTGAGACCATATCACCGCCCAAGGCTATGCTGATGCACTCGCTCATTATCAACACCTGTTTATGGCTATCTTTCATTCACAGCACGATGTCTTCTTTAAAGAAGATAACACCTAGACTCCATGCTCCCGTTTGGCGGAGGACTGGTTGGAGAAGCGTTCAAGTGAATTCACAATCCTCGTATACATGGACGCCCGCAGAGTTTTTCCAGGGAACGGGGCTCAAAGCAAAGTTCCAGCACAAAAGATCTCTCTAAGCTCTAAACCGTTCCGAATAAATTACAGAAATACAGTTTCAGTCTTACTGCGTAAAGGAAAATATATTTATTTCTTAAGACAAAGAAGAATAAGGTTATTTAGTGTTAATTTAATTAAAAAATAACTGAATAAATGTTGATACACCTATTTTTTTAACAAACAATAACTTGTTACGATAATTAAGCTGGATAATGATTGTGTCACTCGTGGTTGAAAGAAATTAAAAACTGCTGTCTTCTATTGCTTTCCCCGAATCAGTCGACAATCTTTTTTATAAAATCTGCATTTCGGTACACGCAATTTCGATGGACACTCATTACACACACACACACACACACACACACACACACACACACACACACACACACACACACAAAGAAAAAATACAAGTAGGCTCAGTTTTGATTGAGCCATCAATTTGGAAAGTAGGACTACGACTTGCAGATCGGAAAGTTGAAATGAACCACACGATTATGGTTTCAAAGCGTTTATTTAATTGTTATAACCAACACAGGTCTATGATAAGAAAAGTAGCTTGCTTAATTTTTACAAATAATGCTGGATACATCGCGAACACAAAGCAGATCGATACACGAATTACCTACCGTGGTGCTCTGCGTGGGATTGGTTACATCTATGCCGAGCTCTGGGACATGAATATCTTTGAATCTGTCGTAAGTGGTTCTGTCTTTGATGTTCAAGTTGAAATCACCCAAAATGACGATCGTTATGTTGCCATATCCCTTTCTGACCAGTTGCGGGAAGGCTTCTGGAACCTTTGGTGTGTATAATACAAGCTACTTTCAGACGTTCTCGATACTCTCTACTTCGTTGGGCTGCAGGTTTCTTGTGCTTCTTACATTTCTCATCACTTGCTCTTACTTGTCGTTTTGATTTTCTCCACTTTTGCTTAAGGCTGTCTTTGAATGAGTGTAAGAGAAATTCTATCCTATATCTGCAATGTAAATTCTTTTGTACACATTTTCTTGAAGACTATTACTTTGCAGTGTTTGAAATTTTGAGTACAAATAAAAACGACCTATAGCTAATATGTGCCACAATTATTATTCCGAAAAAATCGTTAGAACTTTTTTTAAAATTCAACTTATCTGACTCAAAAGTATTCCAATTTGGGTACTAGATGGCGCGATAAGTTAGCTTAGTAGTATTTCTGTCTGGAAGAAACTAAATCTCTCATTTCTGTCTGATTTTGTTTAATTATGTAGGCCAAATAGAAATAATTAAATGGGCCCAAAAGTGAGACTGGAAACTTGTTTCCCATAAATCATCTTAAATCCTACTGTACGTTCATTTTTGGAAGAGAAAATGTGTACATTAGCAGAGAACCCTTGAGTTTGAGACAGAAACTACGCCTACCTACTAGGCTCGACCCACAAACAACGTCATTGGTTAAAACGTAACAGCGCGTATTTTGTCCTTTCATTGTGGAGCCAACAACAGACCGCTTCCATTCTGAATATGGTAAGATCTGCAGCCATTTGCTGACGCCAACTTCTGGGACAATCCCTCAAGACGTAAAAGCCACGCGGAATGAGTGATATTTTGCGCCATCTATCGCAGAATATGAACCCTAACACTCATTCAAAGACAGCCTTAAGTTCATTCTGCGAATTCCGTGGCATTTTCGATAATGTTAACCCATTCACACGAAATTTTTTTTAATTTTTAATTTAAACCACTGCGACATGTTCTTTATATATTTGAATAGATCTCGTCGAGAGCTTTAAAACGATACCACGCACAGTCGTTTGTCACTCACGGTTGTCCAGATAAAATTGCGATATTGTCAAAAGTGTTCACTGGTTCACAAGAAAACAAATTTTTAAATGTTCAGTTCAAACCACTGCAAAATGTTCTTCGTATATTTGAGTAGATCTCATCAAGAGCTTTAAAACGATACCACGTAGTCGTGTGCGCTCAAGGTTGCCGCGATAGACTGAGTCAAATACGGCGGCACCCCCAGAAATATTGCATCATCTCCCCCGCGCATAGGGAGCGAGGGGAGCATCGGACGCGCGATATATTGCGCAGTACGCGAATTGGACTCCATGCTGTTTACGAATATGCTAACACGATTAGGGTGCGGCACATATTTTTAACGCTATAATGATTTCAATTGGGACCTATTTTTGTCACAGGCTGTCGGCCATAAGTCGCCCCATTCTATCCGAGGAGTTAGACGTAGCCCTTTGTCAAAACAAACTAGTCTAACCACTGATAGTCTCACTAGTCTCACCCAACTAGTCTCACCATTGATCTCACCCAAGTCTTCAATCCACGCAGGTACTGAAAAATCATTCAATTAATTGCACATGTTGTAGTTTGTAGTGTGGGTTTGATTCGTAGTGCCCATCAAAATTTTCCCACTTCCTGCATACTTTCTGAAAGGAAATCCTTTTCTGTTTCCGATACCAACTAAAAGTGGTACCACAATCTTGAATTTGCGTCTAAATTACCATGATACACAGCGTAAGTTACTGAAATGTCATAAAAACTTTTCAATATTTATCCAATTTCCACTGAGGTCAGCCTCGCTGCGGGCGCTCATACTCATACAGCCTTCTCACTCTTCGGATCTGAACCCAACTGAGCAAGTTGGGTTCAGATTAAGTAAGTCAAACGTTATTGACGCATTCGATCCCGAAACCCACCACTGGCAACTCTGCGCTCTATGGACGACTGTCCTGGAATCATGGGCAAAAAGACCACTTGCAAGATTCCAACACTTGGTAGAGTACATGCCACGACGTCTTGCTGCTGATGTGAAAACAATAGGTCGGCCTACAGGTGTTTAGGCGTGAATATTGCCCTTTCAGTGCGTTCGTTCAATTATGAAAAATCAATTTATGTTTACGACTGAATGTAAATAAACAATGTAAAAAGCCTTTAAACACTTTCAGGCCGATATTCTTTGTATCTTCCACTTGCAATGCAATATGCTTTACCCCATTTTGTATACAACTTTGGATATCTTCCACTGGTGAAATTGTCTAATTCACTTCGCAGTTAAAACTAAATTTTTATTTACCAGTATCTGGTGTTGTTGGTGCTTCCGGACACTCATATCGCACTGGACAGCCGCATCCTTCTTTGAACACTGGCTTGCACTTCTTCGTTTCGTAATGTTTGAAATACTTGAAGTCGCACTGACATTCAGGTGTTACAGGTACCAATTCTGAAGCGAGATGAGTAGTACCATTTTGGCCTTCACCTAGAAATCAAGATACGAGTCAAAAAACAATTATGAAGAAATATAAAGTTCATTTACAGGGAGGACATATATAAGGGTTTATCAAAATAATGAAAGAGCAGACTGCGATTGAAGTACACTAAATGAGTCGTATGCAAATCACAGGAGACGATGTCCCCCGTGATGAGAGGTATATAAATATGATGTCGACTCTCACATAACAGTGACACAGTTTCAAGTGAAACAGCTGTCGTGGAGTAATTGTGGACAATGTGAGATCTCAGTGACCTCAAAAACAAAGGCATAATCATTGGAGCGCGGCCTACAGGTGCGTCGCTAACTAGAACGGTCGACATATTCCTTATAACACGAGGAATCGCATCAAAAATTGTGACCACCTACCAAAAATGAACAAGACGTTGCTCCCAATCGTGCAAACTGTGGAATGCATACAAAGGTGCCAGATAGAAATGGGCTAACGTTGGCACGGATTGTACAACAGAAGCACAATCCACGGCACTGCAAATAGCAGCAGAGTTGAACACCAGTCGGAATGATCCTGTTTCCGACATAATAAAAGGTGTAAGGTGGTACAAAGCACGTAAAAAATGGGTTGCCGTAGACTGGCAACGTGTCATCTGGTCTGATGTATCGTGCTTCACATTGTTTTCCAGAACTGACGGTTTTCGCAAGGCGTACAGAGTGTACTTCTAGCGAAAACCTGTGGAAGCGTACCACCCTGACTGTTTGGTTCCGACCGTTTCTTTGACTTGGGGTTTAACGATCACCGTGAGCAACACAATGGGCTATAAGCAGTACCCCATCCCTAATTTAGGGTAACTGGTTCCAGGGAAGGGAGAGAACCAGTGCCGTAAGACAAACACAGGATCCATGCCTCACCGGGGTTCGAACTCGGACCCATCTCGGACGAACATCAGCCAACGCTTAGACACTGCGCTACCGGGGCGAACGGTATTCTTTAGAGACGTTGATTATTCTGCACCGTACTACCCTATTCTTGGGCAACACGTGCACTCAATGTTGCAGGTATTGTCCGCCTAATGACCGTTCCTGGTGTCAAGCAGAAAATGTACTCGTGCAAAAGTGTCAAATTGTGCTTTGCAGAGCATGAGGGTGAGGTAGAGCAACTGCACTGGCCACCTCAACCTCTAGACTTCAATATTATTGAACATTTGTGGGAATATGTTAAGGGTAAGAACAGATCACACTTTCCGCCTACAGCATCGCTAGCGCAGTTGCGATATATTTGACATGGAGAATGGTCTCAAATTCCATTATCATATGGGCATGAGTTGTATAAGTTCATATGTCAAGTCGAATTGCTTCTGTTTTGAATGCCCGAGATGGGCCTACAGCTTGGAAAAAGTTTTCCACAAGCAGTAAGTGTTTCCATCATCTTGATAAACTTCTGTACATCTGAAATTTATCTTCTAGCGTATGTCAATAAATAATATGACAATTCAAAATGGTAATATAAACTTTTATGCTGCTCAACGTTTTTTAAAACTAAGTTTATTGTAAAACACATGGACCATGTTATAAATTTGAAGTTTTAGAGATTAAGGTTAAATTGCAAGTAGTTTAGCTGTAGATTTAAGTGATGACGTGCTAAAGTTCTTACTTAAGCCCCAGCAGTTGTTCGTAATGAACTTTATGGACATTTTGTAAAAATAATATTAAACGGCTAGGGAAAGCAACAACATGAATCACTACCTTTAAAGAGCTGTATGCAGAATTTAAACTTAACCAATTTGTTAATGTAGGAGCTTGGAACTCTTATCTCAATTGCTGCATAAAAAATAACCATATCTTATATAATAATACTCTCTATAAGCAAGTGAACGGTATTCCCATGGGAACATCAACGTCCACGAATATCGCTAATCTATTCCTGTTCTTTAAGGAATATAAATTCATTAAAAATCACCCCACCTGCTCAGATAACTACCTTTACACTTTTAGATATATTGATGATCTGCTGTGTATCAATAATTCAGAAGTTATAGAGAGTGATTTTGATAATATCTATCCTAGCTCTCTTAACTTATGTAAAACCAACCACAGTAATCAGGAACTTGAGTTCCTAGACTTAAGCATTAAGCTCAACAGAGGTAACCCATCTATTAGCCTCTTTGATAAAAGAGTTAATTTTCCTTTCAAAGTAATTAAATATCTACACTGGAATAATAACATTTCAACCAAAGTAATTGAGAATGTACTAATTTCTCAGGTCCTAAGAATTTCAAGAATCCGCAGCAACAATTTGGACTTCAATTACCACATTAATATACTATTAGAAAGTTTTCTAGAGAACGAAATTCCCTCTTCTTTCATCAAAAGAACTTTAAGAAAAATTATTCTGAATAATAGAGTAAGGTTGGCAGATCTGCTTTAATTTTCTACACAGTTAATAATATGATTCTGACCAATCAAAGCCGTAAGGAAGTTGGCTAGAGGATGCCTATTAACTACTAAAAGGAACCTTAGTGCTATGGATATGACGGTCCTATTAAAACAAAAAATTAAATAATATAAACAAAATCACAAAAAAAGCTTAAAAATCTGTTTATAAAAGAAAATAAAAACAAATAAAAAAGAAAACTAGTTATTCATCACTAGGATAGCTATACTAAAAATAGTAAAACCAACTTTAAAATTAATAAGATTCTGATTAATCTATAGAAGCTCACTAAGGTGATTTAATACATGCAAAGATTATTAAATACACTGCTCGTGTATTTCATAATATTTCTCATGTATTCTGGAGAGTTAATTCTGCTCTTTCTGATCATACAGATCCACAGTCTTAAGTTTATATATTTTTTTCTCTGGTTAAAATCTCCGCGCGTTGGTTTCTTGCTGTATGAGGAGGCCATCAGCCCCACCCTCTCTGCCCCCCAGCGACTAGGGAGTGGCGGAAGAGGTTAGCCATGTTCTTCTCTTGTGAGGAGAAACGTTTTTGTCACACAAGAGGTAAGCTCTCTTCCTTGTTTTTGGGTTCTAGGTTTTATAAGTTCAATGTTTGTACCTCATGTACTTTTTCTCTGTTGTTTTTTAGCTTTTCAGCTTTTAGGCATTAGTTTGTCTGTTAACATTTTTGCGGGTTTTAACTCTTTCTTTTCTTTGTAACTTTGAGCGTCTTTTGGGGTACCTAGGAACAGAAGATGGCTAAGCTTGTTCCTTTTCAGTGCGCTGTTTTTTCAAAGTAGTTAAGTTCTTAATAACTAATTAATTATGCACTTAAAGCGCTGCTGAAATACTTTGTACATATTGCAACTAACTGTTTAAGGTATATAACTTTCACAAAGTTTTCTTTAGTTAATTATTATCTTTAACTTATTCTCGTTTTCGTGCTGTCATAAGTTGTAGAGTAGGGGTTTTAGAATCAAGTTTTCTTTCAAAAATCTGTTCGTTAAAAATTAATATTTCCTTTTTTTTAATTGCAATATAAAAATTTGGATTTCTTTTGCATTGATTTTCAGGTTTTAATTCTCTCTCTAACGAACTTGGCATTTCGTTATGGCTGAAAATCATTTCTAATTATTATGTCACTCTCACAGCTTGAGTTCTCTTTAATCTTCTTCTCTCTGTTTAATAGTAACAGATGAAGAGCATGGGTCGGGCCAGGAAGGTTAATGGATGCAAGCGAAATTGTTAACTAGTGCTAGGTCAAGCAACTCTACGGAGGACCTGACATATATATATATTTTAAACTATTTTAGGTGGGAATGTTACTTGCATCTATGGCCTTGCAGAAACCCATTTCCAACTAGGTCTTTGTGGAAGTGAGAAAATGCAGAGTTTTTGCTGGTCCTTGATAAAGCCAAGGCTCAGTATTCTCGACACCTTCTACATTCAGTTGTTTTATTTTATTTTTTTATCTTTTCTCCTTTTACTCACACAGGTAGATACATAACCTTTTCTATGTTGTACTAGGCGTGAGTCAAAATTATATATGTATTTTTTTGCTTAGGTATCTTCTTTATAGAATGTGAATTCTGAATTTTCAAAACTGCTGCGTTGCGCGTTTTGATCTTCAGGTTATTTTGCAACCTTCGTTTTAAATTCTAAAGTTTTTTCCTTAGTCTTCAGTTTTGCTCTTAAGTATATATATATATATATATATTGTGACGTGACTGCATCGCAGGACGCTCATGAGATAAAGGCAGATAGCAGCGAGAGCATACATCCGCGTAGCTCAGTTGGGAGAGCGACTTATTCCGGAATGAGGGGACCCGGGTTCGATGCCCGGCGTGGACAAAAATGACGGAGAAATTTACTTCGTTATAATATATAAATATATATGTTATATGTATATATGAATCATAAAAAAAATTAAATGAACCCACTCTAAACTGGATACCGTACTATCAACCTTAAAAAAGAAAAACTTACCATTGTAATACCAGGCTTATAAAATTAAATAAAATAAAAAATATATGATATTCTGCATATTGCGCATAAGTAGCAAACAATGACAGATACTCATAATGTATGTGAGAAAAATCAATCAGAAGAACCATCCAAAATAACGCAACGCAAAACATACTCACAACCTCAGTCATGTACATCGAGGCAACGGACTCCATAATTAACGTAACAAATACAAATTCGAGAATATGTCCAAGATGAAACGACCTATTGAAAAGATTTTTCTGAGACATATGCAAGTGGAAACGCTAAAGTTGATGTACCCAAGCAACATTGTGCTAGCTACTAAGGAAATGTGAAAATAACGACCTACGTCATCGAGATGGTAGGCACGTGACCTTGATGAACGTTGTTCTCAGTAGTACGCAGCAATTGAAGCTTGTGTTGGACTGTTAGTAAAATATATTCACCATTTTTATCGCCCTTTGGATTTATCAGCTGTAATTAAATAGCTTGTTCTATTGAATGCCACCAGATGGCGACACATCAGTTGCTGAGCCCATCAACACGTACTTGTGTAGTCAGATGCTGACTGATAAACCACGCATGGCGCTGTGGATTATTTGCACCGTAGCGTAAAGCGAAAGCACTCGGCTAGTTATCGAGAGATCTGGGGTTCGATCCCAACAGTGTCGAATGAACAATTTTTCAGTTACTATGCGTTGTTTATAAAATACCGTGGACAGAGCGATGGCATCGTTTATTTACATTATCTTCATGTATTTGAAATGTATTCACCTATTAGAGGAAGATTGGCGCCGCATCATCCCTTAGAAGACTCTTTACGGTTGATGGCGATAGGTAGATTGGAAGCAGGGGAATTGCAAGCTGAGGCAGCAAGATGGCTGAATGTGTCGGGGCAAGCGGTTCCCAATCTTTGGAGACAGTTGTACGAAATCGGAACAATTACCAGAAGGCCGAAACAAGGACACCCTCAAGCCACAAGTCAAGACGAGTCGATATTTGGCTCTAACAGCTCGCCGCCATAGGGAGTCGTCACCCAAGCAACTTTCAGAGGAGGTCTCGCCTTCTACCGGAACCGAGATATAGAAGCAAACAGTTTACAGAAGACTCCACGAGAGTGGTCTGTGTGCAGAAAGGTCAATGGTCAGTATCCCACTCGCCATATCTTACAGAAGGCTCCGTCTGAATCGGGGCTGATTACATCACCCCTGATCAATGGGCCTGTGTTATCTTCAGTGACGAGTCGCAGTACAGCTTAAACTCTGATTCTCGATCTGTGTACATTTGGAGAAGGGCGGGAAGCCGAAAGTTTCCCTCCAACATTAGGGAAATTGACCACAACGGTGGTGGAAGACTCCTGTTTTCGCCTGGCATCATGTTGGATGGACGCACGCAGCTGCACGTGTTTCCAGGAGCCACCCTGACTTCTGCATGCGTTTCCAGGACCCACCCTGACTGCTGCACGCGTTTTCAGGAGCCACCCTGACTGCTGTACGTGTTTCCAGGAGCCACACTGACTGCTGCACGCGTTTCCAGGAGCCACACTGACTGCTGCACGTGTTTCCAGGAGTCACCCTGACTGCTGCACGCTACAGGGATTACATTCTAAGCCCTATGCATGGCTTTTCAGGTGAGCTGTTGGTCCCCAGTTCCTTTTTACGGACGATAATGTTCGTCCACATAGGGCTCGGCTAGTAGACGAATATCTGGAGAATGAGATTATTCACTGGATGGAGCGGCCCATGAAATCTCTGGACCTCAACCCGATAGACCATGTCTAGGATGCACTGGGAACAGCAATTGCAAGCCAGCAGCCACCTACCAGGACTCTCCAAGGACTCCGACGTACATTGGTGGGCAAGTGGCACTCATTGCTCCAAGTTCCCCTTTGCAGTCTTGTGAAGAGCCTGAGGGCTCCTTGAGCGAGCTGTGTCGCTGTTCCGGGTAATCACACTCCCTATTAGTTCTTCGAAATCGCGCCACTTTCCGCATCACTTTTGGATTGCCGTATTCTAATGCACATGCTTCTTTCACACACGGTGGTGGCATTCCCTTCCTGTAGTGTGTATTGTTGCGTTATCAGTATGTCTATGTTAATGGGGTTTTTTTATTAAAGGTCTGACGACCACAGTGAGCAACTAAATGTGCTATAAGCAGTCGCCCGTCCTTAATTTAAGACCACTGGTTCCAGGGACGAGAGAGAGAGAGAGAGAGAGAGAGAGAGAGAGTCAGTGCCGTAAGAGAAACACAACATCCATGTCTCACCGGGATTCTAACCCTGACCCATCACGGACGAATGTGCATATGCCGGCGCTTAGACCACGTGCAGAAGGTTTAGTGATGGCCGGGGCCAACTCCTTGATTGTATGCCCCTAAGACTCAAGTATGCCCCCCGATACGGATGTCGTGAAACGATATTGTTTGACTTTATATAAGATTTGTAGTAATCCTTGTTTCGAATATGAAGTATCAATACACGCAATGATACTGGAATCGTTTTATGCGCATGCGTACGAATATTTGATACGGATTAAATATATGAAACCCTTTGATTTCATGCTATGAATCAAATTAAAACCATAAACAAATATAACTGTAAATATTTTACAATGCTCTTGGGGCGAAATAATGCATTCATTAAAGCATCTTAAGCTTTCAACACCTTTACCATACGAAGAGGCTGCTCAATAACTACATTTTTATTTCACTCTTTGAATGGATACTCCCAATATGGATGCCCGGGGCCGTCGCACTCTCTGCTTCCCCTTCTGTACGCTACTTCCGGGGCAGCATGTATATTGTCCATGCCAACTATCATTAAACTGTTTTGTGTGGATTTTGCGTTCTTCATGATTTTGTATTTGTCACGTTACTTTTGTACATCAGTGTATGTATAGATAAAGCACTTAGGTTTAATATCTTCTCTGGCGATTTATGGTGCTAGAGAGACAGCTAAATATAGAAGACAATGTCCCAAGAGGAGAAACCAAGGCTCTTCGTGCTCGGGTAAATAAAACAATCACTGATGGAAAGGGTTAGGGAGGAGTTATGAGGCTATCCTTTCTCTAAAGCGAAGGCAAACTGTGAAAGAATTGTGTTGACGTTTATGAATCTGATGAATACCGCATCGGAATTTTTTTTGCAGAATTTAATGTTGGGCATAGTAATATGAAACATTCTTTTGAATTATGTTTCATTGTTTAGATGACACAAAACACATGCTCGTAGTTTGGTATTTCATTATTTCATGTGATCTGTTGATTCCAAGGTGGTATTCCGTTTCTTCGTCCTTGTGTAGAAAAGGGACTGAGAAAGAGGAATGAATACCAGATTCTTAATGATACGAACTGGTTTTTCTTTACACAGTATCAAGAAGTCTCAAAGTTCATTTTTTGAACTACCCAAATGTAAAAATAATACTCCAGAATTGAAATTATTCGTGATTTATGTAGGATAAGAAGTTGTGCAAGCGATTGAGTGGTATGAGATGTGGGTTTCTGATTGCTTGCACTCGCTACAGCTGTGCCCAAGTTCCAGTTAAGTATAACACATGCGTGGTACGCTTGCTCTGTCAGAGACAATTTAAGCAACGGGCACAATGGGTTCGGGCCCAGGGCGCCAGATATAGGGAGAGGGGAAGCTGGAAGAGTTTTTTTTATGAATATTTTAGCACCAGCAACCAAGAAAGTTTTTTACTTAAATAATTTTCAAAAATTTATTAATTTTTAAAACTTATATTATTTGTAGTCGTCACTCCACATGCGTAGACGGTGAGCATTAAATGAGCAAGAATAGACATTTTTTAAGATGATGGTTTCTTTAATCAGTATTTCAGCCAACAGGAGGAAATCATACGAAGTTGTTCCAGTGTACGTGACATAGGGGCTAGATCAAATAAACTTGTTCACATGTGTCAAGGAGACATAGAAAACTTTCTCAGCAACACATTTCTACATTTTCAGTCATATAAGAATGCCGAAGACTTGAACACACCACGGGATATGTACACTTTCATCTTTGACAACTTTTAGAGTACATTTCGAAACTTAGAAATACACTGCTGGCCACCCAAAATGCAACACCAAGATGGACACGAGATAGCAAAGCCAGATTTACTGGACACATAACAACAGATACAAAGATTAAACGATTGAGCTTACAGGCCCGTGCGACTTGCGGAACACGCAGACATCAATAGTTCGTGTGGCCACCATGGCTGGCAATAATGGCCGCTACACGCCGCGGCATCGAACGAAAGAGGCTTTGGATGTGGGCTTGAAGTATGTCGGTCCAGGCTGCTTCCATACGTTGCCACAGTTCATCAGGCGTAGCCGCGGATGATGCTTTCCGGGCCACTCGGTTGCCAATAAGCGATCAGACGTGTTCGATGGGCGACATATTGGAAGAACAGGCGGGCCACGGCAGCAGTGACACCTGGTGGGCCGTGAAGAACTGTTGCACGATGCGTGACCCGTGCGAGCGCGCATTGTCCTGTTGAAACGTGGCCGCTGGCAGGTCCTGCAGGTAAGGGAGGACTAAAGGCTCCAAAATGTCGGAGATGTAGCGGTGGCTGTTGAGTGTACCGGCGATGCGTACCAGAGGGTTGCTGGTGTCATATCGAATTGCGCCCCAAACCATAATGCCAGGCGACGGACCGGTATGGCGATGCATAACGCAGGTGTCATACAGTCTCTCGCCGCGGTGCCGCCACACGCGGATCCGAGCATCATGGTGTTGCAGGCAGAAACGAGATTCGTCGGAGAAGACAATGTCGTGCCATTCCGTAATCCAGGTACGGCGTTCAACGGCCCACTACCGCCGCATTCGCCGTTGGTGCAACGTCAATGGTAATCGGAGCAATGGGCACCGTGCGACAAGTCCCAGCTCCTGCAGACGACGTCGAACGGTACGTGCTGACACAGGTTGTTCCTCAACACACCCTAATTCCTGCACTAACGTTCGTGATGTGGCGGTGCGAGCCGTCAATGCCCGCCGCACAACATGCCGGTCCTCTCGTTCGGTGGTGTGCCGCGGCTGCGGCAATCGCTCACGTTGGTCCGTCCGTCCCTCCTGCACCCACCGAATCCCTACTCGCCTCACTGTGGCTGGATATCGTCCCACATGGGCGCCGATGTCTCGGTACGATAAACCGCTGTCGCGATAAGCCACTATTCGTTCTCTGTCGAACTCTGAAACGTGCTGGAATGACGTGCTGGAAATCGTTTACATGTCCTCTCGCGGGCGACGCATGCTGCGGATTTCAGGCCAGTCGGATGCTTTCTTCTTGGTGTTGCATTTTGGGTGGCCAGCAGTGTAGTTTTGAGAATGTTTTTGACCTTACCAGTCACGAATTGTTCTGCTAAAAGATCATTTTTAGCAATCTCAAGAATAAAAAATGGGAAAAAGGACGTCATTGGGAGAAAAAAGTTTAACTCGTGACGAAGTGTGTACACAAGGACATAACTGTGGGTATAGACTACTACTCTTCAGTAATTGACAATTTTGTTCTTGCAAAGGCCCGTCAAAAGCCGATGATCATGCCATAATTATGTGCTGTCAGTGGAAAAGTGTGAAATTACGTAAATGTTAATCAAATTTTCATTTACATCGTAAGTGTTCATTAAGATTGTTTTAATGTTTGCTTCTTTTCCCACATTGTGTCTTTTCTGGTACATCATTATGTGCGGGGCTCCATGAAGCAACTTGCCATGTGGTTTGGCAGTTAATTACATATGAGTCTGGAGAATTCGAGGCCGCTGTGGTTCAATGGTAGCATGTTCGGTGCGCAACTGGAAAACCCTGGGTTCAATTCCCGGCGGTGGCCGATGAAAATTTTTCCGTGACTCATAAAAGTTGGAAAGAGCGATGACTTCTGCTTAGTGTTCCTGATCCACGTCGAGTGTATGAATTAATTACTTATTCGCCTCCTAATTATTTGTTCAGTTGATGCTTTCCATGCCGCCCCGGTGGCGCAGTGGTCTAAGGCGCTGGCCTCTGATCATTCGTCCGTAAGGGGTCCGAGTTCGAATCCCGGTCAGGGATGGATGTTGTGTATGTCTTACGGCACTGGCTCTCTCCCTTCCCTGGAACCAGTGACCCTAAATTAGGGACGGGCGACTGCTTATAGCCCATTGAGTTGCTCACGGTGGTCGTTAAACCTCCAATAAAAAAAAAAAAAGATGCTTTCCATCTTTGGTGAATCCTCAGCATCGTGCGGGGCTGCATGAAGTAACCTGCCATGTGGTTTAGCAGTTAATTACATGTACATCTTGAGAATTCGATGCCGCTGTGGTACAGTGGTAACATGTCTGGCGCGTAACTGTAAGATCCTGGGTTCGATTCTTGGTGGTGGCAGATGAGAATTTTTCGTGACTCACTTATTAACGTGGAAAGAGCGATGACTTCTGTTTGGTGTATGAATTAATTTTCTTGCAGCTCAATGTGTTTGACAAAAACTTTCACGCCATCGCGGTTGTCCTTCTCTACTTAAGCGACGTTTTCTTTCAGCTTTACTTCTTCCATCTTGTACTACAAAGAAAAAATTCCACGGAACCAATATTTTTTTAATTTCCATCACAGAGAATCAAAACTACGCTTGCTGTTACTTTCTAACAACTTTACTCGCTCCTTTTTATGAAATAAAATAACGCTGATTCCTTTTTATGAAATTACTCTGCAATTTTATTACTTTTTATTATGAAATTACTCTTCAATGCGAAGAAAATGAAATAAAACACAACATAACACCTACGTAACATAAATGTCGCAGACAGTTATTCGAGCACGTGCGTGTTGCCGCATATAAAGTTGTTTGCCTTACTAACTTTATTTTATTTTCTGGTATTTCTCCTTTATTCTACGTATCGTGCGATAGCGGTGAGCTTAGTTCCGATTTCGGCCACCGGATAAAAGCAGATGGCGCTGCAAGTACTGCATAACGTCACAGTGTTAGGGACAGACGTTGCTTATTATATAGGTTTTATTGTTTTAAGATATCCGAAATCATTTTCTGCAAATTTAAAGCACGCCACTAAGTCTAATGACAACGTAAACATTTCTTATCAGCTCAAGAGAAACGAGATTTAAAGAGCACCTACCTTCGCTTTGGCTACAGTCGCATGCTGGGCATGGAGACGCATCATAATTTATTCTACAGCCTGCATCACATTTTGGAGGACTGCACAGTACACCGCAGAGGCAGACTGGACATCCAGATGGGCCTACTGCTTCACGGCAGGAAGGATCGCATGCTACAGGGTCGCACTGAATTGTGGGTACTGTAAGGAAGAGCTTTTATAAACACAAGAGCTTTAAAATACAATGATAAAGATAAAAACAAATATAATGCGAGACTAAATACTCTCCTATCTACTTCAAACGATAGTGCGTTTCTGCAGGAGGCAAAAGTAGTTAAGTAAGTGTGTTGATTATAAGAAAAGCTTAAACAGTTTTGCGTACATCACCATGATTTCGTTAAATACATCTGCGGGTTTGTTCAACTTGTCTGTAATACACAGTCGAGTCACATTATTATGAACACTTCCTACTTTTGACATCAACAGCTAGCCAATGAATCAAGGCACGTGTCGTGAGCTGGCTTGGAGGGTATACACTGAGTGGCCACTTTATTATGACCACCTGACAGTTTCAAGCAAATGAGCTATGGCTGAAAGTTGTTGCGACCAGAGGGCGAGGCTAGTATAAAAAGGGAAAGCTTAGTGCTTGCGACAGCAGTAAGAAGTGATTTTTGGGTGACGAGATGGGTAAAAAATGCGATTCGACGGATTTTCAACGTGGGATGATTGTAAGAGCTCGGAGCCATGGAGCGAGGATCACCGAAACCGCCGCATTCGTGAAATGTTCCAGAGCAGCTGTTGTTAAAGTGTTTAAAGACTGGATTGTCAGCCAAAAAACTGGGTCTCTACGTGCAACGCGTGGTCGTCATCGACTAGTGACTGCTCGAACGGAACGGAGAGTGTCCAGACTGGCAACAGACAACAGAAGGGCAACAGTGCAGCAAATTACAGACCATCTTAATCAAGGATCCCCTCAAATGATCTCTGCACGCACTGTTCACCGTACACTGCATCGGATGGGATATGGCAGCCGAAGGCCTGTTCGAACACCTTTGCTGTCTGCAGTTAAAAAGAGAAATCGCCTCCAGTTCGCACAGGAGCACAAGGATTGGACAGTCGACAATTGGAAACAAATTATGTGGACCGATGAATCACGTTTTCAGTTGCACCATGCTGATGGCCGAGTGAGAATTTGGCGGAAACAGCACGAAAGCATGTACCCCAAATGCATTGCTACAACCTTTCCAGCTGGTGGAGGAAACGTTATGGTTTGGGGAATGTTTTCCTGGCATGCTTTGGGCCCTTTAATTCATGTTGATCAACGTCTGACTGGCACATCATATCCAAACATCGTTGCGGACCAAGGGCATTCTGTCATGTGGATGGTTTATTCTAATGGCGATGGCTCTTTCAACAAGATAATGCGTCCTGCCATAGTGCTCGTATTGTACAGGATTGATTTCAGGAACATGCCGGTGAGTTTGCTTTGCTTAGGTGGCCCCCACAATCTCCAGATCGCAACCCCATTGAGAATTTGTGGGATGAAGTTGAACGAGCCATCTGACAGCTGGTTCCGCAATCCTGAATTTTCACACTCCTGGAAAGTGCTATTCATCAAGCACGGTCTCAGATTCCACAAACCACCTATCAACATCTCGTGGAGTTCATGCCACGAATAATCGACGCAGTATTAAAGGCAAAAAGTGGCCCAACGAAGTACTGAGAGGGTGGTCATAATAAAGTGGCCACTCAGTATATAAGGTGTGCTGTAGGCATTCTGAAAACATATCACTCGTTGCTGTCATGGATAAAAAGGAGCGATTTATCAGATTTGCAAAATGGAATGGCTATCGGCTTTCGGACCAAGGATGGCAGTATTTCTGAAACAGACTTCGCGTGCTACTGTGGTTAAGTGTATCGTGACTGAAGAAATGGCATCATTGCGAATAAGCGACGTGGAAACTGCAGATCACCACGTGACATTGATGTGAAAAGGTGAACGTCGGCTCTGAAGGTGCGTGAGGGCCGATCGGCATGCTACAGTGGAGTAACTCACTGGCCGAATGAACCAGGGGAGCTACCGGAAGTGTGTTTGAAACGGCTGCTCAGTGAACCCTGCTGAGTATGGGGC
Source organism: Macrothele yani (assembly GCA_039090855.1). Taxonomy (NCBI): domain Eukaryota; kingdom Metazoa; phylum Arthropoda; class Arachnida; order Araneae; family Macrothelidae; genus Macrothele; species Macrothele yani. Next base: position 158,830,548 of record CM077010.1, read on the forward strand.
TGCGATGCAGACAGGTAGTCACTGCACCTATGCTAACAAAGGTGGATCGGTAGAAAAGACTTACATTTGCACGGCAGTATCGGAATTGTACCTCCGCTGATTGGCAGAGGATTGCCTTCTCCGATGAGTCACGCTTTCTGCTTCACGGAACGGTTGGACGTTGGAGTATAAGGCGAGAAAGATCGGAGGGCAAACACTCTTCAACCATGCTTTCGTGGTATTATCTGGGTCCACTCATACCTGTGGAAGGCACTATGGACCGAATTCGTAATGAATCCAGCCTTGCAGACCATGTACATCCATGGATGCTGATTGTCTTCCCTGGGGCGGATCGGATCTTCCAGCACGACAATGCGACGTGTCACACAGCTAGCAAAGTCCGAGGGTGGTCGGAAGAGCACGATAAAGACTTCAAAGTACTTCCCTGGCCCCCTAATTCCCCAGACTTAAACCCAACTGAGCATCTGTCGGACCACCTCTATCGTGTTGTTCGCTGTATGGATCCTCCACCACGCATCCTCCAGCAGCTGCCAGATGCACTGCATTCAGCATGGCTCCACATTCCTGTGAACACCTTCCAGCACCTTACTGAGTCACTCCCAGCCCGTCTAGCTGCTGTCCACGCTGCACACGGCGGTTACTCTGGATATTAGCTGGTGGTCCGAGTTTTGCCTGATGTCCTACTTGATCGCATGAAGCTTTCCGGCTGGCAGATTGCCAACTTTGTGGATCGGGGAAAATTCTTCTTCGTAAGGCGGGATTTTTGCGACTTTAAATTTGATTTAATATTTGTTCGTAACGTGCGGTTTGCTTTTGCTTGGCAGAATAGTCACCGGGCGTACACGAAGTAAATGCAATAACTTATTTTACAAAATAAAGAAATATACTCCATCATCCTTTAACAGGTTTATGGGTGGAAGGATAATTTTGATATACAAAGAAGACATAAAACACTCATGACATATCAAAGATACAACTTTATTATTTCTGTTTTTTTAGTAGGGTAATTCTTTTATAAAAGCATGTTTTACAATTGCTGAATTTATATATAAAAATTGAGGAACTGAACAAAATGTAAAAGGAAATCTATGATTGCTGATGAGAAAGTAAAGTCGATTACTTTTGGTGTCGGACTGGCAATATATAAAATTGGTGTCTCCTAAAAACATTACATTCCCCTGGCACAGGAGTTTAAATAAAGAGGCTGTGACCTACTACAGAAGTGAAAACATGCGTCAAGACGACAAATCTGCAGCGAGACATTCTATCCGCGTAGCTCAGTTGGGAGAGCGACTTACTCCGGAGTGAGGGGACCCGGATCCGATGTCCGGCGCGGACAAACTCGTGTGTTCACAAGGCACTTATAAGGGTTCAGAAAAAGGTAACTTCCAATGAACTTTAGCGGTGGATTTGTGATTGGTAAATCATTACCTCTCAACATCGTTACACTCTTCTGACCAGATGACGCTGTTTGGTATAGGAATTTGAATAAAAAGGCGACGTTCTGGAAAACAGATTCAACTGGGAATGACCATCCACCTGGAAACGTGATCTCACTCGGAGGTACCAGCAATGGTTAGGTTGAAGAATGTTACGCGCGGTACCGGAAGAAAGATTTGCATCTGCAGTAATATGATGGAAAGGCACCGATCTCTTTTCTTGTAGTACAGCCTCCGCAGATGCAACTTTTCTGCCTTTTGTTCATATATGGCCTGACGCTGCATTTCTCACCCATCAAAGCATTGCGTCAGTGTGCAAATTTTGAAGACTGTTCCAACAAGATCCGCATGCTCATAACTTGAGCACTATAGACTTCTTAAGTTGACGATGGATCACCTCCACAAATTAAAGGTTACACATAAATTTACATAACACCATTTGAAATTCCATAGCGCCAAAGGCTGCTTATAGGAAAAATCAAAAATCATAATACAAAAACCTAAAATTCTGAAAACTGGAGGAAACTGATTCGTAAACCCGAAAGAAGAGACCTAATAATCAACCAGAAGAAAATGAAGGATTATAGAACAATGGCAGCTGCTATCTATGGCTTCATCAAGGGTTAAGCACAGATAACAACTCCCATACTTCTATAAAGACCAAAAAGTGTGGGTTTCTGCACCATCCAGTTTGGAAGAAATAACAAATAAGAGAAATATTTTACAAATCCATCCCAATAATAATTAAAAACCTCACTGCTACTTATACCACCCGATACAAGGACGAAACTCTCCTAAAAATAAACAGGAGACAAAAAAATTTAAAAAATAAGACTTTTTTATTAATAAAATATTATGTAAAAACTTTCTTATATTTTTTTTAATTTTTATTGTCTCCTGTTTATTTTTAGGAGTTTCGTGCTTGTAGGTCTCGGATGGTATAAGTAGCACTGGGGTTTTACTTGTTATTGGGATGAGTTTGTAACATATTTCTCTGATTTGTTATTTCTTGCAAACTGCATGGTGCACACTGTTAAACATTTTGTGGTAGGTTGCACCAAAAATTGGTGCTACACCAGATGCACCATTTTCTGAGAAAAGATACACCATTTTGTGGTGCAGACAAAACCCAACAACATGGTCCAACTTTGTACAACGTTATGGTACACGGCACCACATTATGGTGCAATTGTTTACCATGTTTTTGGGTTTATTTTGCACCATACAATGGTGCATCTTTTCACAGAAAGTGGTGCAGCTGATGTAGCACCACGTTTTGGTGCAACCTACCATAAAAGTTTCAACAGTGTGCAGAAACCCACATTTTTTGGTCTTTATAGAAGTATGAGAGGTGTTATCTGTGCTTAACCCTTGATGAAGCCATAGATAGCAGCTGCCATAGTTCTATAATCTTTCATTTTCTCCTGGTTGATTATAAGGTCTCTTCTTTCGGGTTTACGAATCAGTTTTCTCCAGCTTTCAGAATTTTAGAAGGTTTTTGCTTTATACACTGACGGAAAAAAAAATCCCAACACCAAGAAGGGGTTGTGTTAGATAAACGACAGTTAGTAGGCGGTGAGAGTACATTTGTAAGATGACGTCTATGCAAATTTCGCGCTCGGCGCATACGTGTGGCGCTAGTAGCGCCCCTCGGAACATGCAAAACAGGTTTGCTGTAAATACGCGCTGTAACGTTCGTGAGCGTTAGTTATCGTTGAGATTCGACGTAGGGTGTTGATGTTAGTCAAGAATGCCTTTAAGAAGAAGAAGAAGCCATTATCAACAGCTCACGGAGTTTACACGAGGTCGTGTAATAGGGCTACGAGAAGGTGGATTTTCTTTCCGCAATATTGCAGAACGACTTGGGAGGAATGTAGCCACTGTGCATGATTGTTGGCAGCGGTGGTCAAGGGAAGGTACTGCCTCAAGAAGACCGGGTTCCGGCCGGCCACGTGGCACTACTGAGAGGGAAGACCGCCGTGTACGGCGTATGGCCGTGGCGCATCGTACTGCGTCTGCGGCAGCAATTCGAGCTGCAGTTGCCACCACAGTGACACAACGAACTGCTACAAATCTGTTACTTGAAGGACAGCTCCGAGCCAGACGCCCTGTAGCGTGCATTCCACTTACTCCAAACCACTGCCGTTTGCGACGTCAGCGGTGTCGAGCTAGAGCTCATTGCAGGACGGAGTGGAGATCTGTTGTGTTTTCTGATGAAAGCCGGTTCTGCCTGGGTGCCAGTAATGGCAGTGTGTTGGTTAGAAGGAGGCCTGGTGAGCGCCTGCAACCAACCTGTCTGCGGCCGAGACACACTGGACCTACACCTGGAGTTATGGTCTGAAGAGCAATTTCCTATGACAGCAGGAGCACTCTCGTGGTTATCCCACGCACCCTGACGGCACAGTTGTACGTCGATCTGGTGATTCAACCTGTTATGCTGCCATTCATGAACAGCATTCCAGAGGGTGTTTTCCAACAGGATAACGCTCGCCCGCATACCGCTGTTGTAACCCAACATGCTCTACAGAGTGTCGACATGTTGCCGTGGCCTGCTAGATCACCAGATCTTTCACAAATCGAGCACGTATGGGACATCATTAGACGACAACTCCAGCGTCACCCCCAACCAGCATTAACCGTCGCTGTATTGACCGACCAAGTGCAACAAGCATGGAACTCCATCCCACAAACTGACATCCAGCACCTGTACGACACAATGCATGAACGTTTGCGTGCTTGGATTCAACATTTTGGCGGTTACACCGGTTATTAATGTACCAGCATTTCAAATTTAAAATGGCTCTTCTCGCGCTTACATTAAGCTGTGATCTTGAAACCTTAATCGATTAAATATGTTAGCTATACAAATGTATTGCCGCCATTTCATTCCTCTACAACTATTTTTTCGTGGTGTTGGGATTTTTTTCCCGTCAGTGTATATCACCTGTCAAATAATCATTTGTTAACAATGCAGGGGACACATACGAGAGCCCTATTCTTTTTCTTTTTTTTTAGATTTCCTAACTTGTAAAGCACCGATTTGTCTTTTCTTTTTCGTCCTTTTTTCGTCATATTGCGCAGCTTGTGAAGTTCAGATATTTAAGTTTCTTACTAATAGCTTTTTCTGTTTCGATTCTGCGAACGACCTATTTTTTTAATAGGGCTTTGCAATCCAACATGAAAAGTTCTACGAATTTCGATTCAACTCAAGATGCATAGATATGCATTTGATTCGGATTTTCCAATTTAACAGGTAGACATGTTAAGGTGATACTAAACAGAAAATATTTTTTTCTTTTATGAAGAATATTCTCAAAATTGATAACATGCTTAAATAACGCGTCGCAATACAAGAATATTAATTTTTAGAACTTTTCCTAAATTAATCGAGTTGCGAAATTAAAGTTTCTTGTTTCCCTATGGTTTAACGAACCATCATGCAGAACTGTAATAGCTATAATCAGTCGCTAGTTTCTTATATCAGAGACCCTGGTTCCAGGGCAAGAACAGAGACAATGTCAGAAAACGAAAACATCACCCATTTCTAGGGCAAGAACAGAGACAATGTCAGAAAACGAAAACATCACCCATTTCTCATCCGGGACTGAAAATTGGTGACGAAGTTGTCGTTAAACCCGAAAATAATAATAATAATAATAATGACTTTCGTTAGATTAACTCTACCTTCGGATGGATTACTGGGAAGGTCGTCAGCATGCTTTGCATCAGTTCCTAAAACAGTAAAAGAAAGAGATAAATGAAGGCATTTCAATTTAGAATAATGAAAGTCACTGTCGAAGAGATTTACTTTATAAAGGGATATATAAAAGTGAAGAGAAACATTAAGAGCAAAAATAGAATGTTTAAAATCTTCCTCATAGCAGTTTCGCTGTTTCATTTAAGGCTCTACGAGACCCGCCATCTTGTATTGCTGCCTTCTCTTATTAACCAACGGACAAGCGTATTTCACAAATTGCTCTGGCAATTTTTGCACATTTTGGAACACCGTTTGTGGCTAACGCAAGATATATGATAAATAAAGATTTTCCTGGTTTCAGATTTTCATTTTGAACCCGTTAAGTATTTTTTAGTAATTAATTAAACTATGGAAGGCCGCCCCGGTGGCGCAGTGGTCTAAGCGATGGCCTCTGATCATTCGTCCGAACGGGGTCCGGGTTCGAATTCCGGCGAGGCATGGATGTTGTGTTTGTCTTACGGCACTGGCTCTCTCCCTTCCCTGGAACCAGTGACCCTAAATTAGGGATGGGCGACTGCTTATAGCCCATTGAGTTGCTCACGGTGGTCGTTAAACCTCCAATCAAAAAAAAAAAAAACTATGGAAGACGCCTTGGTACGACTTTCGCTGCAGATAAAAAATAAAGGGAAAGGTCAATAAAAATTCTGAAACCAGGGAACTCTTTATTTATCATATATCTTGCGTTAGCCACAAACGGTGTTCCAAAATATGCAAAATTGCACGAGAAATTTGTGAAATACGCTTGCCCGTTGATTAATAAGAGAAGACAGCAATACAAGATGGCGGGTCTCGTAGAGCCTTAAGGTGATCCACCTAAAATCCTTGCCTTGTATTTCCAACGCACAAACTTCTGTAGCCATTTTCTTCACAATCAATGCGCTCTCAAAGATCAAAATTTGAAGAACGATAAAAATAACTTCATATTATGGCCTAGTGTACTTAATATTTTCTAAAATTTAGCCATGGTTAAACAATCCAACATTTGTTTGTCTACTGACGTCATCAATGTTCAGGTCGGGCCATCTATTTTCTGGTCGCAACACCACCAAAGGAAAAGTTATTGTTTTTTAATATAATTATCGTTCAGTTTTAGATAATATTAAGTATACTAGGCTATAATATGAAGTTATTTTTTATCGATGCTTAAAATGTCATCCTTGGGAACGCATTAATTGTGAAGAAAATGGCCACCGAAGCTTGCCCATTGGAAACACAAAGCAAAGATTTCAGGTATATCCACTTTAAGGGCCGCCTCGGTGGCGCAGTGGTCTAAGCGTTGGCCTCTGATCATTCGTCCGAACGGGGTCAGGGTTCGAATCCCGGTGAGGCATGGATGTTGTGTTTGTCTTAAGGCACTGGTTCTCTCCCTTCCCTGGAACCAGTGACCCTAAATTACGGACGGGCAACTGCTTATAGCCCATTGAGTTGCTCACGGTGGTCGTTAAACCTCCAATCAAAAAAATCCACCTTAAGGCTCTACGAGACCCGCCATCTTGTATTGCTGCCTTCTCTTATTAACCAACGGACAAGCGTATTTCACAAATTTCTCGGGCAGTTTTGCACATTTTGGAACACCGTTTGTGGCAAACGCAAGATATATGATAAATAAAGAGTTCCCTGGTTTCAGAATTTTTATTGACCTTTCCCTTCATTTTTTATCTGCAGTGAAAGTCGTACCAAGACGTCTTCCATAGTTTAATTAATTAATAAAAAACACTTAAAGGGTCCAAAATGAAAATCTAAAACCAGGGAACTCTTTATTTATCATATATCTTGCGTTAGCCACAAACTGTGTTCCAAAATGTGCAAAATTGCCCGAGCAATTTGTGAAATACGCTTGCCCGTTGGTTAATAAGAGAAGGCAGCAATACAAGATGGCGGGTCTCGTAGAGCTTTAAGTGTTTTGTGATAACCAAAATTAGATTTCTTTTTCTGGTTGCCGTTATGGTGGAATAACTGGCGATTTTCAGTACTTTCTCTGTTTATTATACTCGCGCATGTTTCATTGCCTTCGGAATTTTGATACAATGCGCTTTGAGTAAGAACTGCGGATACGAAAGTAATTTCTAATGAAATGACAAGTTAAACATTTTTGATTTCAAAATACAGTGAAAGCTATTCAGCATGGTCATCCATGGTTCTGTGGGAAAATGACGGTCTTGGCAGTTTGCCAAAATATTCTCCATCCTCACTTGAAAAAAAATAAAGAATCGTTTTGTTTTTGTGATTTTTTTTAATGCAGCCTGCTTTAAAGTACTTGTTCTTTCTTTCCTGACATTTTGTAATTTAAAAAATGTTATTCACTAAATCCCTCACTAAGAGCTGGAAGTAAGACTGAGGAATGGGGATAAAGTGTTCAGCATATACTACGTTGTGGCAAATTGGGAGCTCCTATCACCAGCTTCCCCCTCCTCCAAGTAAATGGAAGGTGAGGAGATGCCGAACGCAATAGCAGCACTACAGTGGTTGAGCTTTGAAGCCACTTCCACTCTCCCTATCCTTTCTTTTCCTCAAAGTCAGCGATGTGTTCCTTTCCCATCTGCAACGAACCATCAAGCCTCCTGAAACAATGCGGTCGCTATTTTAGAAGACTAGATTCGTTAGGAGGAGGAAGGTGAACTCTTTTGTGGGCTTCACGCTCTCATTAAGGACAATTAAAGATTGAACAAGCGTATCCTAGTTAACAAAAAACCATATCGTCTGCAAACAAAATTCCAAGAACTTGATACTTCCCAGGGACCACCTACCGATTACAATCTCGTGAATCGTGTAGAGAGAGAGTGTGTGTTATATGTAATTTAAACTCCCCGCCTTTTGGTTATCTTTCCAGAACTTTCTAAACAAGATTATTCTAAAAGTTACGCGTTTTGGTGACCCCAAAATGAAGCCATATTCTCTTATGCGTTACAAAAATGGCTACCCATGACCGCGTCCTACAGATTGCCGACAAATGAAAGTCTCTTATGCATTGCTTCTACTGATGATAACATCCATGCGAGACAAAACTATCCGCTTTGGTAGTGGATGGCCGAACGCAAGTGACCACTAACACAGATTTCACTGTGCTCTTAAACTGGCGAGCAAAAATTAAGGACGAGACGGTTTTTCGAATATAACGTCGTACAGAAATGCTCCACATCGACTCAAATCATACCATAAGATCGCCAACATGTACGAATATGGGACAAGTGAGAAAAACCGTCCAAACAAGAAATCCAAAGGATACAAAGGCACTTTATTGAAAAGGTAGCTTCGAGCACAACTGGACAGAAGACAGAAACGTCCATGTGACCGGCAGCTGCCAAGAAAAATCCGGTCTTTAGTAGGGGATATGATCACCCCTGACTGCGTTGCAGGATTTACAACGTCTGTCCATGCTGAGGACGAGGTTGTCAAGGAGCTGTTGAGGCATCGCGGCCTGTTCCTCTTGTAGCACCAATCGCAGCTGCGGAATCGTTGCTGGCGGCTGGTGACGTGCTGCCAAGCATCTCTCGAGAAGGTTCCACCACGTGTTCGATTGGATTTAGGTTCGGGGACCTTGCGGGCCAATCCATGCGTTGAATATCTTCACTCTCCAACAGCTCTGCGACATCCACTGTACGTTGTGGTGTAGCGTTGTCGTCCATGAAGACGAACTCAGGGCCCACAGCACCTCTAAACAGACGCACGTGAGGCAGGAGAACCTCGGTACAATAGTAGACACCAGTGACTGAACCTCCTTGGAAGATGTGGAGGTCAGTACGGCTACCAAGCATGATACCGCCCCAAACGAGAACTCCGCCACCTGCAAACCGGTCCTTTTCGATGACGTTGGAGGTGTGATTGCGTGTCCCCTGCTGTCTCCAGATGTGTATACGTCCAGAATCACTCGTCAGACTAAATCGGCTCTCATCCGTAAAGAGAACTCGACCCCATAGCTGATGTGTCCAGTTCTTGTGTTCCTGGCCCCACAGAAATCGCCGTCTCCGATGAGCAGGCGTTAATGGCACACACCGTACTGGTCGTCGTCCAAATAGACCACCTTCGTGCAGCCGCCTGGCCACAGTAAAACGCAGTAACGGACGTCCAGTTGTCTGTTGCATGTGCCTTGTGATTTCTCCCGCTGTCTGCCGTCTGTTTCTTCTCGCCTGTAGGACAATATACCGGTCGCCCGCCGCCGTGGTTGCTTGTGGACGACCACTGCTAAACACTCGGACAGCTGTTCCTATCGTTTGAAATGCTCTCCAAGCTCGTGAAGCGATGCTGTGAGCGATCCGGAACTCCTCGGCCACACTAGTCACACTTCGACCTTCTTCCAACTTCCCAATGACGCGACCTCGGGTAAAGTAATCGAGATGTCGTCTACGGGATTGCCTGTTGGCCATATCACACGATGTCAGCAACTCGAAGTCGTTCAATCCAATGTACACCGTGCAATAGCTTTCACCGAATTGGTGAGCGTACACCGCCCGTGTGCTTTATACCCTTCCGACACTCACCCCTACGCCATGCTGCATATATGCGCATGCCCTACCGTACCGGACCCTAGTATATCTCCTGAGTGGTCTTTTGGTCCGTTCTGCCTGCTCGTTTCGCTGTTATGCTAATTTCTCCTCTTCGTCCTTAATTTTTGCACACCAGTGTATAATAAATTTTCGCCACTGCATGACATCTTGTGCGTACGGGATGTAATTTGATGTCTTTCTTTAATGCAAATAGCAGATTTTTATCTTCCTCTTATCAGATACTGTGGTTTACATTAAGCGCAACACCGATAAGCATAAAATCTCCCGAAATCATCTGGAGACAGTCTGATACTAAGAGAAATAAGAACAGTTACAAAACTTCCCAAAATGAAACTTGGATGGATACGAGGTCCTATCAAAGAGTTCCGAGGCTAGGTCGATATACAAAGTACTTACGCTACTTAAGTCTGGCTATGACCTCCCTCAAAGTAGCTTCCTTGGGCAGCGATACACCGCTGCCAGCGGTTTTGCCACTGTTGGAACGCTCCCTGGAAGTCCTGTTTGCGAATCGTGTCAAGCACCGTCTGCGATTCGCGCTGGACTTCGTCCACGGTTTCAAAACGGCTACCCTTGAGCTACACCTTCATCTTCGGGAACAGAAAGAAGTCGCAGGGGGTCAAATCCGGCTAGTAAGGTGGGTGAGGAAGGGTAGTCATGCTTTTGCGACTGCAAAACTGGCGTGTTGCTAACGCTCTGTGAGCTGTTGCATTGTCGTGATGGAGCAGGAAATCACCCTTGCGCCACATTTCAGATCGTTTGCGGCGAATGTCCTCCATAAGACGACGCGGAACATCGCAGTAAAAGAGGGCGGTGACGGTCTGGCCTTGGGGGACGAATTCATGGTGCACAACGCCCCGAATGTCGAAGAACATGATGATCATGCTTTTAGTTGCGCTCCGGACCTGTCGGGCCTTCTTCGGTCGTGGAGATGCCGGGCTCTTCTATTGCGACGACTGTTATTTGGTTTCCGGGTCGTAACCGTAAACCCAAGTCTCATCCCCAGTGATGACCCGCGACAGGAACGTTGGTTCATTCACCTCCTGCTGAGGAAGATCTTGACAGAGTTCGACACGGAGCGCCTTCTTTTCTGCTTTCAGAATATTTGGCACAAACTTTGCAGCAATGCGGTGCATGTTCAAAACCGAAGTCAGAATTTCTTGCACTGTTTCGTATGACACATTGACTATGGTAGAAATGTCTTGAATGGTTCTCCGACGATCCTCATGCACCAGGTCCCTACTTTTGTTCCCACTTTCGAGGGTTTTGCTCGTGGACGGTCGCCCTGACCTCTCGTTGCCTTCCAGTGCCGGTCTGCCGCTCTTGAAGCGCGAGTGCCACTCGAAACACCTCGTACGGCTCATTGTTTCATTGTCGCAACATTTCATGCGTCTCCGTTCCCGTTTTGTTGAGTTTGACGCAGAATTTGATGTTCGCTCGCTGCTGTAGTTTGCAGATCATACCGAAATCGCTGCTGTGTTCTGCACATGGTCACCAAATATCATGTAGCCCAGCTCCCGTTGTTCACAGAACAACGCCCCTCGGCACAATGACTCATGAAGGTCACTGCCCTCGACCGCTGCTCGCGCATCCGCGTATTGCCATCTGTTGGCGCGCTACGTACCTAGTCTGGAACTTTTTGATCGCACTACGAATTTATTTTTGCAGAACTTAGAAGGTGGTTTCTGTCACATTGTCAGCTTTTCGTTCGTATTTAACTCTACCTCTTCAGCACGCTATTCATTTCTGTTATTCTTCCGGTCTGTTATTTACACTGCAGAAGCAAAACATTGTGGTCAACAAATAGCATTGTTTAATCCTTCTGTGAGAGGCCACGGAGGGATTACACAATAGTATTGGGGCCTTTGCCAACGTCCCACCAGAGCCATAACCCCACGGCGATGCCACTCGGCGGGTTTTGCGAACCGAAACTCTCTGATGACAGATTCCACATCTACCACTGAAACAAAATGCCGTTCCTGTTGGAAATGGGCCGTGAAGCGAAACAGGAGGTGGTCGGATGGGGCAAGGTCTGGACGGTATGGAGGATGGGGTAGGATCTTTATCCCTCCAATTCCTGTTGTTTCCGGTGGGCCATGCTGGAGGTATTATTCACTTGGGGCGTTACGCACTTGCAAGAACCACGGATTCCTGTTTGATGAGCACTCGGTATACTTGACGCAGAGCATCGTGGCCCCGATGCAATTCTTTGGCATAGAGGTTCCACAGTTTGATCATCTGGCACGAATTCCCAATGCAGAGGACACTCACGATTCCACCAAATGCACAGAATGAGTTTTCCCTCAAAACACCATTTTTGCACTACTGTCTGTGCTTCCTGGCGTGACCTCAGCTATTAGGTCCCAGTGATAGGATAACATAGGAATATTCACTTGTCATCACGTGTAAAGATACGACGCCAAAAACTATCGTCCTGGGGATTTGACAGTAATGTGCGAACAAAAGCGACTCCTTTTGGGGTACTAATTCATTCGATGACACCAGGAGGAAAAACCAAGCTGGTGCAGGTGACGAATGATGGCTTGTCTTCGAAAGTGGTACCTCCAACATTAAAATGACGGAACTATATTTTTGCAGTGCTGCTGTCTGGAGATGGGTCGGAAATGACGTAACTGTTACTTTGTCAGCGTTACTGAAAAATCTCTATTACAGTTACGACCGGAGACAAAAAGTAACAGTTTCAAAGTCACTGATAAGAATGTCTCCGTTAGCCGTGTCCGAGCAATGCTTGGAGTTTGTTTTTTTTCATTTCATTTATTCATTTTTCAGTTGCCACCTATTATAATTCAAAATACAAACAATATAATTAATTACAAAAAATGTAGCAACCAGGAGGAGGAGGGAAAAGGCCGTAAGGCCTGACATAGCCCTCCCACCCCTAGTACTAAAAAAAAAGAAAGGATACGAACAACAAATAACAATACAAAAGACAAGTCAAAGGCACATTTAATATAACTGAAAGATTAAATAAATACGTAAGTGTATATAGATGCGGGATGTAAGGTCAGGTGATGCGTAACATCACAGCCTCTCCTTGACAAATGTCAACCCCGCCTTCTCGTGGTGCATCCTGTTCCCACTAAAGGGGCTCTGACGACCGCAAATAGCGGTATAACTATACCATCGGGATCAGAGGAAATGCTATCCCACACTCACCAACCCGCTTGGCCAGCGTGGTGAGTTATGGCCAAACACCTCCAAAATGACTCTACAACTTAAATCTTGGCCCTCAGTCTCCGGCAGCTGGAATGTACCTGGCCAAGGCAGCGGCCAGTGCGACATGAAGGCAGAGGGTGCTAAGAATCCCCGGAGGACCGGACTAGGCTGCCATTTGATGCTGACCTTGGCTACCTACAACGGACGCTCCCTCTCTTCTGATTCAAGGCTTCTTGAATTGGAAGAGGAACTACAAAGGATCAAGTGGGACATCGTCGGGCTGAGTGAGGTAAGGAGAAAAGGAGAAGATCTCATTGAACTGAAAAGTGGACATCTCTTCTATTATCGTGGGACAGATACTGGCAGAACTAGTGGTGTTGGATTTATAATAAACAAGAAACTGAAGGATAAAGTGGTAGAAGTTGAAAGTTCCTCTGACAGAGCTGCACGACTCGTTATCCAACTATCGAGAAGATACCAGGCTCAGATTATTCAAACTTATGCACCCACCACAAGTCATCCTGAAGAAGAAATTGAAGAATTTTATGAGGAAATTCGTCATCTAAATAATAAAGGTAAGCAGCACTTGAAGATAATTATGGGAGATTTCAATGCAAAAATAGGGCACCGGCAACAGTATGAAACTTCAGTAGGTAAATTCGGTCACGGCAACAGAAACCGGCGTGGAAATACTCTCGTTGAGTTTGCAGAGGCAGAAGGATTTTTCATCTTGAATTCCTTTTTCAAGAAAAAGCCACACAGGAAATGGACATGGAGACATCCAATTGGGACGACAAGTGAAATTGATTTTATTATGTGTAACAAAAAATTCGTCATCGAAGACTGCAGTGTGCTAAACAAGTTCAACACAGGTAGTGACCATAGATTGGTGAGATGTAAGATGCACCTCAACACTAAACTGGAACGTGGCAAGCTCATAAGACAAACAAAATGTATTGACATAACCAACCTTAAAAAACACCATAATACTTTCAAGTTGGAACTGAAGAACAGATTCTCTGCTTTAGAAGGCCTAACATCGGAAGAAGTGAATATTTCGGAAGTTAACAGAAAAGTAACCAAAGCTCTTATGGAAACAGCAACAAAATTAGCTGGGTCTAAGAACAAGTTGCATGTAAACAAATTATCAGGAAAAACCAAAATGTTGATGCAAAAAAGAAGAGAGATGAGGACAACTAAAGAAGATGTGACTTCCAAAGTGGAATATATAGAGCTATGCAAGACAGCACGAAAAAGTATCACTGAAGACGTAAGGAAATTCAACTGTGAGCTAGTGAGGAAAGCAATTGAAAACAACCAAAGCCTAAAGATAGCAAAGGGACATCTCAGTAAGGGAAGAAAACAGATTATGGCTCTGAGAAAAGAAGATGGTTCTATAACAAGAAATAGAGGCGAAATTTTGACAAGAGTGAAAGATTTCTACTCCAAATTATATGAAAGGGATGATACATGTACTCCAGACATCATGAAAGGTACCAGAGTTCTTCCAGTCCTCCCAGCAGAAGTTGCTCATGCAATCAAGAACATGAAGCGGGGGAAAGCTCCAGGAGAAGATGGAATTACTATAGACATCATACAAGAAGCAAGTTTAGAAATTGAAACAGTACTCGCCCAAATTTTCACTCGATGCCTTAATGAAGGGAAGATTCCTGAGGATTGGAACAATGCTACAATGATCCTGCTACATAAAAAAGGTGACATTGAGGATCTCAGGAACTACAGACCTATCAGCCTCCTATCAGTGGTTTATAAAATCTTCACTAAAGTTCTTTCACACCGCTTGAAGGTAACACTGGACATGGCTCAACCGAGAGAACAAGCTGGATTCAGGAGTGGCTACAGCACAATAGATCATATCCACGTACTGAGAGAACTAATTGAAAGAGCGAGGGAATATGAACTTCCATTGTGCATGGCTTTTATCGATTATGAAAAAGCCTTTGATTCGGTGAAACCATCAGCAGTTACCACGGCTCTGAAATCCTGCGGTATTGAAGATGCATACATTAATATTATTAATAACATCTATGAAAATGCAAGTGCAAAGATTCGGCTGTTTGAAAATACAACACACATAAAAATTGGAAAGGGAGTGAGACAAGGTGACACCATATCTCCGAAGCTCTTTAATGCCACATTGGAAAATGTCTTTCAATCACTGAACTGGGAAAACAAAGGGATAAAGATTAATGGAGATTATCTAACCCACCTTCGTTTTGCTGATGACGTAGTCATTTTTGCAACTACCCCATCAGAGCTGCAGAGTATGATCCAGGAACTTGCTGACAAGAGTAAAGAAGTGGGATTAAAAATGAACTTTCAGAAGACAAAAGTGATGTTCAATGCTTTTACAAGAAATGAAGATTTATCGATTGATGGAGAAAAACTGGAGATAACAGATACGTATGTTTATCTTGGACAGCAGATATCAAGTGAGGGTCACATTGATGAAGAAATTAATCGGCGTACAAAACTTGCCTGGAGAGCTTTTGGAAGAAACAGCATAATTTTCAAGAGCAATATGCCATTATGTCTTAAAAGAAAAGTGTTTGATCAATGCATCCTTCCAGTGCTTACGTATGGTGCAGAGACGTGGACCTTAACTAAAAGAGACATACAAAGGCTGCAGACAACTCAAAGCAGCATGCAGAGGTGCATGCTTGGTATAACCAGGAGAGATAAGAAGAGGAACTCGTGGATCCGAAAAATGACGAGGTGGAAGACATCATGATCAGAGTTAAATCCCTGAAATGGCAATGGGCTGGACATACTGCCAGAAGGACAGACCATAGATGGACAGCCGAAATTTTAGATTGGATACCAAGGGACAGGAAAAGACCCAGAAAAAGACCACATGGGAGATGGGTGGATGAAATTCGTAAATATGCGGGAGTGACATGGAGGAGACTGGCACAAGACAGACCGTTGTGGAGGAAACTTGGGGAGACCTTCTTCCAGCAGTGGATTGATAATGGTTGACAATGATGATGATGATGATATAGATGCAAGGTCTATTCATAAGCCGTGAAATCAATCCAGCGACCAGATCAGGTCAACTCAGCACTAATTGAGAGACTTGTTAATAAGGTGATGCTTGAATTTTTTTTTTAAATAGGTCAAAATTGTTAATAGATTTTATGTCATAAGGCAATGAGTTCCAAAGTTTTGGATCCGAATAATTGATATCCATTTTAGTTGTTTCTGTCCGAGGGAAATTAGGTATGAGTGTTGATCGATTCCTGGTTTCATAAGTATGAGTACGAATATTTAATGATATTAAGTCATGGTATAAATCATTTTTAATTCTTCTGAACATTATTTTACCAAGATTATAGTCAAATAATTGTTTTATTGTAAGTATATTATATTTATTGGGATTTACTTCTGACCTGAAGGTAAAATCAGGTATAGAATAATTAAGAATTTTTAGGTCTATTAATCTTATATATGTATTCTGTAATACCTGTATTTTTTTAAGTTATATTGTGTTGTTTAAATCAAGGTTACCATGACACCATGCCGTTTCTGTTGAAACATGTCGTGCCAGCTTTCTACAGAAGAAACCGGTTTTTCGTCCTCGTCTCTTCACGACGAGCCTCTAGGAATGGGCGTGAACAACAATAAAGTCTTAATGCTCTTCAGCGTTCAACATAATAGAATGTCTGACGCCAAGCGCAGAAAAATAAGTGAAATGTGGAATTGTTTCACCCTCGTTGATGAAAATTTTGCTTCGTGTAATATTTGTAAGCGAAAGCTTTCTTCCAAAAGTTCGACTCGCCGTTCCGTTACCGCTTCGTCATCCCCGTCGCAAAACGTGATTTTGTCACTGATACTGGTATGACGGTGACTCGCAATCCCCTTACAGCTCTGTCATCCCTGTTGTAAACAGTGATTTTGTCACAGTTTAAAGTCACCGTTACTTCCGTGGAACTATCACCGTGACAGAAAAATCACTGGTAAGCCTACCTCTCCTGCTGTCCACTGTTTCCTCACCTTCAACTGCACGAATTTCTTTCCCTCCTACTCCTGCGTTTCACCCTTTTCTCTAATAATGACGAAGTAGCACCTGAATAGCACGTTTATTGACACTAATCCTTTATTCACCTGATAACGCAACGTGGCTCCTTGCCCAATGCACGTCATCACGGTACCCAGTACACGCTGGCGGGCATTACGCAGAGGAAGGGAAGCCCAACATTACCTGTATCCCAAAACGGAGTTAACGTTTGACTCACTCTGGTACGACAGACAGCAAATACATAGTGCGATCAAAAAGTTCCGAGACTAGGTACGTAGCGCACCAGTAGATGGCAGTTCGCGGATGCGCGAGCATCGGTCGAGGGCAGTGACCTTAATGAGTCATCGTGCCGAGTGGCGTCGTTCTGTGAACATCGGGAGCTGCCCTGCACAATATTTGGTGACCACGTGCAAAACACAGCTGCGATATTGGTATAGTCGGCAAGCTAGAGCAGCGAGCGAACATCAAATTCTGCGTCAAACTCGGGCAATCAGGAACTGAGACGCATGAAATATTGCAGCAGGCTTTGACAGGCTGGGGACGAGTCTAGGGTCCACGGGTACGACCAGGAAACCAATGAACAGTCGTCGCAGTGGAAGAACCTGGCCTCTCCACGACAGAAGAATGCTCGACAGGTCCGGAGCGCAACCAAAAGCATGCTCATCGTGTTCTTCGACAGTCGTGGAGTTGTGCACCGTGAATTCGTCCTCCAGGGCGAGACCGTCACCGCCCTTTTTTACTGCGATGTTCTGGGGCCTCTTAGGGAGAACATTCGCCGCAAACGACCTAAAATGTGGCGCAGGGATGATTTCCTGCCCCATCACGACAATGCAGCAGCTCACCGCAGCAGCATGAGTACCCTTCCTCACCCACCTTACTCGCCGGATTTGTCCCACTGGGCTTGTATATAAATATGGGGCATTACTTTCTGAATACCCTCTGTACATACGAGAAAAATATTTAACATTTGTTTCTAATTTTATGCCGTGGGTAACGTTTTTTTAGCTTACACAGTAGTTTGGGGTACTTCTCTTTATTCGGCCTATGTTGAAATATTGAATTTCAACAATAAGTAAACATTTTAACCCTGAATTTCATGTCCTTTCAATCACAGTAACCAAGTTTCAGTCTAAACTTCTCTTTTATTGGAGAAGAGGATCGATCACACACACTTTGTGGTAAAGCTTTTCGATTTTCGCATAATCAGAGAAGGACCCCAGTTTTTTTTTAGCAGTACTTCGCTTTGCGTACCGAGAGGAAATACTTCTTAACCCTTTAACCGACTGGAACGAATTAACTCGGGATGAGAAAAATTGACTGAAATCAACTCGAACGAATACATATGTTCGCTGTTTGAGAAGTGCGCTGAACGAGGCTGGACCGAGTGCTGAACGTGCTCGTCAGAAAGCGTTGCTTTCCCGTTAGTTTCTTTATTCATTGTGGTCATTTAAGGGATGATTGACACTAATCGTTTTTGACTCATTGCCTGCTGAAAGGGCTATAACAATAGCGACAAACCTAAGAAAGGAGAGAGAAGATGTCCGAGTCATTAGTTTCTATCCAGTGGCATGACGTCCGTATCAGGGGCACTAGCCTTTCCCAATCATTCCTTGGTAGAGGGGGACTAGCCCATCCCCATCTTTCCATAGATTGGAAGTGTTTTAGAGAAGACAATACCTTATCATAAGTCTCGGGTTTATGGCCGATACTGTTGAGATAAGAAAATGAAGGAATTCTTTAGAAGTAGCTTTCGTAAAACCCGGCTGCTATGTGAACATTTCTGTTTGAGGAGCGCAGAACATTTTGGGTACTATTTGGCTCAGGTACATCGGCCACTTAAAGGGTTAAAATACACCAATGAGCCATTGCACTATGACCATCTATTTAATAAGCTGTAGAACGGCCTTTAGCATGCAAGACAGTACCCACTCGGCGATGAGATTCCTATTGCAGGTTATCTGTCGCCACCCGATGAGGCGGCGATAGGTATCCTGGGGAATCTGGTACCATAATGTCAACAGCAGGTCCTCCAGTTACCGCACATTTCTGGTGGTGGTGATTTAGCTCTAACCAGCTTTTCCTTGTCAAACCACAAATGTTCGATAGGGTTCATGTCAGGTGAATTTGGAGGCCAGGGAATTAACAGAAGGTCACCACAATGTTCCCCGTACCGCTCAATATGGCACGTCGCATTATTCTGTTGGTAATGGCCATCACCAACATGGATCACAGTTGCCATGAATGGGTGAACTTGGTCCGCAGTGATATTCAGATACCTGACAGCTGTCAGGGATTGCGCTATTGGGATAATGGGACCTAAAGCGCCCCAAGAAAACAAGCATAACACCGGCGTCGCAGGCTTGTTTCCGTCTAACAGTGCATCCAGGTGCCATAGCATCCGTTAGTAATCGGCGTATCCGCGCTCGGCCGTCTACGTGATGCACCAGGAATCTTGATTCATCAGACCAGGCTACTTTCTTCCAATCATCCATGGTCCCATTTCGATGATCTTGGGCTAATTTCATGCGTTGTTGGCGATGACGTACAGTGAACATGGGAAATAGGCTAGGTCTTCGGTTACGCAGGCCCATGCGCAGAAGGCTACGATGAACTGTGTTCTGTGACACATTGCCCTGATCACCACTGTTGTAACTGCGGGAGAGTTTTGGCACTGTGGCTCTGTGGTCGCTGTGAACAATGCGCGACAGCCTTCGCTCCCCTCTGAAATCAATGACCTGCGGACGACACACGGCTAAACGACGGTTCGTTGTTTGGTCATCTGTGCACCACTTTTGATACGTACTCACTAAAGTGGCATGCGAACAACCCACATGCCGCGCCGTTTCCTAAATCGTAATTCCGCGAGGCCGTGCCATCACAATTTGAGCTTTATCAGATTCCGATAAATCGACAGCTTTTCCCATTCTGACTCCGAACACTCTACTAACCGAAAGCCGGTCTTTGGGTTGCTGCTCTGTGAACTTTACCTGCGCCACCGTTCGGTCTCCAGGGGCGCTCATTTTTCTAGGTTGGGGGTGGTCATAATGTAATGACTCATCTGTCCAACGCCGAGTTCATTCTGGTGAGTCAAGAATCAGGGACAAAGTTTTTCATGGATAGATTAAATGTTGTTGTTTTTTTATGAATAAAACCTTGGCTTACCTTTTACAGCGTCATCTTTTACTTCCCTGACAGAACCTAGTTTAAAAAAGCAAGAAAAAAAAGCTAGTTACATAGCGGCATGAGAATGTAAGAATCAGTTAATTTTCAGAACTTTTCATATAAAAGATCAAATAAGGCATGCTACAATTCTCCTACAAATAAATCACGAAATTAATTTCAAAACAAATGGTCACCGCATACACGCATACGTATGTACACGTGTCACATAACATGAGTAAAAGTCCGCCATTGTTCAGGACACTCCCACGGTGTTTTGCCTGCGATAAATCGTAAACCGTTTCATTTGGAGACGATACTGTCTTACTTTTTCGAGAAGATGCTGTATTCGCTCTAAATATCAAAATTGATATTGTAAACAATGAAACATTGGCTAGCAATTAATGATTTATCTATAAACATTAGTGGATAGACTGCGATTCTTGCCATAAAGTATCACTGCATGAATATTTTTCATTTATCTGCGGTTTCGTAAGCATTGATCGAGATGATTGCATAAAATATTTTAGAATCTGCACTTCCATGTCATTGCAGCTTATTCTCGCATTTCATTCTCCCATCGCCGCCCTGGTGGCACAGTGGTTTAAGCGCTGGCTTCTGAACCATTCGTCCGAGATGGATCCGGGTTCGAATTCCGGTGAGGCATGGATGTTGCGTTTGTCTTAAGACACTGGCTCTCTCTCGGTTACCTGGAGCTAATGACCCTAAATTAGGGGCGGGAGACTGCTTGTAGCACATTGAGTTGCTCACGGTGGTCGTTAAACCTCCAACAAAGGAAAAACAGAACATACACCCATCTTCATTGTGGTCTTCTGGGTCTTTTCCTATTACTTGGTATCCAGTCTATATGTGTCGTCCAATGGGTAGACGGGTGATGCTGCAGTTTCCACCGAAACGATGGTGGAGCTGTAGTAACCACACATTTAGGAGGAATGAAGCGTGCGAAGCATTTAGTTGGTACAACGCGTTGGATGTGAGTGATATGAAAGGAATGTAAACGACCCACGGACACCTCCAAGCGGGCGAAACGAACCATGATTCAATTTTCGACAAAAGATGGAAGCAAATCGACAAAAATCTTGCGACGCATGCCGGTGGTTTACGGAAATGCGTGCCTTGCACGCAGTTCGATCTTGAAATAGTGCAAAGAATTTCAGAGTGGACGTGAAAACATTATGGATCTGCCAAGACCTGGCCAAGCACACGCCTCATCACACCTAACACAATCGCAACAGTGAACGAACTGGTGAAGGTTAACCGCAGAAAAACAAACAGATAGCAGCTGCAATAGGCATCAGCAGGGTCTCAGATGGTACAATCCTCCAACACGAACTGGGTATTCAAAAATGTGTGCCCAGTGGGTTCCAAAGCACCTGGCAAAGGATCTATAAACTTATCGGCCGATGGGACACCTGTCTAAATTTTGGGGGTTCCAACATTTAGGCAGGTGTACCATCAGCATCCGTGTGTTATGTACACTATATTGACAAAAGTCACCTGACACTTAGAAGAGAAACACAACATGGCCTTTATTGACATACATTAGCACGGTGTCGTTTCACCTTTGGCCTTAATGCATGCACTGACCCTTCGAGACATGCTTTCGACAAGGTTTTGGAACACAGCGATAGGTATGCGCTTCCATTCGGTACATAATGCTGCCGCTAACTGTTGCCTAGTAGTAAGCCTTGGTTCCAAACTTCTTATGCGGAGCTCTAATTCATCCCATAGATGCTCTATGGGACTAAGATCAGAGCTCTGTGCTGGCCAGTCCACACACGATACGGAATTATCGTCAAACCACGCCGTAACAATCCTTACTTTATA
Source organism: Macrothele yani (assembly GCA_039090855.1). Classification (NCBI taxonomy): domain Eukaryota; kingdom Metazoa; phylum Arthropoda; class Arachnida; order Araneae; family Macrothelidae; genus Macrothele; species Macrothele yani. Next base: position 158,852,469 of record CM077010.1, read on the forward strand.
ACTAGGTGCATTATCCTTCTGGTACCAACAAGGCTCGGTTCAATAGTAATGCCACAGAGTTGTTAGGGCATAATTGTCGAGAATATCGAGGTAGACGTGCTGGTTAACAGGTTTGCCCACGATAACCAATCGGCCCGGACCATAGCACGAAAAACACATTCACACGATTACACTGCCAGCTCCAAACTTGACTGTGGGAACAGTACACTGTGGTAAATAGCGCCCCCCCCCCCCCCGGCTGCTGCCATACCCATACACGGCCATCAGACTGGTGGATCGTGTATCTGGATTCAACAGTCCATAGGACCCGTTTCCATTGATCTACGATCCACGATAAATGTTCTTTACACCATGCTAAACGACGAGTAGCATTCCGAGAGGAGATGAAAGGCTTATGATCAGCCGCACGACCACGGTAACCCATAGAATGAAGTTCTCTGCGAATGATACGTGCACTTACCAAGGTTCTAGCATTTTTACTCACCTGTACAGTGAGTTCTTGTGGAGTATTCCGTCGACTAACTGTAACGACTCTCCTGAGGCTTGGATGTCCTCTATCACTGATTTTCTTTGGTCTGCCGGTACGTTTTGCTGCTTCAGGCCCTCCATGTGTCTCCTACTTATTCAGTACATCCAAAACGGTTGACTTGGGTATGTTTAAACGCCTTTTGATTTCTCTTATGGACAACCCACTTATATAACACCCAACAATCTTTCCTTTCTGAAAGTAAGTTCTCTCCCGTCGAGACATTTTCACTCAACATCACAGTGCGATATGATCGCGGTCAGATGCAGGCTGGTTTTCATACCGTTAGCAGCCGTGTCGTGCATCTTAACAACACAGCGGATCCATTAATTTGCTTTTGAAGGGGTGCCCGGGGAAGTTTGTCAATATAGTGTATATACATATTTACCTAAGCACGTATTCTCATGTTGTAATAAAGTGCACTTAACTCCAACAGCTAGTTTATGTTTCATTTGGATGACGCTATGGTATTTCAGTTGTTCAGCGGTTGTCAGTTCTTAAGTATTACCATAATCCAATGCTGGACGTAGGTCACCCCAAGACTCTACCATAACTCTGTCTTAAGAATTCTCTTCCGTGTCATTCTGGCTACTTTCCAATTTCATCCACCCATCTGCTTTTTTCTAGGTCTATATGCTATCGTTTGGTATTCAATCTACTATTTCAGTTCTCCAAAGGGCATTCGTCCTTCTAGAAAAATATCATCACTACGAACTACCCGGAATCTACTGCAGAATCAAGTTCTTCCGAAATACCTCATAGCCAGAGCGATCTTGAGCATTTCACATTCACGCCAATTAAGCATGCTTCAGAATTTCATCCACCCGTTTCAAACATGGGCTTCTTCTAAGGGTGTTTCTCTGCCCTTTGGTATCCAATCTAGAATTTAAGTTGTTCAATAGAGGTCAGTTCTTCTAGAAATATATCATCTCCATCGACAGTTCACAATGCACTACTGGATAAAGGTCTCCCAAAGTCTCCTCCACAACTCTCTGTCTTGTACAACTCTCTACTATGTTATTCCAGCATGATTTCGAATTTTGTCCACTCCTCTATCTCGTGGCCTTCTTTCGGGTTTTTTCGTGTCCCATAGCATTAAGTCTAGTACACTACTGCAAAAAAAAAAAAAAAGAAAAGAAAAGAGCACCCCGAGAAAGTCGTTCCATCCTGATGAAACCCCGCATGCAATTACCTTACGGCCAAATATGCAAATGATTAAAAAACAACGACTAGTGACTAAACAGTGGTCCCCCACAGCGAATGGAAACCGCGCATCGAGGAGGATGTGTCAACAGCAAAGCTTGCACGCAGGGACAATTGTCCTCCATGAACAGTGAGGATGCCTCGACGTCTGATCTGTTCACAATATGAGCAGTTGAGAGAGTTTAAAAGAAGACGTATATTTGGGCTGAGAGATGCCGATTGGTCAAGTCGCTGTGTCGCCAGGCATTCGTTTTGGAGCGATGCGACAATCGGACGATGTTGTCACCAATGAGTCGAGGAGGACACAACCCAGCGAAACGCGGGCAGTGCACGGCCGAGGGCAACGACAGAACGCGAGGATCGAGCGACTGTGAGACCCTCACGAAAAGAACCGAATTCGTCCCTCTCAACTATTCGTGGCCATGTTGCGTCGTCTAAAGGTACGGAAGTGGCCATCCGTGGCCATGTTGCGTCGTCTAAAGGTACGGAAGTGGCCATCCGTGGCCATGTTGAGTCGTCTACAGGTACGGAAGTGGCCATCCGTGGCCATGTTGCGTCGTCTACAGGTACGGAAGTGGCCATCCGTGGCAATATTGCGTCGTCTACAGGTACGGAAGTGGCCATCCGTGGCCATGTTGCTTCATCTACAGGTACGGAAGTGGCCATCCGTGGTCATGTTGCGTCGTCTACAGGTACGGAAGTGGCCAGACAACTTGCGACACGGGGATTACAGTCGGGCTGGCCACTCCGCGGCCTACCACTGACCAGCGAGCATCACCGGCACCTGTTGCAGTAGCATCGGGCATGATCAACGTGGGATCGTGTCCAGTGGCGTCGTGTTGTCTTCGGTGATGAGAAACGGCTTGCACTTGGCGCCGATGACCAGCGCATACGTTTCTGAAGATGAGCCGACCAGCGCACAGATCCTGTCTCTACCGCGAAACGGCACATCTCTCGCACACTGGGAGGGACTATCTGGATATCCATTTCCTATGATAGTCGGACAACCTTGGTAGTCCTCCGTACCACCCTCATGGATCAACGGTACGTCGACAACATTCTACGACCTGTCGTGTTGCCATTCTTGTCGCAGCATCACCGAGCTATTTTTCAACAGGATAATGCCTGGTCAAACACGGCACCGCTGTCCCGGGCCAGCCTCCGCAATGTCGACACGCTTCGATGGCCTGCCCGATCGCCCGACCTTTCAGCGATCGAACATGTTTGGAATACGATGCGACGCCACTTACGCCCATCCTGGAATGTTGGCGAACTGGCCCGCGATTTAGCCACCATCTGGAATGCTATACTTTAGGACAGTATGCGTGAACTTCATGCGTCTATGTCACACCAAATAACCGCTTGTATCCGAACCAGAGTTGGCGCTACAACATACTGAGTTGTTCTACTCGTGTAGCTGTTTTATCCGAATAAATGGCCCAACTGGGCAGTAATTTCCTTTCTTATATCAGGTGTGCAACTCATTTCTCGGCTCCTAACCGCAAGCTATCATAGAACGTAGGCAAATGCAAATAGCTGTGTGCGATAATGGCTGATTGCAGCGCCATCTAATAGCTTTCCAGGCAACCGTAACCGCTCACAGCTGTAGTGACAGAAGGAACGAAAGTTGACGGTGAAAGCAATGTCGTTCGAGAAGCAACATTTGAGGCACTGCCTCCTGTTCGCGTTTCGGCTGAAAAAAGTGCCGCGGAAGCCCAGCAAATGACCTGTGCTGCTTTGGGTGAAGCTGGTGTGTCCTACAGTACGTGTAAGAAGTGGTTTCAGCGGTTTAAGCAGGGAAATGTCGATCTCTGGGATGCAGAACGTCCGGGACAGCCACAGAAAGGTGACGATGAGGAACTGGAACACCTGTTGGACGCGGACCACTGTCGCACACCGTCAGAGCTCGCCTAGGAACTCTGAGTAACACGGCAATCCATTGCAAAGGGCCTGCACAAGCTTGGACGGATTCACGAGGAGGGCCGTTGGGTGCCCCACCAACTCACAGCTGCGAACAAGTCTAGGGGCTACGATGTTGATGTGTCCTTGCTCTCCAGATTCAAAAAAAAGGATTTCCTCCACAAGATTTTAACCTGTGATGAGAAATGGATCCTCTACGATAATATTAAGTGGCGCAAATCATGGGTTTATCCAGGTCAATCTACCACCAGTACCGCCAAACCGAATATCAACGCCAGGAAGTTGTTGCTGTGCATATGGTGGGATCAGCGCGGTGTCGTACACTATGAGTTGCTCAAACCTAGTGAAACGATCAATGCTGAGCGTTATTGTCAGCAAGTCATTCGTGTGAGTGACGCACTGGAGGCGAAAAGGCCATACACCGGCAAGGGCAGAAGGTCGGTCCTGCTGCTTCAGAATAACGCGCTTCCTCACACCGGAAAACGACTTTAAACACGATCACCGACCTGGGATGGGAGATTTTGTCCCACCCGGCGTATTCTCCGGACTTTGCCCCGTCGGATTATCACCTCTTTTGCTCCCTGCGACATCACCTGAGTGATACGCACTTCACTTGTGTCGAGGAGGTCCACACAAGTATTGATGACTTTATCAAATCGAAACAGCCCTCTTTTTTCCGCAGTGGCATTCGGCAGCTCCTGATCGATGACTCAAATGTATCCAACACGACAGGGATAATTTCCCTGATTAGGTACGTATTCGATTTGCTATATATATTGCTGTCAACATGTCGTGCCTGTGGCCGAGAATTAAGTTGCACACTTAATACATGTACATCGCACATACCAATTTTCATCTGGATTGGATCATTCCTTCTGGGTGCTTTGTTGTTTTCAGCAAAGAGTGCATTTCAATTGCCCATCGTAAGTCAGTTCTTTGACAAATATGCCCAAACAATGTAAACTCCCATACATTGCACGTTTTATGCAATACCTATTCCTGAAGCTATGTCTAAGATAAAAAGGTAATACAATCAGTATGCCAAACCAACCCGCTAGTGGTGTACGTCGAATCCCATATTACTGTAACGTAACTTATTTTACTTATATGTCAGAACTTCTGTAACGTATACTCTAGATTCAGTTTCTTTTTGATTTTACTATCTCTTGTTATTTTATTTTCCTATGCAAATTATCTTCTCACTTAACGAGATATTGTTTCTCCCGCTGAATTATATGTGGCAACGAGTGTAAGTCATGACGTGGTGGTATGCAGTATATATATAGGCGCGCTCAAGAGACCAGAGAGCTTCGTTTTATATGTGATAGATTCTTACTGATTATTGATATGCGCTTTATCTACTTTTCTACGATATTACGATAGTACGAAATTTCGGGCTATCAGTAGTTGTGTTATTTTGGAGTGTGTATTTGAGTAATACCAGGAGCTCCCCAATAAAAGGTTAAAAGTGAGTACGTTTACTTAGTTCATTTTATTGTCAGACCTCTGTCTGGACGTTAAGTCTATTCCATTGAGTGTTTACGTTAAGTTCAGGGAATATTGTGTTTACCGCTCTAATAAGGAGCCTTCAAGGTACTAATGTACTAAAACCGAAGTTATATTACTGATATTCAAGATAATGAGGAACGCTGAGTAAAAATAAATTCCATATTCTTGGAATTTATTGCACGTGCGTGTCTTACCTAAACAAACTCTAGCACTTTGAAGATTAAGCACACTTTAGTTACGTCAAGTAACCTTTCAATAACCCTAACGTGACTTAACGCAAGCTTTCCTGCACTACACGTCCAGCCGGAGAATTCTATTCATTATACTTCTTATTCGGGTCTGATAGAGTCTGGATAAAATACTTGCTAGTTCACGCCATAAAAGTTTTAACTCAATTTCTACTCTGATAGTAACAAATGCAAAAAACATTTGTGCATCCTGAAGAAAAGGTGAAGACCAATAAAAAAAACTAAATTCATGTTTATCGATGCTTACTTCAGATTTGTCCAAAAACAATTTTTGCAGTTTGTTGTAAAACTAAAGGAATATTAGGGCAAAAATAAGTATATATTTTGGAAAAATGTCTCTTAGAATTGGTTGAAGATGTACGGAAAATTATTTCTTCAGTCCAACGAAAAAATTATTTTTCTACTTCAGGTTGCACAAATGTCATACACGCAATTTGACAGAGGTCAAGGCGGATAAAAAAAATAAAAAATGCATATTATTTTCAGAAATACATGTGCTTATTTTTGTTTCAAGGGATTTTAATCATGGTGACTGTTGCACTTGAATGAACAAGAGCATCCTGTTCCATAACTATTTTTGTTCATAACTACTTTGTTCTGGATGCTTCTAAATTTCCACCTACATGATTATCACTTAAAATTATAGGTTAAATCTAAGTTTTTACATAAACACGTATTTCGAAAACGCCAGAATAACCGAAATAGGTGAAAAAGAGTAAAAATTAAAAACACGCTCATCGCTGAAATACGCAGAAATTTCCAAGGACAACCTGAAAAAGCAGCCTGTATATATCCATAATAGAGCTGCTTCCTAGAATTACGGAGGTGGAATTATGACTTGATATTTGCAAAGACGTCCATGAACCTGTTCCACGAAACCGGACGGCCCTGGTGTTTCAGCGTGTCCCACAAATTAACCAGGTTTTTATGCTTGCAAATTCAGACACCCGTCGTCTTGACAAAGCGGTGAACGTGAAGAGTGAGAGATTTCGCCCGATTGCAAAAGATGACCGTCATCACATCACTTTCACTTTTGCGGAAGCTACTCAAGGTGTTGTTCTCAAAGAAACCCAGGGCCACGCAGGCGTACATTAAATTCGTTTCCCACATCACGACTTTTATCAGCAGTAACATCCCTACAACTGCGATGGTCAGCAAGTTAAAAACACTCACGCAAAAGCACACTAATGAAGCTGTGCAAATATTAGACGCTGCTCAAATCGTGGGATGAAAAAAAAAACGCATTACGTCAGCAATTTTTCCTGCGCTGCTAGAGCTTAAGGACAACACATCGAGACTAAGTGAAGTTTCAAGTTTCACTTGTGCAACTGAAATTGTTAATTCTCCGAATCTCGTTATCTTCATTCCCTACCAGTTCCACCTACCACTCCATACTGTCAAAGAAAAGATAATAATAGAGTTGCGAGGTCACAAAACGATTAGCAAAAGTAAATCCGAAATGTTTGCATCTGCTTTCAGTGTGTTTGCAATCAAACATGAAATAGGGAAAACGCAACAGAAAGTTTTCAGAGGCACGAAAATGCGTGTCTTCGAATGCCTTAGAATCATTTATTTAATTCTGAACATAAAAGAGACGTACAGGGTGTCCACAAATTCGCTTTACAACTTTGCACATTTCTTACGGACACCCTGTACTATGTAAGTTCAATATATTGTTGTATAGTATACTGCAAATATCAATGTTTTAATAGACGCTATCGTTTTTTGTTATAGGTTCCTCACTGAAGTAGCAGGTGCTGTTCTATGAAAATGTGGTCCCCACAAGAGAGCGCGCAGTGCGTCGCTGGGTTCATCGGAACAAAATCCATTATACAAACGCAACGATATTTCCGGGCTAAGTATGGGAAAACCCCTCCATCTCATCCTAGTATCCACCATAACCGCCGACGAACATCGAATGAAGACATCGAACGCGTCCGTGATTCATTTTCACGAAGCCCGAAGAAGTACATTCGTTACGCTGCCAGAGAACTACAAATGCCCAGGTCCACGGTACACAGGATGCTTCATAGACACCTACGCTTATATGCATACAAAGTGCAACTGTTACAAGCACTTGAGGCAAACGATAGACCACGACGAAAGTAATTCGCAGTAACGATGCTGGATAGACTGAGTGAAGATCCCGAATTTTTCACACATGTTTGTTTTACGGATGAGGCAACTTTTCATGTCTCTGTGCAGTTAGACAGACACAATGTCAGATTTAGGGGTCTAAAAGTTCTCATGCGTTTTCGGAACTTGCGAGAGACAGTCCTAATGTGGACGTGTGGTGCGGTGTTGTGCGTAACAGAGTCTTTGGACCATTTTTCTTCAGTGAGAAAACAGTGATAGCAGATGTTTACCTGGATGTTTTGCGTGAGTATGTTGTGCCACAGTTGGAGGACCTTCAACCAAGCGTGATATTCCAACAGAAGGGTGCGCCACAGTTGGAGGACCTTCAACCAAGCGTGATATTCCAACAGAAGGGTGCGCCACCACATTGGGGACGGCACGTTCGGGACTTTTTAAACACAACATTCCCTGGGAGGTGGATTGGACGGGATGGTCCAATTTCATGGCTACTCCGTTCCCCCGACGTCACACCTCTGGACTGATCTTTTGTCCAATACACGATATCTGAAGGATATCGTGTATTGGACAAATGTGCAGGACATCGATGTCCTGAAATCGAGGATCAACAATGCCATTTCGACCATTACTGAGGACATGCTGCAGCGCACATGGCTGGAACTGGAGTTTCGGCTAGATGTTTTACGCGCAACAAATGGTGCGCATATTGAGCTTTTGTAATGAGGTAGAAAGAAACTTAAGTAAGAGTCTTAAGTAAGAGACTTAAGTAAAAACATAAGTAAGAGTCTTTGCTCTTACTTATGTGCTCAACCACATTTTTCTATCTCACACAGTGCATTCGTAATAAATGCGCAAAGTTATAAAAAGACTTTGTGGACACTCTGAATATACTACACCAAAGAGCCAAAATATTATAATCACGTGCCTAGCATCATGCTGGTCCTTAACGTGCAGCCCAAAACAGCTGTTACTCAGCGAGACACGCACGCTTGGGGATTTCTGAATGTGTCTTGTGGTATCTGGTACCAATACGTTACCAGCAGATCTTTTAACTCTTGTAAGTTACGAGTTTGAGCCGCAGGAAATCCGAGTGCCGCCCCAAAATAGCTGTTACTCGGCGAGTAATGGACGCTACAAGATTTCTAAAGGTGTCTTGTGGTATCTGATACCAACACGTTACCAGCAGATCTTTCAACTCTTGTAAGTTACGAGGTTGGGCCGCCAGAAATACGAGTGCGGCCCCAAAATAGCAGTTACTCGGCGAGTAATGGACGCTACAAGATTTCTAAAGGTGTCTTGTGGTATCTGGTACCAGCACGTTACCAGCAGATCTTTTAACTCTTGTAAGTTACAAGGTTGAGCCGCCGGAAATACGAGTGGCACCCCAAAATAGCTGTTGCTCGGCGAGTAATGGACGCTACAAGATTTCTAAAGGTGTCTTGTGGTATCTGGTACCAGCACGTTACCAGCAGATCTTTTAACTCTTGTAAGTTACGAGGTTGAGCCGCCGGAAATACGAGTGGCACCCCAAAATAGCTGTTACTCGGCGAGTAATGGACGCTACAAGATTTCTAAAGGTGTCTTGTGGTATCTGGTACCAATACGTTACCAGCGGATCTTTTAACTCTTGTAAGTTACGAGGTTGAGCCGCCGGAAATACGAGTGGCACCCCAAAATAGCTGTTACTCGGCGAGTAATGGACGCTACAAGATTTCTAAAGGTGTCTTGTGGTATCTGGTACCAATACGTTACCAGCGGATCTTTTAACTCTTGTAAGTTACGAGGTTTCCTAAAAGAAAGCACTACTAGAAGGGACTTGCGTTGCCATGAAACGATGTACCTGATATGCAATGATGGAAATTACGGCATGGTAAAGGTCATAGTTTCCTTCACCTGGATGGCTGGATCCAGAGTTTCCCAGCAAAACTTTACCCAAAGCATTGCACTTCCTCCACTGGCTTGTTTTCATACCACGGTGAATACTGGTACCAACACTTTCCCAGGTAAACGACGCACATGTACCCGGCCTTCCACATGATACAACGGGAAACGAAATTCTTCGCATCAGACGGCTTTTTTTTTATCCCTGAGGGTCCAGTTTTAATGTTCGCGTGCCCATTGTAGGCGCTTTTGACGGTGAACAGAGGTTATTATAGGCACTCGGGGAAGCCCGGGGCTACGCAGATACACTTTCAGCAGGATTCCACGTGCAGTGAATTGTGACACATTATTTTCGTCACCAGCATTCAAATTACTGCCCAGTTGCGCCACAGTATCGTTTCTGTTGGCTTGTACCAAATAGGATAGCTTTCACACACACCCCTAGCATTGATGAGCAGTGGTCGGACCACACCTTCCCGGCAGTTCGTGACAGCCTACAGGACAGCCTGTCACGCTTCTGAACACCACTAATGCACGGCCAAGCACAGTTTTTGTCATTCTTCAACATACACTCATCATCATCATCATAAAAATCCGCGCACGAAGAAGGAGACGTCAGATTGAAATGAGATTTTAGTAGTGAGATGGTACATACCGAGGACAGAAGTGATTAAAATATCACAGCAGCAGGACGATTTCCCGCGGACATACGGTACACATTCCGGTCAGCGTTAGTACCGCGTCGGACCACCTCGTGCGCGGATGCATGCGGTAATACGGTCCTGCATGGAATTAAAGAGACGCCGCATGTTATCCTGGGACAGATTGGCCCACACTTCTTGCAACTGATGCTCTAAATCACGAACATTGGCACATGGAGAAAGCTGGCGTCTCATCCGGTGCCACACGTGCTCGAAAGACGAGAGATCAGACGAGCTGGCAGGCCACGGAAGCGTCGAAGCATGACGTACACAGTTCTGGGAAACCCAAGCCGAGTGCGGACGATCATAATCTTGTTGGAAAACGGCTCCGGCCTGTTCCGCCAGGAAAGGCAGCACATGGAGCCTCAGGACTTTCTGTACGTAGCGCTAGGCTGTCAACGTCCCTAGGATCACTGCGAGAGATGTCCAGCTGTCATACGCGATGGCTCTCTAGACCATCACGCCTGCAGTTCGGGATGCGTGCCGCTGTACAGTGAGGTTCGGATTGTTGCGCTCACCTGCTATAACGAAGTAAATTTCTCCGTCATTTCTGTCCACGCCAGGATTTGAACCCGGATCCACTCATTCCGGAATAAATCACTCTACCAATTGAGCTACGCGGACGTTTTATTCTGATTCCTATCTACCTTTATGTCGTGTGCGTCCTTCTGGCAGGTACGTCACATCTCCTGGTACGTTACACTGCGGCTCTTCACACTCTGACACGGTGGTCTACCGTTCCCATACAGAAGAGGGATTCGTCGATGATAACTATACGTCGCCAGTCCGGAGCATTCCACTTTGCTCGGCGCTGACACCAATGCAATCGACGCCGATGATGGTCAAGGGTAAATGGCAGAAAACGTAAAGGCCTTCGAGATTGCAGATTCGTCTCTTCCAGGCATCTGGAAATGGTTCTGGCGGACACAGGAGTCCCTTGTACAGCCGCCACATGTCTGGATATTGGACAAGGACGTCGTTGCGTCTGTGCGTGTCGCTCTCATGATCCCACGGTCCTCCTTGCTGGTGGTGTGTCTGGGTCGTCCGGAGTCAGTTCGTCGTGTCTGGGTGGCCTCCCGTATCCATTGCTCCCAACACGATCGTGTACTCTCCGACCGGTCCAAATGGCGGCCGATTCAGCCCGCCTGCTTCTCTCATCCCGATTATACGGCCTCGTTCAGGCTCCGTCAGTTTTCCGTACGCACATCTAAGACAGCTCCTCGGCATGTCTATCGCACAGGGATCTCACCTAACTCTTAACGTGCACTTCGGCACCAACGTGGAATCTCCGTATAAGCCCTAAGAATTGCGATTGCAGCGCCGATCTTGGACGTGCGGGTATGCGGAATCCGACAAAACCTTAATCATTTGCATGTCTGCCGTCCCCGTAGCTATTCGCTGAGTTTTGCGTTAATCACACGATTTTCTCTTGGTGCGCGGATTTTTATGGCAATGAGTGTATGTGGTAGGATGTTGGAAGTAATCGACGTCTTTTTGTTCAGCTATATCCCAGGTGACACGCTGATTACTTATATACTCTAATTCGACCAAGGCGGCGCAGTGGTCTAAGCGATAGCTTCTGATCATTCGTCCGAAAGGGATCCGGGTTCGAATCCCGTTGAGGCATGGATGTTGTGTTTGTCTTACGGCACTGGTTCTCTCCCTTCCCTGGAACCAGTGACCCTAAATTTGGGACGGGCGACTGCTTATAGCCCATTGAGTTGCTGACGGTGGTCGTTAAACCTCCAATAAAAAAAATTCGACCAATACTGAATATCTTACACGTGAGACCAACAGTGCATGGCTGCCGATCAAGTACTGCTGAAAATTACTGATATGGAAACATTAAGTGAGGGCCGATATGATTCAGCCATCACTTAATGGTCCATGTCTTGGCGAATTATTCTAGGCACATAATTATCTTGAGAAGTCTATTTTTAATTGCCTGCGTTTCGACATTCGCCAATTTTTTTTATCAATGACGAACTGAATGTGGAACATCTCCCAAATGTCATTCAAAGCTTTAAGCAGAGTGTAGTGTCTTTTTCTTCATGAATGAATTATACACTGCTGGACAATTGCTAAGGACGGATCATAAACGGCTATATAGCGCATAAAAAAGTAAGTGTGGTTGGATGCCAAGTGAAATAAAATAATGTCAGAATGCCAGGACATTACAAAAAAGACAATTTATTGTGCTCTGAAATCCAGAAGGCTTTGGAACGTGTTCAAGGGACAAACAGGCCATTTTGTGCAGAATACGTAAACGTGAAAAAAATGCAATTACCATCCGCAGGCGTTCCGGCGTACGATGTCAATACGGGATATGGCCACCATGGAGGGCTATGCAAGATTCCACACGTCGTGTCATGCTTTGCACAACGTTATCAAGCAGCTGTTGGGGTAATTTATCCCATTCCTCTGTCAGTGCACGGATGAGGGTGTCCTTGTTTATTGGAGGGCATTGGCGACCAGCAAGACTCCTCCCCAAAGCATCCCACACATTTTCAATGGGATTCAGATCTGGAGAACGTGCTGGCCATACGAGGCGTTGAATATCCTCGCTCTCAAGACACTCCTGGACAGCGACTGTTCGATAACATGTTGCGTTGTCGTCCATGAAAATGAATCTATCACCGACAGCACCACGGAACATGCGAACATGAGGTAGCAGAACATCATTAATGTATCGTTGGCCAGTCATAGTCCCAGTTGGAAGCACATAGAGGGACGTACGGCCATTGATCATGATACCAGCCCATACCATGACACTACATGTCGGATATCGGTCCCTTTCCTGTATGTTTGCTGGTAAATATGCAGTATCACTATCACGACAGATCAGTTGTCGTCGACAATCAGACGATAGACTGTCTCTACTCTCATCTGAGAAGAGGACAGCAGACCAGTAGTTATCAGTCCAATTGCGATGTTGATGGCACCATTGCAAACGGGCGGTACGGCGACGTCTGGACAATGGGATGCACACAACAGGACGGCGGGCGTATAGTCCTGCTTCATGCAAACGTCTGGCGAGTTTTTCGGGAGATCCGCTTGCCAGTAGCAGCCATAAACTGATTTGCTACCTCACTAGCTGAGCTGCGCCGGTGTCGTTTTGTTGATAGCACTATGTACCGATCTTCTGCAGGTGTCGTACTGCAAACACGACCTCCCCCGTGACGTTTGCTACACTCTCCATTTGTTTGAAATGATTTCCAAAGCCTTGAAACAACACTGTAGCTGACGTCGAACTCCCTGGCAACATCTGTTATTTTTCGCCCTTCTTCAATCTTGCCAATAATACGGCCACGCGTAAAATCATCTAGGTGATGTCGGGAAGACATACTGAAAATTGCAAGTTCGTCAATTGATTTTTTCCCTTTCAACTTTGCGTTTGAACAACAACGGTCAATACGCGTCAAATCCTTTATATCTCTTATCAGCGCTATGACGTAACGAACAAGTTCGGCAATCCAAAATTTGCATACGCACAACACGTCTTACTGTATCCCGCACTTATGCTAATTGCCACATTTTCCTGCCTTCCATTTTATGGTTGCTATCGTTGCTATTGTCATCCGTCCTTAGCAATTGTCCGGCAGTGTATAATGCAGAGATTATCCCAGAATACGACTAGATTACCTGCAAGAGAATGCATGACAGATTGGTTCATGTCGCAGGCTACTGATTTCTCGCGCTGTTGGGTCTGGAATTTAGTCCCGAGGATAGACATGGAGGTTGTGCATGAAATTCCTAAGCTGCACTATCTGCGACTCTAAAATTAGGAGGATGCTATTGCTTTTGGCCTTAGATACTCATTGGGATCGTTAAACACTCCCAATGAAAAAAAAATGCATTGGTGTGTATTTTTCAGGGCAAAAAAAAAAAAAAAAAAATGCGTACTGAACTATAGGCATGGAGTAGTTGGTTAATCTCATGCCAATTGGTGGGCAAAAGTTGGGGGTTCGATTCCCCGTCGCCGTCCTCCAAATTCTAGGATTTTCCCTTTAAGAAACGTATGAATGAGTCTCGAAAATTGGCCATTGAGACGTTTCTGATAGTTGTCTTTAAGGCTCTCATTTGAATGAGTGTAAGAGAAATTCAGTCCTATAACTGCAATGTAAATTCGTTTGTACACATTTTCTCGAAGACTATTACTTCGTATTGTTTGAAATTTTGAGCACAAATAAGAACGATCTATATCTAATATGTGCCATAGTGATTAGTCCAAAAAGAACTATTAGAATTTGTTTTCTAAATTCAATTTATCTGACTCGAAAGTATTCCGATTTGGGAGCTAGATGGCACGATAAGTTAGCTTGGCAGTTGTTCTGTCTGGAAAAAAGTAAATCTCTCATTTCTGTCTGATTTTTTTTAATTATCTAGGCCAAATAGAAATAATTAAATGGGGAGAAAAGTGAGACTGGAATCTTGACTTCCATAAATCACCTTAAATCCTACTGTACGTTCAGTTTTTGAAGAGAAAATATGTACATTAGCAGAGAACTCCTGAAATTTGAGCTATAGAAACACCGCCTACCTACTAAGTTCCATCCCCGAATAACGTCATTTGGTTAAAACGTAACAGCGCATATTTTGTCTTTTCATTGTGGAGCCAACGAGAGACCGCTTACATTCTGAATATGGCGAGTTCTGCAGTGATTCGTTGACTCCAACTTCTGCGACTGTCCCTCAAGACGCAAAAGCCACACCCAAGGAGTGATTTTTTGCGCCATCTATCGCAGAAGATTAACCCTAACACTCATTCAAAGACAGCCTTAAGATACAGTATGTGCTCTCCCCTGCATTGGGCTGGCCACGCAGTCTGATATATTCCCGGGTAAGAATTGTGACGTACTACAGAAGTGAAAACATGTGTCAAGATGACAAATCTGCAGCGAGACATTTTGTGCGCGTGGCTCAGATTTTCATTTTGGACTCTTTAAGAGCGACTTACTCCAGACGACAAATCTGCAGCGAGACATTCTGTCCGCGTATCTCAGTTGGGAGAGCGACTTACTCCTGAGTAAGGGGACTCGGACAAACTTGTGTTTTGACAAAATCACAATGAGACTGCAGATTCATTTGGTGAAAATGGATCTTGAAAATCTATTATACATAATAAAATGTCATATGAAAAAGGAGAATGTGTTTTGAAGTAAGATGTCTACATATATTTTTACCGCAATCAGTGTTGGCTTTTAATAATTGAATGGTTAAGGCTCTACGAGACCCGCCATCTTGTATTGTGCCTTCTCTTGTTAACCAACGGGCAAGCGTATTTCACAAATTGCTCGGGCAATTTTGCACATTTTGGAACAATGTTTGTGGCTAACGCAAGCTATATGATAAATAAAGAGTTCCCTGGTTTCAGATTTTAATTTTGGACTCATTAAGTATTTTTTATTAATTAATAAAACTATGGAAGACGCCTTGGTACGACTTTTGCTGCAGATAAAAAATGAAGGGAAAGGTCAATAAAAATTCCGAAACCAGGGAACTCTTTATTTATCATATATCTTACGTTAGCCACAAACGGTGTTCCAAAATGTGCAAAATTGCCCGAGCAATTTGTGAAATACGCTTGCCCGTTGGTTAACAAGAGAAGGCAGCAATACAAGATGGCGGGTCTCGTAGAGCCTTAAGTTCAAGAGCATTACTGTTTTGAAAGCGTCCATTCAGAGATTTGTTGAAATCCCTACACTAGCTCTACGCAATAACATCTGCTAATAGTTCAAGCTCACTGTTTTGAAGGTCAGTGTTCTAAAGACCTCTAGTTTCGGGGAAGAGTTAGTTTTCCAGCATGTAGAGGGTCGAACTACGTCCTTGAGAACCGGGTGACCACGTGTAACTTACGCTGACTTATTTACGTGATATGGTGTAACATTCTTAACTAACCCACTTTTTTTCCATAGGTACAGCAGCTTATGAGAGAGCTATCCAATTCAGGATGCTGCTGACGCAAGAAGTTTTTAAAATTTCCTCATTTCAGTCAACGTTGTTTAGAAAGGATTCTATAAATAAAAGTGTCACACAGTTCGTTCTCTTAAATCTTCTTTAATCGCTTCCTTGTTTAAAATTCATGACAGCAGCGTCTATACAAAAGCACAGCTTGTTTACATTGGACAAGGTAAACAGAATCTCTGCAAGTACAGGAGCACGCAATCGAGGGTTTTTTTAATATTTTTTCTTGTGATAAAAAATAAATTGCAGACAGCTTTAAGTCTTCGTGAACATACACGATAAGGAAATAAACACTTATCCAAACCTACTGTTCTACTTTCAGACTTTGGCACAAACACGTGTCGTTTCCCAAACGCTTAGAAATCTCATCCAGATAAAGAAATGATCAAAAGAAGATTTGATTTCCGAGTAGATGTCTACTCATATAGGACTAACGAATCCAGTGCATTTCTGATGCCTTCATTTATAATACGATCTGTACTAGAAACCCACTTCGTACCTTCATGATAATAATAAAAAAAAATTCTTGAGATTGTAGAAACACAAGTCTGTCCGTGACGCCGATCGAAACCGCGCCTCCTCACTCCGGAGTAAGTTGCTCTCCCAACTAAGCTACACGGACCGAATGTATCACTACAGCTTTGTAGCCTTGTCACGTGGTCTGTGGTCCGTCACAAGGTTCATGAGCCATTTTCAGTGATTCCTTTCGAGAATTAATAAACCATATTCCTGAATCAACCTTTTCCATTAAATGACGGAAAAGCCCTGAATTTCATGGATGTTTCGTACGTGATTTGACAGCAGAATGAAAAAACGAAAATTCACGTATGAAGAAAAAGCGAAAATTTGCCGTTTCTAGGAGGTGTTATCGGAAGATCTTGAATTTTCAGGAAACGTTTCCGTGATTCCGTTCATATACTCACGGGAAAATTCTTTTCCCAGTTGTTCTGTATCTATATGATGGAAAAGTACCTTTAATATGAGCGGTTCGCATGAAAACGTGAAGTTTGATTAACCATTGAATTTGAATCGTCTGTTGGGGAACCTGATTTTAGCGAGACCGGATATTGTGAATAGCATATCGCATGATATTGAGATTATTACGGGTATTCCTTTCCCCCTTCTCCCATTTGTTGCACCTGCAACAAATGGGGTATATAGCTTGTTCCAAAACTGAGAAGGTTTTTATAAAAATACTACATTCAACCTTGGCACGAATCTCCAAAAAGCGGTAGTTGTTGTAGTAGCCATATCAGTCGGCCACACCTGTTTTCCACGCATGTGTTCTCGATAGTACGCAGTTTAATAAGTGTTGTTTCTTGAACCCCTAACAAGTGTTTTTACGCTGTGAGTTTTCCAATAAATGGGTGTGAAAGATGAACAAACATGCGCCATTAAACTTTGCTGTCGACTTAAGAAGTCTCTAAAAGGGACTTTTTTTTTTTTTTTTTTTTGATTGGAGATTTAACGACCACCGTGAGCAACTCAATGGGCTATAAGCAGTCGCCCGTTCCTAATTTAGGGTCACTAGTTCCAGGGAAGGGAGAGAGCCAGTGCCGTAAGACAAACACAACATCCATGCCTGACCGGGATTCGAACCCGGACCCCTTACGGACGAATGATCAGAGGCCAGCGCCTTAGACCACTGCGCCACCGGGGCGGCAAAAAAAAAAAAAGGGGGCTTTCCGTCTTATACGCGAGGCTTATAAAGATAAGAAAATAAAAAAATTACAGATGTCATAAAGAATTTATGGATGGTCGTAAGTCGGCGGATTTTAATTGCGCATGGAGGAAGACTTCCAACGAGTATTACACAGGTAAACATCAATACAATAGGTGTTATTATAAGGAAAGACAGACACATATCAATTAGAGATATCGAAGATATGGTTCACATTTCAAAATCATCAATGCACAGAACTTTTTACCGAGCATTTAGGCATGAAACAAGTTTGTTCAACTTGGGTTCCCCATTTCTTGAAAATGCTGTCGCTTCTTATTTGGGGAAAATGAACATTAAGTTGATGCCCCAACCTCCATATAATCCAGATTTGTTACCATGTGACTTCTGGTTGTTCCCATTTTAAAAAGGCATTACGGTGACGAGAATTTGAAACTGATCAACAACCTATTACAGCTGTGCAGTGGTGCTTCAAATGTTTTTCAGAAAAATTCCAAAGACATTCCAAAAGTGGGAGGAACTTTTTTTTTTTTTTAATGAAGGTTTAACGACCACCGTGAGCAACTCAATAGGCTATAAGCAATCTCCCGTCCCTAATTTAGGGTCACTGGTTCCAGGGAAGGGAGAGGGCCAGTGCCGTAAGACAAACACAACATCCATGCCTCAACGGCATTCGAACCCGGACCCATTTCAGACGAATGATCAGAAGCCATTGCTTAGATCACTGTGCTACCGGGGTGGCTGGAGAAACGCTGATACACCTATATTGGATGCTATGGGAAGTATTTCGAAAACGATGACCACTTTCTTGGTAATTAAGGTACGCATATTTTTTTCTTTACAAAAATATTCTCAGTTGTTTTGGGACAACCTTAGTATACTGTGTTACCGTAAGGATCCGGCTACTTGAAGTGTCGTACGGGTGGCTGTATGATGTCTATATATATATGTCTGTGTACACCCTTAACACAAAAGCTATTATAGCTATCAAGAGTAAATTTTATATTTAGGAGTTCTGTGAAATAATACCACTGATATGAAGTAGTACATTTCGACTTTTCTTAAGCATAATTGGATGTCATTGTCACATTGTCAGTTTTAAAATAATATCGAGCTCCAGAATATTCTCTTGCTTGGAAAAATCATGATAAAAACGTGTGTAATTTGTGGCAAGCCCTCCTACAGAGAAAATTAAATTATGAACCTATTCAGAAAAATTAGGACAAGCTGCCAACGGTAACCGATAACTTGGGTACAGTTGGCAAGTTTTGAGCGAAGCTATTGCAAAATCTAAGCTCATTAAGGCGTCTATTATAACAAATTCGAAAAAACGAACGCGTAAAATTTATGGCTTCCAGAACAAAAGTACGAAACATTCTAAAAACAAAATGCCTAAAATCTATCATGAACTATTTTCCTTCACAAATTCATGTTAGTTGTGATCAGGTTGCATCTAAACAAAGCGGAAATACACACAGCAATCGAGAACCACGTTTTTCATTTTGTATGACGAAAGACACACACACACACACACACACACACACACACACACACAAACTTGCTTTTATTGTTATAGATTAAGCAAGCGTTGAGCTAACAGACGGAGTCTTTCCATTTCTTCGTTTTTCAATTCAAACGATTTTTTTAAATTAATGTTAGTGAGCCGACTTTCGTCAAACGGTTCAAGTAAAAGGCCATCTGGTTTTAATTAAAATTCCTCAATGACACGGAATTTCGTAAATTGGAAGGCGTCTAAACCTGACCATGGACGATGTCCAACCGCATGTCAAAAATCACGGTGATCGGATGTGTCATGTCGTAGCTATGCCCGAACAACTAATTTCCCCGAGTCTCGTATATAGAGCGGATTTTTTCAATTATTATTAAAATTGGCCAGTTTTTTTAATGGGCATTATTTTTATACGACACGACCAATCACCATGATACCAACTCCATGTCACTCACCATGTCCTTAACTTTTTCTGTGGCAAGTGTCACTGCGATCAGCTGAATATATCTGCAGGAGATAGGTAACAAACGATCCCTTCTCAAAACCCGGGAAACCCCCTAAAATGGAAGTTTTTGGACGATTATTCCTCAATGACATGGAATTTTGGGAATCGGAAGGCGTCTGAATCTGACCATGGACGATGTCCAATCGCATGCAAAAAATCACGGTGATCGGATGTGCCATCTCGTACATATGGCCGAACAACTAATTGTTTCGAGTCTTGAAAAAAGAGCTCCGCTCAATAAAAAGCTCCTTCAGAAAATAAAATGACTAACCCGCATTCATAGCAAAATAATATTCAACCTTCGTGCACGTAATTCCAGTCCTCTTTGTTCCTGTCTGAAACATGAGCTGGCCGCCCCGGTGGCGCAGTGGTCTAAGCGATGGCCTCTGATCATTCGTCCGAAAGGGGTCCGGGTTCGAATCCCGGTGAGGCATGGATGTTGTGTTTGTCTTACGGCACTGGCTCTCTCCCTTCCCTGGAACCAGTGACCCTAAATTAGGGACGGGCGACTGCTTATAGCCCATTGAGTTGCTCGCGGTGGTCGTTAAACCTTCAATCAAAAAAAAAATAATAATAAAAAATAAAAAAAAAACTTGAGCTGGCGCTAAGAGTCTTGCTAGCTCAGTTAGTAGCGCTCCATGCTCGCGTGCAAACGTCTGCGGGCTTAATACCCACCACAGGGCTCGATCTCTATCGTTTCTACCTTAAACGTCAGAAGGCGCTAAGTCTCTTGTCATTCAGTTAGCAGGGATAATTGCTTGTGTTCAAACCATTGCGGACTCGATCCCCCACCGCAGACAAGGGGAAGGATTCTTTTACTCCGTAAGTCAGAGAAATATCCTGTTATGCGACTGGTGCACTTCGTCTAAGAGAAGAAGTGGGAGTTGATTCTTATAGGAATTCAAAAGGTCAAAAATCTAAAATTTTGGGAAACTCGACAAGTTTCTAAATAAAAACGAAACAATCCGAAACTGGCATTTCCGTCAAAGTATAGGAATCAGTGACAATGGAAAACCTATCAAAATACTAGTTTTGGTAATTAGAAACACTTTTCAAAACGGAAATTTCGTTAAAAGTCGAGGACCTGCTGACAACTTTACTTCACGAGGAATTTTCGGTGAATTCCCATCACTTATTTTTTAGAGTGAAATTAAAATTTTATGATTAATACAATGAGTGATTACGTATGTGCATGGTAGTTAAAGCAAAATACTGGAATAAAAATAATTTCAATTAAAAGAAAGATTCGTAAGTTACTAGATAAGAGAAACAAATAAAAAAAAATCAATCTTGGAAAGCAAATATAAACTGCTCAGAACAAACACACCAACACTCGTGTTCACGCAAAGTGTAGAATGGCAACTGGGAGTGTAGGAAATGCAACGGTACATGCAAAAGTTTGGGTTATGCACTGTTGCCACGTATCACATAGGCGCAAGCAAGATGCATGAGAGACAAATGAACTTCTATGCAGTCAGTGTGACTTAACAGTGCGCGTCTGTGAACGCTAATGTTAGACTAAGGACAATGCAGAAGTGTCATTTCACTGCCGAAGAACTCAATAGGGCCAATGGAATGCTGTACTCCTGGCCACGGATAAGTAGATGTTACAGCAACTCTTCCTCCATCACAAAATGTGATAACTAGGCTCTATGAGGGTTATGGGGAGCTAGGCGATGCCGCAACTGAAACAGAAGTAGTCGTCCGAGGACAACTACGTCCCGTCGAGATTGGCATTTCACAATAAACGCTCACAGAAAGCTCACAATTTGTAGCCGCTGCATTCGAGATGCTCTGAAATGTACACTAGTGTCGCGTTTTGATCAAGTGATCCGTTATCGACTGCACCAGGAAGGTCTACGGTCGAGACGTCCACTGATCTTTCTGGTGCAGTCTGTTTGTCCCATAGAACTTTTCTTCACAGGATCGCTGATAATGGAGGATATTTTATGTATAGCACTATTCACGACAAATGCTGCTACAATTGTGCGTGAAAAGTCCAGAAGAACTGATGCTCGACATCTATCATTCCACGTTCAATATCTCTCAGATCATTCTTTTTGCCCAATCCGACACTCAGGCTAACCCTAACTGATGCTGTACAAGCACGTCTCTTTCTTTGGGATGTACCGACTACAGTGATCAACTCAATGGGCTATAAGCAATCTTCAATCTATTATTCAAGTCCTCTGGTTCTATGGAATTCGAAGCGCATCATCCATGCCTCAACCCAACTTAAGAGACTAGCCAGAAGCATGTGCCTCTGTCCACGGGTCCGGCAAAACTTCGGGAATCACACGGGCAAGCTCCAAAAATGTCTGAGACATCCGGGAACACGTATACGCGTGATAATCCTCGAAACCCCTAGAAACCCCACGAACTGGATGAGCGGAGACACTCGAGAATCTTGTGGGAGACAGATAGGCATTTTCATGTAGGACTTCCGTCAACAGAGAAGGTTTGGGCCCAAACCACCTACAGCGGGTCCGCCTTTTAGCGCAGAAACGGAAGGAGTGAGAGCAAGTCTAGCGACTTTCACAGAACAGTTTGTAAGTGAGAGAGGGCACAGTAGATGGCGCCACCATACAAGTACGATGTTGCTCATAGAGGGGTGAGAGAAAGTCAGTGGGGAGTAGGAATGGATACCCAATGTAACCGGGGTGTCCAACCCGGGGGCCGTCATTTAACGTACTCGTCCGATGCACGGTGGATATTCAGCGATTGTTAGCAAATCACACCATCTCTGGAAGATCAGCCCAGAATTGAACCTGGGGACCCTCCATTGTCAGTCTCACTAGCTAACCACTAAGCCATTCGCTGCTCGGCAATGGCACTCGGCGATCTGGTCTCATATTTATACCGCACTCATTGGTATACCGCTCACGTGCTGTAGTTCATATTTATACCGCTCACGTGCAGTATGTGCTGGAATGAGTCATCAATGGCTCATGACTCATTCTATGCTGGACTAGAATTTCAATGTCTAGCATACATTGAATTAGGCAAGGTTTCAAGCTTCATTTTAAATCCCAAAATTGCAGAACTATTTCATAAGGACTTACACTGAAGGGCAATTGAATTAGACAAAGCTGTCGTTATGCCAATGTGGCGCTGTGGGCGGCCCTGTAAACGGAAACGACATGACGTATGCAGTGATCCGACAATATAAGGAGTGATGCAACGGGAATCAGTAAGAGTCGGACGCAGTATGGGTAAGACGAAGGATCTAAGCGCATTTGATCGTGGGCAAATTGTCAGGGAACGAACGAATGGGTCACTCCATCTCGGAAGTCGTGCAGGCACTGGGATTTTCACGAGCCACTGTGTCACGGGTGCACCGTGAGTACATCGAATCCGGTAAAACCATCCCTGCAAGGGACAACTACCGTCGACAACAGCGTGTGGATGAGCGTGGTCATTGTCGGCTATAGCTTGCATTGTAACAGCGGATAGACGGCCACAGTGCAAGAAATCACTCGGCAATTTAACGATGGTGCACAAAAACGTGTAAGCAGCCACACCATCCAGAACCATCTCCTCGCTATTGGGTACAGAAGCCATCGTCCCACGAGGGTACCGCTGCTGACCGCACATCACAGGGTGCAAAGATTTGCATGGGAGCAGGAACATCGCCACTGGACCCTAGACATGTGGGAAAATGTTGCCTGGACTGATGAGTCGAGATTCACGTTGGTACATGCGGATGGAAGGATACGAGTACGGCACAAACCACATGAAACGATGGATCCTTCTTGCCAGCATGGTACTCTTCAAGCTGGTGGAGGTGGCATTCTCGTCTGGGGACTGTTTACGTGGACTAAAATGGAACCTCTGGTACGTGTGACATCGTCCCTCACAGGTCAACGTTACCGGGATATCCTGGACGACCATTTGCTCCCGTTTTTGGGTCTTCAACATCCCACTGGGGACCTCATCCTACAACAAGACAATGCACCATGCCAGCGCTCCCGAATTGTATCCGAGTTTGGATGAACACTCCGCCGACGTGACCTTGCTTCCTTGTCCAGCTAGGTCACCTGACCTCAATCCCATCGAGCACATCTGTGATGCCATCGAGAGAGATGTTCGAGGCTCTGACCCCCCTCCCCCTCCATCAAATCTTCGTGAACTGTGGGAGCTTGTTCAGTGGTTGTGTATCCGTATGGCTTCCCAACGCTTCCGGTGTGTTGTTCAGTCCATGCCGAGACGAATCGCCGTCGTCATCAGGGCGAAAGGTGGTGCTATACGTTACTAGACAGGTATCTCTAATTCAATTGCTCTTCATTGTATATCTCATACTAATACTTATACTAGAAACGATATCAGTGTCCTTTACCCTAGGAAAACACGTTACATTAAAAACAATACTAATACTCATCATACTAAGAAACAGTGCTGGTATTATTTCCACTAAAATATTACTATGATTTTGTGGTGAGAACCAATGCTTATTCTTCAACCTAAGGAACAATACTGGATTTTCTTAGAACAAAAAAAAAAAAAAAAAAAACACCCCAGTAAGTAGCAATGTTAACATTCTTTGGTTGGTTGGATTGAGTTTATTGGAATAATACACTGCTGGCCACCCAAAATGCAACACCAAGAAGGAAGCATCCGATTGGCCTGAAATTCGCAGCTTGCGTCGCCCGCGCGTGGACATGCGGACGATTAGCATTGCAAAGCATATGCAAATCATGTGTATCCGGCACGCCACCGAGAAGCACTATAAGAAGGGTGCATAGAAGGTGGGGTGTAAGTAGTGGAAGTGTGTTGTGCTGCCGGACCTGTGCGTGGGAAGCTTCCTGATGCCTCGTCGCAGAATACGGCAGTCATTCCAGCACGTTTCAGAGTTCGACAGAGGACGAATAGTGGCTTATCGCGACAGCGGTTTATCGTACCGAGACATCGGCGCCCATGTGGGTCGACATCCAGCCACAGTGAGGCGAGTATGGATTCGGTGGGTGCAAGAGAGACGGACGGACCGACGTGACGTGAACGATCGCTGCAGTCGCGGTACACCACCGATCGAGAGGATCGGCATGTCGTGCGACGGGCATTGACGGCTCGCACCGCCACATCACGAACGTTAGCGCAGAAATTAGGGTGTGTTGCGCAACAGCCTGTGTCAGCACGTACTGTTCGGCGTCGTCTGCAGGAGCGGAGACTTGTCGCAAGGCGCCCATTGCTCCGATTACCATTAACGTTGAACCACCGTCGAATGCAGCGGCAGTGAGCCGTTGAACGCCACATCCTGGACTACGCAATGGCACGGCATTGTATTCTCCGACGAATACCGCTTCTGCCTGGAATACCACGATGGTCGGATCCGCGTGTGGCGGCACCGCGGCGAGAGACTGTGTGACGCCTGCATAATGCATCGCCATACCGGTCCGTCGCCTGGCGTTATGGTTTGGGGCGCAATTGGATATGACACCCGCACACCTCTGGTACGCATCGCCGGTACACTCAACATCCACCGCTACATCTCCGACGTTTTGGAGCCTGTAGTCCTCCCTTACCTACAGGACCTGCCAGCGGCCACGTTTCAACAGGACAATGCGCGCCCGCACGTGGCACGCATCGTGCAACAATTCTTCCCAGCCCGCCAGGTGTCACTGCTGCCGTGGCCCGCCTGTTCTCCCGATATGTCGCCAATCGGACACGTTTGGTCGCTGTTCGGCAACCGAGTGGCCCGGCAAGCACCACACGCGGCTACGCCTGATGAACTGGGGAAACGTGTGGAAGCAGCCTGGACCGACATACCCCAAGCCCACATCGAAAGCCTCTTTCGTTCGGTGCCGCGGCGTGTAGCGGTCGTTATTGCCAGCCATGGGGGCCACACGAACTATTGATGTCTGCGTGTTCCGCAAGTCGCACGGGCCTGTAAGCTCAATCGTTTCATCTTTGTATCTGTTGTTATGTGTCCAGTAAATCTGGCTTTGCTATCTCGTGTCCTTCTTGGTCTTGCATTTTGGGTGGCCAGCAGTGTAGTTATATTCCTTAAAACTATGCTTTCTTCTTAAGATAGTCCTTCAGACTAGCTTACTGAGCTCCATACACCTCTAACAAATTGGGCATTTTCCGCTATTCATGTATTTGGACTTTGTTTCATCTCTTTAAAAAAGTCCTTCCTAGGATTTTCATTCCTTTGGGGTTTTTCCCAGCTCCGATGTTTGGACCACAAAAAGAGAAAAAAATTAACTGTCAGGTACGAAGCTCCTAAACACGACAGGGAGTCATTTTCTTTATTTTATCTGAAGCGGACATCAACACATTGCATCCTCCAAGCGCAACATGAATGCAACCATGCGTCCCATAATGAGGTGATATTTTGTGGCAAGGGGTGAAATAGGTCACTAACACCGAGGTCGCATTTGACGTCACTATTGTGATCTGCATGGTACTGACTGACAGCTTAATATACTTTCGGTTAGTACTATTTCTATGCAATTGTGTCCTCCGAATAATTAGTACAGTTAGATTTGATTTGTTGAGAACTGGAAATCCAAGGAGATAAGGGAGATGATTGAGGTGAATCAAATCCGCGATGTCCTGTTTCACAAAATGCATTTCCTTAGGATTGAATTCTTCTGTTGCAAACAGCTGGGGTAACCCTGACTAAATGAAAACAATAAGTGTTGAAAATAATAACAATGCAGGTAAAAACGAAACACAGTGTAATTAAAAAACTGACGAGGACATGTCTCTTCGAGCCTGACACTTGCACAACAAAGGGAAGGATTTTTTTTAATCAGATGATAGGTAACTAGTTTGTAAGCGTAGAACTCTAAATCCTCGCACAGCCAACAGTTCTTGTCAGCAGATGTTTTACTCTTACTTCTACCCCGTTGTAATCTTACATTACGATTTTCAGACTTCTGTATTCGTATATGCTTATATGCTTGGCTTTTATCGATTATTAAACGGCCTTTGATTGTGTAAAACCCTCAGCAGTTACAATGGCTTTGAAACCCTGCAGTACTGAAAATGCATACATTAATATTATTAATGACATCTTTGAAAATGCAAATGCAGAGATTCGGCTATCTGAGAATACAGCACCCAAAAAAAATTGGAAAGGGAGTGAGACAAGGTGACAATATATCTCCCAAACTCTTTAATGCCACATTGCAAAATGTCTTTCAATCACTGAACTGGGAAAACAAGATGTCTTTCAATCACTGAACTGGGAAAACAAGATTAATGGAGATTATCTAACTCATCTTCGTTTTGCTGATGACGTAATCATTTTTGCAACTACCCCATCAGAGCTGCAGAGTATGATCCAGGAACTAGCTGACATGAATAAAGCAGTGGGATTAAAAATGAACTTTCAGAAGACAAAAGTGATGTACAATGTATAACGAAGTAAATTTCTCAGTCATTTTTGGTCTACGCCGGGATTCGAACCCGGGTCCCCTCATTCCGGAATAAGTTGCTCTACCAATTGAGCTACGCAGACATGTATTCTGATTCCTATCTGCCTTTATGTCATGTGCGTCTTGCTGGCAGGTACGTCACATCTCCCCCTCCCGAAAGAGGGCCGGGGGCATGGCCCACGGATCAGCCGTGACCATGAATCGCTGCAGGCAGACAACCACTGTAGAACGTGCACTTGAGAACTC
This sequence comes from Macrothele yani, assembly GCA_039090855.1. NCBI lineage: Eukaryota > Metazoa > Arthropoda > Arachnida > Araneae > Macrothelidae > Macrothele > Macrothele yani. Next base: position 158,879,836 of record CM077010.1, read on the forward strand.
CCAGTCAATCTGGTGTGTGGAATGCAACGTCACACACATTTATTTTTCGAAGCACTGGAGAAGGGATTCTCTGATTTTTCCTATCTCGCGGTGTGGAAAGAACATCACACCATTGCGAGATTTTGAACGGTCGGGTCATCCGGGTAGTTCGGGCGCCATTATAACGAAGTAAATTTCTCCGCCATTTTCGGTCTACGCCGAGATTCGAACCCGGGTCCCCGCATTCCGGAATAAGTTGCTCTACCAATTGAGCTACGCAGACATGTATTCTGATTCCTATCTGCCTTTATGTCATGTGCGTCCTGCTGGCAGGTACGTCACAAATGGTGTTACAAGAAATGAAGATTTATCGATTGATGGAGAAAAGCTGGAGATAACCGATACCTACGTTTATCTTGGAGCCCAGATATCAAGTGAGGGTCACATTGATGAAGAAACCAGTCGGCGTATAAGACTTGCCTGAAGAGCGTTTGGAAGGAACAGTATAATTTTCAAGAGCAATACACCATTATGTCTTAAAAGAAAAGTGTTTGATCAATGCATCCTTCCTGTGCTTACGTATGGTGCAGAGACGTGGGCCTTAACTAAAAGAGACATACAAAGGCAGCTGACAACTCAAAGAAGCATGCAGAGGTACATGCTTGGTGTTACCATTAAAGATAAGAAGAGGAACTCGTGGATCAGAAAAATGACAAAGAGTGTAAGGCATCATGATCAGAGTAAAATCTCTGAAATGGAAATTGGCTGGACATATTGCCAGAAGGACAGACCACCGAAATTTTTGACAGGAAAAGACACAGAAGAAGACCACATGGGAGATGGGTAGATGAAATTCGAACGTATGCGAGAGTAAAATGGAGGAGACTGGCACAAGACAGACCGCTGTGGAAGAAACTTGGGGAGACCTTCATGTAGCAGTGGACTGATAATGGTTTACAATGATGATATGCTTAAAATATCACTGAGTGTGTGGGGGGAAATAAAAGTAAAAGAGTGGAAACAAATGCGACCTTGTGCAAGGGAGAATCTAGTTTATTGAAATTCTATTCACGCTGAAATCACACTGAGTACCGTCTGCGCATGATAAAAAGGTGATCTGCTAAAAACTAATGACTTGCTAAAACTTTATATGCAGACGTCACAGCTAAAAGGAATCACAATAAAAATACGTGCACACACACACACACACACACACACACACACACACACACACACACACACAAGACCTTTCGATCTCATTAGACCCATCCTCAGATGTAATGGCAATGGAAACACTATCAGGGTTACGATGTATAATATAAGTGATTTGCATGGGACGTCATAAGTGTACAATGCGCATGTTTGGCTGGTTTACTTTCATTGCAACCGAACGCTCAACAATCTTTACCATGCTGTTGTAAACATAATCAAATTAATGCAATGAAACGAGTTCTTGGATACAATGTTCTACCTGAAGTCAGTAGTACATGTACGTTTGTTATTTCCTCTCTAGCACCTGTCTCCAAGGGAGTGGGATGTTATACGGTAATTCGTCATTACAACATGTATTGGCTGCGTTGCGTATAAGTAAGCTTTCTGTAAAAATGACCTCGAACCTAGAACGGGGTGTAGCTAATACAGAAACCTCAATCCACGTTGGGTAATGCGTTACGGTATTTGTTAGGCACGAAAGAGCTGTACTTTGTGATCCAGATTTCACGTTAGATTTATGTTCCTCGATTCGTGTGTTAATTGAACGTGTAGTTGATCCTATATGTAACTTTTCTTCATGGGTGGTGTTCACTGGCTTCATGGAGATCGGATAAACACCGTACTTCATCAGTGATATGTAACTTGGCCTAATGACGTTATGAACACTCAGTTGTGCTACTGGTATAAATGCATAAATACCAGAGCTTGAAAATATATGTTGATCATTTATTTTCTTGAGGATGAAATGTTGGACGTTTCGAAAGATCTCGCACGTTTTTTTAAAGTATTAAAGTTTTAATTTGAAATAAGTTTTTAGTAATCGTTTTTTAGTAATGATCGTGCTCAGACGGTAAATCAAAACAACTTTTAATGGTTTTAAAGCATGATGTAAATCTATTCTATAAACTCAAATAGTCTTCTGAAGACGAAACGGGTAATCGGACGACGCTTAAAGCGATTGCAGCGCCATGGATGCCAAAGAAAAAAAAAGGTTTTGCCGTGCAAGCTCAAAATGGAACACTCTGGTTTGCTATCTGCCCCGAGTTTTGAGTCAGCGTGTTCTTAAATTTTATGTCGCTCTTTAAAATATCCCCCTTATCTAATTCATCGGTGTAGATTTCTAATTTTTCTATTGTATTTCGTAATACGAGAAATCCCCTGCTTCTAATTTGGGGTCACTGGCTCCAGGAAAGAGGCAGAACCAGCATCATCGGGCAAACACACTAAAATGGCTGATTCCAGACTTGAACATAGACTCAGTTCAGACGGTTGACCATGAAGTCGCTTTGCAGACCACTCGGTTTGGCCACCGTTCTATGCATCTTCAATATTTCAATCCCTGTTGTCTGCATTCTGTCACAGTCAATACTCTGTTGCACCATAGCTGCTAAATACTGTAGTCATAATCCCATCCAACAATTGGACTGTACTCTGCTTTTCCAGAGGACAACACACACACACACACACACACACACATTTCTTCTATTGGCGCTTCCCAGACATGGTGGTGTCCTAGTGTTCAGAAAAACGGCCTCCTGACTAATCTACTGAGTCGGCCCCGTGTTCGAGTTCCGGATGCAGCATGAGAGGAGTACTTGTCCTAAGGCTCTGGTATTGTCGTTTTCTTAGAATCAGTAGCCCTAAATTAGGAACGAGTGACACTTTATAGCCATAGATGCTCGTGGTTGTCGTTAACCAACGAATCATGAAGAAAAACAATAAATCATTTTCATTTCTAAGCTAGAAGTTACGTCATACTTTTGTTCGTCCACGCAAAAACTGAAGGAGACTGTGTCTTCCTAACTTTTGCTGATAACAATATCCACACAGATCTTTTTGCAAAGTCTAAGTAGCTCTTAATCTGTGATGATCGGTTCCAAATAAATGCTGTTTGCCTGAAAGTGTAGCATTCGCTTGTACTTTTCCAGAAGCCTCTTCGTAAATAATTTAAGCCCCGTCATAAGACATACTTTTGTTTCTGCATATTTTATTGATACAACGACTTTGATGAAAAGACGCACGATGGACATTATATGAACTGTATACTGATCACATATACTTATCATATACTGCATAATTTCCGTTGCAATTCCTTATGTAAATATTCTGCTTCGTTACAATAGCAAAGAAAACCATTTTTTCACACTAAGTGTTGTGATGTCATCTCATCCAAAATATTCTGACATGACGTCGTGTTACGCCATACGATAAAAGTCGTTTCAATAACTCCTCAGAAACAGGAAAACGTTACGTCACAAATATTCGCTCCATTTTGTCGCTCATAAACGACGTTTGAGGAACAAATGCATACATCTATGAACAATGAAATGACTTATTTTCTTTTAGTTCTTTAGCAGCTTTACATGGAGAATGGTAGGGGGTCAATATAACACGTACGTCAAGATGTCAATTTCCGATTATTTTGGCTTTCGCTATGACTATTAATAAAGCACAAGACCAATCTCTTAAGAGATTTGGTGTTTACCTATCTGAACCGATCTTTGGACATAGTCAGCTTTAGGTGGGGATTACCTCGAGGAAAGAACCACGAAAACTTTAAACTCGAACACATCGCATCAGGAAAATTACTTCCACAACATCAGCAAGGCACTTTCACTAATAATGCAGTTGCTGAATTAATTTAGTTACGTTCTCTGTTTTAAATCCGTCACTTTTGACTGGTTCAGGCGGCCAAATGTATAAATAGGATTTGAACAACACACACAGAATAAAAGTCAAGCATTCTTCATCTTGATTCACCTGAAGCGAAGTTAAATATATCATACAGTTGTGAAAACCCGTGCTCATAAATATAGGTGTACCAGGAAGAATACAAATTGGCATACCCTTTCTTTAGCTCATTAACTTAAACGTAAAACGCCATAATTAGAAGAATGCATCAATGAGACAAATCAATTGATTTGCGCTGAGCCAGTTATTTAAAGCAAAGTGTTATCAAGGGAAGAGGAAGTGGTTCAAGCAGAAGCGTCGATGACATGATAGTATTGAAGTAAATATCGAAATCATTTATCAAATCGTAGCGGTGACCTGACTAGTTGGAGCTCTTGAGGCACAGCTGGTTGTGAAACACAGTGAACCAATCGGGAATCAAGGCGCAAAAATAAGAAAATGAGTAATCAATACTAGAAGCCCTGCTTAACCACGCCCAGTACAACTTAATTTCCTAAAGCGAAGTTCAAAATTCAATTCACTCGAAGAAAAGTAGGCTCATGCAGGATTATGAACACAAGAAGAGCCACAGATAGTTTTCGTGAAGGAGTTTCACAAGCGAAATCACAATTTCCTAAGTAAATAAAATGGAACATTCGGTGAAAAAATAATTTAGTCATAAAAACTATAACTGAAGGATCAGCATAATTTTTGTCTACGTATTCCTTATTAATATATTTATACACCGATCAGCCAAAACACGTGTTACGCAACTAAGCGCGCGTGCAGTCAATCAGGAATCGTCACGTGCCAAGGTCGTTAATGATATGCTCGCATATAATCCCTGGGTCTCAGCTCTCTCGGTCAGAATCCCTGGGTCTCAGCTCTCTCGGTCAGGAGGGCCGCAGATGGCCTAGAGGTCAACATTCGTGACTGCCACGGAGAAACCTCAGGTTCGATGCAGGCGTCATACAGTCTCTTGCCGCGGTGCCGCCACACGCGGATCCGACCATCGTGGTGTTGCAGGCAGAAGCGGGATTCGTCGGAGAAGACAATGTCGTGCCATTCCTTAGTCCAGGCGCGGCGTTCAACGGCCCACTGCCGCCGCACACTCACCGGTGGTGTAACGTCAATGGTAATCGGAGCAATGGGCGCCGTGCGACAAGTCCCCTCTCCTGCAGACGACGTCGAACAGTACATGCTGACACAGGTTGTTGCGCAACACACCCTAATTCCTGCATTAACGTTCGTGATGTGGCGGTGCGAGCCGTCAATGCCCGAAGAACAACATGCCGGTCCTCTCGTTCGGTGGTGTGCCGCGGCTGCGGCAATCACTCACGTCGGTCCGTCCGTCCCTCCTGCACCCACCGAATCCATACTCGCCTCACTGTGGCTGGATGTCGTCCCACACGGGCGCCGATGTCTCAGTACGGTAAACCGCTGTCGCGATAAGCCACTATTCGTCTTCTGTCGAACTCCGAAACGTGCCGGAATGACTGCCAAATTTCTGCGACGAGGCATCAGGAAGCTTTCCACGCACAGGTCCGGCAGCACAACACACTTTAACTACTTACACCCCGCCTTCTGTGGACCCTTCTTATAGTGCTTCTCGGTGGCGTGCCGGGCGCACATGATTTGCATATGCCCTGCAATGCTAATCGTTTGCATGTCCTCTCGCGGGCGACGCATGCTGCGAATTTCAGGCCAATCAGATGCTTCCTTCTTGGTGTTGCATTTTGGGTGGCCAGCAGTGTAACTGAGTATCTATGAGACGAAATGGAACTATGCATTCGGGCCTGAAATACATCAGGTATTTCGTCCTGGAAAAACTTCTTGGAAAACCCAAAAATAGCTGGACATCCGTCTTAGAAAAACCAAGACTAAAGTTAACATGTTCACGATTTTGGAATCAGGGCCCCAATACCAGCCGAACATTTCCAACATTTTGTGGAGTTCATACCACGACGTGAAATAAATGGCTCTTTCAGTGTAATAAGCACATGCAAATTTCGTAAGGGTTTTTAAAATCCTGTTGCATAGAGACCTCCGAAATAACATGACTTGGGTACAGTTAGACATGAGAGGATACTCTGGGAACAAGGTTTGCACATGTCACTGTCGGGCACGTGGTTCGTAGGACAATATTCTGTCAGTTATCATAGAGTTTATTCGTGAATAGTGAAAACTTGCGCCTCATCGAACCCTTGCTTCAAGTCAACAGTTCGATGATACAGACTTATTTTATTTTGTATGTTTCATATTGCAATTAAACAGAGACCTTATCGTCATTCAGTGAGTAACTTTCCGCAACAACTTTAAGGTTAGATGCAACAATTCTTAAGCAACTTCTGGCACCACACTAGAAGTACAGGCATGCGAAAAATATGGTTGTCATCATGTACACTAAGTATGATCACGCAATTTCTAACGAACCCTGACAACTGAATGAAAATGTATACTTCAAATCGGTTTGGAGATCAACTTCTTGCATCAAGAATCATGAGTGGGGCATGTTGGGAAAACCCAAATTTGCCGATGACGTGCCTCGAACCCATATTCTTCTGTTCCGGAGCCGAGTGTTTTCCCAGTTAAGTTACGCTGACTAGGGCTTATTATTGCTGCTTGCCGTCTTGTCACCTCTACAGCACGTCATAAATTCCCCCCTTGGGAAAGGTGGGACAGAACATCGCAGGTTTCGTGTTCGCCACAAACCATGTTCGAAGTAACTCTCTATAGAAGGAGTTCTCACCAATTCCAGACGATGTGTAGAAGAAGCATCGCACACTTTTTTTTCGAAGCGAATAAGGAATTCTCATTAATTCCACACAATGTGTGAAAGAAAAATCTTACATTTCTCGAACCTAACGGCCAGTATATCCATTTTACGTTTGGTAGCCAGTGCGAAAACACAAATTTGCCGGTGGCGGCACTCGAACCCAAATCCCTCTGCTCCGGAGCCGAATGCGTTCCCAGTTAAGCTACGTCGGCAAGGGCTTATCACCGCTACTGGCCGTCTTGGCATGTGCGTCACCTCTTTAGTACGTCTCAATGTAAGCCGTAGTTGTTCTAAGTTTCACATCATCTCTTTTCAGTAGGCCAGTAGTCTAAAATTAAAATTTAGCAAGAAAACGTGGAAGAATACAAGTAGGGCAACTGTATATTTTAGAATGCGAATCCAAAGTTGACGGGTAAAATAAAATCTAAAGAAAAAAGCGTAACGTTACAGTTACTGTTCTTCATAAGTCTGACTACATTTATGTTACGATGTTCTTTCTACCCGAGAATGGCACAGAATTGAAGTGTATGAATCCGAAACGTTGGCTTTTAATTTAATAAATATAAAGGTTCTAGCGTTACAAAATCTGCATCGAGGGCGTGATAAACACTTTTTCATGTCGATTTTATGTACGTCATTGCGTAAAGGGATGATAGAAACGTGCCTAATATGTCCTATGCGCTCAACTGCTCTCCAACTCGTGTTTGACGGAGATAAATCGTCGAATGGGTTCTTACTGTTTATTTTGAACGTACAATTGTATAAGATTAATGGAATGAAGAGCTGAAAATAGGAGCTTTGTTGTTTTCAGACAGAAGTGCTTTCTTCCAAATAATTGGAACAGGAAGAAAACGCAGAACATGGTGACTGGCGTGCGTGGAAGTTGTGTCGTGACACAATGGCAGGATTGCATTGGAATTATGTATGGTACTCATCCTACAGAGTGAAAACTGCGTTGTCATTCATCTAAAATAACAGTGACTGGAGTGGCCTAAACAATTGCTTCGAAATTATTTATTGTTATTTATACGGAACACCTGTCCAGAAATTCAGAAACTGTGAAAAAAAATCCAACTCGATATTAAAAGATGTATCAGGAACTAGGACAGTGCTGAGCGTTAAGATTTAATTTAAAGTCATTAATTTTTGGTCTTACTGACAACTGCTATAAATAATGGGAATTTTATGGAGAAGTTGAACACATTTTCCGACATGAGAAATTGCGATCTAGCATTTCAGATATGAATAAATAAATCCACCGCTCTTTCCACGTTCAGCAACGCACAGCAACCAAAAAATTGTTTTTTTCAGATGAATTTTACATTTCAGAAATGGCTAAAGGTTCTACCTCGTACACAGTGTCAAGAAAATAAGTCAATCAGGAAAAAATAAATTTTCTGCCTCATGTGCGATGTCTTTCAATCACTGAACTGGGAAAACAAAGGGATAAAGATTCATGGAGATTATCTAACTCACCTTCGTTTTGCTGATGACGTAGTCATTTTTGCAACTACCCCATCAGAGCTGCAGTGTATGATCCAGGAACCTGCTGACATGAGTAAGGAAGTGGGATTAAAAATGAACTTTGAGAAGACAAAAGTGATGTACAATGCTTCTACAAGCAATGAAGATTAATCAATTGATGGAGAAAAGCTGGAGATAACTGATACGTACGTTTATCTTGGACAGAAGATATCAAGTGAGGATCACATTGATGAAGGAATTGATAGGCGTATAAAACTTGTCTGGGGAGCTTTTGGAAGAAACAGTATAATTTTCAAAAGCAATATGCCATTATGTCTTAAACGAAAAGTGTTTGATCAATGCATCTTTCCAGTACTTACGTATGGTGCAGAGATGTGGACCTTAACTAAAAGAGACATACAAAGGATGCAGACAACTCAAAGTAGCATGGAGAGGTGCATGCTTGGTGTAACCAGGAGAGATAAGAAGAGGAACTCGTGGATCCGAAAAAGGACAAGAGTGGAAGACATCATTATCAGAGAAAATCCCTGAAATGACAATGGGTTGGACATATTTTCAGAAGGACAGACCATCAACGGACAGCCGAAATTTTTGATTGAGACAGGAAAAGACCCAGAAGAAAACCACATCGGAGATGGGTAGATGAAATTCGAAAGTATGCGGGACTAACCTGGAAGAGACTGGTAGATGACAGACCGTTGTGAAAGAAACTTGGGGAGAACTTCATCCAGCAGTGGATTGATAACGGTTGACAATGATGATGATGATGAGTGTTATCAGTTATAGCAGTGAATTTCAGCATGTGTGTAAAATGATATTGATTTCACCCTCAACGTTTACCATTAAATGTTTTTAAAAGAATCAGCTCAGAAAATTACACTGCTATTCACCCAAAATGCAACACCAAGTAGGACACGAGATAGCAAAGCTAGATTTACTGGACACATAACAACAGTTACAAAGATGAAACGATTGAGCTTACAGGCCCGTGCGACTTGCGGAACACGTAGACATCAATAGTTCGTGTGGCCCCAATGGCTGGCAATAACGGCCGCTACACGCTGCTGCATCGAACAAAAGAGGCTTTGGATGTGGGATCGGGGTATGTCGGTCCAGGCTGCTTTTACACTTTGCCACAGTTCATTAGGCGTAGCCGCGTGTGGTGCTTGCCGGGCTACTCGGTTGCCAATCAGCGACCAGACGTGTTCGATGGGCGACATATCGGGAGAACATGCGACATGGTAGTTCCAGTAGCACGACAATTACGTCAAAGTGCTATAATGGCCCCCACAGTAGCCACAGCTTAGCCAAAGTGAACATCTGTACGATGAGATCGAGAGAGCCATTCGTAAACATACCGTCCTTCACGGAACGGCAATTGATGGAAGCCATCACATCTACAAGGTTTAACATACCCGTAGAAGGATATCAGAAATCGCCGAAATTATGCCGCATCGAATAGAGGCTGTTTTGAAGGCAAAGAGCGATCTTACACACTATTAGTTAGGTGTTCCTAATAATTTCATACTTGAGTGCAACACGATCTCGAACACAAATCGTCTACACGATAGGAAACGAAATTCCTCAGCTTTAGGGTAGGCATGCTTTTTACCAAGTGAAGCAGAAATTAACGTTTCAAACTTTTTACTTCGCGAAATAATGTTTCATAACACGAAACAGGACAATCGAATCTCTAAAAATCTTCCCTTTTCTTTATTTATTTATTCTGTAAAAAAGTTCTACACAATTTACAATTTTTAAGGCATTTCATCCTTAAGGTTCATTTTTGGAATCTTGCTGCTTGTTCTTTCACTGGGTAAAACGCATTCCAATTTTTCAGACTCGGCGAAATATAACTGAATGATCGCGGATTATAGTGATAGTTGATGCATTGGAAACTGCAGAGAAACGTACTCTTAATTACGACTCAAGCTGTGCCATTGTAACACCATACGTTCCTATTGAGCATGGAGTTCATTTGTGTGAAAGTCCACGACTGCGATTGAACATTGTGACGTAATTTAGACTTCCTTTTTATTTCCTGTATTCTTGTTCTCGTTAAAGTTTAACCCCACTGATTCCTATGCGGTGAATTTCAGTTTGGTAACCCTAACAACATGTCAAAAGTCGATGACGTATGTTTTAGCTGAAGAGTTTGGAATGTCTCTCACTCACTTGTTTTTCGTCATACTATGAATCGAGTTTCATGATTGTTATGCGTTGAGCACGATGTGTTGTTACTACGATTTGTAACTTACCACTGCATAAAGCGACTGCAATGTTGTAAACTGCTAAGTATCAAGAAGATATTCTACTTGGATACTTTCTGTGACCATATTGGTTGAACGAAGCGATAAAAGGTACCCTACTTCTTAGTTACAGCTAGGAAATGATTGGAATAATAACGTAAGTTATCTATTATCTTGTTGACCTTTGGTCATACAGTGAGGTTAGTTGTATGTTCAGTTAAAGACTTTTCTGCTATTGTTATTTAAGTTATCCGAGTCAATGAAAGTTACAGTGCAATAGGCCTAACGAGCTCCCTATTGTGTTCCACAGTCAAACTAACGTAATATTAGCATGTAGTTTAAATAATCCTTAATGTTGTAGATCAACTTAAAATGATAATTAAAGCGACTTTCAGTAATTTAACAAAAACATCGTGACATGGTTAGTATCTTCATTACAAGTGAATCATTCAGTTTTCGATTATCAGCGTTCTTTAATGATGTACACTGAGTGATAACTGAATTATGACCACCTACTTAATGCTTCGAAGGTCCTGCTTTCGCCCTCAGTACAGCAACTATCCGACGTGGCATCGATTCAATAAAATGCCGGAAGCAGTTGGGAGTTATGGCCAACCAAGCTTTGTGTAAAGCTGCCTTCAATGCAGGTATGAAGTTTATTGGTATATGCAGACGCCTGATATGCCGTTCCACAGTATCCCACAACTGCTCTATGGGATTGATATCGGAAATCTTTGAGGTCAATCAATAGGGGGGAAGTCTGATCTGTGATCCTCAAACCATTCCTGCACAACACTGGACCTGTGGCTTGGCGCATTGTCCTCTTGAAAGACACAGTCGCCATCCTGCACTACACTGGATCTGTGGCTCAGCGCATTCTCCTCTAGGAGAACACAAATGTCATTCGGAACAGTCGCCAGAGAACTCGTCAGACCTATTTAATTTTCTAAGTGGATGGAAGTATGGCCAACCAAGCTCTGTGTAAAGCAGCTTTCAATGCAGGTATGGAGTTGATTGGTGTATCCAGACGCCTGATATGCCGTTCCACAGTTTCCCACAACTGCTCCATGGGATTGATGTCGGGGATTTTGGAGTTCGATCGATAGGGTGGAAGTCTGAACTGTGTTCCTCAGACCATTCCTGCACAACACTGGATCTGTCGCTCTAGGCGCATTGTCATCTTGGAAGACACAGTCGCCATTCGGGAAAGAGAGCAACATTGTTGGGTGCACAGAGTCGGCAAGCAATTCACGATAGTGGGCACCAGCCATACGTTGTTCAACATGCACCAGGGGTCCACGTTCCTGCCAGTTAAACATACCCCACACCATACAACCGCCTCCACCGGCTTGTGCAGTGGAGACGAGGCAGGATGGATCGAGTGCCTCATGTTTTTGCGCCAAACGACCATCCATGGGGTGGAGTAAAAAACGCAACTCGTCAGACCAGCATATTTGTTTCCAGGCACGCGAAGTCCAACTTACATGACCTTTGCACCAGGCAAGTCTTTTGCGCCGATGAACAGTGGTTAGGAGAAGATGTCATCAGTGTTGTTTGCTGTTATAACAAATACGTGCGAGCGGGCAACGCATGGTCATGACAGATACTGTTCCGGGTTGACCTCTGTTGTAGTCAACTGTTGAACAGTACTGCGTTTGTTGACTTATACGAGTTGTCGATCCCGGTGCTCACCTCTCAATAAACTTTCTGCTATCCTGCGCAGTTCGTTGTTTGATCATTTTCACGGCATTTCTGATACATTTTAATACGACGGCTCGCAAATAACCCACCAGTTCAGTCGTTTGGAAAATTGAGGCACCAGCTCTCGAAGCTCCCATAACCTGTCCTTTCTCAAAATCCGATAAATCCTTCCGTTTACCCATCACGCTACAAATTTTACTACTTACTGCTTTATTCACACCTTATGTATGCTTTGTCGGTCGACTAATCGCGCTCTCTCGGAAATCACCTAGTCAACGGGCCGTATGGACTTTTGATAGGGGCTGTCATATTTCAGTGATCACTCGGTGTAAATGCGAAACAATGATAGAAACAAGACTTTTTACCAAGCTACAAATTTCTTTGTGCGTAATACTAATTATGATAATCTGTTAATAATTCGGGAGAAGATAACACTTTCCAAACGCGTTGGCCGCCCCAGTGGCGCAGTGGTGTAAGCGATGGTTTCTGATTATTCGTCCGAGATGGGTCCGGGTTCGAATCCCAGTGAGGCATGGATGTTGTGTTTGTCTTACGGCACTGGCGCTCTCCCTTCCCTGGAATTAGTGACCCTAAATTAGGGACGGGCGACTGCTTATAGCCCGTTGAGTTACTCACGATGGTCGTTAAGCCTCCAATCAAAAAAATAGTGCGTTGCGTGTAGTGTTAGTTCAAATAATCTGCTGCTAATCTGGAAGAATAAGCGGCTTCCGAAATGCGTTCTGTGTAATGCTAATTCTCACAATCTACTAATGATCCTGCAGACGATAATGCTTTAGAAATCGATAGTGACTCATCCTACTGTGAAAAAATTCTGATAAACTCGAACTCAGAAGTTTATATAATCCACAACGTAGAAAGATGACTCACTTTCATAAAAATATATCGAAGAATCCTGATTATATTTTACACATACGTACTAGAAAACGAAAAAAAGTAATCATAAGCACTTATCTTCCGAAGAAGCCAGTAAATAAATCACCAAAGCCTCTTTAGAATTTGATATCGGGCTCTGAAATATTAATCATGGCGACATACAGAATCGATTGGATAAAGAAAAACACGAGCTGACTGATAATGAGTCAGAATTCTCGTAATCACTCATTGATGGTGGCGATATCAAATGCGATGACATCGTAATAAGAAAAAGTATCGATAATGAGCCGTATGGAAGGTTCAAGAAGCTATCGTTGTTTTTTTCCACCCGAAATCAGAGACGCGAAGTTCATGCAACCTTATCGCAAAACAAATAACGTAAAAGAACTCAAAGCCAAATCCCAGGTGCTCCCTATTTTTTTTTTTTTGTTTTTTTTTGATTGGAGGTTTAACGACCACCGTGAGCAACTCCCCTATTTTTTAGGAACAATTTTATTCACTAATTTATTGTAAATGCTTATTGTAGAACGTATATAGAAAAAAATACGTTCTTGCAATATCCCTTTTTTCTGTTCGTAAATCCATATATCTATGGTCACCATATCTGTGCACCTATTGGTTCCAAATTATTTTTCCCTTACAAAGCTTAAGCTCTTGATCTTTTTTCGATACATAATCTTCCCCCTTAAGTGGCATAAGACGACCCAGCGGGGCAGTGGTCTAAACCCTGGCTTATGATCAATTGCCAGATTTGGGTCCGGGTTCGAAGCTCGGTGAGGCACGGATGTTGAGTTTGTCTTACGGTACTGGCTCTCTCCCTTCCCTGGAACCGATGGCCCTTAATTACGGACGGGCGACTGCTTAGAGCCCATTGAGTTGCCACCGTGGTCGTTAAACCCCAATCAAAAATAAAAGTGGTAAAAATGCAGATACTATTGACATTTGACACTGCATTGCTCTACATGGGAATCGCTACACCTCGAGAAAGTTGACATATAATAATGAAAAACACTGGACACAAAGGGCTGGCGAAGACATGCACACGATCAAAAAACAAAATGTAAGAAGGACACCTGGTCTAATTCAGGATTGTTCGGTATGGAGTTGGTTTACAACGGGAAGTTATGCAAGCACACAGACGACGAAGCATGGTCATAAAGATTATCAGTAGTTTCGTAAGATGTGGCATTCCAAGCAGTAACACAACCAGGAACACAGCTACTGTAGATCCGCTGCTGGAAGAAGGTGGTGACAGATAAGGGGCAGCACATGCTCGATGGGTGACAGCGAGCGACATTCAGTGAGGTATATAAGTTAGAGGTCTGCACGGGCCGGGCTTTTTTTTTTTTTTTTTTTGATTGGAGGTTTAACGACCACCGTGAGCAACTCAATGGGCTATAAGCAGTCGCCCGTCCCTAATTTAGGGTCACTGGTTCCAGGGAAGGGAGAGAGCCAGTGCCGTAAGACAAACACAACATCCATGCCTGACCGGGATTCGAACCCGGACCCCTTACGGACGAATGATCAGAGGCCAGCGCCTTAGACCACTGCGCCCCCGGGGCGGCCGGGGCTGTTTTGCAAACACTTACTACCGGGCCTTGCCGGGCCGGGCTAAGTCGACCCATTCTTTTTACCGCAATGGTAAATAAAGAAAAAAGTCATGTTCCCCGATTTCCTGATCTGTTTAACTGTTCCTATTAACTATTTACCTAACTGTTCCTAGAGGCACTCGGTATTTTTAATAATCTGTAGGTATTAAGATGGTAAAACCATTTTTGGGGCTTGTTGACAACAAAAAAGATTCGACCCCGTGCGAGTGTGTGTTGTGTAGAGTGGGGTGAGTGTGTGTGTTTGTACGAGAGAGTGGGACGACATGGATTTTTCCACCTACCTCTAATCTGTATAGGGATTGAATTTTGTAGTGTATAACGAAGTAAATTTCTCTGTCATTTTTAGTCCACGCCGGGGTTCGAACCCGGGTCTCCTCATTCCGGAATAAGTCACTCTACCAATTGAGCTACGCGGACGTTCGTTCTGACTGCTATCTGCCTTTATGTCGTGTGCGTCCTGCTGGCAGGTACGTCACAAGTGTTGCCGCTTACTAGTTCAGAGCAAGGGAGATTCTGAACGCGCTTAGTCTTCCTCTTTCTTTCTTTCTTTCTTTCTTTCTAAAGGTTATATTTTTCGATAATTGTCAAAGTTTAGTTAATATTTTTAGGCTTACATTCAACTAAGTATTTTCAATAATATTGCATTCCATTATTTAATTTTCACATTTAAAAAAATACAATAGAAAGACAAAATACCAAATGGCACATCACGGGACGGGCTGGGCCAAAATTGTTGGAAAAGAGTGTAATGTGTTCATTCAAAGTTCCACACAAACAAAGGAACAATAGATGGAGTTGCTGCGTTAAGCGAACTTATTTGCAAATAATAAAGGAAAAACTCTTATACTCACTCGAACGCAAAAAAAAAAAAATAAATAAATAAATAAATAAAAAAAAAGAGGAGAAGTGTTTGCCTGACCTTTGACCTGAGAAGAGAGAAGCTGTTCCCGTGAGAAAGCAAAAACAAAAACGATGGAGTTATGTGTGAACGTACTGCGTATGTGATGTTGTTCACAAAACCAATATAAAATTAGATAGCGTGTTTTTACATGTTCAGTGTTTCAGTGATGTTTTGTAAATAAAGGATTATCTATTTAAAGGTGGTAAGTACTCTTTATGCTTTCAGCCATTCGTTCAGTGAATTTAAGAATTCTCTTTCGTTTGTTGGATCCGTCATAGTATTAGATATGACGGATTTAACAAACGAGTATCTGATATTTGAAACGGGGCGGGCAGGGCCTTAAACGCACGGGCTTGTGCCGGGCCGGGAGCACCAAATTAGGCCCTAGAAGACCTCTAATATAGGTAGCTATAGACATTTTCATATCGACACAGCCTGTGAGCCGTAGATTGGCTGAGGCAGGTTTGCGATCTCTCCAGCGTTTGTAGCGTCTTTCACTCACTGCAGAACATCGTCGCGCAAGGATGCAGTGGCCCCGTATCAGATGCACATGGCAGAACGAATGAGACCATGTCGTATTCAGTGACGAGTCCCGCTTCTGCCTCAGCTCCGATTGAGTGTGGAGACGACGTAGTCACCAGGCTGATCTTGCTAAAATCGGCCAGCGTCATACGGCTCTTCAGCTTGATATCGTGGCTTTGAGCGCTCTCAGTGCCAAGAGCCGTTTACTTCTTCTACACATAATATGTCTTTGATGCCCAGTTTCAACACGATAACGCCCGCCCACACACTGCCAGCATCAGCAGACAGTGCGTACAAGGTGTTCAGATGTTTCTCTAGTCAGCGTGATCAGCAGACTTTTCTCTAATGGAGACCATGTGGGACGTCATTGCTGGGCAGCTTAATGCCTTTTCTCGCCCCCCTCGCAGTGTCTATTAAATATGGACACAGGTCAACAATGCATGTTCAGCGATACCTCACGATAGCCGCCCCGGTGGCGCAGTGGTCTAAGGCGTTGGCCTCTGACCATTCGTCCGTAAGGGTCCGGGTTCGAGTCCCGGTCAGGCATGGTTGTTGTGTTTGTCTTACGGCACTGGCTCTCTCCCTTCCCTGGAACCAGTGACCCTAAATTAGGGACGGGCGACTGCTTATAGCCCATTTGAGTTGCTCACGGTGGTCGTTAAACCTCCAATCAAAAAAAAAAAAAAAAAAAAAGATACCTCACGATACCATCCGAAGGTTTTTCCACTCGATGCCACGCCGTGTTATCGAATTTATAGTCCAGCATGACTAGCCATACGACCTATTGACTTCAACCACGTTATACTCGCTTCTCGTTACCTAATTCCCCAGAAATGAAATCAATTCTTTCTCATCAACTTATCTGCATGTATGGTAAGTTTCATCCAATTTCGTACATTCCTTCATGGTGCAGTGTTTTCGACGTCGAGCAGTGTATGTGTATACACGAGGTATCTAATTAACACTCAACTCATCTGTTATTTCACATCGTGTTCTGTTTTGTTGTAGGTGACTGTTTTTAAACGCTAATGATATTCTATGGACCTGTACTGTTTTGTTGTTATAGGCAAGCTGCAACAACAAATTGTGGGACTTTTACATAATGTATTTCTTATTTTTTCAAATGGGGAAGGGGATAATAAATTTATGTCAGTGCAGTTATCTCTCGTACATCATTCGTGCACCTGCGCGTTCGTGACAGCAATGCGCAATTCGAAATTTGCATTCCGTTGTGATTCCCACTCTCACAGCTACCATCCTGAAACGAGAACATTTGATAAACAAGCGGCTGGAGTTCTGAATCATAACATCCTTAACTTTTTTTTTTTAAGTTTATAGCTTTTTCCTACCACATGGCAAAATAAAGAAAAAGAATATTTGCAGCTCTACTCCTCATGTAGTGCAATAGATAATGGCATGGATTGATGCGACGCCTTCAAAAATCGCTGTATTTTGTGGTTCGCCAGCTGCGGAGAACAGCAGAGCCCAGATAAAAAGCACTGGTGTCCAAAACTAAAGTTCGCAAGGCATTCGCGGGAATAAAAAGTCAACAGGTTAAGAGGTTTAGCATCTACGGAGAAACAATCATAAAGGTGATAAACATTTTATAACAACAGACAAATACGTACACATTTTGCGCATACAGGTTGACGAATCCGCAAATGTCACCTAGGTGAGACGTAAGAATCTAATCTAAAATTGTTTTAATAAGGAATGTGATCACCTCGTACGGAGAGACAACTCTCACAACGACGATACATACTCACTACGATGTTGATGAACTCTGGAGCCAAAACATTCCATTCCTCGATGAGTGACGTGCGTTGCTTGGGAAGGGTTCTGGGAGGGGGAGCTAATGAGCTGCTACATGCCGTCCCAGAGCATCGCAGGCATACTCTGTGGGGTTCAGATCCGGAGATCTGGCTGGGCAGTCCATAAGCAGAATATCCTCGCTCTGCTGGAAATCATCGACACGATGAACCCTGTGCGGGCGAGCGTTATCATCCGTTGAAGGACTGAGTAACAGCTCCCCGAAAAAAAATCTTAAATTTGGGCTCCAGGATCACGTCCGTACAGAGCTCAGCATTCCCATTGCCTCCTGCGAACACTTGGAGTGGTGTGCGACCGTTGAATATAATGCCATTCCACACGAACATACCACTGCCTCCGAAGGAGTCTCGTCCTCGGATGTTTGCATTATAATTACGGATTCGCTCTTCCCTCCAGATGAATTGCCGACGAGAATCTCGACTTGCCTGTAGAAAGAACTCGTCTCGGCTCTAAGAACGATGTTGCCTACACCATTTCATGCAAAGTCTCCTGTGAGATGGTTTGTGTCTCCTGTGATAGCGGGACACAAACCATAGATCTCCTGGCATAAAGACAAATTGCATTAAGCCTTCGATATAGCATTTATTTGCCTTGATGTCATAATCCTAGTCGCAGGGGAGAACTTCGAAGGCAGCGGCCGGGCTGTATAGGACATATGACGCCATGCAGTTAAAGCGACATAACGGTCCTCACGCAGTGCCGTACGCCTTGGACGACCTTGGCCAGGCCTTCATGACACCCCATCCGTATAACTGAATTGCTGCTATAACCGTAAAACCACACTGGATGGATATTCGAGTCCCATTGACCTGGGTCTGAGACTGGCTTGCTTCTGGTCGTTCTATCGACCTGGGTCTGAGACTGGCTTGCTTCTGGTCGTTCTATCGACCTGGGTCTGAGACTGGCCTGCTTCTGGTCGTTTTATCGACCTGGGTCTAAGACTGGCCTGTTTCTGGTCGTTCTATCGACCTGGGTCTGAGTCTGGCCTGTTTCTGGTCGTTCTATCGACCTGGGTCTGAGACTGGCCTGCTTCTGGTCGTTCTATCGACCTGGGTCTAAGACTGGCCTGTTTCTGGTCGTTCTATCGACCTGGGTCTGAGACTGGCCTGCTTCTGGTCGTTCTATCGCTCGCCACCCTAAAGCGTCAGATACACGTGTATGCGACATAAGGGGAAGCATTTGCAGCCTCAAGAACGCTTCTTACATGCGCAGAAATGTCACTGCAGTTCGTAGTTGACTTTCAGTATGTAACTCAATTTACATATTGGACTGCATTTTTGCTCAATGATATGCAGATTTCATTTGTTTCTCGTGTCCATTTGCATATGTCCTGTGAATATCGTAACATTTCCATGAGTGCTTTCGATTATTTGCCTGCTATTTCCTCCAGGGCTTTACTTTTGGACACCAGTGTACGAATGAATTGCAAACAAGATTTCAGAGTTCCAGTTAAGAAACTATTAGGTGTACAAATTAATTCTCGATCCCTAAATACAATCCACCGTAGCCCTTATGTTAATTGAACGTGTGACGCCGCCATGTGAGGGTTGTGCAAGACCAATGGACGACACCATACACCCCGACGCTGCAGCTGACAGAACCTCACAAAGCAGGTGAAAAGTGGTGTAAGCACAATGACGTCCGACAAGCAGCATGTAAGGCAATGCATGCTTTTCTCGTCCCAGCTCAAAAGGCTATGGAAATGATTTGTTCAGCCCTAGGGTAAACTGTTGTATCTTAAAGAATGCGTAAAAATTGGTTCCAGAGGTTTTGGAAAGGAAATTGCAATCTCGCGGATGATGCACGTCCCGGCCAATCCATATAGGTGGACGACGACGATTTGGAAGAGCTGTTGGCCAAAAATACGCGTCAGACGCAGTCGGAGCTTGCTCAAGCACTTGGAGTAACCCAACAAGCAATCTCTATCCTCCTACAAAAGTTGGGGAAAATTCACATGGCGGGAAGTTGGGTTCCTCACGTGATCTTTCCTGAAAACAATGAGCGATGCTACGACACAGCTGTTTCCTTGCTGTCCAGGTTAAACCGGAAAGATATTTTTTGTACAGAATAGTGACTGGCGATGAAAAGTGGGTGTTATACGACCATCTCAAAAGGCTAAATTCGTGGAACAACCCTGTTGAAGCATCGACATCGACTGCGAAACCCAATATTCATGGCAAAAAACTTATACTGTGCATTCGGTGGAACATGAAGGGTGTATTGTCTTATGAGTTGCTTAAACCAAGATCAATGCTGAACGTTATCAACGGTAACTTCATCGTTTGAGGGACGCAATGGAGCAGAAACGATCGTTTACAGGCCATGGGACTCAGCAAGTGATACTGCTGCAGGACAACGCAAGGCCTGACACGGCGAAAACCACCAAGGGCACCCTAACTGCGTTCGGTTGGGAAGTTCTCCCGCACACGGCGTATTCTCCAGACTTAGCCCCATCGGAGTACCATTTAGTTTGGTCCCTCCAACACCACTTAGTGGATTCGCACTTTAAAACACTATGATATTGCTCAAAGCATTGCCAATTTCATCGACTCCAGACCGCAGTCCTTTTACCGGGATGGAATTCGCCAGCTGCTCAATCGTAGGCAGAAGTGTATAGATGCCGATGGAGATTATTTCGCGTGTTAAAATACACTGAAGAGCGATTGAATTAGAGATACCTGTCTAGTAACGTGTAGCACCACCTTTCGCCCTGATGACGGCGGCGATTCGTCTCGGCATGGACTCGACAAGACACCGGAAGCGTTGGTAAGCCATACGGATCCACAACCCCTGAACAAGCTCCCACAGTTCACGAAGATTTGATGGAGGGGGGTCAGAGCCTCGAACATTTCTCTCGATGGTATTCCAGATGTGCTCGATGGGATTGAAGTCAGGTGACCTAGCTGGCCAAGGAAGTGATGTCACGTCGGTGGAGTGTTTATCCAACCATTCGGATACAATTCGGGAGTGATGGCACGGTGCATTGTCTTGTTGCAGGATGAGGTCCCCAGTGGGATGTTGAAGACGCACAAATGGGAGCAAATGGTCATCCAGGATATCCCAGTAGCGTTGACCTGTGAGGGACGATGTTACACGTACCAGGGGTCTCATTTCAGTCCACGTAAACAGTCCCCAGACGAGAATGCCACCCCCACCAGCTTGAAGAATACTCTGCTGGCAAGAAGGATCCATCGCTTCATGTGGTTTGCACCGTACTCGTATCCTGCCATCCGCATGTACCAACGTGAATCTCGACTCATCAGTCCAGGCAACATTTTTCCACATGTCTAGGGTCCAGTGGCGATGTTCCCGCGTCCACCTATGATGTGCTGTCAGCAGCGGTACCTTCGTGGGACGATGGCTTCTGTACCCCATAGCGAAGAGATGGTTCTGGATGGTGTGGCTGCTTACACGTTTTTGTGCACCAGCGTTAAATTGCCGAGTGATTTCTTGCACTGTGGCCCGTCTATCCGCTGTTACAATGCGAGTTAGACGACGATGACCCCGCTCATCCACACGCAGTTGTCGACGGCAGTTGGCCCTTGCAGGGATGGTTTTACAGGATTCGATGTACTCACGGTGCACCCGTGACACAGTGGCTCGTGAAAATCCCAGTGCCTGCACGACTTCCGAGATGGAGTGACCCATTCGTCGGGCCCCGACAATTCGCCCACGATCAAATGCGCTTAGATCCTTCGTCTTACTCATACTGCGTCCGACTCTTACTGATTCCCGTCGCATCACTCCTTGTATTGTCGGATCGCTGCATTCGTCATGTAGTTTCCGTTTACAGGGCCACCCACAGCGCCATATTTACATAACGTCAGCTGTCTGTAATTCAATTGCTCTTCAGTGTATAAGTTAATCATTACAAAATAAACACTTACTTTGTAGAAAAAAGACTGCGAATAAATTTGTACAGCGAAAAAGAAAAGCAAATCCTACTGCTGTGTGTCTGTGTGTGTGTGTGTTTTAATATAACAAGTATTTAGAAATCGTCAGTCATTAACGGCAGGTTGAATCATGAGCGGAAAAGCCTTTGAGTAAAATAATATTTCCTGTCCATCTCATTTACATTTAATGGACACTGGCAGGGCTGGATTAAGGGGGTCTGTAGAGGCTATAGCCTTGGGGCCCACCATGACCAAGGGCCCACGAGCATGCCTGGGCAAGTGATAGATAGATAAGTAGAGAGACAGAGAGAGGTTTATAAAATAATTTTACTTTCGTCTCGTATGAATTCCCACTTGGTCAGAAACAGAGGTGGAAGACGAACAGATTTCACAAAGCAGTGAGTCACCAAGGGTAAAGGTTTCATGTCACTGTGTACAGCGGGGCATGAAACCTTTACCCTTGGTGAGTCTGGCAAGACAGTTTTAGCTTTTTCACTACCGTCACCCACACCTTCCAATTTACACTTGGGACTGTTAGGGCTCATAATGCACAACAAAAAAGATGCACTAAGAAAAGTATACAATTCTAAATCATTAGAAAATCCAAGACGAAATCCAGGAATCATAAGCTTTTAACTCATGTCCTTGTAAGCACAATGAAAAATACAAGGACTTATTATGAAAACTGTGCAGATAATTTAGTAGTTACAATTTCGTGTTCTAACGGACTTCAGAATAATTCCCCGTCTTAAATTCTTTGAGTGCCCACTCAGATATCTTAGCCTTTGGGGCCCACTCAAATGCCTTAACCTAGGGCCCACTCAAATGCCTTAGCCACTAAGGCCTTAATCCTAATCCGGCACTGATTACTGGAAAGAATATCTTTTTTTTTTTTTTTGATTGGAGGTTTAACGACCACCGTGAGCAACTCAATGGGCTATAAGCAGTCGTCCGTCCCTAATTTAGGGTCACTGATTCCAGGGAACGGTGAGAGCCCGTGCCGTAAGACAAACACAACATCCATATCTCATCGTGATTCGAACCTGGGCCCCCTTTCGCACGAATAATCAGAGGCCATCGCTTAGACCACTGCTACACCGTTTTCTTTTTTGAAAGGAATTACGATATTGCACGCAAGAAACCAAATCAGCTGGAAGCTCCTCATTCAACATTTTCCATTTTTTTTTTTTTAATATTTCGTCAAGCCTATGAATCAGTGCGTTGACATCTACTTTCTGGTATTTTCTTATCTGGGCTTTTGAGGCAGACTTTAATGACCACAAAGTTCTCTACAAATCCTTTTTGTTTTAAATAAAAATAAGTACCTTAGGAGACATCCCGATTCGGTTAAAAGTCATTATACCCTGAACAATCTGAAGCTCGTAACATCTTTGCTTGGAGATTAGTTAATAGGTTTCTGTTCACTGGAAAACTTTTTCCCCAGGTCAGGGACCTGGATTTGGGGTAGATATCGTGATCAGACCATGCGTTAAATACTAAACAGAAACAAATAAATAATCAGCAACGGAAGAAAAATCTTATGCTGATTTCTCGGTTCCTTTCGTGCGTGGAAGCTGAAACAATTACATGTTACTGTCGTCTAAACCGAGGGCCTGAAAATTCTCTTCTGTGACCTACTCCGTTTTACAGAAGTGAAACACGCGATGTCTTAAGAAAGTACAGATTTGTAAAAGATTTACCATGCAGGTTGTTTCAGTTTCAATTCTGTAATGGTTGATTGATGATGTCACATGATCTAGCTTTTCATTGCCAGGAAAATAGCATAAATTACCCATTCGCTAAAAGAAATCATCACTTTTTAATGCTATTAAATATGACACAGAAATTCATTATAATTGGGTAGAATACGACTAAATCAATAACAGTAAATGGTTGAATTCCGTTTTATTGGCGTAAGGTACAAACTACAGCGTAAAAGGAAGCTTTCGCCAATCACGGGTGGCTTCTTCAGACAAGGCTAAATACTTTTGTATAAACACTAAATTGGAAATATATAAACAGTTCTAAAAGATTTTAAAATTTAAATTAACTCGTTTAATAATATAAACACTAAATAATTTTTTTTAAATAATATAAACACTAAATTGGAAATATATAAACAGTTATAAAAAGTTAAAAAAAAAACAAATACATAAAAGTTTTTAAAATTTAAATTTACTCGTTTAATAATATAAACACTAAATTAAATGTTTTTAAATAATATAAACACTAAATTAAAAATATATAAACAGTTAAAGAAGTTTTACTTTAATTTTAAATTTAATATAAATTTTAAATTTCTTAGAACCTAAATTTATTCGTTTAATAATATAAACACTAAATTGAAATTTTTTAAATAAGATAAACACTAAATTGGAAATATATAAACAGTTCCAGAAGTTTTTAAAATTTCAAATTTAATTTAAATTTCATAGTTTTTTGGAATTTAAATTTACTCGTTTAATAATATAAACACTAAATAATTTTTTTAATAATATATACACTAAATTGAAAATATATAAACAGTTCCAGAAGTTTTTAAAATTTTAAATATAATTTGAATTTTAAAGTTTTTTAAATCTAAATTTATTCGTTTAATAATATAAACACAAAATTAAAAAAAAATAATAATATAAACACTAAATTTAAAAAAATTAATAATATAAACCCTAAATTGGAAATACGTATATAAACAGTTAAAGAAGTTTTTAAAATTTCAAATTTAATTAAAATGTTAAAGTTTTTAAAATTTCAAATTTGATTAAAATGTTAAAGTTTTTAAAATTTATATTTACTCGTTTAAATTTTAAAAACTCCTGGAACTGTTTATATATTTCCAATTTTGTTTTTATATTTAGCCTTGCCTGAAGAAGCCACCCGTGAGTGGCGAAAGCTTGCTTTCACGCTGTAGTTTGTACCTTATGCCATAAAACGGAATTTAACCATTTACTGTTTTGACACAGAAAGTTTTATTGCTGGCTCCACATGTCACAATAAAAGTGCATACGAAATGCAGTAATTTTACTAGATAAAAAAATTCATTTATTTTTGTGTCAAATATATAGCACAGTGAAAATCAAATTAATGTACAGGCAGACGTATGCCAAATAAATTTTACCACCCAGAACGAAGAACCTGGAAGCGACTCAGGATGTGTTTCGAGATGTGTTTCAAGACTCAATTTGATTGTAATTTATTTCTGAAGAGCGATTTCTTCAGGGGACTGGCCTTCTTCACGCGTGCTGCTAAGCAGAGATGGAAACGGGTCACGGGTCAACGGGTCGGGTCAAGGTGTTCCTGACCCGGTTTTATTCCCGTTTTATTTTTGAAAAGAGAAAAATATATTCCAAAGAAAAAATACGCGTTGTGGAATTCTGTACTCGATACTGATGCCCACGGAGTGAATAATCATTTGCCATGCAAAAATATTGTCATCCCTTTCTTAAAGCAACGAAGCTTTCCACCGATCGACGTCACACAACATACCGACACCATATCGTAAAAAGATGCATACTTTGCGTTCTTTTACGGTGCGATTGTCCAAGGCAAGGTACAGGCAAACGCCATTCGCCTGCTTCTCAGCTGAATCACTCTCTCCGTGCAAAGTTCATTTCACATCGCATCTTTTACATTGAGCATTCAGAGGTTTTCGATTGATGTGCTGACATGTCATGTCGAAATTCACTCCTTATTTGTTAATATGGATGGATTTAATATTAAGGAGGTTGAGATAGCCGTCGAGGCCAACAAATACGTGCTTGTTGAAAACCACAAGGGGAAGAGTGAATACTGAAAATTGTTTCGTCTCATTAAGGAACTGGTAAATAATTCTGTGTTGTTTGGTCTTCCTTGTTGTTCAAAATGTGGAAGGTGTATAATTACAAAGAAAGATGTCGACGGTGTAATGAAAGATTATGGAACCAAAAATCTAACGCACCATATGAAAGTATGCGCACCTCCATCAAAGCGTTGTAAGAGTGAACAATCTAAATACATTTAATGTTGCTATCGTTTGGGTAAAACGGCTCCAGAAACGGTTGATGTAATGAAAGAAGCTTGCAAAGATAAATGTTTGGGTGAGTCTACGATTATTAGATAGCACCATGATTTCAAAAACGGGCGTTTGTCGGCAGAACTCGATCCTAGGCCTGGTCGACCTGAAAGTGTTGTTACGGAGCGTATTGTTAACACTGTTTAGTCAATCGTGCAAGAAGATTGACGAATGACGTGTGAAGACAAAGCGGCGTTAACTAATGTTTCAAAAACATCGACATTCCGCATTCTAAGCTACAGATTACTGCTGCATCATGTGTGTTCCAGATGGGTACCTCATCCCCTGACGAGAGAATAATTGTTGGGCAGAGTTCATGTGTGTCATGAGTGGACATAAATGATTGCAAGGGATCCAAACTTTTTAAGCACAGGAATATCTGCCGATGAAACATGGATGCGCTGTTTCGACCCCCTCACTATGCGCGCAACGAGTGTCTGGAAACACACTGGCTCGCCTCTTCCGAAAAAAAGTCCGCCAAACAAAATCGGCTGGTAAGGTGATGATGATGACTTTCTTTGATCATAAAGGTGTCGTCTACCAGCATGCCATTCCTCCACAAATTAATGTCTATGCTGAACATTACATTTCAGTCTTGGAGCGTCTGCAACGACACATAGCAATTAAGCAACCGGAACTGGTGGGCAAGTGGACCCAACACCATGATAACGCCCGCCCACATCTAGTTGCTTGTGCTCAAGAGTTTCTTACGAAATGCGGTATTGAAATCATGCCACAGCCTGCTTACAGTCCTGACGTCGACCCACGAAATTTGTAGTTGTATCCAATAGGGGAAGAGAAGCTCTGTGGTACAGCATTCAACACAGATGCTGGCGTTTTTTCAATTTGTACAGGGGTCGTCGTTGGATTTTGAGACAAAGGAACATAGGTAGGCTCTATTCTCTTTTTGTAACCTTGAAGGCACTAGTAACAATTTTGATCAACCCCACACTCTTATCCACGAACAGACATAGTACAAATCGATTCTCTAGAAGAGATGTTCCAAAATCCGTGTCCCATCCACGTGAGTATTAAAAGTAACAACGATATACCGGTTATGGTTCATGGATCGAAATGGTAGTTCATAATAAATTAATGGGTAGACTTAAAAATGTGTCTATTCAAGGAGGTGATACGAATACGGTTGAGGAGTAAGCGATCAGCAACAAAAATAAATATAATTATCTGGTACAACACCCCGTTTTGAGCATGATTTGTTATATGCTACATTCAACCCCGAGTGGATTTTTTAAAATTCTTTCACCCTTGAATTGCTACGATTTGTTCAGAACTGAATTAGAGGAGTTAGCAGAATATTTTTCATGGGAGATTTTATTTATGGGGTTTTCCCAAGTGGATATTTGTGTTTCTCTAGTGGACCACGAAACTAGAATAACCGGCCAGGTTTCGTCGACCTAATCCACCCCTGCATTTGGGTCCACTGCCATCCAATCTGCGGAAACTGGAAGACGATTATTCGGCCACGGGAACTTTACCAAAATTTTATCGAAGCGATACCTATGATAATTGTTGCTATTTCTTTAACGACTACCATGAGCAAATCTAAGAGCTATTAAGCAGTCGCTAGTCCTTGATTTCTGACCACAGCTTCCAGAGAGCGGAGACAAATAGTGTCCGTAATTATTAAGATGTCGCCAGTCCTTGATTTCTGACCACAGCTTCCAGAGAGCGGAGACAAATAGTGTCCGTAATTATTAAGATGTCGCCAGTCCTTGATTTCTGACCACAGCTTCCAGAGAGCGGAGACAAATAGTGTCCGTAATTATTAAGATGTCGCCAGTCCTTGATTTCTGACCACAGCTTCCAGAGAGCGGAGACAAATAGTGTCCGTAATTATTAAGCAGTCGCCAGTCCTTGATTTCTGACCACAGCTTCCAGAGAGCGGAGACAAATGGTGTCCGTAATTATTAAGCAGTCGCCAGTCCTTGATTTCTGACCACAGCTTCCAGAGAGCGGAGACAAATAGTGTCTGTAATTATTAAGCAGTCGCCAGTCCTTGATTTCTGACCACAGCTTCCTGAGAGCGTAGACAAATAGTGTCCGTAAAACAATCACATCACCGTGTCTCTCCCGAAGTTACAACTCTGGCTCACTCGGACGTGCGGTCAGCAACCACCGCTTAGACCAAGGGTCGGCAAACTGCTCGCTGCGGGCCAAATCAGGCCCGCCGCCTCTTTTTGTACGGCCCGCGAGCTGTAAAAATGGGTTTTACATTTTCAAATTACCGTATATACTTGTATATAGGTCGACCCCCGAGTTTTATCTGAATATTTGCAGTTTTTGTATATCCCGTGTATAAGCCGACCCCCGATTTTTATGTGAATATCTACAGCTTTTGTATACCTATCTTGTGTATAAATTAAAAAAATATGTTTTTTTTTCGAGGATGCGCCCGCGTGCGGAAATGTTAACCTACTATTTATTGTTGTAGCTGGCTCTCGCAATGCTGCTTGCGGCAGTTTCCCGCAAAATGTCTGTGGAGTTGAGACACAATTCTGGGAAGATGATAGGGCTCACCACCCTGGTTAGAGAGTTTTCAGGGGAAGGTTACACATTTTAACATTATATGAACCCACTTTTGCACATAGCCCCCCCCCTTCCCTTCCCTTTCTCCCACTTTTTGCGAGGAGTTTTCTGCAGTTACTTCATTCATGGAGAGTAAAGCATTTATTCCTGCAGCAAACGAATCGTGATGCGTTTACCAAACGTCGTAAGGCACGTCGTTATTTGAAAAAAAAAAAAAAAGCACTTCCTGAAACATGTTTGCAAAGCGTAAATAGGTCTTGATGTCAACCTGATAGTTTTTTTATCCCATAAAGAATATGCATGCCGTAAAAAATAAATGTGTAACCTTTTGATCTCAATTGATTTCTTCAAAATTTAAAATGAATCTTTATTTTGATGTATTGCGGACACGGTAAAATTTGCACGCAATAAAAAATTTTCTGCCACTACCCTGTGCGGCATAGCAGCTGTCGGTCAACTGCTGAGTTGCAGGAGTGTGTGATTTTTTGTCATTTTCTTTGTAGGACTTCCGTCCACAGTGAGTAGAGTTTTAGGTCCCAGCCACCAACAGCGAAATCGCCTTTTGGGCAGGACACAGAAACGGAAGGAATGAGAGCAAGTCTAGCGACTTTAACAGAACAGTTTTGTAGTGAGATTAGAGTACAGTAGATGGCGCCACCGAACAAGTACGATATTGCACATAGAGGGGTGAGAGAATTTCAGGAGGGGGGCATAGGAAAGGATACTCATTTAACCAGTGGATCCAGCCTGGGGACCGTCACTTAACGCGCTCGTCCGATATTCAGCGATTGTTAGTAAATCACACCATCTCTGAAAGATCAGCCCAGGATCGAACCTGAGGACCTTGCATTGATAGTCTGACTCACTAACCACTAAGCCATCCGCGGCTCAGGAGTCTGTGATTGACCGAGAGGTCGTTTATCTACTCCCGAGTTTCATCCCCCTCTCCACCGTGTTTGTGACAAACAATCGGCTTTAGTGACAAAACCAAACATCGCCCAATTCAGTAAAGATGCAATCCTTTTTTGCTCGCTCTTAAGTCTGCAGAAAACTATCTTCGCCGTCGCTAAGCAGGGGCAGCGATCTCCTGTTGCAATAGTCTGTTCTTTTCTCTCCTCATCCTCATCCCCCCCCCCGTCGAGAATTGAGCACCGTCGTAGGTCACTGCACGGTCGCATTCACTTCTTTCCTCTGGGTGACTTACCAGCTGGGCAGTTAAGGCCATATCGACAGATCTAAAATGGACTTTGAGCCATGTTTGCGAAATGAATTTTTCTATTAGTGAATAAAAAGAAATCGTACATATCAAATCAAGAAAATTCTTAGCAATAATTTTCTTCTGTACCAGTAACACCCAGAAAATGACTAAATATACAACTGGAAATGAACTGATGGCGCAAAGTGCTAAGTATGCGCATTTCCATAAGGCATCAAAATTTTGGTTTTCAACCTATCAGAAATATTTTCCGTGTATAGTTCGATCCCCTAATTTCGACCTAAATGTTTCATTAAAATATGTCGACCTATACACTAGTATATACGGTATTTAAAATTTCAGTCTTTAAAATATCAAAGTACGCGCTATAACGGAACTGCCGACCGCCGAATTGAGGAGTTGCGAGATATGACCGTATGTGGCGCTCTTATAGCTCCGCATTCGGTGGCCTCTGCTGTGACGCCACGCCGTTATAATTCGGCAGCGTTTCCAGTGCCACGTGTATCGCTGTTCTGTGACATTTTGTTCTCGTTTCATTACCCTTGCATATCCATCGTGTCACTGTCAAAACCAGGAAAGTGGACTTCGAATGTCTTGCTTTTAAGGCAGAGTGGAGTTGGAATTATTTTGTTACCGAATTAGATGACAAAGCATTGTGTTTATTGTGCAGTGACACTATAACTGTACTAAAAGAGTAGAATATGCGTCGTCATTACCAGACTAAGCACTCGACACAATATTCACAACTCACAGGAAAGCGACGATCACAAACATTGGAAACTTCAAAACGGAATATTTCATCACAACGCGATTTATTCACGAAAATGAAAATTTTAAATTAGGCTGCAACTTAAGTCAGTTTACGAGTAGCTCATTTGTTAGCCAAGAAAGGAAAGCCGTTTACTGATGGTGAGGTAAGTAAATCATGTTTCATTGTAGCAACAGAAGAAATGTGTCCAGGGAAAATAGATTTATTTAAATCTATCAGCCTTTCAGCGAGAACAGTTGAATACTACTTAAGTAACAAGAATAAATAAATAAATACGTACATAAATATCCTCGAGTTTGCCTCTTGGCCCGCAGATCCTGAAATATTTATTATTTGGCCCTTTACAAAAAAATGTTTGCCGACTCCTGGCTTAGACCATTGCCGCAAAGAGACGGCTTGCTGTTTTAAAGGCCAGAGGTGGTCTAACTTATAATTAGCCACGTGTTCCAAATAAATTTTTCCCTCGGAATATGTCAACCTTTTATTTTTATTAAATGGAAGCAACGAAGTTGCTGTTCGATTGCACTTCCTACGTTCTTCGGCGCTGGCTAAAATCGTGCAGGAAAGCTCACTATCATGCAAACTCGAACAGATGTTGTCAAACATGTGTTTTAAGTCCGAAAAAAATTTCAATCGGAAAATGCAAATACTTGACGAGTTCATTTTCTTTCCGGTAAATGAGTGCTAGATTTCGTATGTGATTGACCATGCATTCCCAATATATTGCGATTACGTCAAAGTTTTCCATTAATGAGATATGTTCCGAATTGTAACAAGATTTGTTTCGGCAGATTAGGTACGAAATGCATCGCCCCAACACCATGACGACCGGAGGACGTTTGTGCTCAGCACCTAACAAAATGTTACTTGTTACCAATTTATCCTTTGCAAAGTAACCTAGTTTTTTCCCAGTAACCAGAAGAAGCGATCCCATCCAAAGTGTAATTAGTTTCCTCTTGCAGGAAATACTCTGCCTACAAAAAACAAAAAAGTCCGCTTTTGAAGCTTTCACTTTTCGTATGTGGAAACATTTCCGTCTAGAATAAGCCTGCCCTGAACGCGAATAACTTCCGTTCGTGCAACTACTTCCTTTTGTATCAACAAAAGTCGCCTTGCAAATGTGATTACTTTCCGCGTGCCAAAAAGTTACTTTTAAAATATCATGTCACTTACGTAGCTTTTCTTTTCTGTGAAGCTTTCGCTTTTCTGTGAGAAATGTTGGAACTTCCGCAATGATTAGCGTAATTTTACATATCAACTGAATGATTTTAACGTTTGTTTTTGTAGTTTTGCTAAGTTGTATCTTTGTTTCGTGCGGAGCAGCAACTGAAGATATATATTGTACCATGACTCCTCAGGCTTATGGTAGTGATCTATAGAAGAAAATAAACTAATATCATTTGCTTCTGTCAACAAGTTAGCAAAATCATGCAATGCATTGATTATGATACGCTTTCCAACATGCCGGAAATCATTACTCAAGTTATGAGGATAATGGCTGTGGAATAAATCTCACTCCTGTGTCCTGACCTTCGACCCCATTTCGATGATATTCAACAGAACCAGTTCAGTGTACCTCTGGAACAACATGATAAGGTTTTGTCTCAATCGAAGCATTTTTACGT
This sequence comes from Macrothele yani, assembly GCA_039090855.1. Taxonomy (NCBI): domain Eukaryota; kingdom Metazoa; phylum Arthropoda; class Arachnida; order Araneae; family Macrothelidae; genus Macrothele; species Macrothele yani. Next base: position 158,911,766 of record CM077010.1, read on the forward strand.
AAGTTATGACGCATAAGGCCAATGGAATGGATCCCGCTCCTATGTCCTGATCTTTGACCCCATTTCGTCCATTTTCAATAAAATTTGATCCCAGGTAGTCTCTTAGCAGATACTAAAGTTTCATGGAAATCGAAACATTTTTACGCAAATTATGATGCATAAGAGCAATGGAATGGACCCCACTCCTATGTCCTGACCTTTAACCTCTTTTTATCCATTTTTAATAGAATTCATTACACGGTGGTCGCCTACCACATACTATAATTTCATCGAAATCGAACCATTTTTACGCAAGTTATGAACTATAAGGGCAATGGAATGGATCCCGGTCCTATATCATGACGTTTGACCCCACTTCCTCCATTTACAATAGGGTTTGTGCGGAGGTGGTCCCGTACCACATACTAAAATTTCATCGAAATCGAACCATTTTTACGCAAGTTATGACGCATAAGGGCAATGGAACGGATGCCGCTCCTATGTCCTGACCTTTGACCCCATATCGTCCATTTTCAATATTCTTTTTTACGCTTTTTCAACCTACGGTTGGAAAGCGTAAAAAAGAAGCCGTGTTCATGAAAAGCTTTGATTACACGTTACTGATTAAATAAATTACTTTGTTACATTCGATATGTCACACGAGCAAATAAAATATCAGTTTTTTACTCAAACACACGAAAATAAAAAGTGGAATTATCTACTTATATCACATTCGACACACTTACGGCATGACGAATAATTTATTCTAATTACCCGTCCTTCAAGTAATCTTCCACGTTCAGCACCTTTTCTTTAGTCAATTCTTTTTTGCGGAAATCGTGTTTAGTAAACAACCGAATTCTGTATGCAGGTTTTTCTGATAATTCGGAAAAGCGTAACAATGTAATGCGTAAAATTTATACCTGAAGTCTATGCAGTGTTTTTTGGATAAAAAATTGACTGCACTCTTAAACATAAGTTGCTGTAAAAGAGGGGATCGTTGACTTCATATAAAAATAAACCAGTTTGTTTTATTGGAAGTTCGACGACCATCGTGAGTAGCTCAGTAGGCTATTAGCAGTCGCCCTTCCCTAATTTAGGAACACGGGTTCCAGGGAAGCGAGAAAGCCAGTGCCGTAAGACAAACACAACATCCATACCTCACCGGGATTCGAACCCAGACCCATCTCGGACGAATGATCAAAAGCCATCGCGTAGACCACTGCGCCACCGGGGCGGCAAATAAGTTTCTTGTGAACATTGTTCGTTAAGTCTCATGCCGCCCCGGTGGCGCAGTGGTCTAAGCGATGGCCTCTGATCATTCGTCCGAACGGGGTCCGGGTTCGAATCCCAGTGAGGCATGGATGTTGTGTTTGTCTTACGGCACTGGCTCTCTCCCTTCCCTGGAACCAGTGGCCCTAAATTAGGGACGGGCGACTGCTTATAGCCCTCTGAGTTACTCACGGTGGTCGTTAAATAAGCTCCCATAAAAAAAAGGTCTTACATAATAAATTATTATATTAAAAAACAGCATTTCGCAGTAGTTTTATAATACATGTACGAAGCAAATGATAAAATTAAAATTTCTGTTAAGCTTATACACAAATGAGAGTTAAATGTGTGCTAAGAATTACATCACATTGAAAAACAGAAAGAATCTGCATTTTTATCCTAAAATACAGTCCAAATTTTGTTCAACTCTTGAGATATTTCTACCGTTCTCGTCCGCTCCTTGCTTACTACTGTAGAATGGTCTCCTCAAAGGAGCGACGGTATGGCGAATTTTGTAGAACTGAACTGGGTTAGCGGAGACCCAACAATTTTTAAGAATGACAATGAGGTTATTGATGCAACTGAGAGAGAGAGAGAGAAGATCTAACTGGAGAGATTATCAAACTCGTCTGAGAAAATCTTCTTTCACATTCGCTAGAAGATATAGCAGTGGTTTGCGAAGTTCACTTCAACTGTAAAAGTTGCTTAGGCTTTTTCCCCTTCAAGCTGTAGGTATTCTCTAAAATTAAAATAAAATGATTTGTCCAGAGGTGACGCACATGTCAAGACGGCAAGTAGTAACGATAATCACTTGCCGGCGTGACTTAATTGAGAAATTATTCGGCTCCGGAGCAGAGGGATTTTGATCGAGGTCCACCTCCAGCAGAGGAAAATCTGGGTTTCACGTTGGCACCAGAACGAAAAAATGGATATACAAGCAGTTAGGTTCTTCGAAAAAATGGATATACTGGTCGTCAGATTCTTCGAAAGATCCACACATCACCTGAATTTAATGAGAATTCATTCCGCGTTTCGGAAAATGTGTGATACTTCCTCCACACAACGTCTGGAATTAGTGAGAATAGAATGCCTTCTACAGAGAGTTACTTCAATAATCGGCCGGAAACCTATGATTCCGACCCAGCCCTTTCTGAAGTGGGGGGGAATTCATGTGACGTACTACATCGGTGGCGTACATGCCGATGGCAAGCAGTAGTGATAAGCACTTGCCGGCGTAGTTTAATTAGGAAAGCATTCGGTTCCGGAGCAGAAGGATGTAGGTTCTAGTTCCGCTACCAGCAAATTTAGGTTTCACAAGCTTCCTGATTTGTTGTTCACGATATTTCCCTAAATGTATAATGTATCGGTGTTCAAAGATAGTACAACGATGCGGGAAAGAAACATTTCCGTGTACAACTTGGAAAAAAAATCAAACGCAACGTGTTAAAATCCTGCCATCTCTCGCGGTCACATGCTACGGTTTGTAATTGTTGTTACATGTTACGGTTATTAAGGTATTTTAATGAAATAATCCTTCCAAAACTAAAAACCAAAAATGCTGTGTTAGGAAAGGTAGCGGGATACTGTTCCGATGCATTCCGCCAGAAGAAAAAGCCCTTAGTATGCATGCGTATGAACATAGATGAAAAAATAGTGACAGATGACTGAATGAGGGTTTCGTTAAGAGTAGCTTTTGAAATGCTTAATACTGCTTAATACTGCAGTAAAAAATCTGTTCCACGGAACAGTTTCGCATAACGTAATTAAAACTATACACCCTGTCAAAGACTTGTGATCGTATACAGACAATTTAACCCAGTTCAAAAATAGCTAATAATCTTCATCTTTGCACTTGCTTTGACATAGTACAACTTTGTTATATCTATCAAATTGTTCGGGAACCAAAGCATTCATCTGGCTTACTGCTCGTGCGGTTTTTTCTTTCAGAACCTATCATAGTGCGCTGTCTGCTTACTTTGAAAGGAAAGGACTATAATTTACTGGAGACAATTCCAGTGAGGCAAAAAAAAAAAAAAAAAACTAAAATCAAAAACACGATTGTCCACGCTTTCCCACGGGGCACAAAATTATCATTATTATATTTTTTTCATTGGAGGTTTTTTTTTATTTTTTTTTTATTGGAGGTTTAACGACCACCGTGAGCAACTCAATGGGCTATAAGCAGTCGCCCGTCCCTAATTTAGGGTCACTGGTTCCAGGGAAGGGAGAGAGCCAGTGCAGTCGTAAGACAAACACAACATCCATGCCTCACCACGGGATTCGAACCTGGACCTCTTTTGGACGAATGTCAGAAGTCATCGCTTAGACCACTGCGTCACCGGGGCCGGCCACAAAAATATGAAAGATGATAAAAATGAGCAGAAAAAATCCTCATTTCGGCTGTTAAAAAGAAAACGCATCTATGAGAAGTAAAGAGGTTGCTTTTTCTGAACTCTAATCTAGAGTATGATATGACAGTTGAATACATTCTTACAGTACTGGTTCCCACCTTTTCCTGTTGTCAGCATCTCCAAGTTAGAAATGATGTACTTGTCGTAGACTTAGCTGCTCTTGGAAATCGTCGAACTCCGAAAGAAAGAAAATGAAAAAAAAAAAAAAAATTAAATTAAATAAAAAAAAACAACGATATCTTTATCTAACCGCGCTCCGAAAACATGCGCGGACGCATTTTTGAGGTCGTTCTTTATTTTAACAAAAACAAAATCCGTGCTTTACTGCCACTTCAATTAAACATCAGTGTTTCCACATTGTCCTAAATGGTAATATTATGCATTATTAAAATAATATTTTATTCCGTGTTAGCTGAGAAAACTGCAAAAAGTTATATCTCACGCGTTATATATTAAATTGTGACGGCTCAAAAAATACAAATATGGGATCGGTAGTTTAATAATATTTTTGCACATTTCATACAGCGTTAATTGAAAATAAATGTCGAATTTGGAATAGATCGAATTATATATTTAAAAAGTAATATGCATTTTTGAGCGGTCCTCACAAAAAGCTGGTTAGTTTCCACAGAGCAAAAATGACTATTAATATTTTTGCACATTTTTTTTATTAAAATAAAATATCACACAAAACAAGAAAACTTTTATATCGTCGTTAAAAAATCCCGAAGAATAAAAGTAATGCCGCTGAAAGAAACCTCAGCGATTTCTGATTAATCTAAGGGCCAATATTAAAAAATATTTTGCTACACATTAAGTCTATCACGTCCAACATTTCACAGTGATTATTCAAAAATGAAAATATATGGGTTTTTCGTTTATTAACACGCGTTCATTCCATTAGGTGAAAATAAATGCTAAATCCGTATTTTTCCAGATCTTCATGAGGCCGTCAACACCCCCACAAACCTGCTTTGGAGGGGGGTCCTGCGAGATCGTACGTCATGATAACTGCTGTCAAAGTGATGTCTGCTGTTAAAGCAATTAAGTTTTATCCAAAAACCAGAAATTATCTTTGAATAAAACTTTACAAATTGTTGCACAAAAGTAAATATTAAAAATATTAAATTTACCTCTCTCTCTCTCTCTCTCTATATATATATATATATATATATTATTTATTGAACAAGACAGTTTCTCGTTTAAAATCCGAAGCTGATGTGTGTTCCTAGTTAGAATTAGTAACCATTAAGTAGATATATTTATGTGCAGTTGAAACTTTAATGATAAATTAAAGCAACAATTAGTTTGGATTTATAATGAAGTATCTAACAAATTCTTGATTTGACTGAACTGCAGTAATCTTTTCATTTGCATTCACTATGTCCTGAAGTCAATCATTCTTCATTTTTTGAAGTATGTTCAGGACTAAGTATGTTCTAGGCATAAATTAAAAAGATAAACAAAAGTGTTTAGTTGCAGCAAAAGTGCTGGTACTTACGTGCATTGGCAGCGACGAAAACCAAAGCGCAAACGAGAATGCACCCAGTCCGCATGATTCGCGTGATGAGATTTCCCTCTCCGTCTGCTTACCGGCACTTTTGTCCTTTACGTTTAGGTGACGTCACGTGCTCGATGTGACGTCGCGTCGCCTTTACGACTTTCTAATTGATAGAACCGGCCGTGTCTGAATGGGTTTAGAACGTGAGTTCGTTTCGTAACATGCGTCAAAAGTGAGAAGAGCAATCAATGTTTACTTTCGTCTGACACTTCAACAGGAAGAAAAACCCACGATTCCGAGATTTTTTTAAACAAATAAATGCAATCTTCGCACACACACGTCAAAACGCAAAAAAATAGGGATTACAATCCAACATGAAAAGTTCTACGAATTTCCATTCAACTCAAGATGTATCGATAAGCATTTGATTCAGGCTTTCAAATTTAACAAATACGCGTGCTAAAGTGAATATATAAAAATTTCTAATTTTTTACTTTATAAAGAGATGTCAAAAAAATCATTCAAGCTTAAATAATGCAATAAAATTGCGATAATTACTAATTTTCAGAACTTATTTTGAAGTAATTTAAGCATTTTACTTTTTTGGGGTTTAACGACCAAATGAGCAACTACTCTAAAGGCAGGGCCAGATTTAGAAAATTCGCCCCTGGGCTGGTTCTCCCCCTCCCCCACCGCTCACCTCTTTGCTACTCATTATTATTCTTTTATATACTGATATTTTGTTAGAAATTTTCGGATGATTTGAAAATCAAATTTCTGTATTTTATTTTGATAAAATCTTTCAAAAGCGCCTCTATTTTAATTATTGCTTATTATTTATGAAATTTTAAAACGAAAGTAATCATGACGGAGGTTGCATTTTAATATGTCCAAACCTGAACTTCTATCCCCCCTGCAGGAAAGATTCCTGCCTATGCTCTTGCTCCCCCTCCATTCACAATACTGGAATTTTGATAGCAATGGAAAAGAAACGAACTACGGTGTTCGGCTGAGGTGACAAGCTACAGTATTTCTCAAGTAAAGAGCACGGAATCTCAAACTGCATGGCACAGAACTTCTCTCTCAATTGTTGGTTATAAATATAGTACTTCAAAATAATTCATGTTTAATTTTTACCAAATTTTGCAGTCGTATAATTGCATAGATCAGTGGGAAAATTCGCCCACTGAAAGATTAGCTACTGGGGTGTAGTTCGGTCAGTGACACCCCCTCCCCCTAAATACGACACTGTTTAAAGGCCACAGGAAGTCGTCCTATTTTAATTTGGGGGTCACTGGTACCAGGAAACCGATGACGCCCCGGTGGCACAGTGGTCTAAGCGCTGGTTTTTGAACATTCGCCCCAGATGGGTCCGGGTTCGAATCCCGGTGGAGTATGGATGTTGTGTTTGCCTTATGGCAAACACAACGTGTGACGTGCCTGCGCCGCAGGACGCATACGACATAAAGGCAGATAGCAGCGACAACGAACGTCTGCGCAGCTCAGTTGGTAGAGCGACTTGTTCAGGAATAAGTGAACTCGGGTTCGAGCCCCGGCGTGGACAAAAATGACTGAGAAATTTACTTCGTTATAATGGCGCCCGAACTTTCCCGATGACCCGGCCGTTCAAGATCTCGCAATGGTGTGATATTCTTTCCACACCGCGAGATAGGAAAAATAAGAGAATCTCTTCTTCAGCGCTTCGAAAAATAAATGTGTGTGACGTTGCATTTCACACACCAGATTGACTGGGAGTTCTCAAGTGCACGTTCTACAGCGGATGAATCAATGATTCATGGTCACGACTGACCCGGAGACCATGCCCCCGGCCCTCTTTCGGGGGGTGACGTGCCTGCCCCGCAGGACGCACACGACATAAAGGCAGATAGCAGCGACAACGAACGTCTGCGTAGCTCAGTTGGTAGAGCGACTTGTTCCGGAATAAGTGGACTCAGGTTCGAGCCCCGGCGTGGACAAAAATGACGGAGAAATTTACTTCGTCATACCTGCTTATAGCCCATCAAGTTGTTCACGTTAAACCTTCAATCAAAAAAAAAACGAAAACAAGAAACCAACACTAACTCTTGGTGCCATCAGACAAGCGCTTCACCCAGGACTCTTACACTCGGTATTAGATCGTGTGACTGGTCAGAACCCACTCCTCTGATCACTCGGCCAAAGGGGAGGCGTAAAATCATGTAATCAATCACTTAAAGATTTTATTTATCTGTTTCTCAGCTATGATTTTTTGATCAAGTCATACGTACTTACCTTCATTTCTTTATGTTCTCTGTAAATATACTCGTACTTATAAGACTAGGATCATCCTATTTTGGCGAATAGAGAGCATCTGACATAGTCTAAGAATTGGGCCCTTGATCAGATGTCGGACAAGACCTGGACGTTGTGTTTATCCTAAAGTGATGAATGTTCCACGAAATGTCGAGTCAAAACTGTGGAGACACTTAACAGACGTGAGATGTTCGTCGTTGACTAGGACAAGGCCGTCTCACAGCCACAACTACTGCAGACGATCGCTGTATCAGTCTTATTGCCAGACAAAAACAGAGAGATTTCCACTAGGAAATTCTCTTTGAGCTTTCAGCAGCTTCATTAATGAAGGTTTGTAGTCATACTGTTTGTAGAAGACTTCGTGAGCAATGTCTACATAAGCAAGACCAGTTTTTATGACTCTCTAACTTCCGCTGCCTCACATCGTCATTTAACGTAAAATCAACTTCGGGTCCAGACCAGTTGGCGAATATACTTTTCACAGATGAATTCCGATTCAACTTAAGTACTGATTCGCGACGTTTCTCTCATTAGGAGAAAACCAGAGGCCCACACACAGTCGCCCTCTAACATCAGAGAAAGGGACCAGAGTTGGAAACTGGTCAAAAATTTAGCACACGGACCCAACCCGTGCCTGACCCAGACAAATCTGCTTTGAGCTATAAACTCGAATATATCATCATCATAATCATCATCATTGTCAATCTAGTTCTGGATGAAGGTCTCCCCAAGTTTCTCCCACTGTCTTGGGCCAGTCTCCTCCATCTACCTATCTCCCACGTGAACTTCTTCTGAGTCGTTTTCTGTCACTTATAATTCCGTCTAAAATTTTGATTGTTCATCGGTGGTCCGTTCTCCTGTAGCCCATTTTCATTTCAAGGATTTTACTGTGATCATGATGTCTTCCACTCTTGTCATTTTTCGGATCCGCGAGTTCCTCTTCTTATCTCTCCTGGTTACACCAAGCATGCACCTCTCCATGCTTCATTGAGTTGTCTGCAGCCTTTGTATGTCTCTTTTAGTTAAGGCCCACGTCTCTGCACCATACGTAAGCACTGGAAGGATGCATTGATCAAACACTTTTCTTTTAAGACATAATAGCACATTGCTCTTAAAAGTTGTACTGTTTCTTCCAAAAACTCTCCAACTAAGTTTTATTCGCCAATCAATTTCTTCATCAATGTGACCTTTGCTTGATATCTGCTGTCCAAGATAAATTTAGGTATTGGTCATTTCCAACTTTCCCCCATCAATCGATAAATCTTCATTCCTTGTAAAAGCATTGTACATCAGTTTTGCCTTCTGAAAGTTCATTTTTTTAATCACCATTTCTTCACCCTTCACGGCAAGTTCCCGGATCATGCTCTGCAGCTCTGAAGTATTATTTCAAAGACCTATGAAGGGTTTTTTTTTTAATATTTTTTTCTGTTCAAAAAAAAAAAAAAACAGAAATAAAACCGGGTCGAAATCGGGTCAGAAACACCTTGACCTAACCCGTTTGACCCACAAGAAATTGTCGACCCAGTGGCCTGGTAACCCATGACGCTTTTCCATCTCTGAAATAGACTACCTTGGTGGCGGTGGAGTGATAGTACGCGCAAGATTCATGAAGAACGTGTGCACAGATTTGCAAATCTTTCCGAGTAGCTCTTTTACTGACCTAAGGTACATAGATGAGCTCCTGAACCATATGTCAGGTCATTAAGAGAGCCGTCTGTCCAGAATTTATTCTTATGTGTGATAATGCATAACTTCATGAAGCTCATTCGGTTGACGATTTCCTCGAACAGGAAGATATTCACCGAATGGAGTAGCACTCAGATCTCCTAACCTCAATTCCATTGAGAATATGATGGACTATCTAGTAAGACGCATCGGAGCTCGCCGTCCCCCAGCCCGAACACTTCAAGAACTCCCAACAGCTGTTGTTGAGGAGTGGTTATTAATCCCTCAATGCTCATCAATAACTTCATAAACAATATCAGGAGTCATTGTCTGAACTGCTTGGCTGTCAGAGATGAGCATGCTTCATGCTAAAACACCACATATCTTAAACAAAAGACTTTAAATATTGTTCCATGGACTTCATGTAAATTACAAGACTGTGATAACAACATGAGAAAATTATAAGATTATGATTTTTCTTCTGCTTGAGTTACATAACTAATGCAATAAAATCTATATAATGGGCTACGTCTGTTTCTAACGCTCTGACGTCATTCAGTACTTGCGGCGCCATCTCCTTTTTTCCGGTGGCTGAAATCGGAACTAAGCTAACTGCTATCGCACGATACGTAAAATCAAGGAGAAATACCGGAAAATAAAATAAAGTTAGTAAGACAAACGACTTCATCTGCTCAAACAACTGTCTGTGACGCTTGTTCTCTTACGTAGGTATTATGTCGTGTTTTATTTCATTTTCTTCGCATTGCAGAGCAATTTTATAAAAAGGAATAAAATTGTAGAGTAATTTCATGAAAAGGAATTCATAAAAAGGAATCAGCGTTATTTTTTCCATAAAAAGGAACAAGTAAAATTGTAAGAAAGTAACTACAGGCGTAGTTTTGATTCACTGTGATGGAAATTTAAAACATTATAGGTTCCGTGGTATTTTTCCTTTTTTTTTTTATTGCAGGTTTAACGACAACCGTGAGTAACTCAACAGGCTGTAAGCAGTCCCTAATTTGAGTAACTCAATGGGCTGTAAGCAGTCCCGTCCTTAATTTAGGGTCACTGGTTCCAGGGAAGGGAGGGAGCCAGTGCAGTAATAAAAGCACAGCATCCACGCCTCACCGGGATTCGAACCTGGACCACTTTCGGGCGAATCATCAGAAGCAATCGCTTAGACCACTGCGACACCGGGGCGGCGTATTATTCCTTTGTAGTACAAGATGGAAGAAGATAAAGCTGAAAGAAAACGTCGCTTAAATAGAGAACGACAACAGCGATGGCGTGCAAACCAATCTTCTAATACTTTGTAGTACAAGATGGAAGAAGATAAAGCTGAAAGAAGACGTCGCTTAAATAGAGAACGACATCGGCGATGGCGTGCAAACCAATCTTCTAATACTTTGTAGTGCATGATGGAAGAAGATAAAGCTGAAAGAAGACGTCGCTTAAATAGAGAACGACAACAGCGATGGCGTGCAAACCAATCTTCTAATACTTTGTATTACAAGATGGAAGAAGATAAAGCTGAAAGAAGACGTCGTTTAAATAGATAACGACAACGGCGATGGCGTGCAAACCAATCTTCTGATACTTGGTAGTACAAGATGGAAGAAGATAAAGGTGAAAGAAGACGTCACTTAAATAGAGAACGACAACGGCGATGGCGTGCAAACCAATCTTCTAATACTTTGTAGTACGAGATGGAAGAAGATAAAGCTGAAAGAAAACGTCGCTTAAATAAAGAACGACAACGGCGATAGCGTGCAAACCAATCTTCTAATACTTTGTAGTGCAAGATGGAAGATAAAGCTGAAAGAAGACGTCGCTTAAATAGATAACGACAACGGCGATGGCGTGCAAACCAATCTTCTAATACTTTGTAGTACAAGATGGAAGAAGATAAAGCTGAAAGAAGACGTCGCTTAAATAGAGAAGACGACAATGACGATGGCATGCAAACCAATCTTCTAATACTTTGTAGTGCATGATGGAAGAAGATAAAGCTGAAAAAAGACGTCGCTTAAATAGATAACGACAACGGCGATGGCGTGCAAACCAATCTTCTAATACTTTGTAGTGCAAGATGGAAGAAGATAAAGCTGAAAGAAAACGTCGCTTAAATAGAGAACGACAACGGCGATGGCGTTCAAACCAATCTTCTAATACTTTGTAGTGCAAGACAGAAGATAAAGCTGAAAGAAAACGTCGCTTAAAATGGAGAACGACAACGGCGAAGGCGTGCAAACCGAATTTCTAATACTTTGTAGTACAAAATGGAAGAAGATAAAGCTGAAACAAAACATAGCTTAAATAGAGAACGACAACGGCGCTGGTGTGCAAACCAGTTTTCTAATACTTTGTAGTACAAGATGGAAGAAGATAAAACTGAAAAAAGACGTCGCTTAAATAGAGAACGACAACAGCGATGGCGTGCAAACCAATCTTCTAATACTTTGTAGTACAAGATGGAAGAAGATAAAGCTGAAAGAAGACGTCGCTTAAATAGAGAACGGCAACGGTGATGGCGTACAAACCGATCTTCTAATATAGAATTCGTGTTATATAAATTTCAGTCGCAGCTTTTTCACCCGTGCATGGCACGAGCTATGTGTCAGTAATAAATTAATATCTCAACTAACGGGATTTCTTCGCGGAAATCAATGGTTACCGTATATGCATGCAACTACTAATACGAATCTTCTTCAATTCTTGCACGTGGTTCCCTGAGATGTGAGTTGTGGACAGCCTTCATTGCATGAATCGGCCAATTGCTGCACACAAGAAGTCCTGTTTCTTTATACAAGACTTCTCAAAAGACGACGATCTCGTTCCTGACAGAATCGTGGCGCCACGGTTAAGCCTCTTAGACAGCCAATGTGGGTTATTTACGCTCTGATTAAAGACCTGGAATGTTTCATCATTTGAAAAACCATTCATCTCTGCTGATTTCAAAATCGTCGCTTCAGCCAGACGGGCACCCACGATAAGCCCTTTATCGAACTCCTGAAGATCCCTTGTTTTCCCATTGTGATCAACACTGTTGACGATCACTGACTAGTAGCAGTCTTAAATAGTTGCCTAGATCACGTGGTGACGCACGTGACTACGTATTTTGCCTATACGCTGCACAAGGAACGTTTATGAACATCTGGGTCCTAATTCAGTGACCGGTGTGTATAGTTGGCTGCTTGGGAAAATCAAAGACCTTCAAGACATCTCATGGTGTTCATTCTTTATACGGTTCGATATATTGCTCCTGTTTTTTTATTATACATTGAGTCAGCTTTAAATTAGGAACACCCCAGTTTTACATATTCGGAGAGATAACGAAGTGCCACATGATATCAACGTCACGTGCGGTTACTATAAATTTTGCACATTCATCCTTTTTACGTTATCAGTAAATGTTTGCCTGTAATGGAGAAACGTGACGACTTAAACCAATTTGACCACTGCCAGATACACTCATCGTCAAAGAAATTATTAAAGCCAGAAGGACGTGACTGATTGCAATGCTATTCGTGAGAAAGGTAAAGGTTAACAGGAACAATAAATGTTTAAACATTGAGACTGATATGGGCAATATTTATTGAGCTACGCGCCAATAAGTAGTGTCTCTCAGCATGGCGTCAGGCCGCCATGTTTGCTCACACAGCATGCCAGACATCTTGGCATGGAGTTGTACGGGTTATTAATAATGTCCTGTGATAAGCCGTCCCATGCAGCTTGATCTTCTCACGCAGTTCCTGCAGATTGTGCGGTAGGGGTGGAGTGTGGATAGGGCGTCCAATAGCATCCCACAAATTTTTAATCGGCGATAGGTCTGGCCATGGCAAAGAGTCAGTGCCTTGAAGACAAGCTCTCGAGACAGCAGCAGTATGCAGACGAGCGTTGTCCTGTTGGAAAATCGCACCGGAGTGAGCGTTCAGAAAATGTTGGGCCACAGGTTGCAGCACCTCGTTATAACGTAACGTTGGGTTGTTCAAGTGCCTGTAATGAACACCAAAGGTAACCTGGCATTGCAAGCAATTGCACCCCACACCATGACACCAGGTCTTCTGGATGTGTGACGCTCGACAACATACCGATCATCTTGGCGCTGGACACTGTGCCTTCACACAAGGATTCGTTGTTCGTCTCCTCCAAGACAAAAGCGGGACTCGTCCCTGAAGATCACCACCTGCTGCCATTCTGAGTGGCTCCATGGCAGTCTGGAACGACACCATTGCAGTCTTTGGCAACGATGCAATGGTGTTAACGGCAGTCGTCGTGCCGCCTGCATGCTTGTAGTCCTACGTCGTTCAGCCGTCTGCCAATGGTGCTCGCACTAATTGGACGATGCATGGACGATGCATGGAGGGCACCACTGCTCGCTGAATATCTGCAATCGTGGCTGTTTGGTCACTCCGCGCATGTCGGACAACCCATCGGTCCTCTCTCTCCGTGGTTCGTCTAGGTCTCCTAGACCCTTCCGGTCTTTGCTGCGTGCCTTGTTCTATCCACTGCCGCCAACAGCGTGCTGTGGTGATATCCGCACGACCTGTATGACGCGCAATACGGCGATAATAATATCCCGCTTCCCGGAGCCCGACGATGCGCCCCCTGTCGAAGTCCTCCAACTGCTCGTATTGCTTCCGAACTTTTCTCCGAGACATACTTCACTTACAAAGGATGCCACCAACATAACAGCACGAATCAGAATGGCAAGCGCCAACGGAACGACCTTAGATATCCGTTAATACATACAATTGACGTGGATTAGGAACATCAAACATAAGTCATCGCTCTTTCCGCGTTTATAAGTGAGTCACGGAAAAATTCTCATTGGCCGCCACCGTTAATCGAACCCAGGGTCTTGCAGTTACGCGCCGGACATGCTACCACTGCACCACAGCGACCTCAGACTCGCAAACGACTGACTGTCAAACCACATTGCAGGTTGCTTCTTGGAGCCCCGCACAATGCTGGGGATTCACCAAAGATGGTAAGCAGCAACTGAACAAATAACTTGGAGGCGAATGAATAATTAACACATGCAATTGATGTGGATTAGGAACATCCAACATAAATCATCGCTCTTTCCACGTTGAATTCGATGTCGCTGTGGTGCAGTGGTAGCATGTCCGGCGCGTAACTGGAAGACCCTGGGTTCGATTACCGGTGGCGGCCAATGATAATTTTTCCGTGACTCTCTTATAAACGTGCAAAGAGCGATGACTTATGTTTGATGCTTATATAGCAGGTCAGGCACAGCGGCTACAACCCCTCCTTGCTTGCGTTACATGCACGGCCGAGCGTGATACTTGTATCATTTGCATGTCTCACGATTTCAAACCTACCCACCGAGTTTCATTCCTGTCGGTTCCTTCCTTATGAGTGTAACTATTTTTTTGACGATGAGTGTATTTATTCCCCGGTGGTTTGGCGCCTGTATTTCGGAAACAGACGCACTTGTTGATTGCTCCCTTACTGCTGCATCAAAGGTGTACCTGGACTGGAACCTACATCTAGATTTCCAAAATAACATGGTATTTCTTAAAACTGGTAGTGGAATTTTTTTCCACTCCTCTCCACTTCTTTCCAAAGTCCTATAATTGCTTTTGGTCTGCTTTTAGAAAGCGCTCTTTTTATCAGTCCAAAGGCACAATAGTTCTCTGGTGACACGTCACAGGGCTTTGAAGGAATATGATCAAAAGGTACTGACTTGATACTCGTCTCTTTTTTCATTTTTTCACGAAACAGAGTGGTAGCTTTGGATGTATATGACTGGCAGCCTTATCCGATGGAATTCTGCTCTTTGAAGGATCCGTTGATAAAGGAATGAATGACATTTCCTCTTCAAATACAGGAGTTAAAAAAATATTTTGGTAATATGTAGAATTGATTTTAATTTTTTTTTTCAGCTTTTCTGACATTTTATTTTCCATTGTACGAAAAACCAGCAATAATCATGAATCCTTTACTGAAACTTAACCAAGTTTGTAAGTCTTTTTCTGCTCTTTTGTGATAGTAATTCGACCTTTTTTTTGTTACAGTCATTTAGATAAATCCATACTTCATCAATAGTCACAATAAATTTCCATCTGTCTTTGGCAAAGTGATTTTAATACAAAATTCTACACTGTGCTCTGCGTTTACTTTTTCAAATCTAAATATATTTTTATTACCTTTAACGACTTAGCGATTGCTCTTTGGATCGGTGTATTTTCTTTTAAGACCAGGAACCTTACTTTCGAAATAGTCGTAAAAGTACGTACCTGCTTCGTATATCCGTTTGGTGTTCTTTTTCCTGTTAAAAGTAATGCTTGACGATTTTTCTCTCTATTATTAACAATATTGCTTATTTTACATTTAGAAATGATAATTCCATGACTTGCACAGCGTCTTTTAATTACAGAACACGAATATTTCTCTTCGTAGAGAGCAAAAACACAACTTTCTGTCCATAGCTTGTTTACGTGCGCCATTTCCTTAGCAGACGATATTTAACTGCAGCAGATGTTTCTTTCCTGTTCATCTAACATGCATGCGATTGCCAGTTTAAATTATTTGAACTTCTTTTTTTTTTTTTTTCTGTAAGTTGTTATCAAAAACGTTCGGAAAATGTGTGAACGTCCACTGTAAATCTTGATAAGCCGCAACGTACCCACAGCAAATCAAATGTGAAATTCAGTATGCTTCTTTCAGTGAGCTCATAACTCCAAAGGTGCAATATCACCAACACAACGATCAGAATTTCTCTGCGACATCAATGCTGAACAAAGTAATGTTTAACGTTTCTCTTCGAGCGGAAAACGACTTTTAGAACCGAGGGCAGAATGCATTGACGCATCGCTGACAAACTTTAGCATAGCTTCTTTTTATTTAACGGCAGATGGTGACCATTTCTATTTCTGTGTTCGCGGAACAGTTCAGCTGCCTGATTCATTAGTCAGAATGGGTTTATGAAAATGTTTCTGGAAGCAGGAATTCTGCAAACACGCATAACTCTAATTTTGCACTAAACACAACATCCTTCACAAAATGACTGAGCTGGCATTTTTGAGCTTTACATAGGAAAACTGTAAAGTACTTTTCGTACAGGTACGAAAAAACCGACTTGTACGTTTTGCACTCAAAAAACTCCCGTTTTTATCAATATGTAGAGAGAACCTCACATATTTGCCTCCAATGGGAGCAACCTCTGATTCGCTATCCCTCATATTTTCCTCGTGAATTTTTGTTTTTAGCTTACAAAAAATGCTTAAATAATTTGTTTTTCTTCATGCGACTATTCGATTTATTACGTCATTTTGGCGCATCTTGTACAAAAAGTATAAATATTTGTCAGTATTTCCCTGCTCACTTTTTAGCACGTCTTTTGTAAACAAGTTAGTAAAATCATGCAATGCATTTATTATGATACGCTTTCCAACATACCAGAAATTACTACTCAAGTTATGAGGATAATGGCTGTGGAATAAATCTCGTTCCTGCGTCCTGACCTTTGACCCCACTTCGATGATATTCAACAGAACCGGTTCAGTACACCTCAAGAATAACATGCTAAAGTTGTATTGCAATAGAAGGAGATTTACGCAAGTTATGAGAATAATGGCTGTGTAATAAATCATGCTTTTGTGCAATGACCTTTGACCCCATTTCGTTGATATTCAACAGAACCGGTTCACTATACCTCCGGAACAACATGATAACGTTTTGTCGCAATCGAAACATTTTTTGGTAAGTTATGTTGCACAAAAGCAATGGCATGGATCCCACTCCAGTGTCCTGACCTTTGACCCCATTTCGCCCATTTTCAACAGGGTTCGTCCCCAGTGGCTCCCTACCACATACTAAAATTTCATCGAAATCGAACCATTTTTACGCAAGTTATGACGCAAAAGGGCAATGGAATAAATACCACGTTTATGCCCTGCCTGACCTTTGACCCCATTCGCCCATTTTCAATAGGGTTTGTGCCCAGTCGTTCCCTACCACATACTAATATTTCATCGAAATCGAACCATATTTACGCAAGTTATGACGCATAAACGCAATTGAATGGATCCCGCTTTTATGTCCTGACCTTTGACCCCATTTCGTCCATTTTCAATAGGATTCGTCCCCTGTGGTCTCCTACCACATACTAAAATTTCATCGAAATCGAACCATTTTTACGTGAGTTATCGTGCCGACAGACAGACAGACGGACGGAAAAAGCTGGAGCATATACGCTTCTTCAACCTACGGTGTGAAAGCCTAAAAAGAGATCTTGTTTCTGTTATCGGTTTGTCCGTTCGTCAGTCCGTCCGTCCGTCCGTCTCCACCCACGCGGTATCTCTGCAACTATCAGTCCGATTTGAAAAATTCTTTTTGCATTCGGAAACTTGAAATGTGCGAATGATGATCCTTCATTTCGTTTTTTTTACGATGTACAATTTCGCCGCTAGAGGGCGTAAATGCAGATGATGTCGAATTCAAAAATACGTTTTATTCCACATATTTGCTTCTAAACATCCGATTGAAAAAATTCTTTTATCTTTCGATTCAATTTAATTCGAAGAGTGTTTTAGATATAGTTACTTTTTTCAAATTACGCATAGATTTTCCACTAGGGGCGTAAAAGTAAATGACATTTTCCCCGATAACTCTTCTTCTAAAACTCCGATTTGAAAAAAATTTTCTTCAGCTGATACATCTCCTGATGGAAACTCTTTTGCATATAATTTCAAATTTTTGTTAAAGAATACTTTGGCCACCAGGGGGCGTAAGTGTTAATTTTTGCTTCTGATGTATTTACCATAAAATCTGAGCTTCTAAAATATCGATTAAAAAAATTCTTTCGTGGACAGATGCCACTCATATCGATAAACCTTTTCGGAATATTTTCTTCTTAAAATATTCGACAGTTTCTCCGCCAGGGGGCGTAGATGTACATCTTATTTTTGTCAATATCTCTACTTCTAGGAGTCCGATTTGAAAAATTCCTTCTTTGTTGGATAGTGTTTTCCGTGTGACATGTTTTTCATATAATTTCAAAACTTTTAAGTAATTCATAGACTTTACGCTAGGGGGCGTAGCGGTAAATTGCGTTTCTCCCTATATCTCTGCTTCTAAATCTCCGATTTGAAAAATTCATTCTGCGCTGGACACACCTCCTGGTGGAAAATCGTTTGCACATAATTTCTAATTTTTGTAAAGAAATGGTTTGGCCACCAGGGGGCCGTTAATATTAATATTCGCTTCTGAGGTGTTTGCAGCAAAATATGAGCTTCTAAATTCTAAATTAAAAAAAACGCCATTTGTTGACCGATACTACTCATGTCGACAAACCTTTAACAAACATTTTCTTCTTAAAATAGTGCATGGTTTTTTTGCCAGGGGGCGTAGAGGTATATCTTATTTTTGTCAATATCTTTACTTCTAGGAGTCCGATTTGAAAAGTTCCTTCTTTGTTGGATAGTGTTTCCAGTATGGCATGTGTTTCATATAATTTCAAAATTTTCAAGTAATTCATAGAATTTCCACTAGGGGGCGCAAATGTTAATTGCGTTTCCCCCTATATCTCTGCTTCTAAATCTCCGATTTGAAAATTTCTTTCTGTACCGCATACAGCTCCTGATGGGAAATCGTTTGCACATAATTTCTAATTTTTGTAAAAAATGGTTTGGCCACCAGGTGGCGTAAGTCTTAATTTCCGCTTCTGACGTATTTGCAGCAAAATATGATCTTCTAAAATCTCGATTGAAAAAAAATCGTTTGTTGACCAATACTACGCATGTCGACAAACCTTTTAGGAACATTTTCTTCTTGAAATAATGCATGGTTTCTACCCCAGGGGGCGTAGATGTATATCTTACTTTTGTCAATATCTCTACTTCTAAGAGTCCGATTTGAAAAATTCCTTCTTTGTTGGATAGTGTTTCCGATGCGAAATGTTTTTCATATAAATTCAAAATTTACAAGTTAGTCATAGATTTTCCGCTAGGGGGCACAAAGTTAAATTGCGTTGTCGATATCTCTGTTTCTAAGAGTTCGTAAGCTCACGATTCCGTTTACAGCAATTGTAGGGGCGAGAAATTACGCCCCTAAATAAATTGTGTGATGGACTTTTAAATCCCATCGATCATTCCGGATACTAACATTTCTGAATAAATATTTCCATGTGTATTATTTGGAAACGCGTGTAACACGTGGTAATGCACCAGACTAGGTGACATTTCGATGTGCCTGTTTGACAGGTCTATTGTATTCACAGAAGGCACAGCTATTGTTCCTTGCCAGAGGTATATGTAAGCTGCAGGGCACCGTGAGGTGGAGGTCAACGAAGGGATTAGGTGGAGGTCACCGGCAGAAGGCACGTGTCAGGAGAGAAAGGTGGTATGGGGGGCACCGAGAAGAGCGAGGGGGAGCACCTGCTCTTGGAGGGCTTCGACTAGGGAGAGAGAGGGAGCCTCAGGCGAGTGAGACAGGAGCCAATCAGAAGGCTAGTGAAGTTAGGGGGGAAAACTTCAGGATAGGAGTAGAAGGAAAGACGAGACAGTCGACGGGGAGCGAGCGTAGAGAACGGTTGACGACAGCGTGTGCTGTGGACGGTTGTATAGTGCTGGGAGTTAGCACTGGGTAAAGAAAAGTTCGTGATAGAACGTGCCAGTTAGAGCACGGGGAAAGCCAGCGTAGTTGGAATCAGACACGTGTGTCTGGAACGACGTACGGAGAAAGCGTTTGGAGAGAACACGTGTTCGGGACGGAACACGAAGCATAGCTTCCGGAACAAAGGAAAAGAGACGAACGGAAGGTTACGACGATTGAAACCTTTCACGTCGGTGATAGAAAAAGAACGGGCAAAGAGTATTGGCAGGAAAGGGTATTCTGGAATAATTAGATACCCGGATCATTTTCACGTGGAACTGCAGTTACAGGAACTCGAGGTCAAGGAACAATAGCTGCCGGAACAATTTACTGTTGATTAAATGTTTTGTTAAGTTTGCAACAAGCCTGAGAGTGAATTCATGCTTGGAATTGTTTTGCCGTTATTTTTACTTCCCCTCTCCTGAATAACAGATTTATAGTAAAGCTGGGAGAGAAAGAACGCCGGGCTGTCTTCAACTTCCGTTGATAGACAGTCTCTAGACAACGAACCTTATAAATGGTTTTCCTTCCTGCTGTGGGGAAATTTTGATCAGCGCTGGAAGCCAGTGGGTGTTTGGTCGAGGAGCCATTAATTAACATAATGAGCTCCCACCCCTACAGCAATATCTGAGGAATTAAAAACCCGATTGAAAATCTTCTTTCTTTCGTCAGATCTATTGTTTTCCATACTGGTTCCATTGAAAAAGAAACTTTGAAAATTTGATAAATTCAATTTTCGTCAGAACGGATTCAAAAGACGCTTATTACACCCGAAAATTCGGTGTCATCTTTCTTGTTTGTTTATGTTTTTAAAGAAGTTCTTTGTGAGCTGACAAGATGTAGAGGAAATCCAAATAATTTTCCCGATAAGAAAAGTTGGAATTTTATTGTTTTTGTAGTGGCGTTCATTTTGGTTATGGAAAAAAAAACATTTCAGCATGTCATGCGAAATTTATTTCTCAAACTTTCTGTTAGAAACCCTAAAAATTATGTCCATTTTATGCCTGCGTTTGAGCTGCTGTTGCAGCTACAGAGAAAACTGTTTCTTCCTCCTCACGGCACTTCCAAAGCAAACTAAAACTGGATGTTTCGAAAAATATATACTCGATTTCTTGTCATGGTAGCTGAAGTAAAGAAATTTTAATACTCTGAAATAACACTGCCAAGAAGTCGTTCTTTTGACGTAGGACTGCGTCTGACTCCGCGGATAGTACGGGGCGACCACCGGCCGACTGCGTGTGAGAAAAATAGGTCACAATTGAAATCATTATAGCGTTAAAAATAGCACTAATGATAACACTAATCGTGTTATCATATTCGTAAAGAGCGTGGAGTCCAATTCGTGCACTGCGCAATACATCGTGCTCGCGACGGTTCCCTCGTTCCCAGTGCGCTGGGGAGACGATGCAATATTTCTGGGTGTGCAGCCTCGTTTGACTCACTCTATCTCGGTAACCGTGAGCGCAATACGACTGTACGTGGTATCGTTTTAAAGCTCGAGACGTGATCTATTCAAATATACGAAGAACATTTCGCAGTGGTTTGAACTGAACATTTTAAAAGTTATTTTCTTGTGAACCAGTGAACACTTTTGATAATATCACTGTTTATCTGCACAACCGTGAATTAAAAACGACTGTGCGTGGCATCGTTTTAAAGCTCTCGACGAGATCTATTCAAATATATAAAGAATAATATAGCAGCGGTTTAAACTATTTTTTTTTAATTGTTTTCCTGTGAACGGGTTAACATTTTTGACAATGCCGCGGAATTTGCAGAATGAACGCCGTCAAAAGTGGTGAAAATCAAAACGAGATGTAAGAGCAAGTGATAAGGAATGTAAGAAGTCCAAGAAGACTGCAGCCGAACGAACTAGAGATTATCGAGAATACCTAAAAGCAGACGTCGCCAAACAAAAGTCCAACACACCGATCGAACCCATACCCGGCCCATCTCGAACTCTTCTTTGTGTTCGCAATGTATCCAACATTATTTGTAAAAATTGTGTAAGCTGCTTTTCATATCATAGACCTGTTTTGGCTATAACAAATTAAATAAACGCTTTGAAACCATAATCGACTAGCTCGTTTCAACTCTCCAATCTGCAAGCCGTAGTCCTATGTCCCGAACGAACGGCTCAATCAGAACTGAGCCTAGCTGTATTTTTTTTTTCTACATTAGAAGCATTTCAACGATAAAAAATTAAGGAAAACATTAGTAAGACTGTAGTAGTACTACTAAAGAATATGTGCTAAATAGCTAAATTTTCTTAAGCTGAAAGAAAAAGGAAAAAATCAATGTAGCTGTGTTCCAGTTCATTACACCAGCAATGGAGCTGAAACTGGGCGTTCCTATAACTACGTAGTGTAAGTTGAATGGTTTACACTTAACAGCAGTGAAAACCGGAAAACTATAGATAGTTCAGAAAAAATATCGATGCACAATCGATGGTACCTCCAGTTCAACTTCTGCGTCAGTCGTCACGTGAACTCCATAGCAGAAGGTATTTTCTGTGCTGTCGCTTGCGGAATTGAAGCACATCACGCATGTACAGCGTACAACCTTGGAGCGACGGCAGGCGTTCCGACTTACGTACCCATTATGAAATACACTATCTACCAAGAAGTAATTGAACACCCCTGCAATCGATGATATCTGCGTTCCTGATACACGTCACGGCTGCTGCCGTTAAATATCGTGTGGGAAACAACAACGCAACCAGTCGCATGCAAGATGCCACGCAGTTCGGAGCTCTCTGATTTCGAGAAAGGTGTAATCGTCGGGTATCACAGAAATGGCCGATCCATACGTGACATATCCAGCGAGTTGAAGTACCCAAAATCAACAGTGGCCTACGTGATTGGCTAGTGGAAGATGAGAGGTGACTGTCGGAATGCGCCCTGATCCGGCAGATACACAAAACTGGGAGTTAGAGACCGACGGGTGCTGACCAGAGAAATTCGGAAGAACCGCACCAAATCGATAGGCCACATCCTCGAGGAGTTTCAACAGGCATCCGGGCGTGTTCTTTCGATGAATACAATCCGTAATGAAGCACATCTGCTCGGTTATCATCGACGTGCTGCCGCCCACAAGCCTTTGATCACCAAGTCCAATAGCGCTGCTCGGCTAACGTGGTGCAAAGAACGTCGACAGTGGACCGTTCAACAGTGGAAACAGGTTCTCTGGAGCGACGAATCAAGGCTCACCCTCTACCGTTTGGATGGCAGGGTCTGGGTTTGGTGTCTGCTTGGAGAACGCCTCCTGCTGGAATGTATTGTGCCAACTGTGAAGTTCGGCGGCGGTGAAATTATACTATGGCGGTGTTTCTCCTGGTATGGCACGGGACCCTTGGTCGCAATTCCTGGTAGACTCAACGCCGAAACCTACTGCACCATTTTGGATGACCATGCGCTTCCTACGTTGTGGGAGTTTCATGGGGTGAACCCATGTTGCTTTCAGGAGGACAATGCCACATGTCATGTTGCGAGATCCACCATGGCTTGGTATGGTGAAAATGGGGTTAATCGAATGGACTGGCCTGCGCAGATCCCGAACCTTAACCCTATCGAGCATCTCTGGGACGAGTTGGAGCGTCGACTTAAGGGGTGCCCCCACCGTCCGAAATCGGTGAAGGAACTGACCTGTCTTCTCGAAGCCGAGTGGAAGAAAATACCGCTAGCCGTCGTACAACGCCTGGCTGAGGGTATGCTCTGGAGGGTCGCAGCTCTAATCGCCGCACGTGGAGGCTCCACCAACTATTGAAGGTGAATAAACTTTGTTTTCCTTTGTTATCACAGGTGTCCAATTACTTGTTGGTAGATAGTGTAGGACAAGCAACTCAAAGAAAAGGTAAGTTTGTTACCGATAACTGGTAAACATGCTAAACGTACGGTGTCTGAGGAAAACGTTAAACAAATTCGAAAGTCATTTCAGAGAAGCCCGAGGAAATTCATCCGAGAGGTTAGTGTGCAGCTAGACATCCCATCAAAATACAGTGTATTGGGTACTCCACAAAAAGGTAGGTTGCGTTTACATGCATACAAGATTCAACTCTGCATCAGCAAGTTAGGTCGCATGACAGGATGGCACGGGAAAAATTTGTAGAGACAATGTTGGCCAAAATTGTTGCCGACAAAACATTCCTAGACCGGGTATGCTTTTCAGACGAGTCAACATTCCACTTGTCTGGAAAAGTAAACAGACATGTCTGCCGCATCTGGGGGTCCAAAAATCCCTACGTTGTTCATAAACACAAACGAGATTCTCCAAAATACAATGTTTGGTGTGGGATCATGAAGGACAAAATCATCGGTCCCTTAATTTTTGCGGCGGCCATGGAAACTGGACTTAACATACCTGGACATGTTGCAGGAATACGCTGCGTTTCAGCTGCCTGAAGGAACAATTTTCCAACAAGATGAGGCTCCTCCGCACTTTACCAGTGACGTTCGCACATTCTTGGATGACCGCTTCACTACAGGATGGATTGGGAGAGGATCAACTTTCATTGCATGGCCCCCAGATCATCAAACCTAACTCCACCTGATATTTTCCTGTAGAGGTTTGTTAAGGACCAGATGTGTGATCTACTGGTGTCTAATCTGGATGCCTTACGCGACAGAATTGGTGCTGCTATCAACGACGTGACACCACAAATGCTTCTCAACTCGTGGGCTGAGGTAGAATACCGGTTGGACGTTTGCCATGCCACCAGTTGAGCTCATGCTGAAGTTTATTAGACAGGTTAACCCCAGCAGTACATTACATCAATTCGACGTTGAATTTTTGATCGATTTTTGGTCGGATGGATGAAAATATAGCTAGCTACGCATAAGCTCATGATCACATCTTGCCAAAGCTCTAGATCATTCCTCTAAAGATGTCTGCAATTTTTATTATATCATTAATTTTATATTCAATTTAAAGAGCTTCTTCGTGGAATGAAGAATTGGGAGTAATAGATTAAACACAAATTTTAGTTTTTAGTTTTGCAGCAACGAGTTTAAACTTTTTCCACACTCCGGGCTTTTTTTTTTTTTTTTTTTTTTTTTTGAGAGTGGTGAGATTGCTTTTAATTTAAGACTGTCAAACTTTCAGCTTCATGAAAGTCTTTATTGGAAGGGGGGGGGGCTGCCGTCTCGGCTCATGACCTTAAAGTTCTAGGTTCAAGTACAGCTGAATCGCTAATGTTTAGCCGTGGTTCAGCAGTATCGTTAATCCGTTGGCCGGGGTAGAGACTCCTAGTTATAAACAAGTCTAACCTCAGTCCTCGGTGTAGCACAAGCAGTACCCGCTGGATGCACAAACCAGCCAACTAAAATCGACCGCCATTCTGTCTGACTTACAGTGCAATAGTTCTACGGAACTTTTTTTTTTTTTTTTTTTGCTTGAAGGTTTAACGACCACCGTGAACAACTCAATGGGCTATAAGCAGTCGCCCGTCCTTAATTTAGGGTCTCTGGTTCCAGGGAAGGGAGAGAGCCAGTGCCGTAAGACAAACACAACATCCATGCCTCACCGGAATTTGAACCCGGACCCCTTTCGGACGAATGATGAAAGGCCATCGCTTAGACCGCTGCGCCACCGGGGTGGCTCTACGGAACTGTCAATTACATTTTTAAACAAAGAGATCTTTCCTCCAGGGATTTTGTTTTTCACTTTTTCGGTTTTGGAGATTTTCTGTCGAAGGTATTTTTTTACGGATGAGTTTTGCTATACCGGATGAGTATGAGCATACCGGCACTTCAAATTTTCTATTTTGAGTACTTCTAATACAGTAGGTGCAGTAATATGATGTCAACAGATCGATTGGACTTACTTACTGATATAAGATGAACACCTCCTTTTTTGTCTCAATGGAAGTGATAAAATTTAATTCATCATTTCGTTATATTACTTCTCCTTTGGGTTTGTTTTCTTAACTTATCCCTGACTCCAATTTCCTTCATCTGGCACATTACAGTTCGGCACCATTGTTTCATTTCGACACTTTGTCTTCTTCGGAGTGTTAGTTATTTACTTTGAAAATGATGGTTTCTTACAAAGAACGTGCTATTCTCTACTTCATTTGCATATTTCGCTTTAGATTTTAATACACACTGAATTTCAACTAGTTAGCCCGCATGCATTTACTAAGCATGTGTTTCCCAAAAATTACGTCTGTGCCCCTTTCCTCGACCGTAGTAAAAAATAAGGAAAGAACTTTGACGAATAATGAAGGTAATATGGTAATTTCGTTAGAATAAAGTAATCGGAATAATGTATTGTACAAAATGGGAATACGTCAAGGTTTGCCATCTGTCAATCTGTCATCTCTCAGTGATTCATTTACATTTCGTACTAGCACATAAGGTGAGAGTGTTAACTGGAATCTGAAATCGAAGCAAAAACAATTTGGTTGATAGTGAATGCAATAATGCCCGTTCGCGCTTGCATGAAACACGAATTTCTTACCATAGATTAGGTTGCGTTTTAAGTGGTTTATAAGAAAGACGAGTTAAGTATTTTTTTAAATTGCATCCTATAACCCAAATAATGATTTTTTATGAAACGTCGAATAGAGAACTAGGATTGTGCTATTTCAACTGTTTCATTGCACGCCTATATAGTCAAACAGCGCCTTGATCCCTTGAGCTGTGACTAAACACAGTAAAATTTGTATTTGGAACTCCTTTATCCTTGTTCTACAAACACAATTCAGCTTGCTTAAGGAAATTTCAACAGAGCGAACAGAAATCGACCCCTGTATGAACAGGTTATATTCCTTGAATAACTTACTAGCAATAGAAAGACATGTTACAAAGAAAGTAACATTTCCAAAATTCAGTTGTAAATGACTGTTTTAGAACTAACTAGAAGTAAAACATAGCGTTATACCGTTGCGGTAAATTTCAAAAATACGGCACTGTCGGTTTTAAGTCCTGTAAAATTAACCAGAATTACAGACTGTTTGGGGACGGAAATAACTTCGTAGCATTAATTCCATATTTGTGTGTGTTATACCGTTCCATAAAAACTTAGATTGTAAAATCCAACAAAATGAAGAAATATAAGTACAGCAAAATATGTTATTCTTTCTCAAAGTATCTTCCTTCGGATGATATCCCATCGTTCAGCCTACTTTTCAAAGCATGTGGCGAAGGCATTTTGTGGAAGCTGCCTTAGCAGCCCCTGTACAGCTTGAATAACGTCACCATCTGTGTTGAATCTTGCTCCACGGAACTTCACCTTCATTGTTGGAAACTATCAGAAATCGCAGGACTGTAGGCAGGGCAGGCTGTGGCATGATTTCAATACTGCATTTCGTAAGAAACTGTTGAACACAAGAAGCCACATGTGGGAGGGAGTTATCATGGTGTAGGGTCCACTTGCACACCAGTTCCGGTCGCTTAATCGATATGTGTCGTCGCAGACGCTTCAAGACTGAAATGTAATATTCAGCACTGACAGCAAAATCTGTAGGAAGGCATGCTAGTAGACTACACCTTAATGATCAAAGAAAATTATCATCATCACCTTCGCAGCTGATTTGGTTTGGCGGACTTTATTCGGAGGAGGCGAGTCTGTGTGTTTCCAGACACTCATTGCGCGCTTTTTGAGGGGTCGAAATAGTGGACCCATGTTTCATCGGCAGTTATTACTGTGCTTAGAAAGTTTGGATCCTTTGCGATGATTTGTTTCCACTCATGACACGCATGTACTCTGGCTAACAATTGTTCTCTCGTCAGGTGATGAGGTACCCATCTGGAACACACACGATGCAGCAGTAATTTGTTGCGTAGAATGCGGAATGCCGACGTTTTTGAAATATTAGTTGACGCCGCTATGTCTTCACACGTCATTCGTCGATCTTCTTGCAGCATTGCCCAAACACTGCTAACAATACGCTCCGTAGCAACACTTTCTGGTCAACCAGGCCTAGGGGCGAGTTCTGCCGACAAGCGGCCTATTTGAAATCATGGTGCCAACTAAAATTCATTGACTCACCCAAACTTTTACCTTTGTAAGCTTTTTACGTTAAATCAACTGTTTCTAGAGCCGTTTTACCCAAACGATAGCAACATTTTATTACACAACGCATTTCACTTCTTAACTCTGAATCCCTCACCTCCATAGCTGTATGGCGACATTCAGACGTACCTTAAACAACTGCGCAATAACAAAACCAGAATCGTGTGCCACGGTTAATAACTGTTGCCATAGGCACTTCTTTAATTCAGTTAGTCGTCTGCATGGTTATTTTTCCAATTTGCACTGTTGCCAACTCAAAAAAATACTCTCAGTTTTTATGGAACGGCCTTCGTATTAGTGTTTGGGAGCTTAACGGCACCGTAATAAGGTAAAGGAAATACCCAGTGCCGCAAGACAAACATTACATCCATATCTCACTTCGAACCCGAACTCATCTCAGACGAATGATCGGAAACTATTGATATAGCCCTTGGATCACTGCTCCACCTCGGCGGCCCATATTTATCGGACGTAATAAAAATTTTAGAAATATAAAATGATTATGAAAAGAAAAAGACAGAAATCTATTCTACGCCCCGTACAAATTAGTATAACAGAAGCATCGTCATCTGTAAGATAGACTAGTCTTAAAGTAGACGAGCGTTCTCCTGAGGTTGGATGTCACAAATTGTCACATTAGGTTAAGGATAAATCCCATAATGCACTTCACTTCCTGCGTACGGGAAGGAAATAATGTGAAAATAAGGAATGTTTGCCGTAAATATATACTGCACAATCTGTAGTTTTCTTCAATGTTTAAAACGTGCATTTGTGGCATAGGGAATAGTACGTAAAGTTCGTTCTTCTTATTCGCTCACTTAAAATGAAACAGGAGTCATCCAAATAAGTTCAAGAAAAGTTACATACAATTTTTTTATTCGGTTAATACCTCATACGCACTTTATGCGATATGTAATACTCATGAAGAACTAATTGCTTAACAGCACTAATAATTTAATGTGATTATAACATCACTCGAAGAGGCAATCTTCAAGAACAGACCGCTTCAGTGCAAGATAGCTTCCGGGAATACTACACCACACTTTGTCTGCTGGCATTACATTGGGCGTGTGCATAAGTTCTACTGGTTTTTGTAGGGTACAAAGAAAGGAGGAGAACACAACAAATAAGGTAACTAGGATTTCATATAATTGCCATAATTCTCTATGACCTCTTGCCATCTGTCTATGAGTAGGTGAATCACAAGCTGGAAAAACTCCTGTGTTTCAGAGTAAAAAAAGTCATGTAATGCCGTTTTCACGTCGTCCACATCATCGAAGGTTTGGAGAGCGAAGACGTTCTGTAATGTTCGAAAAAGATGGTAGTCCGAAGGTGCCAGGTCAGGGGAATACGCCGGGTGAGGTAACACTTCTCAAACAAAGTCCAGTAATTTTTGCCGAGTGATTAAAGCAGCATGAGGTCTGGCGTTATCATGATGAAGGATCACGCCTTTGCGATTGACGAGTGCTGGCCGCTTCGATGTCAGTTGTTCTCGCAATCTGTCCAACTGTTGGCAATATGGGTCAGCATTTATCGTGCGGTTAGGTGCCAATACCTCCCAGGGGATTATTCTCTGGACAT
The DNA here is from genome assembly GCA_039090855.1 of Macrothele yani. Classification (NCBI taxonomy): domain Eukaryota; kingdom Metazoa; phylum Arthropoda; class Arachnida; order Araneae; family Macrothelidae; genus Macrothele; species Macrothele yani. The sequence continues at coordinate 158,941,100 of CM077010.1, forward strand.
TCCACCAAAAACTCAACAAAACCTTTGTGGGATACAGTCCTCCTTTTGAGGTCGATGGAGTGGGCTCCGCACCTTGGCAAGCAGTCCGTCGATGCTTTACATTACGGTACAGTACCCATTTCTCATCACCCGTTACAATTCGTCCCAAAAACGGTTCATTTCTGTGATGAGTCGGTAAACTGTTTTGTTTAACGACAACGTTTCCGCTAATTCCTGAAAGGTTGGAGAGGGTCATTTGTTGTGGCTTAGTCCACATCCTCGTCAGAAACCACGGATGGACGTCCAGGACGTCCAGGACGTGGGTGATATTTACAGCTTCTGTCTCCGTCCTTGAATGTCCGAAAACAACGGCGTCATTTGCTATCATCAAATGCATCCTCCCCAAACACTTGACAGATGTTGCGGCAAGCCGCGGCTGCATACTTCCTTTATCGAACTCGTACAATAAACAATGTCTAATTTGCTCCTTATCGAATGCCATGTTACACCGTCCGTGATTTCCGTCACAAATATCTTACTTGGACAAACCTAGTGCCTCTATATGCTCTACTGCTTCACGCTTTATTGGCCGAAAATTCGGCATCGCAGCGTCATCTGTGACGTAACTACTCCGATAGCAGTTTTCATCTATTACACAAACGGATAGAACTTTTGCACATACCCAATGTCTCGTTCTTAGCTTGTTAAACATGTACACGTCATTCACTCTCAACTTCAAGACTGCTGCCAACATAACATTAAGTGAGTGAGAAAATACAGGGTGTTTCACTCGCTCTCGGCTCCGGATTTGTCCTTATAACTTGCAAATTAATGGACGTAATTCAATGAAATTTGACATGGACCTACCTTGGTGTATGCGAAGAATGGGCAGCAAACTACCGAGGACAGAAAAAAGGCAGTCAGTCTTCACTTCGCGCAGGCGCGATACACGGGCTAGACAAGTGGTGACGCTACTCTCCAGCCCGTGTATCGTGCCTGCGTGAAGTGAAGTCCAATTGCGCGTCGATGTCCTCGGCAGTTGGTGTGACGCATCTGACTGTGCAGTTGTTACTTGAACGTCAACGGTCATCGTGCCTTTGTGTTACGAGCAATTACAGTATGAGCCGGTGCACAATGGAACAGTGCCTGTTTATTTTCTGAACGCACTGGAAAACTGCGTCAATAAAGGAGTGCCAAAGACAATTTAATGCGGAGTTTGGAGTTCGGAAACCACCTGCAAAATCCTCCATGCAGTATTTGGAAAAGAAACTGGAAACCACGGGAGCATTTTTGGATGTCCACGAAGGAGGACGTCCGAAACTGCCAGAAGTCACGGTGCAGAAAATTCAAAACAGACTGTTGGCCACCCCAGAAGTTCTTGCGTAAACTGTCGCAGAAGATGGGGTTTTCCACAAGACATGTCAACGAGCTGTAAAAAAAAACAAACCCAAAGCTGCATGCGTGTTACTGCTGTGCAAGAATTGAAACCTCCTAACGAACAGAAAGAAGTAACTGAATGAATTACTGTCATTGGTCCCAGCAGTTTGTTAATGCATATCCGGGAATACTGGAATACGCGTGGTTCTCCGACGAGGCGTGGTTCTCCGACGAGGCGCGGTTCTCCGAAGAGGCGTGGTTCTTCAACGAGGCGTAGTTTCACCTAAGTAGGCAATTCCCAGAATAGCCGTACTTGGGCTAGTGAGAATACTAACACCGTGCATGAGACACCTCTTCATAATGAAAAATGTGGAGTGCTCTGGCGCGGCGCCGAATAATTGGCCCAATCTTCTTCCATGCAACGGTGGATACCGCAGTTTACGTGGAAATTTTCCATGTGTTTGTGAATCAGTTGGACGACGTGGAACTCCGTACTGGCTATTTTGAGCAGGATGGTGCCACCTGCCACACCTCCAATGTCAGCATTGCTGAAATTGTTTCCTTCTTCGAAGATCGTGTCCTTTCGAAAGGACTTTGGCCACCACGGTCGCCACACCGGATTTCTTCCTATGGTGCATGCTGAAAGGGTACGTGTATCTCAACAAGTCATGGACTCTCATGGAACGGCAGGAAAACATTCGGTGGGAAATGGAGGCTGTGACTCCCGATGTGTTGGTGAATACCTTCCGTAACCTGGAGAGGCGTGAGCAGGCATGCCTTGATGCTAATGGCGACCACTTTCAACACTTGCTCTAAGATCATGATGCTTCTCATACACCAAGATAGGTCCGTGTCAAATTTCACGGAATTACGTCTATTAGTTTGTAAGTTATAAGGGAAATTCAGGGTGCGAGAACGAGTGAAACACCCTGCATAAAGTTAGGTTAAAACGCACAAAAAAGGACGTACTGAAATATTTTTCATACAGAAAGGCAACTAAAAATGAAAGTAAATTAGAGTATACTCATAAATACAAATGCAAGCGTAAAATCTGTCTGTTACCTCCACTGCAATGCTATGATTAGTTTTTTTTTTTTTTTTTTTTTTGATTGGAGGTTTAACGATAACCATGAGCTACTCAATGGGCTATAAGCAGTCGCCCGTCCCTAATTTAGGGTCACTGGTTCCAGGGAAGGGAGAGAGAGCCAGTGCCGTGAGACAAACACAACATCCATGCCTCTCGGGATTCGAAACTGGACCCCTTTCGGACGAATGATCAGAAGCCATCGCTTTGACCACTGCGCCACCACGATTAGTTTGACATTCAACCGCTACAGGAGAATGACGCGGAAATATCATGCTCGCATTTTTACGTTGAGTGCCTACACTTTGATCATAACAATTCTGTAATATCTATAGCAATGAGCAATAGGTTAGTATGCAGTGTAGCTTCATACAATACGTACAAAACAGTAGAGTGACACTGGACAAATTCCATTTTGCCTCAATATTACGGAAATGCACTTTATTGTAAATGCTATTCTGTAATAAACTCAACAGAGTATTTATATTGATTGTGCACAGCTTTCATCTCATATTTGCTGTATGCATGTATCATCCGATAAATCCATTATTTATTCACTGCACATGATTAACAGGAGCATCTTAAACGCCATCCGCGTTCACTGCCTCATCGACAATCACAGAAGGGGGATCAGTAGCAGCTTTAAGTCGATGAAGTGGAAAAATTGGACCATCTCCTGTTTAGTAATCAGAGAGTAATCCTGTTTAGTAATCAGATTTGCGCTTTTTCCAGAATCGACTGCCAGTAGCCAATTTCCTGCAAAATGGAGCAATGTACTCTATCTTTTGCCGAAAATTTTCTGCAAATTTCACTCCAAGCGAATATTTTGGGGTCAAGAACTGAGTGGGCTGTTGACTCAACAAACGCCAAACTACCCCATGGTAAAGAGAAATAGCATAAGGCTTCTGTTAAAAAAAAAAAAAAAAAAAAGGAGTAGAAACACCCAGAGATAGAAGTCCGACTTTGCTCCTGAGATCATCGTCTCTTAGTTTTAGATGAGCAATTTGAGCATGGTGGAATAGCCTACGCTGGAGTATTGATGTAACTTTAACCCTTTAAATGGCCGTTGTACCTGAACAAAATGGAGCCCAAACTTTTATGAACGTAGTAGAAAGATCTTGATGCGTTTTTCTCCATCACCTGGGCCTGAAGCGCGCATACGTCGAACATGTGATCAAAGCATGATGTAATCGTCGAACATGTGATCAAAGCATGATGTAATCGTCGAACATGTGATCAAAGCATGATGTAATCGTCGAACATGATGCAACGCTGCAGCGGTTATTCAGTTATTTGTGCGTGTGTGTGTGTGTGTGTGTGTGTGTGTGTGTGTGTAGCTCTACACCAGTTTTTCCTCTTGTGTGTGTGTGGAAGTGCATTATTAAGTATCGTTTTCTATTATTTTCCATGTCTTCAGCTATTTTTTTTTTACACAGTATAAATTAGAATTAGTAAGCAATCGTATATAGTTTCCACAGTCAAATATGTTTGAAGACTCATATTTTATTGAGTACCTTTTCTTTATCCTCACCTGAGGCTAGTGTTCTCACTTCGGGTCTTTAAGTAGGTTAGTGTTTTGTTAATCCACGGGATCAGTGAAGTATTCTTGTAGTTTTAGCACGCAGTTTTTCTCAGGTATGACCCGTTTATACTTATTTGTACCTAAGGTTACATATATCTTTCATTTTTGAAACCTCATTGAGATAAAATCTTAAGTTCTAGTCTGGTCGCTCATGAAGCCTTACTGTGAAACTTCAAAGTACTCCTATCAGAAACATTGTTTTTTTTTTATCAAAAATGAAATAAAAATTCAAAATCTATACGTACGTATCCGGGTCACTAAAAATTCCTAATAACTAGCGCAATTTCTGGTTAGAGTGTATGCTTTCTTAAAAACCGTATTCTGTTTTGTTTTAATTCCGTGTCTCAGAATTGAAATTAAATTCCATTTTTCATCGTGATTCAGTAGTTCAGATTTTAAAAAATCATTATTTTCGTATGGGCCTTTCTCATGCTTAATTATCTATTCTCGATGCTTTTGCATCACAAATTTTTAAATTCAAGTTCTTTATGTGAATAAATTTCATATGAGTGAACTAAGAGTTTGGAGAAGTCCCAAATTTTGAGGCTACCGCGTGTAAAAGGGGTTAAACATGAAAAAAAATTAGGAACGAAATCTGAATTGTATTGTTATCCGAAAGCCATTTATTAAAACAACAGCATTTTTATTGCCGTTGTTGTGAGTTTGGGTTTCAGTAAAAGGTGACAATCAAATAGCAGTTTTTAATGTCACTTTAAGGTGGACGTCAAGTAATTTTGCTTCCTATACTTCCAATGGAAAAACTCCTGTACACATTTTTCTTCACAATTAATACGTTCCCAAGGATGAAAATTTGAACATCGATTAAAATAGCTTATATTATAACTTGGAATACTTAATGTTTCTTAAAACATAACCATAATTATATTAAAAATCAATTACTTTTCCTTTGGTGGTGTTGAAACCAGAAAAAGATGGCGCGACCTGTACTTTGATGACATTAGTAGACAAAAAAAATGTTGGATTGCATAATTATGGTTATGTTTTAGAAAATATTAAGTATTCCAAGTTATAAAATGAAACTATTTTAATGGATGTACAAATTTTCATCCTTGGGAACGCATTAATTGTGAAGAAAATGTGTACAGAAGTTTTTCCATTGGAAGTATAAGAAGCAAAATTACTTGACGTCCACCTTAAAGGGAAGAAAAACCAAAAACAGGTAAGCTTAGTTTGCATTATTTATTTAAATCAGCAATGTCAATCAAAATCAAATCATGAATGGAATACGGGATTACACCATACAAATTTGGGAGATGAGAATCCGCTTTTTGGTGTAAATATGACAAGGATGGTAAGTCAGATAATATCCGAAAACTTAAAAATTTTCAAGTTTTTAGATATTATCTGACTTACCATCCTTGTCATATTTACACCAAAAAACGGATTCTCATCTTTCAAAATTAAATCAACTTTCTTCCAGTGTGAAATTGCTGTGCTTTTAAACAAAGATTATACCTGAACAAAAAGAAATGTATTTTACTATGGTTAATAAAGATAGAATAAAAAAGAATTGGGTAGAAATTCTATTTACAGAGATAATTACTTCCAAGTTTTGTTTCACCCTTTGTGCAAGTGGCTTACGTGATGTGAATTCTAACTGCAGGTTAATTACGAATGATGACAAAGAATTATTATCGTCCGCCTTGGCAGGTTGCTCGGAGCAAGATATGATGAATTAATTAATTATATGTCGCAACTGACTGGTGATAGCATCAGACCAAAGGAAACATTAACAAAAAGAATCCATTAAACATTTCAAACAAATTGGCATTATTGTTAACGCTGGTAATAGCTAGAATACACTGATAAATAGGTTGATAGCACAGAAGCTGAAAAAACGTACAGAAAAAGAACGCAGAATCTTTTGTTGCTGTCGCTTTTAGTGTAATGTAAGCAAAGAATTCTAATCTCGCAAAAGGCAGTGGCGTAACTGCTCATTTTCGGCTTTTAAGAAAAATCTCTCTGTTCTAAAAAAAAGTAACTGTCGCCGCTGCTGCCGGATGTTTTAGAAATTTCACGACACTCTTGCTTTCCTAGCTTACAGCGCAAAACGTATTGAACACAAAAATATGAAATTTACATCGTTTTTAGAGAACTGTCTGCAGAATACGTTGAAATAAATCGTTTTTCGATTCTGGCGATACTTCAAGAGTTATTGTATTTCAAAATTAAGGTAAGCAAAAAAGTGCTATCAGGTCGCGTTCTGGACACACTAACAGCAAAAGAACTACGAAACTTTGTAGGCATGTAGTGCCATGACCTAATTTTTGCACCTCGTCGCCTTTTTTGAATTTCGATTTAGATTACGAGAAATTAAATTTTTAAATTTCATAAAATTTTCTATTTCGCGACGGGATACATTTAAAAAAACGGATATATAGCAAACTATAAATCATAACGCATTGCAATTTTTACAGCATAAACTTACGACTATCATCCCTTTTTTACAAAAAATAATTTAAGAAAAAGTCATTTTCTGATTTCTAAGCATTTTTTTAAAAACACAAAGGAAAGAAACGAACGCCTTGTCTGTCTTCACGATAACCGCAGAGGAACGTTCTGGTCCCGTGACCTGCTGCCATGGTGACGCAGAGAATATGTTATGCATATGTTTTGTTGGTACAGCTATCTCAGTTGTTTAACGGTTTAGCATAACGGTTTACAGTTTACGGAAATGCTTTTTGGACCGCTTTTGTTTTCCTTAGTGGTAAATTTAGTAAGTGCTATAAGTTCAAACGACAAAAGTCCGCCCTTCCAAAAAATAACGACAGTAAAAAAAACTCGGAAACTTCGGAATGGCGGCGGAGCAAAGTCTTTCAATAAAAGTAGAAGGCAATTGCAAAAGTTCCGCAAAAATCCAATAGGGAGTTCACCAAGAGCGAAACAAAAACAGTAAGCAAGCCGCCATCTTGGAATCGATACAGCGCAAAAAGTATTGAACAATTGGGAGAACATTTTCATTTCGTTGTGTTATACTTGAAGATCGGGCTGCAGGGCCCGAGTGCTACTCTGAAAAAAAAAGCGTAGCGAGCCCAGAGGCCCTAGTTATATAAAAAAAAAAAACATCTCTTCTGCTTTATTTCCAAAACTAACGAAGAAAAAATATATATAAAGTTAAACCTCCTTGACTGACACTCTCGAATAGGCGGCAGTTTTGTGGGCCTTTTTTTAGCACTCTCGAATAGGCGGCCAAGTATATATGGTTTTGTATATTTGCTTCCAAATAGCGGACCCTCCGAATAACAGACAGTGACCTTGGCAATAAGACAGTTAAAAACATGAGCGTTCAAAGAAAAAAATCGAAAAATATTTGGCTCAAGGAGTTTAGCTTCTTTGGACGAGAATAGGATACTTTTTGTCCTCTAGATCAACTTTACAAAAACTACTGGTTTGTGGTTTCAATATAGCCGATCATTTGATGGAAATGGGCAAAACAGCTTCTTCCAAACTATGTCGTATATTATGATTTAAGTTTCATTTTTAGTTTCTTTCCCTATTTAAATTTTGAGTTCGTTCTCTTTAAGCGTTTCAACCTTAACTTTGTATTTTCTCGCTCACTGAATATTATTTGGCAACAGTCTTGAAGTCAGGTCTTAATAACATGTGTATGTTTTGACAAGATAAGAACAATGTGTATATAATGTGTGGAGCGAGCAATGTTGAAAGTGGATAGATTAGCGCAGCCTTGTGTTCCTTCTTCAAGACTAAGCTATATACTCGTATATGCATTGTTTTAATGTAACCCATTATTAATGTAACCCATTATTTACCGATTACACTGGGCAACAAATTTTGAGTTTTTGCATGTATCTGAGATTAAACCAAATTACCTTTACGTTGTATGCGCTGCTAAATATGAAAATATCCATTGAAACACCAAATTAGCCCTAGTATTTTAATTATCTGTATTTTTTTTTACACATTTCCATGTACATAGGCTACCCCATGATAATCCTAATAGAGGAAATCACTTCGAAGCCGCTGTGTCTGTCGCTTGTAATGAGTTTCTGGAACATCTCTCACAAGGGTCCAACAATAGTCTGCTAGCGTGGTACCTTTTTTCGAGGGTATAGTAATATCCCAAAGAAACCGTTCCCCGTGCTCGTTACTGACAGCACCGCAGTTAGCCGGGAAGAAATCCAGATAAGAGTGTAAAAAGTGTAATTTCAATAATATGTTACACTCTAGTCTTTCGTTGTGCTGCAAGAGGATTTCTATAAGCTCCTGGTAATTGTCAGCCTTATTGTTTCCTAAAACGTTTGTGGTCACTTGCTGGAAAGCATTCCAAGCAAACTTTTCTTTTCATCACCCGTGAAGATGTCATCAAAATACCTATCTCGGTAGAGCTGACGTATCTTTGGACCGACAAATACACCTGCCTTTATTTTGGCCTGACTAAGTCTTGGAAATTTATCCCGAAGGTACAAAAATCCTGCCCCATTTCGATCCATGGCCTCTACAAAATCCTTTATTAGTCCAAGTTTGATGTGGAGAGGAAGGAGCAACATCTTGTTGAATTCTACAAGTGGTTCGTTAAGTGCATTCTTTTCCCCCGATTCAAGTGACTGTCGTGGCGGTCAAACCTTTTTCTTGTAGTGAGGAAACCTGGCACGGCTGTCCCAGAAATAGAGGAAACAGCAAAACCGAAACTTTTTTTTTTTTTTTTTTTTTTTGATTGGAGGTTTAACGACCACCGTGAGCAACTCAATGGGCTATAAGCAGTCGCCCGTCCCTAATTTAGGGTCACTGGTTCCAGGGAAGGGAGAGAGCCAGTGCCGTAAGACAAACACAACATCCATGCCTGACCGGGATTCGAACCCGGACCCCTTACGGACGAATGATCATAGGCCAGCGCCTTAGACCACTGCACCACCGGGGCGGCCAAAACCGAAACTATGTGTAACCCTACTGTAACGCCATCAAGATGGAAATGACCTTTAGATCACCGCAAATCAGCCCCTTATATTTGCCATAGTTGATGGTGTGTAACAGTTGTTCCATCTGGTTGTACGTTTCTTTCATTTGGATCCATGGCCGAGTGGAACAGATGGTAAAACGTTACTATTATGGAGCATCACAGCTTTTAGGCTTAACTTAGACGAATCTATGAGCAGCCTCCAATCATCGTGTTTGTAGTATATTTATAGTGCTGCCATCAGATCCACTATATCAATGCAAGCAATGAGGTTATCTATCATTTTGAAACATCGAAGCACATTTTTTGCCGAGCATGAAACACAGGCACGTGCACATTCACTTCTAGAAGAGAATGTGCATATGTCTGTGTTTCATGAGAATGTTCCATTACTGCAGTCTGGACCACAACAGCTCTGCTTTACTTTTGGGGAGAATTCCAAATCTCTCACTAGATCATTCAATTCACTCTGGGTAATTTTATGCGGCTGTGCAGATTCTTCAATAAGCAAGAAATTAAAATCTTTTGATATAAATGCTTTCATAAGACTCGGACGTTCACTGGCCTTACTTTCTTCTTCATCATCCACAGTATAAGAATCTGGTAGGTCCGGAACAGGAAGTCGTTCCTCGCGAGGTAATTGAGCGCATAGCAGAGGTAATATTAGGCTAGGTCGAAGGCCGTTTTTTCTTCTTAGAAATATCATGTCCAATTGGAGGAGTCATGCAAAATGACCAATCATTAAGGTAGTTTATTGGTTCCCTCCACTCCATTTGAACAGCAAAACACATCGATCGTCCTTTTCGGTTCAACCAGCAGCGCAGATTTGTTGCAGAGGATTGACAATATGTGTGTGGGGGCACATTACCGGTCCTGGCCACTGATTCACAACCAAAATAAAGTCTGTAAACTTTCTTTATCATTGGTGTAATGGGAGCCTTTGTGATAGCAAATTAATGTCTTCATAAATATAATTGAAATTATCCGCACTGTACACACATTCACGATTCATCTTGAACGGCTCGTTTGCACTGACAGAATCCACAACGCAAATGATGACAAACGAAAATGTGGTTACCATGACTGCAACTGACTGCGTCATCCATTTGGCGCTCCAGATTATCCGTGTCGTTGGGAATCACGCGCTCGACATATCGGACTTCGTGATCAGCATGTCCAAAGCAGTTAAAAATAGCTACTTTTGTCTCAAATACATTTTGGTTGTTGAACAATGTTATTACCCTTGATGAGCTAATTAAGTGATACCCCTTAGAGACAAATAAAGATTGTTTCTGTAAGCAAGACCTCTCTTCTGATAGTTAGAAAGTCTAATATTGATCATTGTGTAATTAAGGATTTTGTGCTCCTTATCCGGAGCACAATGTTAAGAAGATCAAGTGTTATATGTATCACAGATGCACGATAAGTAATAGGTTACGAATTTTGAAACCCAAAACATAAATACAGAGGATGTCTACACATTTTTTGAACGTTTTTGATAAGAAATTGCAGAAAATAAAAGAAGTTTAAATAATTGAAACTGACAGCAGCGTGTTAGGTGAGAACGAAAGGAACATCTCTTGTATTTAACTATCTTCTGCTAAGAAAATGGCGCACGTACGAGCTGTGGATAGAAGGTTATGTTTTTGCTCTTTACGAAGAGAAATATTCCTATTCTGTAATAAAAAAACGCTGTGCAAGTCATGGAATTAGGATTTCTGAATGTAAAATAAACAATATTATTAATAATAGAGGGGGAAATCATTAACCACTGCTTTTAACACGAAAAAGACCACCAAACCAATATCCAAAGAAGGTACTCACTTTTGCAACTATTTCAAAAGTGAAGTCTCTGGTCTTAAAAGAAAATCCACCGACCCAAAGAGCAATCGCTAAGTCGTTAAAAATGTCCGTATCAATTGGGAACAAGGTAATACACAAAAATTTGAATCTAAAAAAAAAAAAAAAAAAAAAGAAGAAACATAATGTTCACCGTCTTTTGCTTAGGCACGTGGCTGAACGCAGAATACGGTGTAGACTTCTTTATGAAAATCCCTTAGCCGGAAAGAAATGGAAATTTATTGTGACTATTAATGAAGCATGGATCTACCTAAACAATTGCAACACAAATCTGTCGATTTACTATCGCAAAAGAGCAGAAAAAGACTCGCAAACTTGGTCCCAAGAATCCAAAACAAGTTTGAGTAAACAGCGTATGATTATTGCTTCTTTTTTGTACAATGGAAAATTAAAGCTGAGAAAAGTTAAGAGGAATGTTAAAATCAAGTTAATATATTACCAAAATAACGTTTTAACTCCTATATTTGAAGAGGAAATGCCATTCCTTTATCCACGGAATCTTCAGAGAGTAGAACTCCATCAGGATAAGGCTATCAGTCATACATCTAAATCTACCACTCTATTTCTTGAAAAAAAAACACAAAAAAAAAAAAAAAAACAGACGGGTATCCAGTCTATATCTTTTACTCATATTCCTTCAAATTCCCGTAATGTGTTGCCAATGGATTATTGGGCCTTCGGGCTGCTAAAAAGAGCGCAGATCTAAAACAATGATTGGACTATGGAAAGCAGTGGAATAGGAGTGGAATAAAACACCACTACCAATTTTATGAAATGCCCTGTTATCTTGAAAATCTAGATGTAGGTTCATAGTCCAGAGAAAGGACTATCAGATAGAACATTTAAGAAAGAAATTATTTTATTTTAAACATTAATTATATTGCTGGAAAATCATTCTAAAAATGTGTGAACATGCTCTGTACAAGTATATGCATTAAAAACATTATAGCACAAAATGGGATGTTCATTGTCAATCCAGACGTAGAGGATTCAAACGCCATTTTCGAACTAATTACGTATCCAAATAGTGGAGGTAACACAAAAGATTTGATTATTGCCGGTGAAAACACGTGTGTCGAAGAGGCAACGAACAATGTGCACTAGTTCGTTGCTTTGAAAACATTGGGAGAATTTGATTTCATTGAGGAAGCATTTGACGAAGTTGTAGAAAAGGTGTCTGATTCTTTTAAAGACGTTGTAAAGTGAAGTTAAGAGTTACGAAAGATTTTTTGGAAACAAAGAGAATACGGAGGGATTAGCACACTATGAAGAATTTAAAAATAGCATTTTGAAAAACTTGATGCCAAAATAAAAAACAAACGCCTTTATCATAATTTTTACTACCAAAAGTAGCTGAATGATTTAATTAAATAACAAGCGGTAAGTACGTGTTTTTGAAATTCATTAACATATTTTATAGTTGCATCAAAATACGTACATTGTATGTAATTTATTTTAAAATGAAAATGCTGTATATGTTTTGTACGTATCTACACCTATTGTCTTTAGTTGTTTCTTACCGTAAAAGAACAAAAAAATGAAAAGTAAACATTTAATTAAAAAAATCATTTAATTATATATTGTACGTACTTATTTTATATGAAGTCTTTTTATTTATTCAGATGTTTTACTGTACATATATTTTAACTCGTAAAAGCTTTTGCTTCATTAAAAGAAATTCTTATATTTTTATAGATAGAGAGATTATAGATATTCAAATAAAATAAACCTTCTTTTTATTTTTTGCATTGACAGAATTCATAATTCAATCTTTGTTATTCAATTTGTCTGTCTGTTGAATTTCATTGGCAGTTAGTGAAAGATATTTCAGTAGTTCCTGAAACATTAAGTTTCGCAAATGATTTTAGCCTACTTTCAGCTGGCCGAATGATCTTTCAAAAGTTGCTACTGTAACAGGCTGTGTTAGATATAAAATGTGTGGTAGAAACATTCTGGCAACTACAAGACAAGTTTTTCATGTCTAAAGAATTGTGTACAACACATTTACCCTGAAAGCGTCTTCGGCTATTTTACATCTGTAATGCAGTAACTGACATAACAATGCCAACGACATCTATAATGAATTAACTTTGCTTATCTTTTTTGCTAAGCTAATTATTATGGATGAATAATGCTCTAAGCTTCAAAATGATGAATTCCCAAAAGGGTGTTGTTACTCGTTAATTATGAACTTAAACAAAGTCTCAACGCTGGTTATTTATATTAAGTAATCAAAGTCATAAACCTAACAGCCAGACAGAGGTCTGACAAAACTAAGAATTGAGAAAGACTGAACTTACAGAACAACTTGTTTATTATGAAGACTCCTGGTCAACTAAGGCACTCATATATCACTACTACATAACAACACACTCCAACGCAACAACACAACTACAACGCAACCAACACAACCCTCAACTCCAACGCAACAACTACACAACCAACACTACACTTCTCGATGAACGCGCCTATATACGAGCTACCACCACGTCATGACTTACACTCATTGCCAGATCTCATTCAGCGGGGTGAAATAATATTCCGTTCAGTAGGAAGATAATTTACATAGTAAAATAAAATAACCAGAGATAGTAAAATCAAAAGGAAAGTGAATATAGAGTATACGTTACACATCTTTTACACTACAGACGCCATAACAGACGAGCAAATAAAAGTGTTCTTCATTGCCTCTAGCTTGCTGTTTGTAGTTAATTTCCTTTCTCCCCGCATCTATCATCTTTCTTTTTTGTCGGTCGTTTTGAGTTAAAATTGTGTTTTCTTATATACGATTGGGAAACGAATTTCTCCGAAGAAATCATTCTTCATAAATACATGGTAGGCATTGTCATGCTATTATTGGCATATTTTCACTGTAGTAAATGTAACCACTTCCTTCAGAAAACTTGAAATTTTTTAATCGTCCTAGAGCGGGAATCGAACATCCACCTCCCGATTTCCGGTCGAGCAGGCTAATCAATATACTACCTAGGTCAAGGAAATTCCAAGCAACTGAACATAGGTATCTGAGAACCTTCAGATTTGCGGTAGTCGAAGCTATTCCAGCCCCATCGTAGCTTCTCACGACCTTTTCTCACATCCAGGGTCGGATGTAGGGCACAAATTCCAGTGATGAAAGTATGTACGTCATATACAATTGGGAAACGAATTTCTCCGAAGAAACTATTCTTCTTAATCATAATACCATTACAGTGCCTACCATATTTTTCTGGTAGGCACTGTAATGGTTTTATTGGCATATTTTTCACTGTATTCCATGTAACCATTTCCTTCAGAAAACTTGAAAATTTTCGTCGTCCTGGAGCGGAAATCGAACCCGCACTTCCCGATTTCCATTACACTACCCTTATTTTCTTAATTCCCTTTGGGACCCCTAACGTCGCGGGCCATTAAAAGCATCGTTTAATACACTGCTGGACAATTGCTAAGGACGGATCATAAACGGCTATATAGCGCATAAAAAAGTAAGTGTGGTTGGATGCCAAGTGAAATAAAATAATGTCAGAATGTGCAGAATACGTAAACGTGAAAAAAATGCCATTACCGTCCGCAGGCATTCCGGCGTAAGATGTCAATACGGGATATGACCACCATGGAGGGCGATGCAAGATTCCACACGTCGTATCATACTTTGCACAACATTATCAAGCAGCTGTTGGGGTAATTTATCCCATTCCTCTGTCAGTGCACAGATGAGGGTGTCCTTGTTTATTGGAGGGCATTGGCGACCAGCAAGACTCCTCCCCAAAGCATCCCACACATTTTCAATGGGATTCAGATCTGGAGAACGTGCTGGCCATACGAGGCGTTGAATATCCTTGCTCTCAAGACACTCCTGGACAGCGACTGTTCGATGACATGTTGCGTTGTCGTCCATGAAAATGAATCTGTCACCGACAGCACCACGTAACATGCGAACATGTGGTAGCAGAACATCATTAATGTATCGTTGGCCAGTCATAGTCCCAGTTGGAAGCACATAGAGGTGGCGTACGGCCATTGATCATGTTGCCAGCCCATATCATGACACTACATGTTGGATATCGGTCCCTTTCCTGTATGTTTGCTGGACAATATACAGTACCACTATGACGCCAGATCAGTTGTCGTCGACAATCAGACGATAGACTGTATCTACTCTAATCTGAGAAGAGGACAGCAGACCAGTCGTTATCAGTCTAATTGCGATGTTGATGGCACCATTGCAAACGGGCGGTACGGTGACGTCTGGACAATGGGATGCACACAACAGGACGGCGGGCGTATAGTCCTATTTCATGCAAACGTCTGGCGACTGTTTTTCGGGAGATCCGCTTGCCAGTAGCAGCCATAAACTGATTTGCTACCTCACTAGCTGTGCTGCGCCGGTGTCCTTTTGTTGATAGCACTATGTACCGATCTTCTGCAGGTGTCGTACTGCGAACACGACCTCCCCCGTGACGTTTGCTACACTGTCCATTTGTTTGAAATGATTTCCAAAGCCTTGAAACAAAACTGTGGCTGACGTCGGGCTCCCTGGCAGATTCTGTTATTTTTCGCCCTTCTTCAATCTTTCCAATAATACGGCCAAGCGTAAAATCATCTAGGTGATGTCGGGAAGACATACTGAAAATTGCAAGTTCGTCAATTGATTCTTTCCCTTTCAACTTTGCGTTTGAACAACAACGGTCAATACGCGTCAAATCCTTTTTCTCTCTTATCAGCGCTGTGACGTCACGAACAAGTTCCGCAATCCGAAATTTGCACACGCACAACACGTCTTACTGTACCCCGCACTTATGCTAATTTCCACATTTTCCTGCCTTCCATTTTATGGTTGCTATCGTTGCTATTGTCATCCGTCCTTAGCAATTGTCCGGCAGTGTAGCCTCTGCTTCTGCTTAAAAATCAAACATAGACAGTGCTCGAAATGAAAAATTTGAAGTGACAGTATGTTCATATTTGGCTAAAAATCATCAGGAAAAACTACTTTCGCCAGGAAAATCTCCAAAACTGAAAAATTAAAAGATCTCTAAAAGAAAAACTCCTTTGTTTGAAAATGTAATTGACAATTCCAGGAATACTATTGCACCATAAGTCAGAAAACGATGGCGGTCGATTTCAGTTGGTTGGTTTGTGGATCCAGCGGGCACTACTTATGCTACACCGAGGACTGGAGTTAGACTTGTTTATAACAAGGAGTCCATACCCCGGGATAAACGGCTTGACGAGTCTTCACATCCTCGGCTAATCATTAGTCATTCAGCTGAACTTGAACCCATGACTTTTAAAGTCCTGAGCCTAGAAGATAGCCCCCCTTCCAATAGAGACTTTCATGAAGTCAGGCAATTAGAATCTCCGCAATGAGGATGAATATTAAGTCTTAAATTAATAGGGCAGCAGATGGCCTAGTAGTCAACGTTTGTAACTGCCACGGAGGAATCTCGGGTTCGATCCCAGCACGTACGAACTCTTCAACCACTAAATATCCGCCGTGCATCGGATGGGCACGTTAAGCCGTCGGGCCTCGGGTACTTCTCCCCCCCTCCCCAGTTATAAATAAGGGCGTCTTCCTCCTCTTTCTACCTCGCTTCCGTGTGACTTTCCTATTGGGCACTCTAGCCCAAATCTCCTAACCGCCCTGCTGGCGCAGTGGTCTAAGCGATGGCTTCTGATCATTCTCCCGAGATGGGTCCGGGTTCGAATATCCCGGTGTGGCATGGATGTTGTGTTTGTCTTACGGCGCTATCTCTCTCCCTTCCCTGGAGTCAGTAGCTCTAAATTAGAGACGGGAGACTGCTTATAGCTCATTGAGTTGATCACAGTGCTCCTCAAACCTCCAAAAAAAAATATCCTAGCTTCCTATTTCTAAGGGTTGTTTAAGACTGGTCAGACACCCCTTCCTAAAATCATCTACATATGATCTGATCTGATCTGAATAGTAATCTCACCACCCTCCAAAAAAATAGTCCGAAGTGGAAAAAGTTTATACTCATTGCTGCAAAACTAAAATTTGTGATTAATCTATTACTCCCAATTTTTCATTCTATGAGGAAGCTCTTCAAATTGAATATATTAAATTAATGATAATATAAAAATTGCAGACCTTTTTAGTGTGATAATTGGGGCTTGTGCAAGATGTAATCATACGCTATGGGTAGTTTCATTTCCATCCTTTGAAAGATTGAACTTATAGCTCATGAGTACACCACTACTCTTTACGGTTCCCAGACAGCTCTTTCTCAAGGGAACGAGGAAGGTTTCTATGTTTAAGAATACGCTCTCGTAAGTCAGGGAAATAAAATCAACTGTACAGTTCCCACTACTAAAATTTGTGCCAGTATGTAAATTCTGTGTAAAAAAGGTGCCGGTATGCTATACCTGCCCATTTCGAGCACCGAACATAGATGGTCCTGATTTCGGCAAATCCTTGCAGGGTCTTAAACGATGATGATCAGCGTTATCAAGGAGTGCTGGAAATATTGCCTCACCTTTGAAAAAGTCAAAATAAAGCATGCCTTTATCAGACAACAACGCAACCACAGACGCTGTTGCAAATACGCGTTCTTGAATGAGGTTACATATCATGAACGTATGCTGCTACCTTGAAGCTCGAACCAGTTGTGTCTCTGGGTACTATAAATCAGTCAAAGAGGGAAAGGGGAAAAAAAGCATTGATCGAAAGCAGGCTTTGCCACAAAAGAGGTATAAATTATTTAACTAAGATTTTAAGTCCCATTTTCAGCACGTCTTTTGAAAAACAACAACATACTTAAACAGTCGAACCCACGTATAACAAGCTTGTATAATACGAAATTCCGCATAAACTGAAGTTTTTATTGATCCCTTGAATGTAATATTTATTCTTCCTTTCTATTTTAACCGCACATTTCGAACATTATTTTGGAGAACCGCATATATCGAAGTTTAATACATTTATCAGTAGACAAAATAAGTAGCATTCACCCAATTTTGCCCCATTCCTATTTCACTGAAAAATTAGGGATATTATGGGCAATTTACAATACGCCGTATTGTAAATTGCCCATAATAAATAATAATATACACACAGATCAGTTTGCATGAAGACAACAATGGCTATATGGGGTTATTTGGGGCAGGACACGGTGTAAGTGTAATCAGCGTAATTTTGTGAATCTGAGGACATGCTCGACAAAGAACTAAAAAAGAAGAAATGTGGCAAAGGCGTTTGTGCACTCATTTTCTTTAAAATAAGAAAATAAATAAAATTGTGTTATTATCAATCACTATACTGTAGTAAACTTTTGAACACTTTTGAAATAGTGCCCGTTTTTTATTCAGTACTCATGTTTGTGAGTAGACTTGAATGTACACTCATTGCAAAAAATAAAATAATGAAGCCCCGATCGAACATGTTTGGGACACGATGGGACGCCAGCTGAAACTTCGGATTAACACCGTACCTCAGAGCAGAATATGCAAATGATTTATGATGAGTAAGTGCCTTAGAGCCGAATATGCAAATGATTTAAAAATGACGAACAATGACGAAATAGTGGCCTGTCACACCACATGGGAACCGTGCATCGAGGATGATATATCAAGAGCGAAGCTCGTATGCAGGAGCAATTTTGACAGCGGATTGCAGTTGAATTAAACACCACGGACTATGAGGATTCCTGGACGTCGGATCCGTGCACAACACGAGCACTTGAGCACAATTGAGAGAGGATGTATAATTGGGCTGAGAAAGAACGGTTGGTCAAGTCTCATTAGCTTATCGCCAGGCATTCGATTTCCGCGTCGGAGCGACGAGGAAATCGGACGATGTTGTCGCCAGTGTGTCGAGGAGGGCACAACCCAGCGACACGCTGGCAGTGGACGGCCGAGGGCAACGACAGAACGCGAGAATCGAGCAATTGTGAGAGCCGCACGAACAGAACCAAATTCGTCGCTCTCAACCATCCGTGGTCATGTTGCGTCGTCTACAGGTACGATAGTGGACATCCGGAGCGTTGCCACACAACTTGTGGTACGGGGACTACTACATTCCAGGAGGAAACACCGCCGCCTACCACTGACCAGCGAGCATCTCTGTCACCGGTTGCAGTGGTGTCGGGTCCGATAAACGCGGGATAGTGTTCAGTGGGGTGGTGTTGTCTTCATTGATGAGTCACGGTTTGCACTTGGCGCCAATGACTAATTCATACGAGTCTGGAGATGAGCCGGCCAGCTCACGAATCCTGCCTTTTCCGTGGAACGGCCCACAGCTCGCACGCTATGAGTGACTATCTGGGGAGCCATTTTGTACGATAGCAGGACCCCCTCGGCAGTCTTCCGTACCATCCGCACAGCGCAACAGTACGTCGACAACGTTCTACGACCTGTTGTGTTGTCATTCTTGTCGCAGCATCACCGAGCAATTTTTCAACAGGATAATGCCCAGTCACACACGGCACGGCTCTCCCAGGCCTGCTTCAGTAATTTTGACACCTTTCCATGGCCAGCCTGATCGCTAGATCTCTCACCGTTCGAACATGTTTGGGACATGATGGGACGCCACCTACGCCCCTCCCGGAATTTCGGTGAACAGGCCCTTAAGTTGGACACCATATAGCATGCTATACCTCAAGACAGTATCAGTGAACTGTATGCGCCTATGCCACGCCAGGGTAACCGCTTGTATGCAAGCCAGAAGTACTAAAATAATATATTCAACAGTGCAGCATTTCAAAAGTGTGTGTTGAATATACAGGGGTTGGACAAAATAATGTGATCTCCTGAGAAATAGGCGATATGTCTTTTTTTTATTTATTTTTTATTTATGGTTTAACTATCACCGTGAGCAACTCAGTGGGCTATAAGCAGTCGCCCGTCCCTAATTTAGGACCACTGGTTCTAGGGAAGGGAGAGAGCCAGTGCCGTAAGACAAACACAACATCCATGCCACACCGGGATTCGAACCCGAATCCATCGCGGACGAATGGTCAGTAGCCATCGCTTAGACTACTGCGCCACCAGGGCGACCATATGTCTTTACTAGATGTTGGACCACTATTTGGCTTACAGCTTCCAACTTTTTTGGGAATAGATTCATACGGCTTTTGAATAGTCTCCAGTAGAATTGTGTAGCATTTTTTGATCAAAATATCAGCCAATTACTTCACAGATGTTGGAGGAGGGAATCTGTTTCTTACTCTGCTCTTCAAAATCCCACAGTAGTTCGATGATATTCAAGTCAGGTGATTGAGTTGGCCAGGAAAGATGTTGAAGTTCATCTTGATGCTCCTCAATCCAAGACTGAACTGTTTTGGCTGTGTGTATGGGCGTATTATCATCTTGAAAATGGAATCGTTCTTGGCAGACAATATTTGGACCATAGGATGCACCTGATCACCTTGAATGTTCAAGTACTCACCGGCAGTAACTTGACCATGTAGAGTAATGATAGGGCCAGCCGAATACCAAGATATGGCCACCAAATCATCATGGATCCACCCTCATGTTAGACAGTTGGAACCAGACATTCCGAATTGTACGCTTCCTTTGGGTTCTCCATACATAAACCAAACCTACTGTTGGAAATAATGTAAATGAGAAGTCATCGGAATATACCACACCTTTCCAGTCATCAGCTGTCCAGGTTTTATGCTCATGACAACACTTTTTTACGCTTTCCAACTGTAGGTTTGAAGAAGCGTGTATGCTCCAGCTTTGTCCGTCTGTCTGTCTATCCGTCCGCACGATAACTCGCGTAAAAACGGTTCGATTTCGATGAAATTTTAGTACGTGGTAGGGAACGAACCCTATTGAAAATGGACGAAATGGGGTCAAAGGTCAGGACATAGGAGCGCGATCTATTCCATTGCCCTTATGCGGTATAACTTGCGTAAAAATGGTTCGATTTCGATGACATTTTAGTATATGGTAGGGGACCGCCTGGTGACGAACTCTATTGAAAATTGGAGAAATGGGGTCAAAGGTGAGGACATAGGAGCGAGATCCATTCCATTGCAGTTATGCGTTATAACTTAAGTAAAAATGTTTCTATTGCGACAAAACTGAATGATGTTATTCCGGAGGTATACTGAACCGGTCCTGTTTAATATCATCGAAATGGGGTCAAAGGTCAAGGCACAGGAGCGAGATTTATTCCACAGCCATTAACCTCATAACTTGAGTAATAACTTGAGTAATGATTTCTGGTATGCTGGAAAGCGTATCATAACCAATGCCTTGCATGATTTTACTAACTTGTTCGCATTGCAATGTGGGTTTCCATGATTAAAGTTTTATTAATTGTAGATCTTCCATGGATGTTGGCTTTTTTTTAAAAGCCACCATCCTTGGTAGAGCAAAAATTGATAGGGAAATATTTTATAAATATTTTTTCTTAACCCCCTTCCACTTTTAAATTAATTAAAATGAAGACGAACCGGAGAAGATATGCAAAAATATCAAAAGAGGATCCACTGCAAAATTAACATTGTGTCTATGGGTAACCCCCCTATTTACACTACTATCGTTCGTACGCATAGTGCGTACAATCGCAGCACGACAATACGTCGATGAGGTACTGCAGCCGTTTTGTTGCCGTAACTCCGCAGTATCCTGATCCCCGATTTCAACAAGATAACGCTTTCCAGCACATTGCTAACGTGAGCAGACACTGCCCGCAAGGCGTCCCAGTACTAATCACGTGACTTCTCTCCCACGGGGAACGTGTGGGACGTCATTGAAAGAGGGCTTAACGCTTCCCCTCGACCCCCTTTTAATGTTGATGAATTGCGAACAAAGGTCGCACCATCCGGGAACCCATTCTGGTTTTCCTCTCGATGCCACGCCTTGTTGCCAAACATATAGCCCAGCATGGAGGTTGTACTACCTACTGACTAAAGCTACATCATATAATGCTGCGAGTGGCGTATATTCGAGGCTAGCTGCGAAGCCCAGAGAATGCACAAATAAAAGTTAATTAAATATACACAAATAAAAGTCAATTAAATATACACAATAAAAGTCCATTATCAACGGTATTAAGATATGCCGATGCTTTCCGTGCGAAAAAGAAAACGCCTGCGGATTCGCTTCTTTTGTGTAAGAGAATCAGTCTGGTGAGCGAAGAACAACGGGCTCCTCCTAGTAGAGGGGTGACGTCATCCTAACGCAACCAGCTCTACAAGAGCATCCGCTGTTATGATTCGAATACCTTCCAAGACATCGCCTGCTAACGTTTCCATGACAACACTAATCAGCGGCTGAAGGGGAATGGGGCATTGCTTTGGTCAACGGTTCGCTCAGAAAAGAGAAGACTTAGAACTATATTAGTCACTCGCATGCTCCAGCCTGTAACATCCCGTGTTTCGCGAGAGATGTTTCAGTTGTGTGAAGTGTCAATGAATTAAAATCAGTGATATTATATCTTAAATTCGTGGCTTTGTTAGATTCGAACTGTTTTGATAAATTTTGTGAAAGCTTTCCTGAACATCTTCTGTCAGAACTTAAAGAACTCTATGCTTCAAATTTTAATACCACCCGACTAAAAAAAAAAAAAAGAAACAAAAAATCGCCGCCCCGGTGGTGCAGTGGTCTAAGCGAAGGCCTCTGATCATTCGTCCGAACGGGGTCCGGGTTCAAATCCCGGTGAGGCATGGATGTTGTGTTTGTCTTACGGCACTGGCTCTCTCCCTTCCTTGGAACCAGTGACCCTAAATTAGGGGCGGGCGACTGCTTATAGCCCATTGAGTTGCTCATGGTGGTAGTTAAAATAGTCGTAAAAGTACGTACCTTCTTCGTACATTCGTCTGGTGGTTTTTTTCCTCTTAAAAAGAATGCTTGACGATTTTTCCTTCTGTCATTAACAATATTGCGCATTTTACATTTAGAAATGCTAATTCCATGTTTTTCACAGTGTTTTTTAACTACAGAATACGAATATTTCTCTTCTTCAAAAGCAAAAAACATAACCTTCCCTCCACAGCTTGTTTACGTGCGCCGTTTTCTTCGAAGACGATATTTAACTGCAGCGGATGTTTATTTCGTGCTTATCTAATACGCTGTTGCCAATTTAAATTCTTTGAACTTCTTTTGTTTTCTGTAATTTCTTACCAAAAACCTTCTAAAACTGTGTGAACTTTCTCTGTACATAGCGAAGGAATTTCGCGCAGTGAAAACCTCCCGGTTGGTTCAAAACAGCTAAATCCAGGGCCCAGTAGAAATCGTTCTGCGCTTTGATTGGGAAAGTGAAGACAAACCCAGGAACACAAAGCACACTGCAGCGAACACGGGAGTGTTCGTAAGAACCGTTAACATCGTAATCCACAGAGATTTAAATCCATAGAATCGTCAAAACACCTGAGTATTTGGGAGAGGACAGCCTGAAGAAATCTCTATTAAGAACACCTGGGCGACGTAAGATGCTAGTTTCGTAGAAGCCTAAATTTACCTATCCCATATTGCGAAAAACTCTGTGCAATTTACCATCGGCAGGACGGTAACAAGGATTTACCGAAATGGAATCGAGAAGGCGATGAAACTCTTCCGAAACGTTTTATGATTGTCGTTGTATTCTGTGATGTACGCACCGGAGAGGTGAAGCACATGTCAAGACGGCAAGTGGCAGTGATACGCACTTGTCGGTGTAGCTTAATTGGGAAAACATTCAGAAATGGCTATAACGCTACATTGGCGCCTGAACGTAAAATAAATCCCCTGTCCGTTGGGTTCTTCGAAAAATGCGTAATGTACGTCCCACACAACGTTTGGAATTAGTCAGAATTCCTTCTTCTACAGTGAGCTTTTCTTCAAGCGTGGTTTTCTGGCTGACCAGGAAATTTAAGATTCCGTCCCAGCCCTTTCTCAAGGGAACAATATATGTGACGTACTTCCCTCAAAGATCAAGATGGCAAAGTTAAAGATGTTAGTCACAGATGTCAAGAGGGCAAAGTTGCAGCGACAAAATCTGTCGGTGTAGCTTAATTGGGAAAGCATTCGGCTCTGAAGTAGAAGGATGAAGGTTCGACTATCGCCACCAGCAAATGACTTTACGCTATAACTCTTGTACTGGGACAAACTGCAGGTTCGTCGGGTGGATAAAAATGCCAACTGAGAATATTGTGACACAGAAATTCTGACACCAGTTTATAAGCACAAAGTGGTGCCAGAGGCAGAACACATTTGAGGAGACAAGGTGTCCGGGGGCTTGACAATATTTTGGGGTCGCAGTGTACATCTAGGATTTCACTATGGGGTGATGAATAACAATACCGAGGGGGCAGACATTCCCAAAATAGCATGATGAAGCCATAAAAATACCCCCCCCTCCCGTATTGAAGTGTGTATCCCATGATTCATGGACAAATCCGTGGTAGCAAGAAAAGTAGAAATGCTAATGAATGCCCCTTTAATTCTGCTTTAATCCCTCCTCCCGAGGGTTCAGCTTGTTGAAATTACATCGAAGTAGTGGGCAAAATAATATAATCCAAATATCATGATTCAAATGAATTCTTAATGTATGAAAATTTCCCTCAATTACAAATGTGTACAAAAAACATCTGTAATGCTTCCGAAAAATTTGACGATGGACTAGGGGAGACTATATTTTTGCAGACTCCTCTTAAAAAAGGAAAAATAAATAGAAATATTTTTTTTTCACAAGACAGTTTCTTAAAGTTTTTGCTGTGCTATCTGAAAAACAAGCTGTAGAACTCTGTCCATTCTTCAAACATCCTGTATAATTTTGGGGGCCTTTGAGAATGCGGAGCCGGGGCTTCCTATCCCACCTCTTAAATGGGCTTTGGCTAGAGCAGTACGGTAGTGAAAAAACCCTGATACGCATACACCAAGATAGAGCGTCATGCCACTCATCAAAATCAGGTAACACCTGACAACGATATCTCTGTCAAATTTGGGAGCGTCTCTCCGATGGATTTTGGCGGATTTAGATTATTGAAATGTACTCTTCGGTTGAGACGACTGCGTACAAGAAATGAACTTTGGAAAGCTGCAAGGAGGAGTGGTACAATATCAGCACGACTATTACACTTCATAACTACAGTGACAAACACTTTGTAAAACAATAGCGATCTTAAGATTTGACACTATCGGCGGTGTAGAAAGGGTTTTCGGTTTCCCTTTTTCTAAAGATCGTTACCATAGATACCAAACGACCCTGTGAATTTTGACTCACCATGTACATACATGCACGCACACATATGCGCGGTTTCATCAACTCTCTCTCCCACGTTGCTGATGTCTCTATTTGAACAGCACGTTTTCTAGCATTCCGGGTAGTTTCAACTTCCTTATTTCAAGAGCAGCAAGAATGAGATAAGTAAATAAAAACGTCAGCAAATAATTCTCGCATTTCCGCCTAAACATTGCCGCCTGATTGATTACCGACGAATGACTGAAACGAGCAAAATTCAAAGGAAATTTTCATCTGAAACTAACGGGAAGATGGGGTGGGGAGTGATCCACTCCGGAAACCAACGTAAAAAAAAACTGAACGGTGAAAACTGTCTTTGGAATTGTTAGGCATATAATGGTTTTGTGAGTCCACACTTGTTCATTCCTCATTTCAATGAGCGGAAGACAGGAACACTGGATCTATATTTGCTTTAACGATTACAAGCTGGTAAATGACGTAAATTTCTCCAATGCATTTCCTGTTGAAAGCCTTTTCCTTTGCTGATCATCTGGCGGTTATAGTCGCAACGCTTTTTTTACGAATGAATTTAGGGGAAATAAATCAAATGCTGATCTGTCAGAAAAGCCATTCAACCAGTTAATAAAATTTCAGCACTAAACTTTTCTACTTATATTTAGTTTAAGATGTATGATTTCAGAAGAGTTTGGGCTCAGCTTAAAGAGCTCCAGCATGTTATCCCGATCCCGAATTATCCCAGTATGTTATCCCGGTATGTTTTTCCGATTCAGAGTTTTATGTAGCAAAATAGTCGTCTGAACGAGCCCGAAAACTGAGGCTTTAGAGGTTAATGAAAAAACTGATATCTTCTTACAGATATCCATTCTCCCCTCTCCCTTAAATTGTCCAATGTCTTTCTAAACTGTGCAATAGTGAAGGGATATACATATATATGTTTCTGCAGAACAGTTGCACTATTTTCTTTGAATATTCGTTTCCTCCTTAAATGCTTCAGTGACGGATATCCGGCAAAATCGGGCTGCGCTGCAATTTACGTAAGTTGCTCAATAGCTGGAGACCACTGCGTTGCGGATGGGGTGGGATTTCGTCGGCTTGGTATCTACGTAGTACTACATGTATTTACAGCCATTGAAGAAAGTTTCCCTTTTTCGCAGAAATCCACTAATGCGTGACCTATGGCATTTGCTCCCCAAGCCCAGAATAAATAGCTCTCTCTGGTCCTTACTTCTCTCCCAGAACTAGTTGTAGAAGAATTCTCCTTATGAACTCGGAAGTATAATTAAAGATTGTATGCTACTTAAATCATGCAAAATCGCAGTTAAAAAAATGAAAAAGTAAAATTCAGAGCCCAAACTGTAATAAATAACACTGGTCTACAAATTTTAAGTTGTCGTTTGCTACGAAGACCAAATGACGTTTTTCTTATTAACAATGCTGTGCTGAATTTGGAAAGAGGTATAAAATTGCTAAGTTAGCTATGGATGCTAAGATAATTTTATCACTATATATGTACAAAGGCGCATGGAGAGGTGCATGCTTGGTGTAACCAGGAGAGATAAGAAGAGGAACTCGTGGATCAGAAAAATGACAAGAGTGGAAGACATCTTGATGACAGTAAAATCCCTGAAATGGTAATGGGCTAGACATGCTGCCAGAAGGACAGACCGTCGATAGACAGCCGAAATTTTAGATTGGATTCCAAGGGACAGGAAAAGACCCAGAAGAAGACCACATGGACGATGGGTGGATGAAATTCGAAAATATGCGGGAGTAACATGTAGGAGACTGGCACAAGAGAGACCTTTGTGGAAGAAACTTGAGGAGACCTTCGTCCAGCAGTGGATTGACAATGGTTGACAATGATGATGATGATGATGATATGTACACACAGTTGAGTCTCTGTTGAACGAAGTCCCATAGTCCCACTTAAAAACTTCGTTATAAAGGAAATTCGTTAAATAGAAATAAACTTAAATTGTAAAAACTTAATCAAATAAAATGAAAAAGACGGTAAAATGTAGTTGAATTTGGACCAGTAACTAGAAATTTTGAGTAGAAACTTTTCGTAAATGATTTTTATTTTTTTTTATACATATAAAAAACGCCGGTTTCATCTGTATTCAAAATGTCTTTTGCAGGACATTCTTTCACACGTTTTTCAATATCTTCTTTCCTCTTTTCACACACCTTTCCTGAAACATTTACGCTTTTTCTTGATGTTGTTTTACATGAAATTCCATGTCTTTTTTAAAATTTATCTAGCCATGCAACGTTGGCTAGAAATTTTGAGGGTCCTAAATCTTGAGCAAATTCCGAGGCTTTTTGTTGGATCATCGAACCGGAGGATGGTATATTTTTAACTTATCCGTTTTAAAAGAGTGGCATGGACGTATTCATGTGAACACTGTTTAAATCATTTTTACTCACAAGCTTACTGATTTGGTGTTGAATGTTAATTGTAGATCGATTTTTAGCACGTTTTTTATAAAAAAGATCGTGCTTCTGTTATCGGTTTGTCCGTCCGTCCGTCAGTCTGTACCCACGATATCTCTGCAACTATTAGTCCGATTTGAAAAATTCTTTTTGCATTCGGAAGCTTGAAATATGCAAAGGATGATCCTTCATTTCGGTTTTTTTTACGATGTACAATTTCGCTGGTAGAGGGCGTAAATGCAGATGATGTCGAATTCAAAAATACGTTTTATTCCACATATTTGCTTCTAAACATCCGATTGTAATTTTTTTTTATCTTTCGATTCCATTTATGTCGAAGAGTATTTTAGATATAGTTACTTTTTCAAATTACGCATAGATTTTCCGCTAGGAGGCATAAAAGTAAATTACATTTTCCCCGATAACTCTTCTTCTAAAACTCCGATTTGAAATTTTTTTTCTTCAGCGGATACATCTCTGATGGAAAATCTTTTGCATATAATTTCAAATTTTCGGTAAAGAATATTTTGGTCACCAGGGCGCGTAAGTGTTAATTTTTGCCTCTGATGTATTTGCCATAAAATCGGAGCTTCTAAAATATCGATTGAAAAAATTCTTTCGTGGACTGATGCCACTCACATCGATAAACCTTTTCGGAATATTTTCTTCTTAAAATATTGCACAGTTTCTCCGCCGGGGGCGTAGATGTACATCCTATTTTTGTCAATATCTCCACTTCTGGGAGTCCGATTTGAAAAATTCCTTCTTTGTTGGATAGTGTTTACCGTGTGACATATTTTTCATATAATTTCAAAATTTTCAAGTAATTCATAGACTTTCCGCTAGGGGGCGTAGCGGTAAATTGCGTTCCCCCTATTACTCTGCTTCTAAATCTCCGATTTAAAAATTTCTTTCTGCACCGGATACAGCTCCTGATGGGAAATCGTTTGCACATAATTTCTAATATTTTTAAAAAATTGTTTTGCCACCAAGGGGCGTAAATCTTAATTTCCGCTTCTGTTGTATTTACAGCAAAATATGAGCTTCTAAATTCTCGATTGAAAAAAACGTCGTTTGTTGACCGATACTAGTGATGTCTACAAACCTTTTAGAAACATTTTCTTCTTAAAATAGTGCATGGTTTCTACGCCAGGAGGCGTAGATGTATATCTTATTTTCGTCAATATCTCTACTTCTAGGAGTCCGATTTGAAAAATTCCTTCTTTGATGGATAGTGTTTTTGAAAAATTCCTTCTTTGATGGATAGTGTTTCTAGTGTGACATGTGGTTCATATATTTTTAAAATTTTCAAGTAATTCATAGACTTTCCGCTAGAGGGCGTAAAGGTAAATTGCGTTTCCCCCTATATCTCTGCTTCTAAATCTCCGATTTGAAAACTTCTTTCTGCACCGCATACAGCTCCTGATGGGAAATCGTTTGCACATAATTTCTAATTTCTAATTTCTAATTTTTAATTTTTGTAAAAAATGGTTTGGCCACCAGGTGGTGTAAGTCTTAATTTCCGCTTCTGTTGTATTTGCAGCAAAATATGAGCTTCTAAAATCTCAATTGAAAAAAGTAGTTTGTTGACCGATACTACTCATGTCGACAAACCTTTTAAGAAAATTTTCTTCTTGAAAAAATGCATAATTTCTACGCCAGGGGGCGTAGATGTATATCTTATTTTTGTCAATATCTCTACTTCTAAGAGTGCGATTTGAAAAATTCCTTCTTTGTTGGATAGTGTTTCCAATGCGAAATGTTTTTCCTATAAATACAAAAATTTCAAGTAAATCATAGACTTTCCGCTAGGGGGCACAAAAGTAAATTGCGTTTTCTGCGTTATTTCTGCTCCTAAAGCTCTGATTTGAAAAATTCTTCCTGTATCGCATACAAGACCTGATGGAAAATATTGTTTGGTAAAGAATGGTTTAACCACCAGGGGTCATAAGTGTTAATTTCTCCTTCTGAAGTATTTGTTGCAAAATCTGGGCTCCTGAAAACTCGACTGATTCTTTTTTCTTATATGGATAAACCTTTTGAGAATACTTTACTTCCTAAAATAATGCATGGTTTTCCCACCAGGAGACGTAAAGTCACATATTATTTTTGTCGATATCCCTGTTTCTAAGAGTTCGTAAGCTCAGGATTCCGTTTACAGCAATATCTGAGGGATTAAAAACCCGATTGAAAATCTTCTTTCTTTCGTCAGATCTATTGTTTTCCATACCGGTTCCATTGACTTTAAAGTGCTTTGATAAATTTAATTTGTTTCAGAATGGATTCAAATGACGTGCTTATTACACCCAAAAATTCGGTGTCATCTTTCTTATTTAAAATTGTTCGCAGACTGCTTTGGGCTATGCAATACTTTAAAGTCACTTCTTTCTTCTTCATTCCCTGATCAACATTGTCTAAAAGTTTCACTTTATCTGCAAGAGACAAGCATTTTCTGTAAAGCATTTTGAGCGAACACAGGAGAATCAGGCATACTGACTGAATGCAGAGGTCTGCACTGGCTGGGCTGGCCAGCTAAGCCGGAGGCCGGCCCGCAGGCAGGGTCGGGCCCTTTTTAGTTTAGAGAGCAAAGCAACGGGCCGGGCTTTTTCACAGACATTTGCGACCGGGCCAGGCTTCTCTCCAGACATTTGCGACCGGGCCGGGCTTCTCTCCAGACATTTGCGACAGAGCCGGGCTTTTCCCCAGACACTTACGACCGGGCCGGGCCGGGCTTTTGCCCAGACACTTGCGGCCGGGCCGGGCTTTTCCCCAAATACTCGCGACCGGGCCGGGCTTTTTCCCGGACATTTGCGAACGGGCGGGGTCAAGTCGACCCAGTCTTTTAATCTCAATGGTAAAGAAAGAAAAAAAAGTCTTGTTCCTCGATTTCCTGGTGTGTTTAACTGCTTTTTTCGATTAACTTTCTTCTATGACATAGCCTAGGGCGTAACCAGAAAAGCAAAGAGAGTCTCTCACAGTGTTTTTACCAATCTGTAGGTATTAAGATTGTAAAACCACTTTCGGGCTTGTTGACAACAAAAAGATTCGACACCGAGCGAGTGTGTATGAGTGTGTGTTGTGTGGAGTGGATGAAGGGGATGTCTGCAGTGGAGTGGAGTGGGGGAAGGGGGATGTCTGCAGTGGAGTGGAGTGTGTAATGTGTATGTGTGTGTTTGTATGAGAGAGTGGGACGAAATCGATTTTTTCTCTAATCCCTAATCTGCATAGGGTATGGACTTTTGTAGTGTTACCCCTTACTAGTTCAGAGAAAGGGAGATTCCGAACAAGCCTAGTCTTCCTTTTTCTGTCTGTACTTTTCGATAATTGTCAAAGTTTATTAAATATTTTAGTCTTTCATTCAACTAAATATTTTCAACAATATCTCATTTCATTTTTTTAATTTTCACATTTTAATAAAGAAGAAAATAATACCAAATGCCAATATATCGGGCCGGGCTTAAGTAAGAACTGCAATTGACGCGCCCGGGCCAGGCCGAGTGTCTAATATTTGAAACGGGCCTGGACGGGCTGCGCCATAAACGCACGGGCTTGGGCCGGGCCGGGCTCACTAAATTAGGCCCGTGCAGATCTCTAACTGAATGAGAATGAGTACGTAACTTCCCCAGAGTCCGGCCCCAGTTACAACCGGTTTTACCTTGTGGAGTACAATTTCTACTATGGACTTAGTATCAACATTTTGGAAAACAGCTGCTTCGTACCGTCTCCATTGATACAAACGACTTTCCGCGTGCCGCCCCATTTCCAGCAGGACTGCCGGCGTGCCACATATCCAAAAGGAGGCTTTGCTCCCATCTGCGTACTAAAATATTGTGAAACAAAATTTCTGTTAAACACACACACACACAATGGTAATTTTTATTCGAAAAAAGCTTTGTTATATAGAAATTGATTTTCGTAATGAGATTAATTTCCATGTAAATGTCATTCAAAGTCAAGATTCTGCGGAAAATTTCGTTAAATGTAAGTTTGTTATATGGAGACTCTACTGTGTATACTATATGCTAATGCTTTGCTGATAAAAGGTAGGCTACAATACAATATTGTCAATGGAAGGGAATACTGAAATCATTGATACAAACATGATGTAAAATATTGATACTGAAATGCAGCATGAGAAGAATAAGAAATATAACCATAGTTTTGCTAATAAACAGTACTATAATTTTATTCTGTGGCACGCCCTTTTTTTCATTTCCTTTTATACGGATCTTTTGATATTTCCTTTGCAACGAAGCAACAGTAATCAGCGTGCAGAACTGGACTCCAGTGACCTCGGTATCGCTTTTTCATGTTAGAAATTTGCTGATGAAATCGTTCACCGTGTTCGTCACATATTGTTTCACAATTATCTGGAAAAGAAATCTAGGTAGGAGTGCAGGAGGTGCCTTTTAAGGACACTGTACATCCTATTTTCTTATAACATGAAAGCAATCGTTGGTGATTCTCAGCTCATTTGTTTCCGATAAACTGGGTGGCCACCACGTCAAAAGCATTCCCCGCCTTTTGTTTTAATGTTTCATCAATATGTGGGTCGTCGAAGACGTCACGAATCTACGGACCGACGAAAATCCCTGCTGTTATTCTTGCATCACTTAAATTTGAAAATTTTTCTTTGAGATAACAAAATGCAGTCCCATTTCTGTTCATAGCTTTTATGAAGTTCTTCATGAGACTTAATTTTATGTGCAAAGGAGTTAAGAAAACCTTGTTTGGCTCAATTAAAGGTGAATGTATAATTTTTTTGACCCTGGCTCCAAAGATTTTCTCATTGATCATTTCTTCCTTGGGAAATGAGATTTTCTGTATCTACTGTCCCATTCACCGAGGAAGCAGCGAAATTGTATATAACTTTGCTGAAGTCCAAGCAGATAAGCAACTATTTTTAAATCACCACCGACCTGCTACTGGTGATCATTATAGTTGATGTTCTGAAGATGTTTCATGTGACTCCCCCAGGTGCATTGAGTGTACGACAGGAATGGAAGACAATTCGTTTCCGTTGCAAAGCGATACAGCTTTAGTCTTGATGAGTCGATAGAAAGTCTCCGGTCAATGGGATTGAAGCGAATCTTTAGGGTTTCAAATGATATCTCTTGACTGCATGGAAATAGGGATGCAAATGTTACTGATTTCTTACACTGGCGTGCAAAAATTAAGGACGAGACGGTTTTTCGAATGTAACGTCGTGCAGAAGTGCTCCACATCGACTCAAATCATACCATAAGATACCCGAGATGTAAGAATATGGGACAAGTGAGCAAAACCGTCCAGACAAGGAATCCAAAGGATACGAAGGCACATTATGGAAAAGGTAGCTTCGAGCACAACTGGACAGAAGACAGAAACGTCCATGTGACAGGCGGCTGCCAAGAAAAATCCAGTCTTTAGTAGGGGATATGATCACCACTGACTGCGTTGTTGCAGGATTTACAACGTCTGTCCATGATGAGGACGAAGTTGTCAAGGGGATGTTGATGCATCGCGGCCCATTCCTCTTGTAGCGCCAATCGCAGCTGCGGAATCGTTGCTGGCGGCTGGTGAAGCGTCTCACGAGAAGGTCCCACACGTTTTCGATTGGATTTAGGTCCGGGGACCTCGCGGGCCAATCCATGCATTGAATATCTTTACTCTCCAACAGCTCTGCGACAGCCACTGTACTATTAGGTGAAGCGTTGTCGTCCATGAAGAGGAACTCAGGACCCACAGCACCTCTAAACAGACGCACGTGAGGCA
Organism: Macrothele yani; assembly: GCA_039090855.1. NCBI lineage: Eukaryota > Metazoa > Arthropoda > Arachnida > Araneae > Macrothelidae > Macrothele > Macrothele yani. The sequence goes on from CM077010.1 coordinate 158,974,251, forward strand.
GGAGAACCTCGGTACAATAGCGGACACCAGTGACTGAACCTCCTTGGAAGATGTGGAGGTCAGTACGGCTACCAAGCATGATACCGCCCCAAACGAGAGCCCGCCACCTTCGAACCGGTCCATTTCGATGATGTTGGAGGTGTGATTGCGTGTTCCTTGCTCTCTCCAGATGTGTATACGTCCAGAATCGCTTGTCAGACTAAATCGGCTCTCATTCGTAAAGCGAACTTGACCCCATTGCTGATGTGTCCAGTTCTCATGTTCCTGGTGCCACAGAAACCGCCGTCTCCGATGAGCAGGCGCTAATGGCACACACCGTACTGGTCGTCGTGCAAATAGACCACCTTTGTGCAGCCTCCTAGCCACGGTAAAACGCGATAACGGACGTCCAGTTGTCAGTTGCATGTGCCTTGCGATTTCTCCCGCTGTCTGCCGTCGGTCTCTTCTCGCCTGTAGGACAATATACCGGTGGTCCGCCGCCGTGGTTGCTCGTGGACGACCACTGCTAAACTCTCGGACAGCTGTTCCAGTCGTTTGAAATACTCTCCAAACTCGTGAAACGATGCTGTGAGCGATTCTGAAGTCCTCGGCCACAGTAGTCACACTTTGACCTTCTTCCAACTTCTCAATGACACGACCTCGGGTAAAGTCATCCAGAAGTCGTCTACTGGATTGCCTGTTGGCCATATCACACGGTGCAGCAACTTGACGACGTTCAAACCGATATACGCTGTGTAATAGCTTTCCCCGTATTGTTGAGCGCACACTGTCCGTGTGCTTTATACCCTTCCGACCCCCTCCCTACGTCATGCTGCATATATGCGCATGCTCTACCGTACCGGACCCTAGTCTATCTCCTGAGTGGTTTTTCGATCCGTTCTGCCTGCTCGTTCCGCTGTTATGCTTATTTTTCCTCTTCGTCCTTAATTTTGCACAGCAGTGTATTATATCCACTAAATGGGTTGCTATTGGATCTTGAAAAGTAGAGCCAACTGAAACTTTTTATTACCACACTCCGGTTCAACGTCCATCAAAACATAAAATTCAGCTGCTTTGATTTCCATACTTTTTTTACTATCCACCAGTGTAATATGCAGCCCAAGCCTGGGTTGGGCTTCTGGAGTGCCATATTTAAAGTTTGAGTCAACATAATTGAGAGTGTGACACAGCGAAAGGTTCCATGAAGAGAGAGAACAAGGGTGAGGGAAATAAATAGATGACCTTATTTGTAACAGGTGCCCAGTAGCCCGGAAACCAACGTCTTATCGTTCCTATCCGGCGCACGGAGGGTATTTATTGGTTCAGAGTAATTCTGCCTGCCCAGGATCGCTCCCGCAACCACTTGATCGGAAGGTATTTGCTCTACCCACTAAACCGCTCGCGGCCCACGTGACAAGAGTGCCATGATCATGATCATATGTAGAGGATTTTAGGAAGGGAGTGTCTGACCCCAGGTCTTGGACAACCCTTAGAAATAAGAAACTAGGAGATTTGGGATAGAACGCCCGATAAGAAAGTGACGCGGAAGCGAAGTCGAAAGGGGGAGGAAGACGCCCTTATTTATTACCGGGGGCCAGTACCCGGAGTCCGACGGCTTAAAGTGCAAATCCGACGCACGGCGGGTATTTAGCGGATCGAGCGTTCGTACTTGACTGGGATCGAACTTGAGGCCCTTCCAGTGGCAGTCACGTACTTTGTCCACTCGGCCACCCGCGGGACGTGACAAGAGTGCCAATGCTTCCTTCGTATATATATAGCACCCAACACACACACACACACACACAGAGCATGCGCGTATTGATCTGCAAATGCACGTTTATGATATTTGCGTATGTGGAGGTGTCCAAATACTTTTGTCTACATAGTGTGTGTGTGTGCGTGTGTGTGTGTGTGTGTGTCACCCTGAGGTGTCTAAAGGAGAAACAATCTAATTTTAGTCGCTTTTTGTCCGGTATCTCTGGTTTACACACACGCAACCAAACAAAAAAAAACTACCTTTTAGAGGAATAAGGAAAAAGACCTTTGGCCCCTACAGTTCGTGATTTTTAAGGCTGCGTGAGTCGGAAGTTCTGCTGTGGTTGCCGCAATTTCATTTCCCGATAATGTGGCCGATTTCTCTCTCTCTCTCTCCCTCTCTCTGTACCATCTGCTTCACTTCTGATGATAAGAAACGCCTGGGTGCGTCACATAAACATAAGGTGACGTGTTATTTCTTTCGTTCTATCTGATGAGTGTTCAATGTTTAAACAGACAGTAAACAACTCGTTTCGGTTGCAATGCAAAAGAATATTGCATTTTAATTTCCGGGAAAGTAAAAGTTCTACACTCTTCTGTGGTAATCAAACAACTCAGAAATTCGGGTGGACTATGTAATGTGGGTTTTCATCAGTTAAAAAATGAATACTTTTTTTCTGTTGCGCAGTGATTTTCATGTGTGTCACTCAGAACGAAAGGAAAATCCTTTTTTTACTTTGTGAATAGCCATTAATGCTTTCCCTTAAAATGCTGTGATTCAGAACTGTATTCGTACATCTAGCCGTGGTATAACTATGTTCAGCTTTTAATTTAGTTCTCACTTAATGCTTGCGTGCATAGGCGTAGTGTCGGGATGCACGGAAGGGTAAGTGCCCTCCAAATTAAAAAAAAATAATAATGCCAGAACAAACCTACGATGGGCAGCAAATATGCATGAGATGTTTAGTGAGTCGCTACGATGTTCATAGTGGAAGAACCAAGAGCTTTATATACACCCACACTGTTACACTCACCTTTTAGATTTGGCTTTGACTCGTTTTTGTTGTTGATTTGTTGTCAGAAACTAAAACTACTGCAAAATAAGTCGTACTATCAATGTAAAACCACGGCAAATACTATCCATGTAGAGAAAACTATGAGAACAAAAAATACTATCAGTGTTGAGAAAACTATGAGAACAAAAAATACTATATCAATGTAGAGAACTCATTATGTAACATTATTCATATATCAGCAAAGAAAATTTGTAATATTCAAAGGAATTTGGGAAAAAAGATATTTTATTTTCAAAAAACTTAGCATCTTGTCAAAAATACTCTGGACTGTTCGTCACCGTTTATTTTCTAAAGACTGAAGAACATAACAAAAAATATTTGTTACGCCCCTAAAAGACCCAAATTTTGTAATATTTACGGAGAAACTCTTTCCAAGAATGGCCTTCTCCGAAAGTAAAACAGCAATTGCAAAGTATAGTCTCTGGAAAAATAGAAATTAAATGTCATTTAAGAAGAAATATTGAAATTCGATGCAAATAAAGTTAGCAATAAAATGCGATTTTCAAAATTTGAAAACAAGAAATATGGTGCAAATAAAGCTTTCAAAAAATGGAAAGCATTAAAACCAAAAGTTCATAAAAAAAATGTTATGATGTTCTTAATAAAGTACTAGAATAAAATAATATTGAATTAGTCACAAAATCATACTTGGATCCAGAGTCGAATTTTCATTTTCTATGTTTTGGAAACTTTTTCTCTTCCTGCGGCTATATTGATTTTGTACTCGTGAAAGAAATGAGGGATTACGCCATGGAATTATGTGATGGTTATATTCAAATTAATCGGAAACATGAGACTTGGACGTTCTGGGTGGTGTAGTGGTTAGCATATACCCGGACGCTATCTGGGAGACGCGGGTTCGAGTTCCGTTCCAGGACGATGAAGTTTTCAAGTTTTCGGATATTATCTGACTTTCCATCCTTGTCATATTTACAACAAAAATCGGATTGTCATCTTCAAAATTTGTATTGATTTTGTACTTTCACTTTCTTCCATTGTTATTTTTTCCCCTTTTCTCTCAGTTTTAAAGAATCACCTCAATATGGGTATCTTCATAGTGCTCTCTAATGGCGTGATTCTAAATAAATTGTATTAAACCTACTCCGAGTTGTTTTTCCTGGTTAGACACCTCCCCCCTCCCTGCAAAGATGTTTTGACAGATATGTATGAAAGATGTGAAAGAATATTGCTGTAATTTATAAGTACTTATTGTGAGATTTTATCTCTTGGATCCACATGAAATTTAGTTTGAATAGCATATCTGTGAGAAAATTTTTAACTTGGTGTTCTTTGGTTTTTTAACATAGGAACTCCTTTATAATGCTCTTTACTTATCTATTTTGCAAATTAGTAGCTTAACTACATTCCGCATTTTAGATGAATCTTAGATTAAGTAAATGGTATGAAGGTGAGCAAAAGATATTTTTAAATTTGATTCAGGAAAAAATAAAATAAATCCTTAACAATTCTTTATGAATCCCTCACGGTCGTCTTTCATTAAAGTCGGACATGAGACGTAAAATAAAGAAACAGGAAAACACCAGTTTACACTTACTCCTCCCTTTATTTTGGTCACACCTACGCTTATACTTACTTGAGCATCAGCGGCTTCGGTCATTAAGTTAACAGACGAAATGTCACAAAACAGAAAAGCATACAGACTCATAGGCGTTTAACTGTTACAACTAAAAAGATATTAATGTAGCATATAAAACTTTTTCCCTTTCGATTACCCTTTTTGATTGGGAGATTAATAGCAGCTTTCCTGAGTTTTATTAACATTCTAGTTTTTAGTCAAGGCAAAAGAGGAATCAGTTTCCACAGTTTTATTTGTTTGCGTATGAATTTTGGATTACGAACAGTAACTCGTCGCTATTAGTGCCTCTTTTCCAGCAAATAAGATAACAATAATGCAACATTACAGTCATTTGCAAAAGTTTAAGACCACCTGTTGGTAATAGGAGATATCTGCCAATTCCGTCAGCTACTGTCTGTATTACTCAACTTCCTGTCGCTGTTACATCATCCTACAGCAGCAGCTGTTGATAGGGGTTGGGGAAAGCGTGTGAGTGTCAATTTGCTTCTGGTTTTCATACTGAGAGGTTTTGTACGTATTTTCTATATAGCGAAAAATGGGGCAAAAAAGTGTCATTAAGTGTTACTCAGAGGGCACAAATAGTGACTTTATATCATGAAGGATACTCCGAACGTGACATAAACAAAAATAATGAATATGAGCAAGATTGATATTTATAATACGATCGTGAAATATCAAGATATAGGTGAATTTAGCGACCGAAAGAGAAGTGGAAGTCCAAGGAAAACAACCTCACGTGATGATAATAACGTAAGACGAATAGTTATGCGTCATCCCGGAAGTTCGTTCAAGAAAATCAAGACTTTTCTACATTCAACAGGGTCTGATATTAGTATCAGCACTGTTTCCCGACGTCTTAGCAAAGATTTTGGATAAAAGTCTTATAAACCTGCACATAAACCTACTCTAACCTATGTCATGAAAAAGAAGAGACTCCAGTTTGCGAAGCGTCATCGATCATGGACTTCTGAAAATTGGAGGAAAGTTCTTTTTTTCGATGAATCAACTGTGGTTGAACTTGAATCACGTGAAGCACATGCTCGACGATCAAAAGGCAAAAGGTTTGATGAAAAATACACAATTAGCACGGCGAGACATCCGCGTAATCAGATGATAAGGGATGCTATGTCAGCATCCGGTACTGCTTCATTATCCTTTTTGCCGACAAGCACTACCATGACTGGTCCTTTTTATGTGGAAATGTTGCGTGAGAAGCTGTTAACTCATATGGAAGTGCACAGTGCACATTCTTTTATGCATGATGGTGCTCCATGCCACAGATTAAAAACAGCAAAGGGCAACCTGCAGAGGAAAAACATAACTGTGCGTGACTGGCCTGGTAATAGTCCCGACCTTAACCCCATCGAAAATTTGGAAACCATTTTAAAAGACAAGGCAGCAGAAAAATAGCCATCAAATTCCCAAGCTAAAGTACGTGTGGTGCAAAGACATTTCAAGTGAATACTGCAAATCCCTCATTGAGAGTATGCCACATCGTATTCTGTCCGTTATGAAAAACAATGGTGGCCACACAAAATACTAATTTCGATCTTTTTGTGTTCTAAAGAATGTAAGTATTCATCTGTGGTATCATTTTCTCAAATATCTCCGACTAGTAATTATTTAATTGTTTCTTTGAAAATCTTAATTTTCAATAATTTGACAGGTAGTCTTAAACTTTTGCAAATGACTGTTGTTATAAATCCAATTTCCTCTAACCGTTCAAACATTTAATTTCAGTGTTATTCAAAGAGAGTTGTACCACACTTCGTGTATCATACTGAGTCTATATTTTCCCGATTTAGGGACAACTTCTTTATTCGGAAATGTTTCTTTAGGCGGCTGCGCAACTCTTTTCATTTTTGAGTGGGAACAGATGTTTAATAAGAGGACAAACTAAACAAAGAAACTCGAGTTTCCGAACATAGTACGCATGTTCGGTAAACACGACGATAACTGACCTCTCTGCAGTCCGCTATCGTCGTGTTTACCCTTTCTATGTTGTTGAACGCCTATCCATAATAAAGCTTTTATTAACCATTCGTAGTAATCAAAAGTGGCCCTTTCGCCTGTCAAAGGAGATAAAGGCGTATCGCAAACGTCTGGAAACTAAAGAAAAATAACGATAAGTTTTGAAGAAAAAGGCGTATGGGTATATACACTAGAAATAGTCGATTTGGTGGACAGCAAACCTAGAAATGTTATATCCTATAAACTTTTATGATTGATTTGCACTCCCAAGGGGTCCTTAATAGGTTGTACAGTCCACATCATTGGGCAACTACAGCAATATCCATGAATCCAAGATGGCCACCCAAAATAGTGTAAATGTAATTATCTTGCCTTCTAATGCACCTAGAAAGGTCATTTTTGTTTGTTATCTATTCAGGTTTTCAGCAGACATTTTATTTTACATCATTTACGAACAAAAGAAAACATGGCGGTCATATCACAAGATGGCCGCCCTAAAACGTGTAATGTGCATGTGATACTTAACGAATCATACAGGCATATTAAGTTTTATTAAAAAAATTATACTAGTTAAAATGTTAATACAAAATCAGTATTTCTTAAATTGAACACAAAAGAAGCATTTGTTACGGTAAGTAATAAAGTAATGCATTTACGCTCTCTCATCATCCAAGTAATCAGAATCAGCATAGTCATTCTGATTGCAATCCTCATGAAAATCCTTATTATCAGGACAATCAATAACGACATCCTGGTCCATATCTTCAGACTCGTCTTGATCAACCCCACCCGCTGAACAACCGTCGTTTGTTGCTACAGATTTTATTCTGTTACTGAATGGATTCAAACATCCTTCTTTACCAGAACAGTAGCAATATGGTGTGCGCGAAATACGTTATTTTTGGCATCCGCAAGCCTCACTGCCACACATCTTGCCTTGTGCCTTACACTTACATTTCAGTGTATCAATGAGCTCTGGCGGAGCTGTGTCACCATGAGCAGTAACAGGAGTTTGAATTCCATCTTTCAAATTCCATCCGCATTTAGAGATATCACCCGATTCATCTGGAGGCGCATGCCGGATGCAAGCTTTCAACAGCATCATCCGAAGATAAGCCCGAAGAACATGCTGCAACATGTTGTGTGATGTTGGAGGTAAGGCCATGATTTTGGAACTTTTCTTGTTGTTAGTGAAGAGTTCGAATCTAGCAGACTCCAGCGATGTCCCTAGCGATTGACCATATGAGGCAGTGAAGTAGGCTGTAGAGCCTCCGATGTAGCGTCAAATCGGCTAACCGATTAAATTCCGCAGGAAGCAACGATTTCAGTGCAGTTGCTTTGCCTTTAGCTAATGGATACGAGGTCGTGTCACAACCGCAGAGGGCATGCATGCCAAGTAGCTGCAGACATTTTGGTCCAAGTTTAGCACGGGTGCCATTGATATCTAGCACCGTTCCATCCCACCGGTCCATCTGTACTCTGGAATCCAGATGTTCCCGATATACCCAATAGACAAGAAGAACAAACACATCTGTGTCGTTACTCACAACACGGATAACACCTTTATAACGGCTTGCAACGTCAAGGACATAGGATGTGATGGCTACGTTCGCCTCATCATGACTAAAGGTAGCATCATAATGAGTCTCAACCTTGACATTTTTTCCACAATTGAATGAACCCAACACACTTGCTAGTCGTTTTTTTTTTTTTTTTTGGTGCACTTGCTCTTCATTATTGCATTCCTTTTTGGAAGAGGGCAGGTGACGGTGAGATCAGAATCGATTACAATTTCACCAGATCGGCATATTCTTTCATGGTCCTTGACCGATACGTTTTTGTATTTGTCGAAGACGATGACTTTCTCGATATCAGGATAGCGACCCAGACGACCCTTGATCGGGGCGATGAGATCTGATGGAGTTCCATGATGCGGCCAAACAATATGGTAGAACAATAGTGAAATGCCAACAATGCCAATATCCGGGGCTTCAGGTGAAATATCCATTACACCAAGTCGTTTGACCAACGACGATGTATTGCCTTTCCTGAAACAACCATGTTCATCAATCAGCGAAGGAGGCACTGAACAAAGTACATACGCAAAGAGTGATTGAAGGTCCATGTTTCGTTTTTGACCAATCATCAGTAGCCGAAGAAAAATGTTCTCCAGATCAACGACCGGCAATACTTTGCAGCATTTTGCCTCCTTCTTCATTCGAAGGTCCATTGTGTTGATGGGACTACTAACAGGGGAATTAAACTCATTAGGGAGGCTATCGATGTAGTTATCTGTCATCTGTTCTCCTATTGTCCATGAATCGGCCACATTCAGCTCAGTGGTGGCATCTGTGACTGAACTGTACAAATGAGGTCGGTTATCTTCCAATGGATGATGGTACTTGTTGACCTCTGCAGCAATACGAGCACGATTTTCTCCATCCAAGACACGCCTGTGTTTCAGCTCCTCAGTGTGTTGTTTCTGGACAGATTGACGTGATGGATCAGCAGAGTAGATGTTGTCCATGCGGTCTGCGAGGTGCACAGTTATAGGAAACTCATCAATCCACTCAGTCACGAATTCAGAAGATAAGGTCATGCCTTTCAGAGCTCCCTTGCCAAGTTTTATGTCAGTTTGCTCTCCAAACTTGTCACCCGATAACACTTTATATTTCAGATAGCATTTGTCCTAAGCTTTAAAACAAAGTGGTGTTACATTTCTGTCTCCATTAGTTCTGGAGATAGGCCTTTAGCTTTATTTTCTCTAGTTGCCTCACTGTTTTACCTGCTGTCGCGGTAATAAATAATGTTTTTGGTATTAGACCATTGTCCACTCCGACAATTATTTCAGATAGCACTTGTCCTAAACTTTAAGGTGGACGTCAAGCAATTTTGCTTCCTGTACTTCCAATGGAAAAACTTCTGTACACATTTTCTTCACAATTAATGCGCTCCCAAGGATGAAAATTTGAACATCGATTAAAATAGCTTCAATTTATAACTTGGAATACTTAATATTTTCTAAAACATAACCATAATTATGCAATCCAACATCTGTTTGTCTACTGACGTCATCAAAGCACAGGTCGCGCCATCTTTTTTCTGGTTTCAACACAATCAAAGGAAAAGTTATTGATTTTTAATATAATTATGGTTATGTTTTTGAAAATATTAAGTAATCCAAGTAATAATAAGAAATTATTTTAGTCGATGTTCAAATTTTCATTCTTGGGAACACACTAATTTTGAAGGAAATGTGTACAAAAGTGTTTCCATTGGAAATATAGGAAGCAAAATTACTTGACGTCCACCTTAGAACAAGTGGTATTACATTTCTGTCTCCATTAGTTCTGGAGATAGATATCCCTTTGTGTTAGCTCATTTGCATACACTGAACTCTTGCTTTCCTAATTTTGGCTCTCACTCGTTTTCCTGCTGCACAATTGCTTGGAACAATTGCTTACCTCAATCTGCAATATGCATTTGATAGCACAACTTGTTCCAAGCAGCTGTGCAGCAGTTGTGACTCCTTGTTCCAAGCAGCTGTGCAGCAGGAAAACGAGTGGGAGCCCAAACGGGAAAACCAAGAGGGCAGTGTATGCAAATGAGCTAACACAAAGGGATATCTATCTCTAGAACTAATGGAGACAGAAATGTAATACTACTAGTTTTAAAGCTTAGAACAAGTGCTATCTGAAATAATTGTCGGAGTGGACCATGGTCTAATACCAAAAACATTGTCAAATGTTATTACCATGACAGTAGGTAAAACAGTAAGGCAACTAGAGAAAATAAAGCTAAAGGCCTATCTCCAGAACTAAGAGAAATGCAGAAACGTAATACCACTTGTTTCAAAGCTTAGGACAAATGCTGTCTGAAATACACTGTCGGAGTGGGCCGTGGGCTAATACCAAAACGTTATTAAATGTTATTACCCTTACAGCAGGTAGAACAGTGAGACAACTAGCATGGGCGTCCATAGCTTAATTTTCGGTAGGGGGCAAAAATTGAAACTGTAAATGCAATCTCTAACCATTTTTACCACACACACACCTAAATAAATTTAATTGAAAACCAGACGACCCCAAAACTGCCCAAAAGGTTTTGGGGTCGCCTGGTTTTCATGATGTTCAACAGCACGTTGGGACAATAAAAAAACTTACTTCGTTGTTTTCCTGAGCCTTGCTTCTTTTGACCACTTGTGTCCCATGTACCACAAAATTCCAACGATCATTCAATTGGTACGCGCTGCATTTTGTATTAGTGTATTATACCTACATGTGCTATGTTTAAAAGCAAAAATGAATCAATCCTGGCTGTGTTTCCTGGGTTATTGTTACAAACGCAATTTGCTGAGGTCAAAGACGACCGTCGATTCTTGGACCTCCTCAGAGGTCCAAGAATCGACGGTCGTTAACGGCTGTGTCTGATTGCGATATTCGCCGCGAGACTTCGTTGCATCTCCCGGTGGATTTTAAAGTTGTCTGTATTAGGACACTACCCTGGTTTCTGGCAAGTCGTTCAAGTTGGGCTCGTATGCGGCACGAGTGATGTGTTAGTTCCATGTCGCTGAAACTTCCCCTTTCCTGGAAATAGTGTCTTCGAAATAGGGACGGATAACCGCTTAGAGCCCTGAGAGTTAAATACAGCTGTTCTTAAACCCCAAAACACCGACCCAGAGGACCAGTGACCTGAGGTGCTAGATTCTGATCATTCGTCTGAGGAGGGCTCTGGTTCGAGTCCCAGATGGGGCGTGGAATATGTGTTCGTCCCACGGCGCTTGCCCTCCCGTTTCCCACAGAAAAAAACCCTACATTAAATACGAGCGAGTGCTTATATCTTTCAGGGTTGCTCATATGTTGGTCGTTAAACCACGAAACAAACAAAACCAAACAAGGAAAGCAATGTGTTAATACGCCTTCCGTGTATTTGAGAAGGTGTATCGTCAAAATAATTTGGAAAAAATAACCCGCGTCGTAATAACCTGGTCAAAACAACTCGGCGTTTAAATAACCCAGCGTCACAATAACCCAGCGTGAAAACAAAACAGTTAAAAATAACCCTGCGTCATAATAACTCCAGGGTCACAATTATGGTACGTCAAAATAATCCGTGTCATAATAACCCGGCGTCGTAATAACGAAAATAACCCGCGTCAAAATATTAAGTCTTGGCCACAACTTAATAGCCAGCGTCAAAATAACCCAGCAATCTCACTTCTCGAGTCAAAATGGAAAAGGGGCGGGAAACAGTCATCTCTCCAAAAATCGAAGTAGGTCATATTACTTTTCCTGGGTTATTTTGACATGTAACAGAATGATCGAAAATTATTTTTGTTTGAACCTTCTTAGTTTTCAAATTATTTAAAAGAAAAACATCATAGTTTGGGGTGCTGGTGAAACGACAGTAATGCCATAACATTACTGAATGGAAAATTTATAATTTCTTGACACCATTTGTCTGTATTTTGTCGTAGTCCCCTCAGGATTAAGACTGCATGGAGTATTTTAGTCCAGAATTTGCAGGTAAGATTGGGCGGTGATTCTTGTGTACAGACAGAGAGATAGACAGACGGACACAACCTGCCCTTAGGGCAGTCTTCCTGTTACTATGTTACGAACTCCTCAAGCGGAAAACAAATTCATTTTGCTTTTCTCTGTTATTAGAAGAAACTCAAAACTCAAAAACCGAGTTTTGGGTTCTTTTGAAGCTCGGTTAAACAGTTGAATATGGCATTTTTGTGCCAACAGATTATATGCACCTGAAAATTTTCAATAGCATTGCGATCCGGAATATAAATAGGTCAATGTAATATACTGATGTTAAAATCATTCAGTCAAGCTTTTTTCTTTTTTTTTTTTGTGGTCAAGGTGGACGAAGGGTCAAAGACGCAAGTTTCTGGCTAGTCTTTCAAGCTGTGTTCGAATGGTCTCAGGTGAGACATATCCGGTGTTTTGGTCTTTCGGCTCTGCCACCCCCTCGCCGAATCCCCATTGGCACAAATTATGGGCGGGGGACTGCTTATTGACCTTAGAGTTGCGCGTGGTATTCGTTAAAACCCGAAAAAAAATGCATGAAATAAAAAAAGGCGAAGTGTGGGCAAAGGGATTGAGCTGATAAAAATGTCCGAAAAGTTCCATTTTTTGAGCTAAATTCCTCTTAAGTCAACAAAAAACTATATGATCACTAGAGTAGTTAACTAGTCTTCAGACTGTTGTTTTCTGCATACAAAAACAACGCCGCAGATATACTGGCCATCTTTCATCCACTTAAATTCCACTCTTCTTTATTCTTCCATACCGTTTAAAGCCACCTGTTTTTGTTAGCACATGCTTTATTGCGCAGAGTAATGTCACATTGGTGACTCAAATTATTTGTTCCCACAAATATGATTTTGAATAGTAAGTCTTTCTTTGTTATCTTATAACATTCAGTATAAGGAAATTTATTCAAAACGCCGGTCAAAGACCCTGTATTATAAGTTGGTAGCTGTTCATTGCTTTGTTGAATCCTTTCAAACCCATGCCCTCAGCAGTAAGCAGTAACACGGTGAAGGAAAGCGAACCCATACCACGTAATTAGTTCATTGCTGTGATAGCGTTACAAGGAGCGTTTCTGATCCCTATGTTGCCACATCTGGAACACCCCAAGGCTCTAATTTAGGACCACTCCTGTTTTCAATATACATTAATGACCTTCCTTTTTGCATTCATGGCCCATGCCTCTTGTTTGCTGAGGATCTCAAGCTTTATCGCAATGTAGATACTCCTGATGACTGTCTTGCTCTTTAAACCTTCATCAATAACCTGCTTCATCTCTATCTCAACACCTCCAAGTGTCATGTCGTTTCCTTTTCCCGAAAAAAAAAACCAATTCTTTTTTACTACAAAGCTGGCGACTATACTCGTACCCGGACAAACGAAGTCCAGGACTTGGGAGTCACGTTTTATTCGAACTTTGACTTTAAAAGTCATATAAAAAGAATTCTACGTACAGCGTACAGAAAACTTGGATTTGTCATAATACTAAGTATTACTCGAATACTCAGACACTTATTCGCATTTTTGAGACTACGGTCAGATCCTCACTGGAATATGCGGCGATCATTTGGAGTCCTAGCCAAGTAACTCTAGTAAATGAAATCGAGAAAGTTCAGAAAAAGTTTCTTCGACATCTTCTTTTATAAATCGACCGGTGTTTATATAGCGGACATCCCGACTGCTGATCTTCTGACTTTTTCAAGATGACCTCTCTGCAATCGAGAAGGAAGGCTCTCCAATTCAAGTTCCTGTACAGCATCATCAATGGAGAGATAGATGATACTCAAATTGTAAACCAATTAAGTTTCCGTGTACCATATTTACCGAGGACAAAATGTGAACTATTTGCAGTGCCATTTTGCAGAACTGATGCTGGAAAAAAATCTCCGTTATGTAAAATGTGTAGGCTTCACAACTCACTTGAAGAATGTCCGGATATTCTTAATGTAAGTAATAATTTTTTTCATAAAGCATTTTTTGCAAGATTGTAAGTATCACTTCGTAATTATCACTGTAAATATAAATATAGAAATTCCTGTAACTAGATTTACCGTCTGTAGGGATGTGCTTACAATAAATAAATAAATAAAGGAGTCAGAGGTAGTCGAGAAAAAACGTTAGGAGAGGATAAAAATACAGGAATGTGGAGCCGAATGCTTCAGAGATGAGATGCGTAAGGGATATGCAATGTAACAAAGAAATTAGAACGTTCTGCTCAAAGCAGAAAGTAAAGTAATAGTAAAGAACTGAGTAACCAAGACCAACTCCAGGATAACCAACATAATGATAATTAGCTATTAATAAACAGCAAATTTATTACCACAAGTGCATTTCCTGTTTTTTTCATGATTTATCTTTCATATGCTAAGAATTGCAGTTCGGCAATAAAAATGTAAGGGAGAAGGAAAATCCCGCTAACAGTAACCTATATTAAGTTTTACTTTCAGAAAAGAATTTCGGTACATTTTCCAGTACATAAACGTTGACGATAAATCTGTGATTTCTTTGAGTGCAAATTTATTTGCTATTTGACTTGACGCCATCCTTTGAGCTTAAGCCATTTCAGGCATCATACCGCCACCTGGAGGCGTTCTTCTTACTCGTAGTTGTCATAAACGGCGTTCTGAATTATAATCTGTATTCTTTAAATTATTCTGGAGCGCAGACGTCCGAAGTGATTCTTCTGGCCGAGTGGTCAGAGACGCGGGCTTCTGAATGTTTGTCCGATTTAAGCCCTGGTTCTTGTTCCCGATAAGGCACGAACATCGTGCATGTCTGACAGATGACTATAGGGGGAACTAAGCTTCCCCTTTCCATAAACAAAATTCTTAATTGCTGCCTAGATTGTACTAGTGGCACTGTTTTGGTCTGACTTAATCTCATAAACTTTTACTACATCGGTTACCATAAATTAAGGGAAAAAACAGAAAAATCTCAATTACTTGTAAAAGAAGAGTTGGAAATGCACGAAACGTGGTTATATGACGCGAAATGCAATGTGGAGTCAGGATATCTTATGCAAATAAGTGGCGATGGCATCGGTTTATGCAAATCAGCTACAACGTGAAAGCAGATGTTGGGCGAGGTGTGCATCACATCGTTTGCGGAATGTTAAAAGAGAATTTTTGAGATAGCAGATTTGCTATAATAGCTACGAGACATCATTTAACAGATGAACTGCGGTGAGAGCAATCGGAAGACTAGAGGCAGGCCAAAATCAGGTGGAAGTTGCAAGATGGCTACATGTGAGTCCTTCTGTGGTCCACAAACTATGGAACTAATTTCAAAATATGTAATCAGCTTCCCGAGGGTACAGCAAAATACAACATCAGTGGATGACCGATATCTCCGATCAACTGCGTGGAAGAACAAGACGGCTACCCAGACACAGTTACAATCTCCCCTATTGCGGCTACAGGAACGGTAGTATCTGCTTCTACTGTAAGCAGAAGGCTTCAGAAAGGAGGTCTTAATGCTAGGAATTGGGCAAGACTTCACGTCAGTTTGACTGAAAACCAATGGAGATCAGTACTCTTCACAGATGAGTCCAGATTTGCTTCGCAGAGCGATTGAAGGCGTGCTCTGATTTCGAGAGAACAAGGGACATGCAATCATCCCTTTATGACCCGTAAAAGGGACACTTATGGTGATGGCAATGTACTGGTTTGGGGTATTATTTCATTAGGTGGACGTACAGACCTCTATGTGCTTCCAAGAGGAACCATATATGCTCAACGCTATAGGGATGATGTCCTGAACGCATATGTTCACTCCTATGCAGGTGTCATAGAAGATACACTCCTTCTACAAGACGATAACCCTCATCTCCACCGAGCAAGGCTGGTAGAACAATATCTTCAAGAAGATACCATTGTCCATGTGTATTGGTCAGCAAAGTCACCCGACCTTAATCCGATCGAGCATGTCTGAGATGCTCTAGGGAAACGTGTTACAGCTCTCAACCCTATCCGTAAGACTTGGAGGGGGCTTAGACAAGCTTTGAACAAACAATGGTCGTTGCTATTATACCTACACTTTTGAGCATTTTGTGGTAGGCTGCACCAAAAATTGGTGCTACACCAACTGCACAACTTTCTGAGAAAATATACACCATTGGGTGGTTCAAACATAACCAACAACTTGATGCAACCTCGTAGCGTAATGTAGTGCAACTTTGTACCATACCGTGGCGCAAAGTTGTACCATGTTTTTGGGTTTTGTTTGCATCGCACAATTGCGTGTCTTTTCTCAGAAAGTGGTGCAGCTGGTGTACCACCACTTTTTGGTGCAACCTACCACAAAATTTTTAACAGTGTACTTTGCACCTAGATATCATCATCATCAACAGCATAAAACATATCTGTGAAGCTTGCATTACTGTGAGTGGTGACCATACTCCGTATTGAAGTGCTTTGGCTATTTCATTTTGACACTATTTTTCATCTGGTTGTGTATGTGGTCATTTTTGTCCGAATGAAGTGTTTCTTACGAAATGTGTAGGATCTTTTTCTAGCGTATGATATGATATAGGTGTTTACCAAATTTCATATCATTTCATCATATATTTTTTGAGTTATCTCAATTTCCTAGTTTTTTTCTTAATTTATGTAAATCAGCGTACTTAAGCTCTTACGGCATCTTCACTCTGAGAAGTTTGTTGTCTTATACTATATGACCTACTAGTAATCTACACGCCCACAAATACGTAAATTTTAGAGTAACCTTGTATGTCTAAACTTCTGATGCACTTTTTCTCTTTCATTTTTTTCGGGAGTAGAGGTTAGACCACCGTAAGCAACCCAATGGGCTATAGGTAGTCTCCCGTTCCTAAATTGGGGACACTGGTTCCAAAGAAGGGAGAGGACGAGCACTCACTATTCATGCCTCACTCGGGCATCGAACCCGGGCCTATCTCGGACGAACGATCAGAGGCCAACGCTTAGACCACTGCGCACCGGGTCGCCTTCGAAATTTTCACATCTACCAAAATAATGATTTCCCTTTATGTTGAAGTGCACTAAGTATTTAACACATTAAATATTCACATTATGTAAGTGTGTGTCTTTGCTTGATTTTTATTGTGGAATAGATAATTAAATAGCTCATAATGCATAGCACTAAGATAATTTTGTTTCGAATAAAAACAAAACTAATTTTACACTATAAAATACTTTTATTTGCCCTTGAATACTTAATTAGATAGCTGAAGACTATAATGGAAATGTACTTTTTTTCTCAAATGTGCATGGAGCGGAACTTACTGTCGGTCTGGGGACACTTTCCAGTAAGCAAAAATTTATTTTCTTTTTCACTGCATGATTCCAGAACTGTTATACTTCTGTGCGGCATAGTTTCTTCGCAGGATGGGGAAAACTTGTTTTGCTATTTAGAAAATGGCTACATTTCTGAAAGTCGAACTAGATTATTTTTTTCCATTTGACTGCTAGAAGTATAGTAAGAAAAGTTTCAACTTCTGTATGACGCGCAATTTTACTGCTTCATAGCACAGATGTATATTTCTGCGAATTGACGCAAATGACATTTGGACAATTTAAAAAAAATATTTTTGTATCCGATAGCTCCAGTCAAAATTTAGCACGCAGTTTGCATCTTTTTCAGATGCAAAATGTTCCGGTTGAATGGCAGAAACATAGATTTCTTTTTTATATATCCACTTCCGCAACTCCAATCAGAAATTTTTTAACATATCCATTTCAATGATGTTCAATATAATCGACATATTTTCGGATTTGCTGGATGCATTATTTTACAGCTAGGGGCATGAAAATATATATTGTTTCTCTCATATATATATAAGGCATAATAAAGGTTACACGTAAATTTTCAAAACACCTTTTGAAATTCCAAACGCCTGAGGCTGCATATAAGAAAATTCAAAAATCAAATACAAAAATCATCACACATCTGAAAGCTGGAGCAACTGATTCGGAAAAACCGAAAGAAATCTAATAACCAAGCAGGAGAAAAAAAGGATTATAGAATTATGGCAAGCTGCTATCTATGGTTTCATCAAGGGCTAGGCACAGATAACACCTCTCGTACCTCTATAAAGACCAAAAAGTGTGGGTTTCTGCACCATCCAGTTTCCTACAAAAATATTAAAATAATAATCAGAAAACACTTAAATAAAATATAAAATAAAATAAACCCACCTAAAAAACAAGTAAAACCCCCACAGATAACCTACACTACCCGAGACCCCCAAGCACCGAAACCCCCCCCCCCAAAAAAAAAAAAGACAAATTTAAAAAAAAATTAAAAGGAAAAAAAATTATTTTGGAGAAAAAAAATAAAGCACCCAAATTAAAACGAAAACCGTCCCTTTAGCAAACTGTTTGGTCGAAGCCAGACCTCACATAACAAATAAAAGCCAATATACTTAGTCCAAGAAGTATAAAACGCTAGAGTACCTAGGAGAAAACACTGTTACAATCATACACTACATCATCATCATCGCCAACCATTATCAATCCACTGCTGGACAAAGGCCTCCCCAAGTTTTTTCCACAACGGTTTCTCTTGTGCTGGTCTCCACCATGTTACTTCCGCATACTTTCGAATTTCATCCACCAAACTCCCATGTGGTCTTCTTCTGGGTCTTTTCCTGTCCCTTGGAATCCAATCTAAAATTTCGGCTGTCCATCGATGGTCTGTCCTTCTGGCAATATATCCAGCCTGTTGCAATTTCAGGGGTTTTACTCTGATCATGATGTCTTCCACTCTTGTCATTTTTCTGATCCATGAGTTCCTCTTCTTACCTCTCCTGGTTACACCAAGCATGCACATCTCCATTCTTCTTTGAGTTGTCTGCAGCCTTTGCACGTCTCTTTTAGTTAAGGTCCACGTCTCTGCACCATACGTAAGCACTGGAAGGATGCATTGATCAAACAATTTTCTTTTAAGACATAATGGCATATTACTCTTGAAAATTATACTGTTTCTTCTAAAAGCTCTCTAGGCAAGTTTTATACGCTGATTAATTTCTTCATCAATGTGACTCTCACTTGATATCTGCTGTCTAAGATAAACGTAGGTATCGGTTATCTCCGGCTTTTCTCCATCAATCGATGAATCTTCATTTCTTTGTAAAAGCATTGTACATCACTTTTGTCTTCTGAAAGTTCATTTTTAATCCCACTTCTTTACTCTTGTCAGCAAGTTCCTGAATCCTACCCTGCAGCTCTGATGGGGTAAGTGCAAAAATGGCTATGTCATCAGCAAAACGAAGGTGAGTGGTGAGTTAGGTAATCTCCATTAATCTTTATCCCTTTGTTTTCCCAGTTCAGTGATTGAAAGACATTATCAAATGTGGCATTAAAGAGCTTGGGAGATATGGTGTCACCTTGTCTCACTCTCTTTCCAATTTTTATTTACAAGCATATTCCTTAAATACCCATATATATGTATATCAACCAAGAGAACAAGCTGGATTCAGGAGTGGCTACAGAACTATATATCATATCAATGTACTGAGAGAACTTATTGAAAGAGCGAGGGAATATAAACTCCCATTATGCATGGCTTTCGTTGACTATGAAAAGGTCTTCGATTCCTTGAAACCATCAGCAGTAACAATGGCTTTGAAATCCTGCGGTATTGAAGATGCATACATTAGCATTATTAATAACATCTATGAAAATGCAAGTGCAAAGGTTCGGATATTTGAGGACACAGCACAAATAAAAATTGGAAAGGGAGTGAGACAAGGTGACACCATATCTCCCAAGCTCTTTAACGCCACATTGCAAAATGTCTTTCAATCTTTGAACTGGGAAAACAATGGGATAAAGATTAACGGAGATTACCTAACTCACCTTCGTTTTGCTGATGACGTAGTCATCTTTGCAACTACCCCTTCAAAGCTGCAGAGTATGATCCAGGAACTTGCTGACAAGAGTAAAGAAGTGGAATTAGAAATGAACTTTCAGAAGACAAAAGTGATGTTCAATGCTTTTACAAGAAACGAAGATTTATCGATTGATGGAGAAAAGCTTGGGACAACCGGTTCCTACATTTATCTTGGGCAGCAGATATCGAGTGAGGGTCACATTGATGAAGAAATTAATCGGCGTACAAAACTTGGATGGAGAGCTTTTGGAAGAAACAGTACACTTTTTAAGAGCAGTGTGCCATTATGTCTCAAAAGAAAAGTGTTTCATCAATGCATACAAAGACTGCAGACAACTCAAAGGAGCATGGAGAGATGCATGCTTGGTGTAACCAGGAAAGATAAGAAGAGGAACTTGTGGATAAGGAAAGTGACAGGAGTGGACGACATCATGGCCAGAGAGAAATCATTGAAATGCCAATGGGATGGACATGTTGCCAGAAGAACGGACCACCGATGGACAACCGAAACTTTAGACTGGATTCCGGTGGGCAGGGAAATATCCCGAAGAAGTCCCCATGGGAGATGGAAGGATGAAATTTGAAAGTATGCTGAAGTGACATGGAGGAGACAGGTTCAAGACAGACAATTGTGGAAGAAATTTGAGGAGACCTTCATCCAGCGGTGGATTGATAATGGTTGTTGATGATGATGATTATATATGTATATGCATTTAAAACTGTGCTTGGGCTTCTAAAACTCTAAAATGAAAAACTCTTTTTACAACCTATTGCTACTCCACAATTCTCTGTTCATTACCTGGGTTAGCTAGCACAAAATTTCTTCGCTTTGTTGGTAAGCTTAAATTACCAGTCCTGCGATTCAGGTCGAATTTAAAAAGTTCTTTCAACATTAGCTAACTGTAACCACTGTCAAACTGTCTTGTTATTTGCTGGACGCATTAGTTCCATAACAGTTGACTTGCATTTGATACTATAGCCAGAACCATAGCAAGCGTTTCTTATCTAGGAGAACGAGACTTGAAAGTACGCCCCTTCCAGTTCAAAATTACGCCCCTCCCAGTTCAAAATTACGCCCCTTCCAGTTCTACTCAAATAATACGTGGTTTTTAGTTTCTCACACACCGCCGTTATAGGGAAGTATTATGATCGTTCAAAAATCACGTTTCAGGTTTTTGACATAATTTTATTAAAAATGTAAAAACTGAATAAATACCCAAGAACCATAGGTTGTAAATACCAAGTAAAGCGTACGCGTTATGTGAACGCCGACAACACAACGCTCCACAGAAATGCAGAACGAAAGACAAACCAGCGCAGAACGAATGCGTATCCGACAATGAACGTAACAATAGGAAGAGGATTTAGGGGTAGGGCTTTGAAAAAATTCCGTTCAAGGTTAACTCTCAGCGATAGAGCACAAATGATTAATTATCAGGTAATCCCAAAAATGCTGTCGTTTTTTCAACGTGTGAAGAAAAGAAAGAAAAACGCACCTGGAACAGATGTTTTAATCGATATAATAAGGTAGTTACAACCTTCTCCCATTTATCGGCAAGGTATTGAATCCCAGTATTGTAGAATTCCATGGGTTTCGATGCAAAAAAGGCAGAAAGGGTTCACCGTACTCCTCCACATTTCGAAGTGTATTTCCAGCAAGATAGTTTTGCAGGCTACGAAAGAGGTGATAGTCGGATGGGGCGATGTCAGGTGAATATGCTGGATGCGGAAGTTTTGCCCATCCGAAGTCCTGCAACGTGCCACTGGTCATTTTCGCTGTGTGTGGTTTTGCGTTGTCCTTCTGCAACAGCAAGCCTTTACGATTCACGAGTGCTGGACGCTTATCCTGCAAAGCAGTGCGTAGACGTTGCAGCTGCTGACAGTAGACTTCCCCTGTAATGATTTAGTTGGGTGGCAGCAGCTCGTAATAGATTATGCCTTGCATATCCCATCACACAGACATCTAAACCTTTTGTTGGAAACGTCCTGGTTTCGCCACTGCTTCAGGCACATTCTCTTTGGGAAGCCACTGCCGTTTACGTTTAATGTTGTGATAAACAATGCATTTTTCATCTCCCGTGACAATTCTGTGCAAAAACGGCTCCCTTTTTTCACGGGACAGCAAAGAAGTGCAAATGTCCACACCCTATTGCAGCTCTTGTGGAGTGAGATCATGGGGTACCTACTTTTCCAGTTTCGACACATAACCGAGGTCCTGTAGATGCCGGTGAACAGTGGAATGGGTTGAATGAACAAGTGTGGCCAATTCTTCAACTGTTGCCTTCGGATTTCCCTAAACAGCAGCTTTCAGCACGTCGTTAGCCCGATCAACAGGCCGTCCGGGTCGCTGCATATCCTTGAGGCTGGTGTCCCGTCTTCGAAATTTCTGGAACCAGCGTTGACATTTTCTGACCTCCAGGGAACCCGGCCCATATACGGCATTGATGTTTCATGTTGCAACCGTCGCTGAATGTCGATGGTGGAACTCATACAGCATAATGCGCCTAATATGGTCTTCTGACACTGCCATTTCCTATGAGGTTTAAGTACACAACGACTACACCTAGAACTCCCGTTTGCGGTCTCAAGTGACTTGCAGGTCTGCTCGCGTGATCCTTCTTATACTCACCGTGTTGGTCGACGTCATTATCTAGGCACCAGGGTCTTCACTACTGTTGGGCTTGCGCAAAACGACATTACTTCTGGGATGACAAGATAGGTCATCCCAACAACATGTTCGGAAAGGTCGTGGAGGTTAGACACATCAGCATATTTCTTTTTATGTCTCCATTCACTGTTTTGGAAAATTCCCTTCATGGATATGAGATGTTCAGACCTCACAGTGTAAGTTCCTATGTACCCTGGTTAACTGAATGAAATACTGTATGAGACTAACCAAATTCCTTAAAAAAGATAATATACTGAAGGATGTAACTTTCTTTTTTAGTTACAATTTCTACTTTATACATCCCTCAGCACAGGAATTTACGCCCTTGGAATGACCATTCTGGGAAAGCCACCGCCCTTCCTGCCCTTCCAGGAGCTACAGCCCTGATTATAGCTATACCTCCAAAAATTCCGTTTTAAAATTATTTTGGGATTAATGTAACCACACTACGATTTTATGCATTTTGCAGCTTCCCTAATGCCAAGTATCCGGTTCCGGTGAGGTAGTGGTCCGCACTCAGGCTTTTCACCGTTCGTCACAGACTCCGAATGAAGCACGGGTGATGTGCGTGACTTATGGCACTAGCTCTCATCCCTCCCTCGAACCACTGCCCCCAAATTAGAGATGGGCCACTGCTTATAGCCCTTAAAATTTCTCACGGTGGTCACGAAATAAAAACAAAATGCCAAGTACACTCTAAGTAAAAAAAATAGTTGCACCCAGAAGGACGTGTCGGATTGCAATGATATTCGGGAAGAAGGTAAAGTTTACCAGGAACAATAAATGATTAAACATTGAGACTGATATGGAAAATATGTCTGCAGCTACACGGTAATAAGTAGTGTCCCTCACTATGGCGTCAGACCGCCATGTTTGCTCACACAGCATGCCAGACGTCTCGGCATGGAGTTGTACAGGTTCCTAATGGTGTCCTGCGATTAGCCATCCCATGCAGCTCGAATCTTCTCACGCAGTTCCTGCAGATTCTGCGGTAGGAGTGGTGTGTGGATAGCGTGTCCAATAGTATCCCACACACTTTAAATCAGCGATAGGTCAGGTGATGCGGCTGGCCATGGCAAAGTATCAGTGCCTTGAAAGCAAGGTCTCGAGAGAGCAGCAGTATGCGAACGAACGTTGTCCTGTTGGAAAATCGCACTGGAGTGAGCGTTCAGAATAGATAATGCCACTGGTTACAGGACCTGATTAACGTAACGTTAGGCTGTCGAAGTGCCTGCAATGAACACCAAAGGTGATCTGGCTTCATAAGCAATTACAATCCAGTCCATGACACCAGGCCTTATGGACGTGTGATGCTCGACAACAACCCGTTCATCTTGGGGCTGACCACGGTGCCTCCACACACGGACTCGGTGGATGTCTCCTCCTAGAAAAAAAGCCGGATTTGTCACCGAAGATCACCCGCTGCCGTTCTGAGTGGCTCCATGACAGTCTGGCACGACACCATTGCAGTCTTAGGCGACAATGCAATGGTGTTAAGGACATTCATCGTAACGGTCTGCGTGCGTGTAGTCCTACGTCGTGCAGCCGTCTGCTAATGGTAGTGGCACTAATTGGTAGATGCATAGAGGGCAGCACTGCTCGCTGAATATCCGCAATCGTGGCAGTTGGGTCACTTCGCGCATGTCGGACAACCCGTCAGTCCTCTATGTGGGTCGTCTGGATCTCACAAACCTTCTTGTTGCTGCCGCGTGCCTTGTTCTATCCACTGCCACCAACAGCGTGCAATGGGGATATCCGCTGGACCGGTATGGTGCCCTTCTTGAACTTCCGTTTTCCGGTGCCCGAAATGCTGCCGCTCTCGAACTACTCCAATTGTTTCCGAACTTTTCTCCGAGGCATACTTCACTTGCAAAGGATGCAACCAACACAGCAGCACGAGTCAGAATGGCAAGCACGCGCAACGGGACGACCCTATATAGCCGGTCAGGCATAGCGCTGCGATCCCTCTTTGCTTGCGTCACATGCGCGGCCGAGCGTGATACTTGCATCACTTACATGTCTCACGATGCCAAACCTACCCACGAAGTTTCATTCTTGTCGGTTGTTTTTTTCTGGGTGCAACTATTTTTTTGACGATGAGTGTATTTCCATTTAGGTGGCGTGAACTTCTTTTTTTTTCGTTATAAAAAATGCTGATACGTGCTTTGAAAAATACGTTGGCGAGCATTACGCTAGGTTTAAAAATTCTGCGTTAATTCTGTGGCATCATTCTGTTCGATTATGCTTTCAATTAATACGAAGTTACATATTGGGGATTAACAAAGCAAACCGTATAACTTTTCCTCTGACATAAGTTAAAATTAAAAAAACATTGCGAAGAAAAATTTAGTCGCTCCAATTAATATCTAGACAGAAAGTAGCTTTATTTTTGTGGCAGACAAAGCCTCATGAAACAGAAGGAAATGTGTTCTTCTGCTCTGCACCTAGATGTCTGAACACCTCGGTACTTTATTTCCGCTAAGTGTAATAGAACTATTTATTTTTTTTACCGTATGCCTTGTCTCACTTCCTCAGTTGTTCAGTGGTGCGGAAATATGGCTCCTTAATGGTTTCCTCCTCAACAATCTTTTAGCTTTCCTTCCCTTCTTTTTTTTTCTTGTCTCTTGTCTGATTTTGTCAGATCTACTTATTAGAAGCTACTCGTAAGTCTCAAGCGAATTAACACTATTTCGTGCATAAATCTGAATATTCAGATCCATTCTATATTAATACATAATATTTACAGTATCTGCTACATTAATATAGAAACTGTCGAGTTTGTACGCAGAAAAAATGAATTCGGATATAAATTTTCATTGCTTGGAATTTAGAGTACATATTTATTTTCCAAATTAGGGCACCTTAAATGTTAACCAATGATATGTGGTAATCTTTGCCCTAGGTTCAGCAGTTTAACTTTTTATTTACTTATTTATTCGTTGAAAGCTTTTACCTGAACGGTGAGTGTGACAGCTTGAATTTTTTTCAAATTTTTACTTCTATTTATACATTGGAACGGCTGTGTCGTAGCGATATGTGTAACCAGCAGTAGTTAGACCCGAACATGCGGGCCCGCCCCGTGCTTTAGAGGATCCAGTTTTTTTTTTTTTTTTTTTTTTTGATTGAAGGTTTAACGACCACCGTGAGCAACTCAATGGGCTATAAGCAGTCGCCCGTCCCTAATTTAGGGTCACTGGTTCCAGGGAAGGGAGAGAACCAGTGCCGAAAGACAAACACAACATCCATGCCTCACCGGGATTCCAACTCGGACCCCGTTCGGACGAATGATCAGAGGCCATCGCTTAGACCACTACGCCACCGGAGCGGCAGAGGATCCAGTTCATCATAGACACAAAAACGATTAAGATAAAAGTGAAATATAGAGAACAAGACACAATAATCATTAATGACATGCAACCAAGCGAATGTTGCCTTATTTGTATGAAACGTATGAATACATCTGAATTAAGCCAGCCAATTTTCTTGGATTTGACGGGATGGTTCCAGATTCCTTTAACTCCGGATCCCCGTATGTACTTTTTGTACTTTTTCTGTTTGTGTGTGGAAACTGTCGTAAAGAATACGTACTGCAAGAAATCAAAGTATAGTGCAATTTTAATATGAAAAATTGTTACAATCATGAATAGAATACGGGATTACACTATACAATACAAATTTTGAAGATGGTAATCCGTTTTTTGATGTAAATATGACCAGAATGGTTACAGATTCCTTTAACTCCGGATCCCCGTATGTACTACCAAAACACGGATTGCCATCTTCAAAATTTATATTGTTACAAGTTTGTATCAACAATTGAAACTTAAAATAGTACTAGTGATCCGAATTTCTTGGCGTAGAATATAAATAAAAGTTCCCAAACTTTCACACATCATCCAGATGGCTTTTTCAAGGAAAGTAGACATCTAACTGCTAAGCTTTTTCAAGGAAAGTAGACAGCTAACTGCTAAGCTTTTTCAAGGAAAGTAGACAGCTAACTGATGTCTACTTTCCTTGAAAAAGCTTAGCAGTTAGATGTCTACTTTCCTTGAAAAAGCCATCTGGATGATGTGTGAAAGTTTGGGAACGTTTATTTATATTCTACGCCAAGATATTCGGATCACTAGTACTATTTTAAGTGTAATTGGTGTACAGTTCCTTGTTATTAACAATTGAAACGTTAAGTTGCCCTTGATTTCACTGTCTTAAATTATAATTTGGATGTATAGAATAAAAATAGCAACGTTTATTCACAATTAAATGTTTATATAACATCGACCAGTTTCGCAGACAGCGTTTGGCTCGGCATCATCAGGACGAAATCGTCCTGCTATTTTATTATATCTGAACATCGCAGATTTTGTGGTCATAAATTAGATATAATTTTGATGTATTTTGTACATTTCATACGAAGTGGTTATTATTTTAATTTCAAGAAAGATAGTATTATTGTATCTGTGGTTTCAAAAAAACGGGGCACTATGAAATGTTAAGACAGTATCAACATTCCATTCTCTGGTTTATTTGTGCTGCCGCCGCCCCGGTGGCGCAGTGGTCTAAGGCGCTGGCCTATGATCATTCGTCCGCAAGGGGTCCGGGTTCGAATCCCGTGAGGCATAGATGTTGTGTTTGTCTTACGGCACTGGCTCTCTCCCTTCCCTGGAACCAGTGACCCTAAATTAGGGACGGGCGACCGCTTATAGCCCATTGAGTTGCTCACGGTGGTCGTTAAACCTGCAATCAAAAAATTGTGCTGCCAACGTAACAAATGAAATTATATTAAAAAAATTCTTAGAATAAATTGAAATTTTATTTTTTAATCCTTTATAGATAATTGGGAATGAGTACAACACAAGATCGTGCTAGGAACATAAAATATGAAGGTGGTGCTCAAAAACGAAAAAACGAAATAGATCTGCAAAAAGTAGATCTGTTTAAGTTTTAAAAAACTGGAAACAATGAAACCGAGCAGACTTCTGTTCAGAGTAAACCAAATTTTAGAGTCAATGGAGACTTAATTACTGATCACAAAGATGAAAATTAAGATAAAGCTTATTTCCGTCGTATCCAGCATTTGAATAACTCGGATAAAATTTATTCAATACCATGTTCTTCAGCAAATGAAGATTATAACGAAGTAAATTTCTCCGTCATTTTTGGTCTACGCCGGGATTCAAACCCGAGGCCGTTTATTCCGGAACAAGTCGCTCTACCAACTGAGCTACGCAGACATTTGTTCTGATTCCTATCTGCCTTTATGTCGTGTGCGTCCTGCTGGCAGTTACGTCACATCTCCCCCCCGAAAGAGGGCCGGGGGCATGGCCCACGGGTCAGCCGTGACCATGAATCATTGCAGGCAGCCATCTAACGTGCACTTGAGAACTCCCAGTCAATCTGCTGTGTGGAATGCAACATCACACATTTTTATTTTTCGAAGCGCTGGAGAAGGAATTCTCTGATTTTTCCTGTCTCGCGATGTGGAAATAACATCACACCAATGCGAGATTTTGAACGGCCGGGTCATCCGGATAGTTTGGGCGCCATTATAACGAAGTAAATTTCTCCGTCATTTTTGGTCTACGCCGGGATTCGAACCCGAGGCCGCTTATTCCGGAACAAGTCGCTATACCAACTGAGCGACTTGTTCCGGAATAAGCGGCCTCGGGTTATTTGTTCTGATTTCTGAGACATTTGTTCTGATTCCTATCTGCCTTTATGTCGTGTGCGTCCTGCTGGCAGTTACGTCACAAGATTTAATTACGTATGAGAACGGGGGAAAAACGCAAGCCTCCCCGCTGACACAGTGGTCTAAGCGATGGCTTCTGATCGTTCGTCTGAAAGGGTTCCGGGTTCGAATCCCGGTGAGGCATGGATGTTGTGTTTGTCTTACGACACTGACTCTCTCCCTTCCCTGGAACCAGTGGCCCTAAATTAGGGACGGGCAACTGCTTATAGCCCCTTGAGTTGCTCACGGTAGTCGTTAAACCTCTAATCGAAAAAAAGAAAAAGGAAATTATTGATATAAAATTGTTCCTATAGACAGGGACCCCCACAAAAAATTTTCCCGGGACCTCACGCACCCTGAGGGTGGCCCTGTGTGTAGAAAATTTTCATCGCAAACATTTATTGGGTCGTTAAAGATTTTTCCCTTAATCAAAATGAGCTCATACTTACTGGAAAAGTTCTGAATGAAACATAACAACGTGAGACTCTTTGGAAACATGTTAAAGATTCAAAAATATAATGCCGATTACAAAACAAGTACCGAACAAAACACGCGGGTTTTTTTGGGGGAGGTTTTTTGCTCCGCTTTAGCTGAAAATATATTATCAAAGCTCAAGAACCATGTTACGAGTTTAAAACGCCTGTAGCGCAGTAAAATAATAAATCCACAATATAAAATCACTCACTCGTACATTCTTGATAAATAAGTATAAATGACACCGTCTCTGTACGAACAATTGAATAAGCAAATCAAGGAACTATTAAATTAAAAGCTGTAAAACTTTCAATTCATTAGTTTAATATAAATACATTTTAGATTAAACTAATGAATTGAACGTTTTACGGTTTTTAATTTAGTCGTTCCTTGACTTTCTTATTCAATTGTTCGTACAAAGACGGTGTCATTTACACTTATTTATTTTAATAATAAATCCGTTATTTAGTTGCGTTAATACATGTGTAAAAATACGTTTATTTATTTAGTATATACAAATCATCAGGCTTTTGCTTTCCACTTGGAGGCTTTTCTATGATATAAAATGCGGAGAATTGAAACGCACAAAAAATAAATTTGGTTTTATGATAATAGGGTGGAAAACACACTCGAGCGGAATTACGTGTTATTTATCACGCGATTATATCTTGTCCTGCGACGTGTTACCATTCCTTAATAATGATCCCAAACCATTGGTAGTCCAATAGGGACAGTACCATTGCATACTATCTAGCTGAAGAGGATTTCAATCGTCTACCTTATGTCGTCGCCTTTCATCTATATATTCACTGAAGAACAATTCAATTAGAGACAGCTGGCGTTATGCAAATGTGGCTCTGTGGGCGGCCCTGTAAACGGAAATGATATGACGTATGCAGCGATCCGACAATACAAGGAGTGATGCGACGGGAATCAGTAAGAGTCGGACGCAGTGGGTAAGACGAAGGATCTAAGCGCATTTTATCGTGGGCAAATTGTCGGGGCCCGACGAATGGGTCATTCCATCTCGGAAGTCGTGCAGGCACTGGGATTTTCACAAGCCACTGTGTCACGGGAGCACCGTGAGTACATCGAATCCGGTAAAACCATCCCTGCAAAGGCCACCTGCCGTGGACAACAGCGTGTGGATGAACGGGGTCATCGTCGGCTAGCTCGCATTGTAACAGCGGATAGACGGGCCACAGTGCAAGAAATCACTCGGCAATTTAACGCTGCTGCACAAAAACGTGTAAGCAGCCATACCATCCAGAACTATCTCCTCGTTATGGGGTACAGAAGCCATCGTCCCACGAGGGTACCGCTGCTGACCGCACATCACAGGGTGAAAAGATTAGCATGGGCGCGGGAACATCGCCACTGGACCCTGGACATGAGGGAAAATGTTGCCTGGACTGATGAGTCGAGATTCACGTTGGTACATACGGATGGCAGGATACGAGTACGGCGCAAACCACATGAATCGATGGATGCTTTTTGCCAGCAGGGTACTTTTCAAGCTGGTGGGGGTGCATTCTCCTCTGGGGTCTGTTTACGTGGATTGAAATGGGATCCCTGGTACGTGTGACATCGTCCTTCATAGGTCAACGTTACCGAGATATCCTGGACGACCATTTGCTCTCGAGTGTGTGTCTTCAACATCCCACTGGGGACCTCATCCTGCAACAAGACAATGCACCGTGCCATCGCTCCCGAATTGTATCCGAATGGTTGGATGAACACTCAACCGACGTGACCTCGCTTCCTTGGCCAGCTAGGTCACCTGACCTCAAACCCATCGAGCACATCTGGAATGCCATCGAGAGAGAGGTTCGAGGCTCTGACCCCCCTCCATCAAATCTTCGTGAACTGTGGGAGCTTGTTCAGGGGTCGCGGATCCGTATGGCTTCGCAACGCTTCCGTTGTCTGGTCGAGTCCATGCCGAGACGAATCGCCGCCGTCATCAGGGCGAAAGGTGGTGCTACACGTTACTAGACAGGTATCTCTAATTCAGTTGCTCTTCAGTGTATATATAAAAGTGAAAGTTTTTATGTTTGTTCCGCATACGTTCCCAAACATTTTGATGGATTTGCACTAAAATTGGCATACATACTGTTCATCACCCAGATTAAAATACAGGTGGGACGATTTTCAGAAATTCCATCCCTAAGAGAGTTCAAATGTGTTTTTACGGGGTGCAAGTTTTTACTATAGACTGGGTGCAAGTCGGCTGCTGCGGTATTACTCAGCGTGTCAGAGCAACGGTCGTCAGGTGACGCCTCACTCCTCGCAAGCTTCCGCGGTTCAGTTATACGGGGAAGAGACCGATTTTTGATAACACAACGCACCGGCGGAACATATTGTCATAAGTATTTTTTTTGTTTATGTTACCATGGTATTTTCTTTGTAAGGATTAGGTTTCGTTAGAGTCTCAAATATGGGTGGACCTACAGATTCCCACCAATAGGCGTGGTCCTCTCAAATAGCGTCAAGGTTAAGTTGAAGTTAAAACAGACGGTCTTCTTTAAACGTAAAATTTAAATACAAGAATAATATTGGCATTAGTATAGATAAAATAAATAGCCTATGTCCACCGGAAAGAAGTAAGCTTCCCAACGGTGAAAGAATTATCCGAATGGGTTTAGTTTCCGAGATTAGTAAAAAAATCCGTATAGAATCGTGAACTACTTTCTTTCACGTTGGATGTGATCAGGTTGTATGCAAACAAATCGGAACGATACATGGGAAATTGGAAACTACTTGAAAGCGATGTTATTCGGTAGTACAGCCAAAAATAATAAAAAATAATAAAGAAAAATAATTAAAATAAATAAATAAATAAACGAAATAGCGTATATCCTCCGGAAAGCTTCCAAACGGTGAAAGAATTATCCAGCTTTCAAGAACAATGAAAAATTACAGGCTGTAAAGTGTAAAAAACGTTTTAAAAATAATAAATATTATTACAAAATTGGCCATATTTTCCTTATCCTCTCTGTTTGGGAAAATCCTTCATTACAATAATATTCTTGGGAGACAATGAAAAAGGACAATGTCCACAGAGAAAGAGGGGTTGAAATGCTAACAATCTCATAAAAACTGAGTGTTGTTCATCATGGTAGAATTTTTTTTTATAGTGCGATTTACATTGTTACTTGAAAACAAACTTTATGTCTATCCCGGGCAACGCTGGTTATCTCCGCTAGTGTCCGTATAAGGGATGTGAAAACACACTTTTGTCGCACTCGAGCCTTCTCTCTCCGGAGCCATTTGTTCTGACCAACTAAACTACGCCGACAGAATGTACCGCTGCGTATTTATCATCTTGACACGCGCTTCACCTCTGTAGTACGTCACATGGTACGTCAAATTCTATTCCATACAGGAGCAGCCGAGCAAAGTATGACTTGCCTGGCAAGCGTTGCATTCTGCATCTCCTGGTTGACCCTCCTCTTGTGTTCTTTACATCATTTCGATATACACTGAGTGGACAGGAATCATGGGATTCATAGGTAGTAACAGATATGCCCACCTTTCCTCCGGATGAGGACAGTCACACCGTAAGGCATAGAGTCCACTAGGGCATGAAAGCTTTCTACAGGTATCTCCACCCATGCTTGCTACACCGCTTTGCATGATTTCGTCGCATTCCCGGGTGGAAGATCTAAAACTTGAGAAGAAAATCCTTAACCACGTGATTTTACTCTTTTCCTGTAACATCAATACCTCGTTTTTCAGTACCATCGCATTTACACAATTAACTGTTATTAATCTTTCTTTCATGTTTTGGCAACATTTCTATCCTAAACATTTCTCACTCACTGTGTCCCCGTGATCCGACGCCGGCCACTTTGACAGCACTCAGGTTCCTTAAATCCTTGAACTCTCTACTGACTAGTATCATCAAAACCCTGCACCTTCCTCAGGACCCACGAGTTTCCAAATTATTCGGGGAGCTCAAGTTGCACAAGGAAGGTAACCTCATCAGACCACTGGTTTCAGCTTATACTTCCCCCACTCGACCCCTCGAAAGTGCATTGACCAAGTTTTTGTCCCATTTCAACGCAAACTCAAGTTATTCTATTTCTAGTTCAATACAAGTTCTGACTTGATTCAATCAATCCAACCCATTTCTGCTCCGTTCATCGTGCTTTTCCTCGATGTGGTCTCACTTTCCCCAAATATCCCTGTCCCTATTGTCCAGGAATTAATTTTTACAAAATTACAGGCCGGAGGGAACCATTCGGATTCTGAAGTACGGGCATACTTCGTGCTTTATAGCTGATGTACAGCAAATCATATTTACCGCCAAATGGAAGGGGCCTTTATGGGGTCCCCATTATTAACTCTGCTTGTTGAGATCCTGACGCAACACCTGGAAAATGAGGTGTTGGCGACCTTCCGTATAAAACCGCTCTTGTGTTTGCGCTACATCGATGACATTCTGGTGTCATCGATGTAGCGCAAACATAAGAAAACACTTCTATCAATGAACTGCATAACTTTTTTTAGAGCATTGGCTTTAAAATATCCTACAATCAACTTCACCACCGACTTCGAGACTGACTTCACCCTTCCGAATCTGAATATTCTACTCAAACAGGACCCAAAATAACAACACAGTATACATCTGTTTACATAAAGCCATCCTCCAGGATATCGATGATACCATCCTCTTCAACCTACCCTTTGCGCCAGAAACTATCCTCCATACGTTTCGTTCTACATCCTGCTAAAACACACTCTTCAACACCGGAGTTACTTAACATTGAGATTGGAAAAATAAAGGCCTATGCAGCCGCCTTTGCATATCCTCAAGATGTAGTGAACAAAGCTGCTGAGAAAAACGAATGCCAGAACTTCCGCCACCTTATCTAGAAACAATAGACCTATTAAATATGTTGGATCGATACCGTACTTTTCGCCATAAGCCAGTGTTCTAAAAACATTTGCAGACCCTATGGACTGAACTTTGGGCTGAGCAGACGTGCGACATGGTCCTTAGTAAAACACGGCAGAGACTTAACTCAGATGTTGAGAAAAACCGCGCCCTCTCACTCCGGAGTAAGTTGCTCTCCCAACTAAGCTACATTGACGGAATCTATCGCTGCAGATTTGTTGTCTTGATATGTGCTTTATCTCCGTAGCTTGAATGAATCTTTCTACAGCATACCAAAGATTTTTCACTGGGTTCATGTCCGTTGAACAGGGAAGCTGTTCCAGGGTGGGAACTTCTGCTGAATGCTGTTGTAACCATGTTCTTATCACCACAGCTCTGTTGGAAGATGCATTATTCTGCTTGAAGAGTGCGTTTGCATGTGGGTACATGATGACCATGAATGGATGCAGATGGTCTGCAAGGATGGACACCTAGCATAGGCCATTCAGAGATACTTTTTATATCTAGACGTACCAGAGTTTACAACGTGTGTAGGTTGAACACGCCACAGACCATAACCGATCATCCACCAACCTGAGACGTTTTTTTGCTGATATGCCGGGTCCATCGTTTTGTGCGATTTCCGCCAGATCCGCACCCTCCCATCTGCGCGAAGTAACTAGAAACGGGACTCATCAGACCAGGAGGCCCCGTCTACGGTCAGCCAAGGTCAAGTGCCGATGTTCTTTTTCCCAACTGAGACATACTGTCCATACAGTACGGACTGTATGTCCAGATGAGACATACAGTCCGGTGATGTGACGCTAGCCATGCTATGTCGGCGGCTCCTATAACCTGTTGCGGCTAATGAACACCTGATGATCTTAGTGGAGACCTTTCAAGCACCTGTTTCATTGCAGTCGGAAGTGGTTTGTGTGACGGTCACTCTCCTCTTGGTTGAAAATAGGCGAAACAGACGTCGACGGCCACGTTCATTCACCAACTTTCTCCAACCACAGCGCTGCCCACGATGCGATTTTATTCCAGAAGTGACGTATTCCCGATAATTTTCATACTATCAAACGGGGATACTGCAGTCTCTGTGCCATTGCCACGATACAGTGACTAATGCGTCGGGCAGCCCCTATCATCCCTCCTTCAAACCCTTTAACTCACGACATTTATTCATACTGACATCGAATTGCCGTCTACGTGAATGCAGTGACGTCCTCTTACCTATATACTAGTCAAGCGGTGAGTTCGTCTACTAGCTAGAGGGGTGAAAGCGTCGTGTTTCCAAACAACCAGCTATCCCATGATTTCTCTCAGTGTGTGACTTCTTTGTGTTGCCCGGATATGTTGAGGGTGTAGCGTACACATCCGCTTTTTTTCCACATTACCTCTTCTCGCAGTTGACTCATCGTCAAAAAAAATAGTTGCACCCAGAAGGAAGAAGCCGGCATGAATGAAACTTGGTGGGTAGGTTTGACATCGTGAGACATGCAAATGATTCAAGTATCACGCTCGGCCGCGCATGTGACGTAAGCAAAGAGAGGTCGCAGCGCTGTGCCTGACCGTATAAGGTCGTCCCGTTGCGCGTGGTTGCCATTATGACTTTGTGCTGTTGTGTTGGTGGCATTCTTTGCAAGTGAAAAAAGTTCGTAAGCAATTCGAGAAGTTGGAGGAGTTCGAGAGAGACACGGCGTTTCGAGTTCAGGGAAGCGGGATGGTCTTATCGGCGTATTGCGCAACATACCGGTCGTGCGGATATCCCCATATCGCGCTTGTTTCCGGCAGTGGATAAAGCAAGGCACGCAGCAGTGACAGGAAGGGTCTGGGAGACCTACGAACGACGGAGAGAGAGGATCGACGGGTTGTCCAACATGCGCAGAGTGACCCAACATCCACAATTGCGGATGGATATTCAGCGAGCACTAGTGCCCTCCATGCATCGTCCAATTAGTGCCAGCACCATTGGAAAACGGCTGCACGACGTAGGACTACACGCACGCAGACCGTTACGACGACTGTCCTTAACACAATTGCATCGTCGCCTAAGACTACAATGGTGTCGTGCCAGCATGTCACGGGGCCACAAAGAATAGCAGCGGGTCATCTTCAGTGACGTGCCCGCTTTTGTCTTGAAGAAGACGACGTGTGGAGGCACCGTGGTCTGCACCAAGGTGAACGGTTTGTTGTCGAGCGTCGCACGTCCAGAAGGCCTGGTGTCATGGTGTAGGGTGCAATTGCCTACAATGCCAGATCACATTTAGTGTTAATTACAGGCACTTTGAGAGCCCAACGTTGCGTTAATGCGGTCCTTCAAACAGTGGCCCTACATTTTCTGAACGTTCACTCCGGTGCGGTTTCCCAACAGCGCAACGCTCGTCCTCATACTGCTGCTGTCTCGAGAGCTTGCCTTCAAGGCACGGACACTGCCATGGCCAGCCATATTGCCAGACCGATCGCCGATTGAAAATGTGGGGGATGCTATTGGACGCGCTATCCACACTCCACCTCTACAGCACAATCTACAGGAACTGCGTGAGAAATTTCAAGATACGTGGGATGGCTTATCGCAGGACGCCATTAGGAACCTGTACAACTGCATGCCGAGACGTCTGGCATGCTGTGTGAGCAAACATGGCTGCCCGATGCCATACTGAAAGGCACTACTTATTTGCGTTTTGCTCAATAAATATTGCCCATATCAGTCTCAAAGTTTAATCATTTATTCTACCTGGTCGCCTTTACTTTCCTCCCGAATAGCATTGCAATCCAACAATTCCTTCTGGGTGCAACTATTTTTTTGACGATGAGTGTATATGATAAAGGAGTTGTTGATTTTGCAATTACATTGATGCTATTTTTATGCGCTAGATTCTTCAACCAGTATGTAAAGCCTGGGATATAAGTGACGAATCCTGCTTACGTATCTAACTGTCTTTGTAGGCAGCGATGCAGAAGTGGCGTAGTGCACTTTTTTGTCGCCGAGGCACTTATTTTCGAGGCTTAGGGCACTAAAGTCATATTTCGTGGTTTTCTGGATAAAAAAGCAACCCAAAGATTTTTCTTGTTTTTTTTTCTGGGAGGGGAGCGAAGGGAGGTTGGGGGCGATTACCATGTATGCAAAATAGGAATACTGTGTTTCATATGAAAGCATACTCGTATTTTCACCGGATGGCAATATTGCAAGGAGACTAAAGCGCGCAATATAGGGAGTCTCACGAATACAAGGATTCTAGTGAAAAGACAACAGGAACTCCTTTGTCAGGATGCCTGTGATGAAA
This sequence comes from Macrothele yani, assembly GCA_039090855.1. NCBI lineage: Eukaryota > Metazoa > Arthropoda > Arachnida > Araneae > Macrothelidae > Macrothele > Macrothele yani. The sequence goes on from CM077010.1 coordinate 159,011,071, forward strand.
AAAACACGTAATAGGAGGTTTCTCCTCAACTAAGAATCCACTGCTAATAGAAAAATCAACCCAGAAAAGTTAAACATGCATGTAGGCAAAGTAACAAGCATTTTTTTTATGGTTGTGAACGGCATTTTAACAAAACTTGACACCGGCTGCAACAGCCCATTCTCTGGGGCCTTATGGATAACACAGAAAGACACTCCGACGGCCTCTGCCCAATCACTGGAACTTAGCCCAAACCCGGAGGAGGGCCGCCCCGGTGGCGCAGTGGTCTAAGGCGCTGGCCTACGATCATTCGTCCGTAAGGGGTCCGGGTTCGAATCCCGGTAAGGCATGGATGTTGTGTTTGTCTTACGGCACTGGCTCTCTCCCTTCCCTGGAACCAGTGACCCTAAATTAGGGACGGGCGACTGCTTATAGCGCATTGAGTTGCTCAAGGTGGTCGTTAAACCTCCAATCAAAAAAAAAAAAAAAAACCCGGAGGAAGTTTAGGCGGTTCGTCAGCCCTATGGCGCTGGCACTCGTCTAAATCAGTGGTCCCCGAATAAGGGACGGCTGCCTGCGTATGACCAACGCACCCTGAAACAAGGCTCAAACACCTCCTGCTCTCCGACGTCTGACGTCACTACAGGAAGACCTGTTGAATTTGACGAACGACCGTAAATTGTTATTTGGTTGTGGCTAAATAGCAATTTTTCGGTTGCTGTGTGTTGCTAAAACGTGGAAAGAGCGATGCCTTTGTTTATTTATAGCAATTGGATTCATACTTTTTTTGTTTAAAAGTATTAAACTTAATTTTAACACCCACCAACAGGGTGTTAAAACTAAGTTTTATTACTTTTAAACTTTAGTTCCCCAAGGTAATGCTACTACTTATGGCACACTGTTGGGCCAAAAATGAGAACACTTCGAACTATTAAACTTACGGTGTAAAAATATTTCTTAACTGAAGATAAACCACTTTTTGCATCTAACATATTCAGAAAAAATTTTTTAACTTGAATTCCCTAGAAAATAATGATTAAAACAATGTAAATAATTTAAAGCAATGTGTGCTGCAACTTCGCAGCAAGGATATTAGAGATAATAAGAAAAAAGTATTTGTGAATGTGAAACATAAATAAAACTGAAAATTTTAAATGCGTCAAATAAAAACTAAAACATATATCGATATCATGTTCGACTTCTTGTCGGTATTGTATTGGAAAAGTGAAAATTTAATTTTAAATTCGATTTCACCGATACATTAAAGACTCCAACAATTTACTGACTAATATTATAATGTAGTCAGTGAATTATTTAATCATTACGGAACATCATAAATTAAAGATAAAGCATTTGGCCCTAATAAACTTAAAAATAATTTGAATCCATTTATGTTTTTTCTTCTTCATCCTTTCGTCATTCCTGTACTATCGTGTTACACAACTTTCCTATTTTTTCGTAATTTAAAAAGTTATTTTGTTTAGTCTAATTTTTACAAATTTTTTAATTTGAAATACCTTTATCATGAACCTCTTACTAAGTATATGTAGAGTGCTCTAAAAGGTGATTTTTAAATAAATAGTATACTTCCTGTTGCAAGCGGAAACTCTTGTGCAGGCTCCCACCCTCTCAGTTGGGTGTCTGATCTGTGTGGAAGGAAGTGAAAATGGCACTTTTAAAGGATCCTTACTTGAAGTTAAACAAAATTAAAAAAGTTAAAAGAAAGTATCTATTAAGCATCTTAGTTTACTAAAAGAATGAATGAATGGGAAAAATAAGTTAAAAGATTAATAGATTCCTTAACAGTCCCTCATGCGTCGGCCTTTTGCTAAAGACGGACATGAGTTATAAATTAAAGAAACAGAAGAAAAAAGTATTTGTGCTGAATAAATAGAACAAGATACGTAAACTCAATGCACCGAGGTTGTCTTATTTATTAACTTTTTAGGGGGGGGGGGTTCTTTCCAGTGCAAGTGGCAAAATTAAAACATAATTACCGTTTTTATTTAGCCATCAAAATAGCTTAAAATCGAATTGCTAAACAAAACCCCCTAAGTTTCATTGCATTTGTTTTTCACTAATAGACGTATTGTATCACATAGTTTCAACTGTTATAGTTTCGTAAGCATCTAAGTACGGGAGATCACCGTCACGTTAGATAGCACCAATCCACTAGGTAGGGTGGTCACGGCAAGGTCTTCCTGTGATGACGTCAAGAACTGGTGCTGCGGCCTTGTTTCAGGGGGCGTTGGTATGACCCTTGATGCTCATGGTGGACGTTAACCCTTCGAAAAAGCAAAACAGAACACAAGAGGTACCTTTCATATAGAGTGAGTCATAAATATTGATACAGAGGGATACATGTATTTGGATCAGTGCTAACACCAAATACAGTGAGTATCCGTCCTTGAAATCAAAGTCGATGGTCTGCAGCCAAAGTTGTACCAAACTTGTGATTCCGGCATGATACCATCCATGCCTCGTCTTTTGAGGCGAAAAATTCCTGGATCCCTGCTACCACTTCAGCTTGGTTATGGAAGTACCTGCCTCGTAGGAAGTGATCCATGGCGCGAAACAGATGGTAGTCACATGGTGCAAGATCAAGGCTATAGGCTAGGTGGGGTGACAGCTCGATACCCCTAAACTCCTGTATTTTTGGTTTCGTTGAACGTGCTACATGTGGAGGTGTGTTATCTTACTGTAGTAGAACTCCCCTGTGCTTGACTATGACGGGCTATTTTTGTTCCAGAAAAGCGTAAATTCGGTCTAATTGGGCTGAGTAAAGATCAGCAGTGATACCACCGGAGAGTGTAGACTGCGAACCAAAATCGGACCGCTCTCAACCCCTATATGTAAATTACGAACTAAGGAAGTGATCCGTGGCGCGAAACAGATGGTAGTCACATGGTGCAAGATCAGGGCTATAGGCTAGGTGGGGTGACAGCTCGATACCCCTAAACTCCTGTATTTTTGGTTTCGTTGAACGTGCTACATGTGGAGGTGTGTTATCTTACTGTAGTAGAACTCCCCTGTGCTTGACTATGACGGGCTATTTTTGTTCCAGAAAAGCGTAAATTCGGTCTAATTGGGCTGAGTAAAGATCAGCAGTGATACCACCGGAGAGTGTAGACTGCGAACCAAAATCGGACCGCTCTCAACCCCTATATGTAAATTACGAACTAAATCTTAAGGCCCCTATGTGTAAATTGCGAACCAACTTTTCTGCGCCCATTCTGACGATATCAAAAAAATAAATCAGTGTGAAAAAATAATGATTAAAACAACGTAGAATAATTTAAAGCAATGTATTCACGAAAACAACAAAACTAGTTTGCGCATCCTTGCGCAGGGGCCATGTTAATTTTCTCCGTAATGTTCCAAATTTAGTATATATACTTTATTCAATGGATTCACGAAAACAACCAATGTGTTAAGTAAGTATATATGTACTTAAACAGTATCAAAATTAAACAAACATTGATGAAAACAATGTAGAGCAATGTATTCACGAAAACAAGAAAATCAGTTTGTCGTCCTTGCGCAGGGGCCATGCTAATCTTCCCCCCATTTTTGGGAACAATCACATTTTATGATGATGCGATGAAACTTTTACGTAAGAAACTCTTAAAATAGGTAGTCTCTTGTAATCTTCTATTTTTTCTTGTAACTTGTTTTTCGTTGGAGTGCACTTTTACTGATTCTTCTCTTTAGAGCTTTCACACTTTGAATTTTAATATACGTTTGCGGTTGAAATAATGTCAACACTTCTACGAAATTATACAAACTTGGGTGTGCGGTTGATAAAAATGGGCGTTGAATCTAGAATGAAAGGACTCGCATGCATTTGTAGTGTTTTCATTAGATGCACTGGCCTCTGCCCACAAATCTGGAGGAAAATTCAAACTGCTGTCAACATCAGTCAACTTCCATCGGAAAATATAACTGTCAGTCACTTCCATCGTAAAACTTGCGAAACACAAAAGATATATCTAAAGCAAGGCAATAAAAAAACCGATCTAGCTTAGGTAACAAGATTGTAACAATATCAGTTTCCAGATCCCAAATGTTGAATTCCCGCAGATGTTCAGGAAAGTAGGTTAGGAATTTACATATAGCAGTAATGGGCCTTGGTTCGCAATTTACATTCAGAGTTTTAATGGCGGTCTGATTTTGGTTCGCAATTTACAATACCACGGCCATTTGGGACAAATGCATGGTGCACGACGCCATTATACACAATCTACCAACAAGTAATTGGACACCCGTGCAATCGACGATATCCGCTGTTCTGATACACGTCAAGGCCGCCGCCGTTAAATATCGTGTGGGAAACAACAACGCAACCAGTCGCATGCAAGATGCCACGCAGTTTGGAGCTCTGTGATTTCGAGAAAGGTGTAATCGTCGGGTATCACAGAAATGGCCGATCCATACGTGACATATCCAGCGAGTTGAATTACCCAAAATTGGCAGTGGCCTAAGTGATTGGCAAGTGGAAGATGAGAGGTGACTGTCGGAATGTGCCCCGACCCGGCCGACCCACAAAACTGGGAGTTAGAGACCGACGGGTGCTGGCCAGAGAAATTCGGAAGAACCGCACCAAATCGATGGGCCACATCCGCGAGGAGTTTCAACAGGCATCTGGGAGTGCTCTTTCGATGAATACCATCTGTAAGGAAGCCCATCTGCTCGGTTATCATCGACGTGCTGCCACTCACAAGCCTTTGATCACCAAGTCCAATAGCGCTGCTTGGCTAACGTGGTGCAAAGAACGTCGACAATGGACCGTTGAACAGTGGAAACAGGTTCTCTGGAGCGACGAATCAAGGTTCAACCTCTACCGTTCGGATGGCAGGTTCTGGGTTTGGCGTCTGCCTGGAGAACGCCTCCTGCCGGAATGTATTGTGCCAACTGTGAAGTTCGGCGACAGTGTAATTATGCTGTGGGGGTGTTTCTCCTGGTATGGCACGGGACCCTTCGTCGCATTTCCTGGTAGACTCAACGCCGAGACCTACTGCACCATTTTGAATGACCATGCGCTTCCTACGTTGTGGCAGTTTTACGGGGTGGACCCATGTTGCTTTCAGGATGACAATGCTACCTGTCATGTTGCGAGGTCCATCATGGCTTGGTATGGTGACAATGGGGTTAATCGAATGGACTGGCCTGCGCAGAGCCCAAACCTTAACCATATCGAGTACTTCCGGGACGAGTTGGATCGTCGACTTAAGGGGTGCCCTCACCATCCGAAATCGGTGAAGGAACTGACCTATCTTCTCCAAGCCGAGTGGAAGAAAATACAGCTAGCCGTCGTACAACGCCTGGTTGAGAGTATGCCCCGGAGGGTTGCAGCTGTAATCGTCGCTCGTGGAAGCTCCACCAATTATTGAAGCTGAATAAACTTCGTTTTCTTTTGCTATCACAGGTGTCCAAGTACTTGTTGGTAGATAGTGTAGTCCACCATACACAAACCATCACCTTGTGCTCGGGCCTTCCACGTTTGGCGAATGGTTGTGGTATCTGGCTGGGGTCTAGTCATTGGTTCTGCACTTCTAAATTGCGGTAAAAGATCCACTTTTCATCAGACGTCACGATACGTTTCATGAAACGCTCATCAGCAGGATTTCCAAGCAATTGACGACAGATCTCCACTCGTCTGTCAGCTTGGGCTGGTGTCATATAGTGCGGGACCACTCGGCAGCTTCTGTTGTTCTTCCGGAGATTGTGAAGATGGCGAAAGACGCTGGATTATGAATATTCCCACCTCATACGTTAGCAAAAGCCGCGTTTAAGTCACCAGATATATTCATTGTGATTGATTCGTATTATTCACATTGAATATTTGGAATCATCTTGAAAGGCAAAGAATTATTTAAACAAAAACTTAATGATGACTCCCAAGTAACGTTTTTTGTATTTAAAACTTCCCAAGTTGAGAAACTTTAATGAAAATGAAAAACACTAATTAGTAATAAAAATTTAATAAAAGTAGTAACTGATAAAAACATCAAGTTAAATTTTAATTGCTTTTGAAAATTTTGAGGTTCTTCTGTTTGGGTTTGTTTTCCTTAATACGTTCACGGCTAAGACACCTTTTTTCGTAGAACCATATCACTTGTTCTATAGCTTGTTTTGTTACCACAGTCATTATATCATTCCTTATATTTTTATGTATTTTGTCTATATCATATTTTTTACATCCGGCTTTCATACCTTTTCTATATGTATTTACGATTTCCTTTGTATTCCTTGGAAAGGATAGTGTTGGTTAAATTTTTTGTAATACTTCCTGCGTTTTGTGACTTAACATTGATATCTTTTTTTACGCTTTCCAACCATAGTTTGAAGAAGCGTATATGCTCCAGCTTTGTCCGTCTGTCTGCGAGCCCGATTACTCGCGTAAAAATGGTTCGATTTCGATGACATTTTAGTATGTAGTAGGGGACAACCTGGGGACGAACCCTATTGAAAACGGACGAAATGGGGTAAAAGGTATATCGTCACATAGGAGCGAGATCCATTCCATCGCTCTTATGCGTCATAACTCACGTAAAAATGCTTCGATTGCGACAAAACTTTACTATGTGGTTCCGGAGATATACTGAACCAATTCTATTTAATATCATCAAAATGGGGTCAAAGGTTAGGGCACAGGAGCGAGATTCATCCTACGGCCATTATCCTCATAACTTGACTTGAAATGCTTCTATTGCGACAAAACTTTAGTATGTTGTCTCGGAGGTATACTGAACCAATTCTGCTTAATGTCATCGAAATGGGGTCAAAGGTCAGGGCACAGGAGCGAGATTTATTCCATAGCCATTATTATCATAACTTGAGGAATGGTTTCTGATATGTTGGAAAGCGTATCGTAATCAATGCATTGCATTATTTTACTAACTTGTTTCCTTCTCAAAACACCGCTTTTGTTCTTGAATTTGAGTGTAGTCCCAACTTCAAATGCACAGAATCCATTTTGAGAATATTGCAGACTTAAACAAAAAATAACCCTCAGCTTCGTTGAAAGATGCTTGGTAACAAAACCCTCGCACAAGCACTGACCACCAGAAAGATACCGATAGATAAATTTACATTCCCTTGCATGTAGGGAAATTTAGAACGAGGCAGAAAATGAGTTCAAAGGTTTCAGTGAAGCGGATGACGAAGTCAGAAGAATTCTTACGCATGGCAAAGGTTTGGCTGTTGAAAAATTTCAGGGTGAAGTCGCTGATTATTTAAATTATCACTCTCAGAAGTTAATGGAATATGACCTACATCGCTCGGTGTTAGATTGATAGTGAGATTATGGTATCTGCTATACTCCTGTGGCCGCATTTGAATTCCAGGTAAGATATGGATGCTGTGTTTGGTTTTTCGATATTCGATCTCTTCTCTGAAGAACTCTCGACGGCCTCAGGTTCTCGCGGAAGGGGTGCTCAGACTTAAAAAACAAAAAAGCAAAAGATTGCTTGTAGAGAAAAAAAGAAAAGGGATAACTCGACAAATTTTAATAAATTAATTGCCGTCGCTTCACATGAAGCTGTAGAAATGAACTAGTTGCCGTCACTTATTGATGAAGCTATAGAAAGAAATCGATTCCTTTTTGGAACGAAGTTTGACCTTCAAATGAATCGTAAACGATGCCCTAAAACACCGCAAGAAGCTCCAAAGAGACCTTCCGAAAAAGAAATTCAGGTTAATTTTCCCGCATTTTTCGGAAGAAAGAAAAAAAAATAAAGAAAGAAAGTCTAGTACTCAGATACAGGAGAAACTCAGCCACAATGCAGTGGCCTTCACACAATGTTAGAAGCATCAAAACACACAATTCGATTTTCTGATAATTGTTCTAACGACCCTGAGCTAGAGATCAAAGGAAGATGAAAATACATTGCTTATTTACTACATCGTTCAGTGTTAGATTGACAGCGGGACACAAAAAGGTCGTGCTTATGTTATCGTGGTGCTTAAATTAATTAATATTTCGCCTGTATGTTGATTTAGTTCAAGGAGAAAAAATGTTTCTGTGATGAATGTAGATTTACTTGAATCTTTGATTTCTCAATCCAGTTTTACGTAAATTCCTAAGCTTGATATTCGCGAATATGACATCTGTGGACTTATTTATTCCCAAAATACATGTGTGTGTGTGTGTGTGTGTGTGTGTGTGTGTGTGTGTGAGCATACTGTATATTAGTCATGGGTGCCTATATGCTCCAAAGGGTAACTTTTAGCACGTCTTTTGCAAAAAAATCCAGCTTATGTTATCACTTTGTCCGTCCCTCTGTCTTTGGACACCATATCTCTGCAACTATTAGTCCGATTCGAAAAATTCCTTTTGCATTGGGAAGCTCTAAATGTTGAAATGATGACCCTTGCATTTTAGTTCTTTTTTACGATGCACAGTTTCGCCGCTAGAGGGTGTAAATGCAGGCCATAATGAAATCAAACGACATTTTATTCCATATATTTGCTCCTAAATACACAATTGAAAAAAGGCTTTTACCTTTGATGCTATTTATATCGAATACTATTTTAGGCGCAGTCAGTTTTTCAAGTAATGCATACATTTTCTACTAAGGGACGTAAAGGTAAATTGCGTTTTCCCCGGCATCTCCTCTTGTACAACTCCGAGTTGAAAAACTCTTGCTGCATCGGATACATCTCCTAATGAGAAATGTATTGCATAAAATGTCTAATTTTTGGTGAAGAATTGTTTGGCCCCTTTGGGGCCAAATAATATGACCTGAATTATGGCCTGCATTTACACCCTCTAGCGGCGAAAAAGTGTTCTTTTCTGACTAGTGTTTTTGCAGCAAAATCTGAGCACCTGGAAACTTGAATGAAAAGCATTTTTCGTATACCGATATCGCTCACATCGAAAAACCTTTTCGGAATATTTTTCTTTTTTTAAAATAATACATGGTTTCCCCGCTGGGGGGCGTATATGTATATCTTATTTGTGTCTGTATCTCTGCTTCAAGGAGGCTGATTTGAAAATGTTTTTCTTTATTGGAGAGCGTTTCCAGTGCCAAATGTTTCTGATATAATTTTAAATTTTTCTTAATGCACAAGTGTGCCACTAGAAGGCGCAAGTTCACGTTTTCGTGTACAGCAATATATGCGGAACTAAAACCGTGAATTACAAATCCTTTTTTCGGTCAGATACTACTAACTACGAAAACTCTTTGTGTATATTTTGTTCCCTCAGTAATCCAAAATTTGGACGCTAAGACGCCTATGCTTAATTTGTTTTTCTCAATATACCTACTTCTAAATGTGCGATTAAAAATTTCTTTCGACACCGGATGTCATTTACTTTGTGGAACACTTTAGATTTGTATTTGAAGAGTTTTTAGTTCACAGTTCTGTCGCTATGCGGTGTTTGTGTACTTTTGTTTGCAGCTTATAGCTTCTGAAAGCCCTATTGAGAAATTTCTTCTTTTTTTTCTTTACTGTTTGTCATTCGATACAATGAATATGAGGAACGCCATCCTCTTTAGACAGTACACAGACTTCCCGCTAGGGAGCATAAAGGTCGAATCCCTTTTCTCGCTACTTCTGCTACCGGGAGACGTATTTGAAAAGTTCTTTTTCCTTAACATAGCTTTTTCCATGAAAAAGATTTTTCGCTTATTTTCAACTTCATTATGCAAAATTTTTTCCGGCAAAAGGTGTAGAGTTATATCATGTTTCCTTCTGTATTTCTTTTTTTAACTGCGCGATTTGAAAATTTCTTTGTCTTTGATACTTCCTTCTGCTATGAGAAACATTTTGCAGGCCATTTGTTAATTTTCGAATAACAAACGGTAATCTGCTGGTGGAAATTTTAGCCTCTGGTAGAAATAAGTAGATGTTTCTATTTCTGGATGTTTTATGGATTGCAGAAATCCGGTTGATTTTTTTCTACCTGGTTCGATTGACTCTGAATAACTTTGATAAATTTTATTCTCGTTGAAAAGGATTCAAAAGGCATACTCATAACAACCGAAAATTCGGTGTTATTTCTCCTGTTAATCTTTAAATCTGCTGTATAACAACGAAAGTAATAAATGTCGTCCCCTGATCGACTGTAATTCCGCATTGTTTCTTTATTTATGTACTTAGTGCTTCATGTCTTGGGGCGGACAGGTTTTTTCATTGTTGTTTTCTTTTTCGGGGAAAAGGGTTAATGACTAACCATGAGTTATTCTTAAGACATAGATACTCATTCGCCCGTTCCTAATTTGGGGCCACTAACGCCCGATCCGAAGCTCGGGCTTCTGCCCGCGACCACTGGGACGAATAGCAAGGAACCAGAGCCTCTGACCACTTGGGCACTGGGATAGCCCAGTACAGGCTTTTTCATTGAAAATTTTAGTGCGACTGTCCGGCGGGTGACTAAAGTACAGCAGAGCAAACATAAGGCGCATTATCTTGCTTTTAATTTCAACAAGTCGAATGAAAGCTTATTTACGATAAGTTAAAATATTCACAATAAAACAGCTCTGAAAGTATCACTATTTCTTAAAGAGAATCTCCTCGAAATAGAACTGTGGCCACCCCGGTGGCGCAGTGGTCTAAACGATGGCTTATGACCATTCGTCCGTGAAGTTGTCTTTGTCTTATGGCCCTGGCTCTCTCCCTTCCCTGGAGCCAGTGGCCCTAAATTAAGAATAGGCGACTGCTTATAGCCCACTGAGTTGCTCACGGCGGTCATCAAACCTTCAATCAAAAGAAAAAAAATTAGAACTTTCACCCATAGAAAAACTTCTGAAATTACTGAAAAACTAGGAACTCCTTATTTCGTCGAAAGGAGTAATTCGCTTTCCAAAAATTTCTTCGATAAAGTTACTGACCATAGTTCATTATTTTTCAAAAGCAACTTAGTACGATTTGGGAATTCGAAAGCTTCTCCCTAGATCAAGCATCTTTATGAAAATCTTTACCCGAAACAGCATGTGTAGGTATTTAAGAATTCCTTTAAAGTGACTTAAAACCACTTTAATGGGAAAGGGAAGAATTGTCACATTACCAACCGACTTCATCCGATTTCGCAGCCTGTTGCGACTACTTATGCTAAACAGCAACCGCTGGTCAGTATTTTGGGGAGGTGGCACACTCTCCTACGGTCCTTTATTTTCGTTGTGTAAGCTCCCTGGCCGCCCATTGCGCCCGTAACCTACAGTACTACGGTTATGAAAATGTAAAACCTTGTACATAAAACCAGCGTGAAATATTCAAGTTATCCAAGGGCAGTAGGGCATATGACACGCGTGCTTCAGGCAGCATGCGAAATAAATTTGTTCGCCAGCGGCAATCAGTGCCGTCCTTATACCATCTTTTAACCATCCCCATAATACATCATCATTGTCAACCATTATCAATCCACTGCTGAACGAAGGTCTCTCCAAGCCTCTTCCACAACGGTCTGTCTTGTGCCAGCCTCCTCCATGTTACTCCCGCATACTTTCGAATTTCATCCACCCATGTGGTCTTCTTCTGGGTCTTTTCCTGTACCTTGGAATCCAATCTAAAATTTCGGCTGTCCATCGATGGTCTGTCCTTCTGGCAGTATGTCCAGCCCATTGCCATTTCAGGGATTTAACTCTGATCATGATGTCTTCCACTCTTGTCATTTTTCGGATCCACGAGTTCCTCTTCTTATCTCTCCTGGTTACACCAAGCATGCACCTCTGCATGCTGCTTTGAGTTGTCTGCAGCCTTTGTATGTCTCTTTTAGTTAAGGTCCACATCTCTGCACCATACGTAAGCACTGGAAGGATGCATTGATCAAACACTTTACTTTTAAGACATAATGGCATATTGCTCTTGAAAATTATGCTGTTTCTTCCAAAAGCTGTCCAGGCAAGTTTTATACGCCGATTAATTTCTTCATAAATGTGACCCTCACTTGATATCTGCTGTCCAAAATAAACGTACGCATCTGTTATCTCCAGCTTTTCTCCATCAATCGATAAATCTTCATTTCTTGTAAAAGCATTGTACATCACTTTTGACTTCTGAAAGTTCATTTTTAATCCCACTTCTTTACTCTTGTCATACATGTATGTATCTATACGTATGTATGATGGAACCTCCATAAACTTCCCCCTTTAAACCGCCCTGCCTTCTGCCCATGACTTTCGAATGGTATCCTATAATAATAAATGGAAATTTCTTTTCTTCAAATCGCTCAAAATTTTTACTTGCAACGGACACTCTGAATCGCCGATCTTATCTTCTCAAATGTGCACCGAAAGCAAGTTACATGGGTTCTACTCAAAGAAATTTTGCGGAATGGATGGCTTCGGGCGATTAGCCAGAAACCATTTAAAGAATAATGCCATTAGCGAAGTGTGGTCAGCTGCCGAAAATCAAGGATTGACTCTTCTACGCCGCCCCCGGTGTCGCAGTGATCCAAGCGCTGGCTTTTGACCATTCGTCTGAGATGGGTCCGGGTTCGGATCCTGGTAGTCATGGATGTTGTGGTTTTTTTTAGGGCAGTGGCTGTCACCCTTCCCTGGAGCCAGTGGCCCTACACTGTTAAAAAATGTGTGGCAGGTTGCTCCAAAAAATGGTCCTACACCAGCTGTACCACTTTCTAAGAAAAGATACACCCTCGTGTTTTGCAAACAAAACCCGGCAACGTGGTTCAACTTTTTACCATGTCATGGTACAAGATTGTACCATGTTGTTGGGTTTATTTTGCACCACAGAATGGTGTACCGTTTCTAAGAAAGTGGTGCAGCTGGTGTAGCACCACTAATTGGTGCAACCTACCACAAAAGTTTTAGTAGTGTAGATAAGGGACGGGCGACTGCTAATAGCCCATCGAGTTGCTCACGGTGATCGTTAAAGTCCTAAACAAAACTAAAACAGAACAAAAACCCTTCTGTAATTTATAGCATCTAACAGAAGTGAGACGACTGGCGTGTGTGTTTGTGTGTGTGTGGTTAAATATTGAATTTTACTAAACGGAGTGGTACCTAATTACCCGGCTAACGTGGTTTTCTTTATGATTTGACCAAGTGGTGACAATAGCTTAACTGTTGCGTCGTAAATTTCCATAGAGGCCATACTGTCACGGAAAATTACATTTCCTGTCTCACGTTGCACATTTTGGATTCTAAAACTTTTACTTATCCAACGTCTTCGGTAGTCACTATTTCCCGCAGAGACTGCTTGTCGTGTGGGCTTTTTTCATTCATCCGTTTTTGTTCATTTTAAAGCATCCTGAAATGGGTAAAATGTTTTTTGGTTGTTCATGAAGAAATTTTCGTATGAGAATTCAATGATCGTAATTCTAGATCTAACCACAGGCATTAACAAACAAATTACTTTACAAAACTTTTTGATAAGTCAATTAGCAAAAGAACGGTGAAAAAATATAAAGCGATAAACATAAATGGGTGGGATCTGAAAAACAACTGCACTCAGTTAAAAAATTTAATAAGTGTCAAGCACGAGATTTAGAGAAAGCAAGTTTTCTATGGATTGGCCAGGTAAATGCCAAGCATGGGGTTATTACCGATGAAGTTATTCGGGAAAATGTAGAACATATTGAGAAGGTGTACAAAATTAAAGAATTCAGTTGCAGTTACGGTTGGCTTCTGCAAATACAAAAATCGACACGGATTATCATTGAGAATACGGCACAATGAAACAGCCGAAACCTCTGAAAGTTCAATGGATGAAGCTATTTGGCGATGAATTAAAAGATATGTATGACATGAATGAATCTTGTTTGTTTTATATAATTATACATACCTGAAATCCATTTCAAACAAAAATATAAATCAAGGTTGAATTTCATGCTGCATTGGTAATGCTAAAAACAGAAGCCGTCTTCAACACGATTATAAGTTAAAACCTTTATTTTACACACAAAAGTTAAAAACACATGATTAAAAATACGCAAGCATTTTCAAGACTGCGCCAGTCTCTTCATCAGGTGTGAGGGTTAACGTGATGACAACGGGTTATATACATGTGGGAGATAGAGTGGGCCACAACAGACATGCGCAATAGAGCAAGGTGATGACTATCTATAATTAAGTTGTTTTTAAAGCATTTAGAGTTAATTAGAATCAATATTTTGCAATACATTCTGTAATAACAGTTTCCATGGTGTAGACACAGCATAGGGAATATCGTTATTACAGCAGCGGCTCTGATTGGCAATAATTATTAAACTCTCAGTGAGGAGAAATAAACCTTTCGATTTCGGGGTGGTAAGAATGGTGGCTTCATCCCATATCGGGTGAAAGGCTTTCCTAAGGAGTAAGCGAGACATCGTTGTGGCAGATGACTTAGTCTTGATGCCATATTTATGTTCATTCAAACCGGTTTTTAAATTGCGATTCGTCGAGCTGATATAAACACAGTCGTACCGCCCAGGATCGGTCGCTCTGAGGGGCAGAGAATCAACCCCATGGCAATCCAACATCTGAGTTAAGTCTCTGTCGTGTTTTACTAACCCATGTCGCACGTCTGCTCAGTCCATAGGGTCAGAAAATGTTTTGTAGAACATTGGCCAATGGTGGAAAGTACGGTATTGAACCTACATATTTAATAGGTCTGTTGTTTCTAGATTAGGTGGCGGAAGTTCTGGCATTCGTTTTTTTTCAGCAGCTTGTTCACTATATCTTGAGGATATCCAAAGGTGGCTGCATAGGCCTTTATTTTTCCAATCTCAATGTTAAATAAATTCGGTGTTGAAGAGTGTGTTTTAGCACGATGTATCATGAAACGTATGGAGGATAGTTTCTGGCTCAAAGGGTGTGTTGAAGAGGATGGTATCATCGAAAAGCTGGAGGATGGCTTTCTGTAAACAGACGTAGTTACTGTGTGGTTATATGGGTCCCGTTCGAGTAGAATATCCAGATACGGGAGGGTGAAGTCAGTCTCGAAGTCGGTGATGAAGTTGATTGTAGGATATGTTGAAGCCAATGCTTCAATAAAGTTATGCAGTTCATCCATAGAAGACCAGAACACCAGGATGTCATCGACGTAGCGCAAAAACAGGAGCGGTTTTATACGGAAGGTCGCCAACACCTCGTTTTCCAGGTGTTGCATCAGGATCTCAGCAAGCAGAGCTAATACTCGGGATCCCATAGGAATAAAGACTGGGATAGGGACCCATATTCCAATTGGCGGTAAATTGATCCCGAAAGTGTGATCTGTTGTACACCAGCTGTAAAGCACGAAATATGGTCCGTGCTTCAGAATCCAAATGGTTCCCTCCGGCCTGTAGTTTTGTAAAGAATAATTCGTGGACAATAGGGACAGGGATATCTGTGAAAAATGAGACCACGTCGAGGAAAAACATGATGAACGGAGCAGAAATGGGTTGGATCGATTGAATTCGGGACAGAGCTTGTGTTGAACTAGAAACAGTATAATTTGAGTTTGCGGTGAGATGGGACAAAAACTCGGTCAAGGCACTTTCGAGGGGTCGGGTGGGACGAAGCATAAGCTCAAACTAGTGGTCTGCCGGGGTTACCTTCCTTTTGCAACTTGAGCTTCCCGAATAATTCGGGAACTCGTGGACCCTGAGGAGGCTGCAGGGTCTTGATGATACTAGTCGGTACAGAGTTCAAGGAATTATGGAACCTCAGTGCTGTCAAAGTGGCCGGCGTCGGATCACGGGGACACATTGAGTGAGGAATGTTTAGGATAGCCTATTGCATCTTCTGGTCGTAATCAGTGCAGTAAAAAAAATGAGAAATGTTGCCAAAACACGAATGACAGATTAATAACACTTCATTGTGTAAATGCGATGGTACAGATAAACGAAGTATTGATATTATAGGAAAAAGTAAAATCACGTGGTTAAGAATATTCTTCATGAACCTTACTTAATCACCGTGTTTTCAATTTTTACTTTCTCAGAAATAGAAAACACGATAAATAGAATTGTATGTTTGTTTCATTTTTTCCCTATTTTGTCATTCAATTAATTTTACCCTTTTCTTTTTTGCACGTGAAACTCTTTAACCGCCACGCTCGCTTACAGGCAATTCAGCACGATGAAAAAACATGGCAGTATAATGATGTTTGACTATATATCATCATCATCATCATCATTGTCAACCATTATCAATCCATTGCTGGACGAAGGTCTCCCCAAGTTTCCTCCACAACGGTCTGTCTTGTGCCAGTCTCCTCCATGTCACCCCTGCATACTTTCGAATTTCATCCACCCATCTCCCATGTGGTCTTCTTCTGGGTCTTTTCCTGTCCCTTGGAATCCAATCTAAAATTTCTAAAATTTCGGGCTGTCCATCGATGATCTGTCCTTCTGGCAGTAGTCCAGCCCATTGCCATTTCAGGGATTTAACTCTGATCATGATGTCTTCCACTCTTGTCATTTTTCGGATCCACGAGAGTTCCTCTTCTTATCTCTCCTGGTTACACCAAGTATGCACCTCTCCATGCTTTTTTGAGTTGTCTGCAGCCTTTGTATGTCTCTTTAGTTAAGGTCCACGTCTCTGCACCATACGTAAGCACTGGAAGGATGCATTGATCAAACACTTTTCTTTTAAGACATAATGGCATATTGCTCTTGAAAATTATGCTGTTTCTTCCAAAAAGCTCTCCAGGCAAGTTTTGTACGCCGATTAATTTCTTCATCAATGTGACCCTCACTGATATCTGCTGTCCAAGATAAACATACGTATCTGTTATCTGCAGCTTTTCTCCATCAATCGATAAATCTTCATTTCTTGTAAAAGCATTGAACATCACTTTTGTCTCTTCTGAAAGTTCATTTTTAATCCCACTTCTTTACTCTTGTCAGCAAGTTCCTGGATCATACTCTGCAGCTCTGATGGGCTAAAGTTGCAAAAATGACTACGTCATCAGCAAAGCGAAGGTGGGTTAGATAATCTCCATTAATCTTTATCCCTTGTTTTCCCAGCTCAGTGACTGAAAAAACACCCTCCAATGTGGCATTAAAGAGCTTCGGAGATATGGTGTCACCTTGTCTCACTCCCCTTCCAATTTTTATGTGTAGTTGTATTTTCAAACAGCCTAATCTTTGCATTTGCATTTTCATAGATGTTATTAATAATATTAATGTATGCATCTTCAATACCGCAGGTTTTCAGAGCCATTGTAACTGCTGATGGTTTCACCGAATCAAAGGCTTTTTCATAATCGATAGCCATGCACAATGGAAGTTCATATTCCTCGCTCTTTCAATTAGTTCTCTCAGCACATGGATATGATCTATTGTGCTGTAGCCACTCCTGAATCCCAGCTTGTTCTCTCGGTTGAGCCATGTCCAGTGTTACCTTCAAACGGTGTGAAAGAACTTTAGTGAAGATTTTATAAACTACTGATAGGAGGCTGATAGGTCTGTAGTTTCCGAGATCCTCAATGTCACCTTTCTTATGTAGCAGGATCATTGTAGCGGTGTTCCAATCCTCAGGAATCTTTCCTTCATTAAGGCATCGAGTGAAAATTTGGGCGAGTACTGTTTCGATTTCTCCACTTGCTTCTTGTATGATGTCTACAGTAATTCCATCTTCTCCTGTAGCTTTTCCCCGCTTTATGTTCTTGATTGCATGTGCAACTTCTGCTGGAAGGACTGGAGGAACTCTGGTACTGGTATCTTTCATGATGTCTGGAGTGCATGTATCATCCCTTTCATATAATTTGGAGTAGAAATCTTCACTCTTGTCAAAATTTCGCCTCTATTTCTTGTTACAGAACCATCTTCTTTTCTCAGTGCCATAATCTGTTTTCTTCCCTTACTGAGATGTCCCTTTGCTATCTTTAGGCTTTTGGTTGTTTTCAATTGCTTTCCTTACTAGTTCACAGTTGAATTTTCTTATGTCTTCAGTGATACTTTTTCGTACTGTTCTTGCATAGCTCTATATATTCCACTTTGGAAGTCACATCTTCTTTAGTTATCCTCATCTCTTCTCTTTTTGCATCAACATTTTCGTTTTCCCTGATAATTTATTTACATGCAACTTGTTCTTAGACCCAGCTAATTTTGTTGCTGTTTCCATAGAGCTTTTGGTTACTTTTCTGTTAACTCCAGAGATGTCCACTTCTTCCGATGTTAGGCCTTCTAAAGCAGAGAACCTGTTCTTTCAGTTCCAACTTGAAGCGTATGGTGTTTTTTTAGGTTGGTTATGTCAATAGATTTTGTTTGTCTTATGAGCTTGCCACGTTCAAGTTTAGTGTTGAGGTGCATCTTACATCTCACCAATCTATGGTCACTACCTGTGTTGAACTTGTTTAGCACACTGCAGTCTTCTATGACGAATTTTTTGTTACACATAATAAAATCAATTTCACTTGTCGTCCATTTGGATGTCTCCATGTCCATTTCCTGTGTGGCTTTTCTTGAAGAAGGAGTTCAAGATGAAAAACCCTTCTGCCTCTGCAAACTCAACGAGAGTATTTCCACGCTGGTTTCTGTTGCCGTGACCGAATTTACCTACTGAAGTTTCATTCTGTTGCCGTTGCCCTATTTTTGCATTGAAATCTCCCATAATTATTTTCAAGTGCTGCTTACCTTTATTATTTAGATGACAAATTTCCTCATAAAATTCTTCAATTTCTTCTTCAGGATGACTTGTGGTGGGTGCATAAGTTTGAATAATCTGAGCCTGGTATCTTTTCGAGAGTTGGATAACAAGTCGTGCAGCTCTGTCAGAGTGAACTTTCAACTTCTACAACTTTATCCTTCAGTTTCTTGTTTATTATAAATCCAACACCACTAGTTCTGCCAGTATCAGTCCCACGATAGTAGAAGAGATGTCCACTTTTCAGTTCGATGAGATCTTCTCCTTTTCTCCTTACCTCACTTAGCCCCACGATGTCCCACTTGATCCTTTGTAGTTCCTCTTCCAATTCAAGAAGCCTTGAATCAGAAGATAGGGAGCGTCCATTGTACGTAGCCAAGGTCAGCATCAGATGGCAGCCTAGTCCGGTCCTCCGGGGATTCTTAGCACCCTCTGCCTTCATGTCGCACTGGCCGCTGCCTTGGCCAGGTACATTCCAGCTGCCCGGAGACTGAGGGCCAAGATTTAAGTTGTGGAGTCATTTTGGAGGGGTTTGGCCATAACTCACCACGCTGGCCAAGCGGGTTGGTGAGTGTGGGATAGCATTTCCTCTAATCCCGATGGTATAGTTATACCGCTATGGGCGGTCGTCAGAGCTCCTTTTAGTGGAAACAGGATGCACCACGAGAAGGCGGGGTTGACATTTGTCAAGGAGAGGCTGTGTTGTTACGCATCACCTGACCTTACATCCCTGACTATATATATATATATATATATACATAAAAAGAGAGAGAGAGACAAACCTCGAATATATATATATATATATATATATTTAGGGATGTAAGGTCAGGTGATGCGTAACATCACAGCCTCTCCTTGACAAATGTCAACCCCGCCTTCTCGTGGTACATCCTGTTAACACTAAAGGGGCTCTGATGACCGCCAATAGCGGTATAACTATACCATCGGGATTAGAGGAAATGCTATCCCACACTCACCAACCCGCTTGGCCAGCGTGGTGAGTTATGGCCAAACCCCTCCAAAATGACTCCACAACTTAAATCTTGGCCCTCAGTCTCCGGCAGCTGGAATGTACCTGGCCAAGGCAGCGGCCAGTGCGACATGAAGGCAGAGGGTGCTAAGAATCCCTGGGGGACCGGACTAGGCTGCCATCTGATGCTGACCTTGGCTACGTATAATAGACGCTCCCTATCTTCTGATTCAAGGCTTCTTGAATTGGAAGAGGAACTACAAAGGATCAAGTGGGACATCGTCGGGCTAAGTGAGGTAAGGAGAAAAGGAGAAGATCTCATTGAACTGAAAAGTGGACATCTCTTCTATTATCGTGGGACAGATACTGGCAGAACTAGTGGTGTTGGATTTATAATAAACAAGAAACTGAAGGATAAAGTTGTAGAAGTTGAAAGTTCCTCTGACAGAGCTGCACGACTCGTTATCCAACTCTCGAGAAGATACCAGGCTCAGATTATTCAAACTTATGCACCCACCACAAGTCATGCTGAAGAAGAAATTGAAGAATTTTATGAGGAAATTCGTGATCTAAATAATAAAGGTAAGCAGCACTTGAAGATAATTATGGGAGATTTCAATGCAAAAATAGGGCAACGGCAACAGAATGAAACTTCAGTAGGTAAATTCGGTCACGGCAACAGAAACCAGCGTGGAAATACTCTCGTAGAGTTTGCAGAGGCAGAAGAGTTTTTCATCTTGAACTCCTTTTTCAAGAAAAAGCCAGACAGGAAATGGACATGGAAACATCCAAATGGGACGACAAGTGAAATTGATTTTATTATGTGTAACAAAAAATTCGTCATAGAAGACTGCAGTGTGCTGAACAAGTTCAACACAGGTAGTGACCATAGATTGGTGAGATGTAAGATGCACCTCAACACTAAACTGGAACGTAGCAAGCTCGTAAGACAAACAGAATGTATTGACATAACCAACCTTAAAAAACACCATAATACTTTCAAGTTGGAACTGAAGAACAGATTCTCTGCTTTAGAAGGCCTAACATCGGAAGAAGTGGATATTTCGGAAGTTAACAGAAAAGTAACCAAAGCTCTTATGGAAACAGCAACAAAATTAGCTGGGTCTAAGAACAAGTTGCATGTAAACAAATTATCAGGAAAAACCAAAATGTTGATGCAAAAAAGAAGAGAGATGAGGACAACTAAAGAAGATGTGACTTCCAAAGTGGAATATATAGAGCTATGCAAGACAGCACGAAAAAGTATCACTGAAGACGTAAGGAAATTCAACTGTGAGCTAGTGAGGAAAGCAATTGAAAACAACCAAAGCCTAAAGATAGCAAAGGGACATCTCAGTAAGGGAAGAAAACAGATTATGGCTCTGAGAAAAGAAGATGGTTCTATAACAAGAAATAGAGGCGAAATTTTGACAAGAGTGAAAGATTTCTACTCCAAATTATATGAAAGGGATGATACATGTACTCCAGACATCATGAAAGGTACCAGAGTTCTTCCAGTCCTCCCAGCAGAAGTTGCTCATGCAATCAAGAACATGAAGCGGGGGAAAGCTCCAGGAGAAGATGGAATTACTACAGACATCATACAAGAAGCAAGTGGAGAAATTGAAACAGTACTCGCCCAAATTTTCACTCGATGCCTTAATGAAGGGAAGATTCCTGAGGATTGGAACAATGCTACAATGATCCTGCTACATAAAAAAGGTGACATTGAGGATCTCAGGAACTACAGACCTATCAGCCTCCTATCAGTGGTTTATAAAATCTTCACTAAAGTTCTTTCACACCGCTTGAAGGTAACACTGGACATGGCTCAACCGAGAGAACAAGCTGGATTCAGGAGTGGCTACAGCACAATAGATCATATCCACGTACTGAGAGAACTAATTGAAAGAGCGAGGGAATATGAGCTTCCTTTGTGCATGGCTTTTATCGATTATGAAAAAGCCTTTGATTCGGTGAAACCATCAGCAGTTACCACGGCTCTGAAATCCTGCGGTATTGAAGATGCATACATTAATATTATTAATAACATCTATGAAAATGCAAGTGCAAAGATTCGGCTGTTTGAAAATACAACACACATAAAAATTGGAAAGGGAGTGAGACAAGGTGACACCATATCTCCGAAGCTCTTTAATGCCACATTGGAAAATGTCTTTCAATCACTGAACTGGGAAAACAAAGGGATAAAGATTAATGGAGATTATCTAACCCACCTTCGTTTTGCTGATGACGTAGTCATTTTTGCAACTACCCTCAGAGCTGCAGAGTATGATCCAGGAACTTGCTGACAAGAGTAAAGAAGTGGGATTAAAAATGAACTTTCAGAAGACAAAAGTGATGTTCAATGCTTTTACAAGAAATGAAGATTTATCGATTGATGGAGAACAACTGGAGATAACAGATACGTATGTTTATCTTGGACAGCAGATATCAAGTGAGGGTCACATTGATGAAGAAATTAATCGGCGTACAAAACTTGCCTGGAGAGCTTTTGGAAGAAACAGCATAATTTTCAAGAGCAATATGCCATTATGTCTTAAAAGAAAAGTGTTTGATCAATGCATCCTTCCAGTGCTTACGTATGGTGCAGAGACGTGGACCTTAACTAAAAGAGACATACAAAGGCTGCAGACAACTCAAAGCAGCATGGAGAGGTGCATGCTTGGTATAACCAGGAGAGATAAGAAGAGGAACTCGTGGATCCGAAAAATGACGAGAGTTTAAGACATCATGATCAGAGTTAAATCCCTGAAATGGCAATGGGCTGGACATACTGCCAGAAGGACAGACCATAGATGGACAGCCGAAATTTTAGATTGGATTCCAAGGGACAGGAAAAGACCCAGAAAAAGACCACATGGGAGATGGGTGGATGAAATTCGTAAATATGCGGGAGTGACATGGAGGAGACTGGCACAAGACAGACCGTTGTGGAGGAAACTTGGGGAGACCTTCGTCCAGCAGTGGATTGATAATGGTTGACAATGATGATGATGATGATGATACACACTGAGTGGCCAATTTATTATGACCACCTGACAGTTTTAAGCAAATGAGCTATGGCTGCACGCTGTTGCCGTCAGAGTGCGAGGCTAGTATAAAAAGGGACAGCTTAGTGCTTGAGACAGTAGTAGAAGTGAATTTTGGGTGACGAGATGGGTACAAAATGCGATTTGACGGACTTTCAACGTTTGATGATTGTAGGAGCTCGGAGCCATGGAGCGAGTATCACCGAAACCACCGCATTCGTGAAATGTTTCAGAGCAGCTGTTGTTAAAGTGTTTAAAGACTGGATTGTCAGCCAAAAACCTGGGTCTCTACGTGCAACGTGTGGTCGTCATCGACTAGTGACTGCTCGGGCGGAACGGAGAGTGTCCAGACTGGTAACAGACAACACAAGGGTAACATTGCAGCAAATTACAGACCATCTTAATCAAGGATCCCCTCAAATGATCTTTGCGCGCACTGTTCGCCGTACACTGCATCGAATGGTATATTGCAGCCGAAGGCCTGTTCCAACACCTTTTCTGTCTGCAGTTAACAAGAGAAAACGTCTCCAGTTCGCACAGGAGCACAAGGATTGGACAGTCGATAATTGGAAACAAATTATGTGGTCCAATGAATCTCGTTTTCGGTTGCACCGTGCCGATGGCCGAGTGAGAATTTGGCGGAAACAGCACGAAAGCATGAGAATTTGGCGGAAACAGCACGACCCCAAATGCATTGCTACAATCTTTCAAGCTGGTGGAAGCAACGTTATGGTTTGGGGAATGTTTTCCTGGCATGCTTTGGGCCCTTTAATTCGTGTCTGACTGGCACATCATATCTAAACATCGTTGCGGACCAAGTGCATCCTGTCATGTGTATGGTTTATTCCAATTACGATGGCTACTTTCAACAAGATAATGCGTCCTGCCATAGTGCACGTATTGTACAGGATTGGTTTCAGGAGCATACCGGTGAGTTTACTTTGCTTAGGTGACCCCCACAATCTCCGTATCTCAACCCCATTGAGAATTTGTGCGATGAAGTTGAACGAGCCATCAGACGGCTGGATCCACAACCCTGCAATCTCACACTCCTGGAAAGTGCTATTCATCAAGCACGGTCTCAGATTCCACAAACCACCTATCAACATTTCGTGGAGTCCATGCCACGAAGAATCGACGCAGTATTTAAGGCTAAAGGTGGCCCAACGAAGTGCTGAGGTGGTGGTCATACTAAAGTGGCCACTCAGTGTATATATATATTTGCGCAAATTGTGTAAGCATCTTTGGGGGACAACTCAAAGAAGCATGGAGACATGTATGTTTGGTGTAACCAGGAAAGATAAGAAGAGGAAATTAGGGATAAGGAAAATGACAATTGTTGACAACATCATGACCAGAGTGAAATTACTGAAATGGCAATGGGCTGGACATGTTGTCAGAAGAACTGACCACCGATGGACAAATGTTTAGACTGAATCCCAAAGGACAGAGATGGATGGATGAAATTCGAAGGCATGACGGAGTGACATGGAGGAAACAGGCTCAAGCCAGACAATTGTGGAAGAAACTTTGGGAGACCTTCATTCAGCAGTGGATTGAGAATGGTTGACGATTATAATGGTGATGGTATGCGCCAAAAGAGTTCCCCTGGTCATACAGTGAAGTGACAGTTCGCTGGGTTCGTCTAAGAAGGAGAGCGAAAGGATTCTCCCTGATCCTATCTTGAAGGGACATTAGTCGATAAGCAAATAAGCAGAGGGTTCAACGACCACGATAACCACCCATCGCCTCTCTCTCCGCATCAGGAGGAAGGGGGGCCTGCAGTTTTACTTCCGTTCCGTGAAAGCCTCTCCGAGCCATGCCTGGCGCGCTGCGGCCCGATGGGACTGCTCATGGTCCTGTTGAAGCAGAGCATCGGGCGCAGGATGCGCGAAGATCATTAAAGCATGTATGTGATCAGCCAGGACATGCTGGCAGCGCGCAGCTCTTAAGGACCTCTATAGACACACTAAGAGACCTAACGTGTCACATGAGAATGCTCCCCAAACCATCACAGAGTCACCACTACCTTGAACAGAACCGACCTGTCACGACGGGGCCATTGCCTCATGCTGTCGACGCCACGCCCGCACCCTCCTGTCATCTCAGTACAACTGGAAACGGGATTCATCTGACCACACGACGCGGCGCCACTCTGCAGCGGTCGAGTTTTAATGTTCCAGGAAGCAAACTAGGCGTAATGCATGATGACGAGCAATCAATAGCGGCACACGACTAGGGCGTTGGCTCTCGTAGCCCAGGGTACACAGCGTGCTCTGTACCGTTCGCTCGATGACGCTGCTTGGGCCTCCAACATTTGACCTTGATGTGATTTGCGATGTTGTTGCCGAGCAGTCGATCTGAGTGAGCCTGGGTAGTCTGCGTCGACTCCAGTCATCGATGGCGTGTGGTCTGCCATCACTTGCTCTCTGGGCGCTGGTACGTCCGTCGATGGTATACTCGCGGTACACCCTTGATACGGTTGCCCTAGGGAACCCTAGGGTAAGCACTTGGTCAATACAATGGCCCATCTGTCTTGCGCTGACAATGTGTAAGTCGTTCAGATCATCATGCTTACCCTTGTTCGTATATTGCGATACACTGTTGGAAAGCCCTGCTGTCCGCCTATTTATCGCTTGCATTGAGTTTGGGTCTGTTCCACTCAACTCAGTGGATGCCCATGTACATCAACTGTAATAATACATCAACTGCCGCCTTTGCTATTCTCTCTTCGCTGCAGATGATGTTTCCGCTCGTTTTTGCGGCCTGAAGATACCCATGTCCGGCCTGAGGATACCCATGTCCGGCCTGAGGATACTCATGTCCGGCCTGAGGATACCGTTACCTCCGGTCTGTTTCAGTCCGATCACGCAGTCTGGTTGTAGCTGTTCACTCTCGCAGAGTTGAATACAAACCCTTCCATGAACATATGGGAACTTAAATCTGGACTCATCGGACCAGGCAACTCTTTTCCAGTCGCTTAATCTCTAGTCACGGTATTCATGTGTGCACAGCAAGCGATGTTTTCGATGACAGTAGATCAAGATGGGCACATGAACGGTCCGCCGATTCTTTAGTCCCATCCGCTGGATTGTGTGCTCGAAAATGTTTCTCCGTGGGCCCTGGTTCGAGACCGCAGTTAATTGCGGCATTCGGAGCTTTTGTTGTCCAGGACAGCACGTGACCGGCTTTCACCTCGGCTATCACATAGTCGTGGCCTGCTCTTTCCGGCACGTTGGGTGGATGTGTGTTCCTCTTCGGAAAATTCCCGCCAAACTCTCACTGCGACAGCCCTCTAACAGCCATTAACGCCTGCTGTTGCTGAGATGCTGGAACAAGCTTTCCTCGCGCCTATAATCATTCTTCGTTAAAACTCCCGCAAACCTTTCCCTTTCCCCATCACAGGGGCGTAGTGGCGAACGGACTTGTCTTTACATATTCTGCGCTCGTCTGTGACAACACTGTAAGACACGTCCACTTGTGCAGACAGGGGTGGTCATATTGATTTTGACTATGGCAGTATATTCAGTTCATATGATATATAGATAAGTGATGAAGTGTAAGATGGTACGTAAGAGAGACTAACACAAATCCTTGCAGAAGGCATTGAAGCCAAGGCCAGCAGAAGCCGCCTAATTTTCATACGTCCATCTAAAAAGGGGTCAGATGCATCCCGGTGAAGGAGAGCCACACACACTTTTCTCAAAACGTCTCACAATCTAAATTAGAAGGCATGGTTAAAGTAAATGTTAAAAGTAAACAAGCAAGAACCAATTTGAAGTTAGTTGATTAATGACTGGGGCTCGTCACATCCACAACTCAGAGAACGCACTCCTCTCTCCCAGTAACCGACAGACGAATAGTAGTGATGAATTTTGTGAACGAATTGCTCACAAATGGTGAATGGTTCGTACTCACACAGCTGTCAATGATCATTCAATTCACCATTACTGCGACACACACTGAAGCCGAGGAAAGTCAAACTTTATTCCGCTCCCGTGCGTTCGGAAACGAATTCCCAATAAGAAAAACAACGTCGAGAATTAATAAGTGCCAGCCGTTATGTGAGTGAGCAATCAGCCGCCACTTGGAAATAAAGAGAGTTGATAATATTAGAGAATTTTAAGATTGTTAATTTTCTTAAGATAAGTAATTTTTTCATAATAGAGAATTTTATGAATCCGAATGATACATGAATGCCATTCATTTGAATGGTGTGCCCGAATCACTCATTGTGGATGGTGAATGATAAAAATCTATCGCTCTGTTCGGCAGTTTGACTAAAAAGTTCTTGCCCTAAAGGCGGTTTGATCGTAAGTACGGGATCCGTGCAACAAACGATTTGCTTATTGAGTGTAATGACGATCTGGAAATTGGATCATTCATTTAAACGTTGATTCATACGTGAATGATGAATGAACTCCCAAGAAGGAATGATTTATGCCATCATTAAATATTAAAATGGGGGGGGTAATTTTGTATAAAATTCTGCTGAGTTTTGTCTTCCTCTGTCTCTCTCTCTCCCTCTCACAATTCTGCTGCTTCCTCTCTTTCTCTCTCTCTCAATTCTGCTGGCTTTTCTCTCTCGCTGTCTCTCTCTCACCTCTGTTGGCCTCTCTCTCTCTCAATTCTGTCGACTTTTCTATCTCTGTCTCCCTCACAATTCAGCCGGCTTTTCTCTCTCTGTGTGTGTCTCTCTCTCTCAATTCTGCTGATTTTTCTCTCTCTGTGTCTGTCTGCCTCTGTCTCTCTCAATTCTTCTGGCTTCTCTCTCTGTCTCTCTTTCTCTCTCCCAATTCTGCCGGCTTCTCTCTCTCTCTTTCTCAATTCTGCTGATTTCTCTCTCTCTGTGTCTGTCTGTCTCTGTCTCGCTCAATTCTTCTGGCTTTTCTCTTTGTCTCTCCCAATTCTGCCGGCTTTTCCCTCTCTCTCTCTCTCTCTCTCTCTCTCTCTCTCTCTCTCTCTCTCTCTCTCTCTCTCTCTCTCTCTCTCTCAATTCTTCCGTTTTTTTCTCTCTCTGTGTCTCTCTCTCAATTCTGCTGGGTTTTCTCTCTTTCTCTGTGTCTGTCTCTGTTTCTCTCAATTCTGCTGGCTTCTCTCTCTCTCTCTCTCTCTCTCTCTCTCTCTCTCTCTCTCAATTATTCTTTCTTTTCATTCTCTCTTTCTCTCAATGCCCCCCTCTCTCTCTCTCTCTCTCTGTCCCCCAATTCTTCTAGCTTTTCATTCTCTCTCTCTCTCTCTCTCTGTCTCTCTCTCTCTCTCTCTCTCTCTCTCTCTCTCTCTCTCTCTCTCTCTCTCTCTCTCTCTCAATTATTCTTTCTTTTCATTCTCTCTTTCTCTCAATGCCCCCTCTCTCTCTCTCTCTCTTTGTCCCCCAATTCTTCTAGCTCTCTCTCTTGTTGTTGTTGTTGTTGTTATTTCTCACTCAGGACATTGTGTTTCACGGGGAACTGCAGTATATTTTTAAAATATGCTTCAGTCTCGGAGGAAAATGGAGAAAAGTAATCGATATCTAGAGACTTAAGTGGCACAAAAGGAAATCAACCAAATTGACTGCGGCAAACGCGGAAACAGGAAAGAAATGCAGTAAATGGGGTTGAGGAGAAAACCTTAGATTTTTTTCTAAGGAATGGAATTCAGCATCATGTTTTCTTTTCTTCTTTTTTTCTTCTCCTAGTATTTAAAATAAAAGCTCTGGACATCCAAGCATTGTAATAAAACACTACTAATTCTAGGAGCACAATAAATGCGCTGATCAGCAATTAGCATTATGTAATGAATTTTAACTCCTTTTGAAAGCAATGTTTGCGCTAGAAGCAAGTGAATAAACACTGAGCGTTTTCTCTGTGTCTCAATGTGCAATAGTGTTCACAAAAGAAAGATTACACGCTTCAAGACTTTTGAAGAAAGTAAGATTTCGTGAGATGCAGATGGCTGGCTGCCTTTTGCTCGCGAGACCGTTTGTCGGAGATAAGGAAACGAAACGTTACATTGTTCACAGAGAAAACTGTTCTTTCTGCATTTACAGGCGGCTTTTCAGCCTTGAACTTCAAACGCAGCGTTAAACCAAAACCTGAAAAGAAGAACTTTACTCAGAAGATACGCCCTACGGATTAGAGGGCAATGTGGAAGTGGGTGACAAAAAATTCTCGATTTTGCAATAATGCAAATGCGACAGCCGTGGCTATTACTCAAAAGATGCAAAGACTGGAGGAGGAGGCGAAGAAGAAAAAAAGGAAATGAACAAGGACGAACGGAGACATCTGAAAGGAGACGAACTTTTCCCGGCAATTAACGCTGTTTCTTTGCAGTAACGCTATGTCATCTTTCCTCCATTCTTACACAAAAACGAATGCGGCAAAGAGAAAGAAAAAGTCTGTGACAGAATGAATGGGAGATAATTTTGAATAGCATTTTAAAAAGACCCATCGAAGTTGAACACAAGAAAATAAAAATGAAGAAGAGTAATAAATAGCATTCATTCTATGATTGTGTCATGAAGGTGGAATAAGAATTGGCTTTACTTCAAGAATAAACAAACCAAATATAGGAGTCTCGTTTGGATGATAAATCAAATACAAACAGCTGGACTTTAAGTTGCAGCACTTTGATTCACTACGTGTACCTGTGAGACAAAACAGTTAGGTACTCCGAGAGACAATGACTCAGCAGTCCGGGGCTGAACAATGAGAAATGACGCTGAGTCACAATCGGCAGTCCAGTTTTATTTTCACTCGCCTGACGACACAATGGCCCGGCTACCTGTGGATAAAATAAATTGATAGTTCGGTGATAGATTGGCACAGCGATCCGCAGGGAGAGTGGATCAGTAGAACGGTGATAAAATAAGACATGTCCCAGGTGTGATGGTTAGAAAGTGTTCTGACGCACGAGTTCCATTCCCGGATGTGGCTGGTGTATTTTGTCTTATGTGGTGTATTTTGTCTTATTCCTCTGATTAGGTCTGGTACGATTCGTCCAACGATGACTCGTCTAATGCCGATTAGTCCAACGCCGATTCGTCCAAAGGGGACAATTGGTTCAATGCCGATCCATCCAATGGTGCAACTGATTCAATCCTGAATGGTCCAATAGTACGATTGGTTCAATACTGATTTGTCAGAAAGATTACTCGTGCGAAACAAAGATCTTCTTTTCTAACGCGGTCTGCAGTATCGTATGAAGCATCAAAAGCCTAAATAATGTAAAATAATGTTACATTCCATATATAATATTGCAGGGGGTCTTTTTTCGGATTTATTATTTGGTTGTTTTCTTTCCACGAACGAAAACGGGCTTTTGCTGCCCTTACTCTCAATTAAACTGATTACGTATGAACCATTCAATCGACATCGATGTTTCTTTTTTAAATTAAATAATAGAAAATCCATGTTTTCTGTTTTCGTTTATCTCTGCATGCAATATATTTGGGAACAACGAAAACCTTTCTTTCGTAACTCTTGCACAGAATGCAGGAAAGGGGTCTGGTTTTCTCTTATGTTGAATTCCTGAGCTTTGGATAAGAAGAGAGGGAGGTTCCACAAGAAAATGCTGTGGTGTCGTCCGTTTGGAAAATTCAGAGTAAAATAATTCAAAAAAGTGGCCTATTCTCATTCGTCCTGAAAGATAGAATTTTACCCCCCCCCTCCCCTCCGTTGCTATTATTTGTTTTTTGTTTCCTTATAAGATTTATTCATAGTTTATTAAAAAATAGAGATATTTCATTAAAACGCAAATAACAGACTTTTAAATATCCATTTCTCAATGTTCCTTTTTGTCTTGAAAGATTTATTTATTCAACAAAACAAACATTTTCAAAGGGCAAAAAAAAAAAAAAAAAAAAGAATTTAATCAACAGCGGTAATGAATCCTCGATTAAAATGTACATAGACGTACACTGGTGTGCAAAAATTACGGACGAAGAAGGAGAAATTAGCATAACAGAGGAACGAGCAGGCAGATCGGACCGAAAGACTACTCAGGAGATAGACTAGGGTCAGGTACGTAGCGCATGCGCATATATGCAGCATGACGTAGAGGCGGGGAGTGTCGGAAGGGTATAAAGCACACGGGCGGTTTACGCTCAGCAATTCGGTGAAAGTTATTGCTCGGTGTACATCGGTTTGAACGACGTCGACTTGCTGCCACCGTGTGATATGGCCAACAGGCAATCCAGTAGTCGACATCTGGATGACTTTACCCGACATCGCGTCATTGAGAAGTTGGAAGAAGGTCGAAGTGTCACTAGTGTGGCCTAGGAGTTCGGGATTGCTCACAGCATCGTTTCACGAGCTTGGAGAGCATTTCAAACGACAGGAACAGCTGTCCGACAGTTTAGCAGTGGTCGTCCACGAGCAACCACGGCGGCGGACGACCGGTATATTGTCCTACAGGCGAGAAGCGACAGACGGCAGACAGCGGAAGAAATCGCAGGGCACATGCAACAGAAAACTGGACGTCCGTTAACGTGTTTTACCGTGGCCAGGAGGCTGCACAAAGGTGGTCTATTTGCACGACGATCAGTACGGTGTGTGCCATTAACGCCTGCTCATCGGAGACGGCGGTTTCTGTGGTGCCAGGAACACAAGAACTGGACACATCAGCAATGGGGTCCAGTTCTCTTTTCGGATGAGAGTCGATTTAGTCTGATGAGCGATTCTGAACGTATACACATCTGGAGAGAGCAGGGAACACGCAATCACACCTCCAACATCATCGGAAAGAGACAGGTTTGGAGGTGGCGGAGTTCTCGTTTGGGGAGGTATTATGCTTGGTAGCTGTACGGACCTCCACATCTTCCAAGGAGGTTCAGTCACTGGTGTCCGCTATTGTACCGAGGTTCTCCTGCCTCACGTGCGTCTGTTTAGAGGTGCTGTGGGTCCTGAGTTCCTCTTCATGGACGACAACGCTACACCTCATCGTACAGTGGCTGTAGCAGAGATGTTGGAGAGTGAAGATATTCAACGCATGGATTGGCCCGCAAGGTCCCCGAACCTAAATCCAATCGAACACATGTGACACCTTCTCGGGAGACGCTTGGCAGCACATCACCAGCCGCCAGCAACGATTCCGCAGCTGCGATTGGCGCTACAAGAGGAATGGGCCGCGATGCCTCAACAGCTCCTTGACAACGCAGTCAGGGGTGATCATATCCTCTACTAAAGACTGGATTTTTCTTGGCAGCCGCCTGTCACATGGACGTTTCTGTCTTCTGTCCAGTTGTGCTCGAAGCTACCTTTTCAATAAAGTGCCTTTGTATCCTTTGGATTTTTTTTTGGACGGTTTTGCTCACTTATCCTATATTCTTACGTCTTGGGGATCTTATGGAATGATTTGAGTCGATGTGGAGCACTTCTGCACGACGTTACATTCGAAAAACCGCCTCGTCCTTAATTTTTGCACGTCAGTGCATTTGGCTTTCATTGTAACATACCTTCTCCATCATATACGACGTATAGTCTTCACAATTTTACATTGCTGTGAAACTCGGCTACCGAGATACAGCAGTAAAACAGTAGATGAGATTAGCAACAAAAGGGAGAAGCTCCTAATACCAGTGAAAACAGCAAAAAGGTCAGATCACATTTTTCACCTCCAACATAACTGAAACAGTTGGGACATATTTTGCAGGAAGAGCGGTCCCAAATTCAATTATCGCATGCACGTGACTTGTATGAGTTTATTCCAAGTCAAACTGCTTCTTTTCTGGAAGCTTAAAGTGAGCCTAAAATAAATAAAAAGTTATCCGCAAATAGTGTTTCCATTATTTTGATAAAACCTGTATGTAAGGGACAAATTTATTATGACTAGGAGACCGTTTCCTGAAATTTATTTCAATATGTTTCCA
The DNA here is from genome assembly GCA_039090855.1 of Macrothele yani. Taxonomy (NCBI): domain Eukaryota; kingdom Metazoa; phylum Arthropoda; class Arachnida; order Araneae; family Macrothelidae; genus Macrothele; species Macrothele yani. The sequence goes on from CM077010.1 coordinate 159,043,438, forward strand.
GTGATAACACTAGATAGCACTGCATACACAGTAGTATCGGAATAATAGGACCACTTATTTAATAATAGAAATAACCACCCTTGTCCGGATGACAGTGAGGAGACGGGTGGCATGGACGCAATGAGTCCCTGCAAGGTTGTCCGAGACACACGTGCCCATTCGGACTGCAACAGAGCACGAAGGTACCGGAGATGACGTGGTTGTGGATCGGCACGTCGAACCTGTTAATCCAAATAATCCCACAAGTGCTCTATGGGATTGAGATCAGGCGATTTCACTGGTCAAGGGATAACGGAGAAATCGCTGTCGTGCTCCTGGAACCAGTCACGCACCCCCTTAGCGACATTGTCCTGTTGGTAGACACCATCACCACCAGGATAAACGTCCAAACTGAAGGGATGCATATGGTTAGCGGGGATGGACGCTATTGGCGTTCAGGGACCCATCCAGGCCATACTAGTAAAACATCCCCCAGACATGCACACTGCCACCGCCTGCCTGTACTTGACCAACAAGAGTGTTCGGGTGTTGGTTCTCATGTGTCTGACACCGTATCCGCCACCACCCGTCACTTCTGTGGAGTAGAAACCTCGATTCGTTGGAGAAGGCAACCATTTCCCACTCTTCCACTGTCCAATGACGGTAGTCCCATGCGAACTGCTGGCGTCGTTGCCGATGGACCTGGGTTAACATGGGAGCCTTGACTCAGTGTCGACTCCGGAGACCTATGCGTAACAGAGTTCTCTCTGCCGTTATCGGGGACACGTACCTGGGCGCCCTCGCGTTCATTTGCGTGGTCAATTGCTGCACTGTTGCGCGCCGATTGCCCTTTACCAGTAGACGGAGACGACGTGTATCTATGGGGTCTATGGCATTTGAGGCTCCCCAGTTATGACGTCATGAGGTACTCGGTGTGCCAGTGGTCCATTCTTGGTACACCCTTACTACAGCACCTCGCAAACAGCCCACCAAGTCTGCTATTTCTGAGATGCTTCCAACGCTTGACGTGGTAGCCGATGATCATTCCTTTTGCTCGTCCGTCAAATCACTACCTCTGCCCATTGTGCTCATGTTACGCACTCATCTGTCCTGGCTGACCGCATCTCCGTGTGGTCGTCCTTGTTATGTGCATTCTGTGACGCACCTGGGCGGGTACATTGTGATTCCGGGGGTGGTCATATTATTCTGATACGACTGTGTATACAAGTATATATAACACTGCATGTACAAGTGATAGATTCTGCTGCTATTTTACATATAAACAAATGGATAGGACATATTACAGTCAGGGACGTCGCTAGGCTTCCAAATCAGAGTGGGCGTGTTTAATTTTTCGCTGGGGCAAGTTTGATAGCAACTGTACTTGCTGAAAACTAAGAGAAAGAAGTTGTAGTGCTTTTTATTACAGGATGCAAAGGAATTTGTGCAATTTCATACCCCCGGCCTCGCTACTCTACCAGATACGCCCTTATGAATTTTGGAAATGTCATGAAGTTTTAGCACTTTTTGGAATGAAAAAGAATGCAAAGTTGGGATCATTTTTAGTTAATGTTTCGTACATTCATTTTTATATAATTTTCATCATCAATGTTTTTGTACATCTATTTTTATATCATTTTCATCATCAATGTTTCGTACATCTGTTTTTATATCATTTTTATCATCAATGTTTCGTACATCCATCTGAAGAGTTACATACCCGTATAATAAACGTGACACACAGCCACCAGCGCCACGCACTGATTAAAAGACAATTTTATGTCTTCCAGAAGGGTTTGAAAGCAAATGTTTTCGTGGATTAGGGATGAGGGGAAATAAAGTCACGCAGACACATTACTTCCCCCTCCTTAACTCTTTTCCTTCAGGCCAGCAACCTTGTCTTACACTCATGTCGATCAAAGAAGTCGTCATCCTCGTCCTGCGGGGCTCACGACTTCTTTGAAAGACATGACACATTACTTTCCTCCTCCTGAACTCTTTTAAGTGTTAAAACGTCACTGCTCAGTCTCCCGGGCAGTACCATTTAACACTTTGGGGGGGGGGGGGCTCTGGGCCGTCATACTTTTCAGAGCCCCTGATGTTATATAGACAGAACATATACAACATGTGGTTATCTTTTATTCACATACGGTATTATTACATTATACACTGAGTGGCCACTTTATTATGACCACCTGACAGTTTTGAGCAAATGAGCTATGGCTGCACGCTGTTGCCGTCAGAGGGCGAGGTTAGTATAAAAAGGGACAGCTTAGTGCTTGCGACAGTAGTAGAAGTGATTTTTGGGTGACGAGATGGGTATAAAATGCAATTTGACGGACTTTCAACGTGGAATGATTGCAGGAGCTCGGAACCATGGAGCGAGTATAACCAAAACCGCCGCATTCGTGAAATGTTTCAGAGCAGCTGTTGTTAAAGTGTTTAAAGACTGGACTGTCAGCCAAAAACCTGGGTCTCTACGTGCAACGTGTGGTCGTCATCGACTAGTGACTGCTCGGGCGGAACGGAGAGTGTCCGTACTGGTAACAGACAACAGAAGAGCAACAGTGCAGCAAATTACAGACCATCTTAATCAAGGATCCTCTCAAATGATCTATGCACGCACTGTTCGTCGTACATTGCATCGGATGGGATATGGCAGCCGAAGGCCTGTTGGAACACCTTTGTTGTCAGCAGTTTAACAAGAGAAAAGTCTCCAGTTTGCACAGGAGCACAAGGATTGGAGAGTCGATAATTAAATTATGTGGTCCGATGAATCACGTTATCAGTTGCACCATGCCGATGGCCGAGTGAGAATTTGGCAGAAACAGCACGAAAGCATGGACCCCAAATGCATTGCTACAACCCTTCAAGCTGGTGGAGGCAAAGTTATGGTTTGGGGAATGTTTTTCTGGCATGCTTTGGGCCCTTTAATTCGTGTTGATCAACGTTTGACTGGCACATCACATCTAAATATCGTTGCGGACCAATTGCATGCTGTCATGTGGATGGTTTTTCCCAATGGCGATGGCTACTTTCAACAAGATAATGCGTCCTGCCATAGTGCTCGTATTATACAGGATTGATTTCAGGAACATGCCGGTGAGTTTACTTTGCTTAGGTGGCCCCCACAATCTCCACATCTCAACCCCATTGAGAATTTGTGCGATGAACTTGAACGAGCCATCAGACAGCTGGATGCACAACCCTGCAATCTCACACCCCTGGAAAGTGTTATTCATCAAGCATGGTCTCAGATTCCACAAACCACCTATCAACATCTCGTAGAGTCCATGGCACGAAGAATCGACGCAGTATTAAAGACAAAAGGTGGCCCAACGAAGTACTGAGGGGGTGGTCATAATAAAGTGGCCACTCAGTGTATACAACATATGGATATATACAGGGTGCATAGGAAGTCCCTTTAGCCTGAAATAACTTGCGAACGGGGAGAGGTACAGTTATGCAAGTGAGATAACGGTATAGTAAAGCGACTACGCCCGATCGAATGCAACCAATAGCAGCGCCCCTAGTGGCGAAATGCAGAAGTTAGCGATTGCAAAACGAAAACGAAAAGAGATACAGCAAAATTTCCAATTACAAAGTTGTAGAGCATCAATTAATTAGTACAAAACGACATTTGTTTCACACGGATAAGATAAATTGTCGCCTGTATACCCTAAAATGTCCAAAATAGATGCGCGAACTTTTGTGTGAACGTTTGAAGGGAACAGGTATGAGCAAATACACACAATTTATTGTATAAATGCGTACTTATGTCAATACAGTTTAATGACATCAGACAACACAAAAACAAGAAAAGCAAACTGGCGCACAGTGATAAAAAAGTTAATGTCGAGTATGTTCGAAGAGTTCGCCATTGCCCACGATACACATTTTTATTTGTGAAAGTAACTATGCATGCACATTTCTCAGCATGATAGGTGACACACTATGGCAAGCATCTGTAACACGACGACGTACATCCAGCAGGCTTGTAGGCGCTGCTGCATAAACTTGATTTTTTACGTAACCCCAGAGGAAGAAATCTAACGGAGTGACGTCCGGCGATCGTGGAGGCCATTCAACAGCACCAATATACCCGATGATTCCTTGCCCAAAACAATCTGTGAGAAAGCGTCGCACTGCTGCTGTGCAGGTGTATCGTCATGTTGAACCCACAAGGAACGTAATGCGGACAGGGGAATGTCATCTAAAAAGTCAGGTATGATATCCTGTAATAGCTGAAGGTATCTCTGTCTGTTGGCATTCGCCGTAAATAAGCACCATCTCGCAATATTGGGAGTGAGTGAAGCTCGCCATTCTCACACAGCGTACGTAAACCTAATCTTCGGATCAGGGTACATCCTGCTACTGGTTTTTGTATCGTAGGTACGGTACAACGTCACAACTGTATTTGCATGCGCCTACATTTGCGAAATGTGAATATGCAGATTCGAATAATCGCGCATCGATGTCGGACATTTTAGGGTATTCAGGTGACAATTTATCTTATCCGTGTAAAACAAATGCCGTTTTGTACTAATTAATTAATGCTCTACAACTTTGTAATTGTAAATTTTTGCTCTACCTCTTTTCGTTTTCGATTTGCAATGGCTAACTTCAGTATTTCGCCACTAGGGGCGCTGCTATTGGTTGCATTCGATCAGGCGTAGTCGCTTTACTATAACGTTATCTCACTTGCATAACTGTACCTCCCTTCGTTCGCAAGTTATTTCAGGCTAAAGGGACTTTCCTATGAACCCTGTATATACAACGCACGAGAATTGGTATATACACCACCATCACCATGTTATCAATAGAAAAGAAACATTCAATATCCAGTAACTTTTTAAACACCACTTGAATTAAAAATGGTACATGACAAAAATTGTAGAGCTCCATGAAAGGTACGAAATGCATTCACATTTTGTAGCTTAGCAAATTACAAGAAAATAAGTGCTGAAAGTTATAATGTTTCTTCCCCATTCTACAAATTATTCAACGAAAATTAAATTGAAACAGAAGAAAGAAAGAAATCAACCAGCGCTGTTTCCAGACAATATGACTCACCGGACAGAAATGCCGATATGGAGCCCCCGCCATTTTTATTTGTTTAAACAGCGATGATTAAAGGAATTTATGTATAAGTAACCCAGGTGAGCAAACCCCAGTGATAAACATACGTGCACTTTTTCGTGTGGACAGCACAAATGATTGTTCAGAAGGAAAAAATGATTCGCAAAAAAAATGCGCTTTGTGCGTAGCCCTGATGGCCCTAGAGGCTCACCCACACTCGCGATCGGATGGAAATTCGGCTTTCTTTTTTCTTATTTTATCACAAAAGATCCACTCTAACACCTAATTTACCTCCTGCCACCTCGGGAAATCGAAGCTACGGGTACGGTTTAAAAAAAAGGCAGAATTTCTAACTTTCTGGATTGATGTTTCTTCTTTTCTTTAAATAAAGAAACACCTGTGGGTGAGTAGTCAAAAATTTTGACTTTTTGTAAGCCCATAAGACTCTTGGGGTACTGGGGGCCCCTGTTCAGGTGGAGGCCCTGGGCACCGACACCGCTGCCCCACCCCTTAAGATGGCCATTCTCCCAGGTCAGCTTTAAGAGCGATAGTGTAGGCTTAGGCTCCGCTTTCCGCAGTGGAATCCCCTACTCAATAGTACAAACAAATGGTAGAGCAATTAGTAATGTCCTCTCTTAGTGAATTCTTGTCCTCCCTCCTCATTCGCCCCTGGCCATACAAACATGGGAAAAAACTTAACTAAGGATTTGGAAGAGTGGAGAGCAATTGAATTTTCCTGTCCTTGTGGGTACTGTTTTCATAATCTTTATAGAGAGAAGTAAACAACACACCTACTATGTGGAAAATACGTAGGGCTAAATAAATGAAGAAAAACAGGAGATTCATAGTTATTTGCAAAGTCCAGATTAGAGGTGTGCAATGGCCGGACCAGCCCACCAAGCCCAAGCCAGGCCCGGCTCGCGGGCCGAGTCGGGATTTTTTTAGTTTACAAAACTAAGCAACGAACCGGGCCGGGCCGGGCCGGGCCGGGCCGGGCCGGGCTGGGCAGAGGCAAGTCGACCCATTCTTTTTATCGCAATGGTAAAGACAGAAAAAAGTCGTGTTTCCCTATTTTCTAGCCTGTTTAACTGTTTTGCTGGCTTTACTTACTTCCATGACATAGTCCAAGGTATAATCACAGTGGCAAGTAGAGGTACTCACAGCGTTTTTACCATGAAGATGGTAAAAACTTTGGGGTTGTTGACAACAAAAAGATTGGACCCTGAGCGAGTGTGTGTTGTGTGGATTAGGGGATAGGAGGTGTCTGCAGTGGTGTGTGTGTGTGTGTGTGTGTGTGTGTGTGTGTGTGTGAGCGGAACGACATCGATTGTTTCTCTTATCCCTAATCCGTGTAGGAACTGGATTTTTGGTGTTACCCCTTGCTAGTTCAGAGAAAGGGTGATTTTGAAAGCCCTCAGTGTTTCTCTCTCTCTCTCTCTCTATCTCTTTCTCTCTCTTTAAAGGTTATATTCTTCGATAATTGCCAAAGTTACAAACGACTCAATACAATATTAATAAATTACAAGTTCTACAAAAAAAATTTATTAGACTAATTGATCTCAAATCACATCCTAATACTCGACCTTTAATAAATTTTAGAACAAAAATATATCCTAATAAATATAATATACTTACTATTACTCAACTATACTCTTTTAATCTTGGTAAAGTTATGTTCAAACGAATTAAATATATCTGAAAGACAATAAAAATAAAAAGTGAACTCCGTTTATTAGGCGTAGAAAATAAGGGAATCAAAACATGCTAGCTTTCACTACCTCCGGGTAGCTTCGTCAGGCATTTAGTAGTTAAAGATCGCAGAAGCAAATGGAACAAATGGATTTCTAAGAATATAATTAAATTCAAAATAAGTAAAACACCTGCACGATGTCACGGGTTGTTTGATCCCAGGGCCGGGTGGTCACGTGTAACTTCTAGAAGCCGGTGCCATATGAAAGGAAGACTCGTGGTTACATCTTTGTTACACACATTCCGTCGCGTGATGATCTCGATGGTTTCGCGAAGCGCAGTAGCTCTCGCGCTGACGTAAGGTGCTAGTTTCTTAAAATCTCCTAGGTTATGATATCGGCGTGACAGCTCCTAGACCTTTGTCAGATATCCTCTCAGCAGACCGGCGCGCATTACCTTCTACGCTCACTGAAGCCGGAGTCTATGCTGTTCCTTTGGATTATCCTGACGCATCCGTTAAGTCCTACATCGGGATGACAAAAAGATCCTTCCAGATCCGTTTTTCTAAACACCAAAGGGACGTTAAGGCCGGAAAGCTTACGACGGCACTAGCCCGTGATGTTGCATCTGAAAGGGCAGTTTCCCAGATGGGGAGATTTTAAGAAACTAGCACCTTACGTCAGCGCAAGAGCTACTGCGCTTCGCGAAACCATCGAGATCATCACGCGACGGAATATGTGTAACAAAGATGTAACCACGAGCCTTCCTTTCATATGGCACCGGCTTCTAGAAGTTACACGTGACCACCCGGCCCTGGGATCAAACAACCCGTGACATCGTGCAAGTGTTTTTCTTATTTTGAATTTAATTATATTCTTAGAAATACATTTGTTCCAGTTGCTTCTGCGATCTTTAACTACTAAATGCCTGACGAAGCTACCCGGAGGTAGTGAAAGCTAGCATGTTTTGATTCCCTTATTTTCTACGCCTAATAAACGGAGTTCACTTTTTTTTTTATTGTCTTTCACATTAATTGGGCGTACAGAAACCCGTTTCTTCATCGATCGTATATATATTTGTTGAATTAAATATAATTTATATTCAGATCTCAAATTTCTTAATACACATGCACATTCGCATGAAACAAGGAATAAACTACAAATACAACCTATTTTTCCAAAAACAGAATCAATTGAACTTACTTTAAATTACAGCGGCCCTCATTACTGGAATTCTTTACCTAGCAACCTGACCAATTTAAACAATTTTAATTTATTTAAAAAAATTCAAACTCTATCTACTTCAATAATTATAAAAAAGGAAAAGATTAGCAAAACGTCTTCTGATTGTCTGACTTGATGTGTCTGTCTGTTGTTTCATTTGTTTCTTCTACGGGGAGTACATAGGTCTATGTCAGGCCATTTGGCCTTTTCCCTTGTCTTCCCTGTTGTTCATCTTTTATGAACTGTCAATTTTTTCCCACTCTTTTTTTTTCTTCTTGTAAGAGCATGTAACAACAAAAATAAATAAATAAATAAAAGTTTATTTAATATTTTTAGGCTTACATTCAACTACGTATTTTCAATAATATCGCGTTTCCCTATTCAATTTTCACAATTTAATACTGTAAAATGCAGTAGAAAGACAAAATAATACAAACTGGCACATCACGGGCCGGGCCTAAATAATAGCTGCAATCGACGGGCTGGGCCTTACATGAACGGGCTTGAACATTGCCGGGTTCACCAAATAAGGCCTGTGCGGACCTCTAGTCCAGACTATATTTTTAAGTTGAAAAAAAACTAGTCTTGAACAGGGTCTGACTTAGGTCACTAGAGGCCCTGTGCCCATTATATGTCTGGAGCCCCTCGATTAAAATTTTCGGTCAAACAGTCGAAAAGAATATTTACTGGTAAATATTTTTTTTTGCAAGCTGTTTTTCTAGCAGTAAAAACATTAAAACACATCTCACATCCAAATGGTAGTCAACTTTATAGCCAGTGTGCCTTGTAATAGGCGAGCGCCGCCCCGGTGGCGCAGTGGTCTAAGCGATGGCCTCTGGTCATTCGTCCGAAAGGGGTCCGGGTTCGAATACCGGTGAGGCATGGATGTTGTGTTTGTCTTACGGCACTGGCTCTCTCTCCCTTCCCTGGAACAAGTGACCCAAAATTAGGGACGGGCGACTGTTTATAGCCCGTTGAGTTGCTCACGGTGGTCGATAAACCTCCAATAAAAAAAAAAAAGTAGACGAGCATTCACACCGCTTGTACTTACCCACAGAGCTTACAGCTGTAACATTCATTACTCTGAAATTCTTTTTTTCGTTTTATAGTATCATTTACGGAAATAAATAACTATTCTCCCAGATATAATTTAAAACACCTAGTTTGCCATAATTTATCACACACATTGTGGGATAAATTATTCCAACACTCCGTGTAAATCATTACAACAGTCTTTAAATAAAGCAGTATCAATTGGACTTATTTTTTGCATTTTTATTTATGTAAAATAAACGCTACATAATTATGAATATTGATTCACAATTTTTGTTCTCACAAGACTAACATTAATTAACAAAGAAATTTTTTTAGCAAATTCTACATTTTTACTGAAATGCTTTTCATGTATAATATATCGTATTGCTCCGAATATAGGGTGTTCCCATTGCATTTTGATTATTACAAGTAAGGGTGAGATTAAGATGTTACACTGGCCAATCACAACTGAGCGCAACACTTGAATTTATTATACGAAATAATAATTATTTGGTTTCCAAAATCTCATCCTAAATTTTGAAACCGAACAGTATAATAATTTCGCGCTATAACGGATAGCCCCTCCAAATTCTGAGTCCCTGTGCGTGTGCACCGCGTGCACGTGCATAAATCAGGCCCTGGTCTTGAACTGGTTCGGTGGCAGGGTGGGTAAGGAAAAATTTCAGGGTGGGCTCTCACCCCCTTGGTGACATCCCTGATTACACTATGAATTTACTTTTACATATGTTTTTTCATCGAGAAGCGATTATAGTTTCAAATTCTGCTAGATTTCCAAGAGCTCTCTAAAATTCATCGCCGTAGGCATTAAAAATCACGCTCTACGTCTTTTACTTTTCAAAGACCCGCTTCAGAAATCAAGCCTGACGAGTGAATGTCGGGGGTTGGTGCAACTTCAGAGATGGCACGTCAATCCTGTTTTAGAAAGGCAAGCAATCTCTGACACACCCCATGTAAAAGAAAGAGACAGAGAGCGAGAGAGAGAAATCAGACTTTCATTCGCATGAATGCATGGGAGCTCGAATTGTTCGTGTCAGAAAAACTCGTAACACCTGCGTCCTTACACGAATTCAGCGAATTTTGTCTTTTAAGCTGAGTCCATGTTTTAGTTTCAGAGGACAATACCTAATGACCTATCTTTTCCGGTCACATTCATTTCTCTGCTGCTGCTCTGAACACAGAATACTGGGTAAGCTAGCTCAACATGTATCCAGCGATTCTCACACAGCGAAAGAAATGGGAGAAAAAATATTTCTTTTATGACAGATGGATAGTTAGAAATGTTTTCATTTGGTGTCATTACACTGCTGCATAAAATGGCTGTTCCAGTACACAAACACATGAAGAAGAACACGAATCTAACACACAAATAGAAAAAAATATTATAATAAATGAACAATGGGTAAAAAAAAAGAAAGAGAGAGGAAAAGCGTATGGCTGCTCCAAAATATATACATTGTTGTTAACCTAAAAGGAAAGATGCAGTTCAGCGTATTTTCAAACGATCTTTGTTTAGGTTTTTCACCTGTGAGGCGAATGATCTTTCAACACATTTTTGAGATATTTTTTTCTTTTCATTTATGTTAAAAAAATGATCATTTGTACACTTTGGGTAGGATTGGTTGGCTGCAGTTTTTTTCCTGGTATCTTCAGAGAATAAAAACTCGAAACATGTCCTCTCTCCTCTCTGTTTCCACAGCAGAGGTACAATTGCTGTGCACAGGGCAGAAACATGCAAGTATCTAATGCTACCACTGGAAACGATATTAAATAAATAATTTTATTTTATTTTTTCAAATGAAGAACTGTAAGACAATAAAAATTACGTACACTGGTGTGCAAAAATTAACAACGAATAGGAGAAATTAGCATTACAGAGGAACGAGCAGGTAGAACTGACCGAAAGACCACTCAGGAGATAGACTAGGGTCCGGTACGGTATGGCATGCGCATATAGGCAGCATGACATGGGGGGGGTATCGGAAGGGTATAAAGCACACGGGCGGTGTGTGCTCAGCGATTCGGTGAAAGCTATTGCACGGTGTACATCGGTTTGAGCGACGTCGAGTTGCTGCCAACGTGTGATATGGCCAACAGGCAATCCAGTAGACGACATCTGGAGGACTTTACCCGAGGTCGCGTCGTTGGGAAGTTGGAAGAAGGTCGAAGTGTGACTAGTGTGGCCGAGGAGTTCGGTATCGCTCACAGCATCGTTTCACGAGCTTGGAGAGCATTTCAAACGACAGGAACAGCTGTCCGAGAGTTTAACAGTGGTCGTCCACGAGCAACCACGGCGGTGGACGACCGGTATATTGTCCTACAGGCGAGAAGCGACAGATGGCAGACAGCGGAAGAAATCGCAAGGCACATGCAACAGACAACTGGACGTTCGTTACTTCGTTTTATCGTGGCCAGGAGGCTGCACAAAGGTGGTCTATTTGGACGACGACCAGTACGGTGTGTGCCATTAACGCCTGCTCATCGGAGACGGCGATTTCTGTGGGGCCAGGAACACAAGAACTGGACACATCAGCAATGGGATCGAGTTCTCTTTACGGATGAGAGTCGATTTATTCTGATGAGCGATTCTGAACGTATACACATCTGGAGAGAGCAGGGAACACGCAATCACACCTCCAACATCATCGAAAGAGACAGGTTTGGAGGTGGCGGAGTTCTCGTTTGGGGCGGTATCATGCTTGGTAGCCGTACTGAGCTCCACATCTTCCAAGGAGGTTCAGTCACTGGTGTCCGCTATTGTACCGAGGTTCTCCTGCCTCACGTGCGTCTGTTTAGTGGTGCTGTGGGTCCTAAGTTCCTCTTCATGGACGACAACGCTACACCGCATCGTACAGTGGCAGTCGCAGAGCTATTGGAGAATGAAGATATTCAACGCATGGATTGGCCCGCAAGGTACCCGGACCTAAATCCAATCGAACACGTGTGGGACCTTCTCGGGAGACGCTTGGCAGCACGTCACCAGCCGCCAGCAACGATTCCGCAGCTGCGATTGGCGCTACAAGAGGAATTGGCCGCGATGCCTCAACAGCTCCTTGACAACCTCGTCCTCAGCATGGGCAGACGTTGTAAATCCTGCAACGCAGTCAGGGGTGATCATATCCCCTACTAAAGACTGGATTTTTCTTGGCAGCCGCCTGTCACATGGACGTTTCAGTCTTCTGTCCAGTTGTGCTCGAAGCTACCTTTTCAATAAAGTGCCTTTGTATCCTTTGGATTCCTTTTTTGGACGGTTTTTCTCACTTGTCCCATATTCTTACATCTTGGGGATCTTATGGAATGATTTGAGTCGATGTGGAGCACTTCTGTACGACGTTACATTCGAAAAACCATCTCGTCCTTAATTTTTGCACGCCAGTGTATGAAGCTACACATTCGATATTGGCTGTGGAAAAACATCTCACTTCGCCTGCCTCGTAGAGGGCCACATTGGCAAGGCCACGCGCTACCACTTCTGGTACTGGTGACAAAGTACTGAGAGTTCTGTGTCATACGCCTGCGCTCAAAGCAGAAAGTAAACCGGAAACATGAGTTACTGTAATCCGCTGATGGAGAACCGTTTCCGACTATACTAGGGGCAAAGCTAACCTGACTATGCAGTTAAAGCTACGGTTCCAGTTAAAAACTCCTGTTCAGGCTTGAATTGAGACAAAAAAGCACATGGATATGTAGATGTTCCAAATGTCGTACCTACGTACATCAGAAAATGAAGATCCCAATTTCAGTTGGTTTCTAAAAAATACAAATATTCGCATTTTGGTGACGTCATTGCCCCTTCTGTTTTGCTTCAGAGAGGCTATACAGCATACACGGGGGATATTTACTGCGAGCGGACAATAATTGTGTTAGCCGGAGGGTAAGGGGGAGATAACGGCTTAGCGGTCACTAAGCTTGCTCCTTTCTTCGTGATTACTGTTTTAAAATACCCATTCAGAAATCGTTTGCCTGATGGTCGGCAAGGTCAAGAAGGTGTGGGGTTTGAAGAGGGACATCGTGATGGAACGCGGGAAGTTTCCTTTTGTCTTGCCTTAAGTCACTCTTAGGGGAAAGGGTCCACAACTCATGCCACCCCATTAGTACGCGGAGAAATACTGAAACACAAGCGATATTTTGTTGGTAAATCGGTTCCACAGCATTAGCAGTGTAGTCAGGTTAGCTTTGCCCTGAGTGTAGTTTCCCTTAGAGTTTGCTCTACTGCTTTCAAGTGTCTTGTACGCCACTTCTTGTTCACGTTTTTCAACGTAGGTTGAAGAAGCGTATATGCTCCAGCTTTTTCCGTCCGTCTGTTCGTCCGTCCGTCCGTCTGTCGGCACGATAACTCACGTAAAAATGGTTCGATTTCGATGAAATTTCAGTATGTGATAGGGGACCATTCAGGGACGAACCCTATTGAAAATGAGACAAATGGGGTTAAAGGTCACGACATGGGAGCGGGATTCATTCCATTTCCCTTATGCCTCATAACTTGCGTAAATATGGTTCGATTTTGATGAAATTTTAGTATGTGGTACAGGACCACCTGGAGACGAACCCTATTGAAAATGGGCGAAATGGGGTCAAAGGTCAGGACATAGGAGTGGAATCACTTCCATCGCCATTATGTGTCATAACTTACGTAAAAATGTTTCGATTTGGATGAAATGTTAGTATGTTGTAGGGACCTGCCTGGGGAAGAATCGTATTAAAAATGGGCGAAATGAGGTCAAAGGTTAGGACACAGGAGCGGGATCTATTCCATAGCCCTTATGCATCATAACTTACGTAAAAATACTTCTATTGCGACAAAACCTTATGTTATTTCGGAGGTGTACTGAACTGGTTCTGTTGAATATCATCGAAATGGGATCAAAGGTCAGGGCACAGGAGCGAGATTTATTCCACAGCTATTATCCTCATAACTTGAGTCATAACTTGAGTAATGATTTCTGGTATGTTGGAAAGCGTATTATAATCAATGCATTGCATGTTTTTACTAACTCGTTTTTTTTTTTTTGGTTTTTTTTTAGTTAACATTTCGTCACGAAACTTTTTTGCGAATACCATGAAAATGACATTAACAGAATAGGTAAGCAGGCGAGTTTTAAGACTAAGACGATCTTAATTTGAACCTGATTTAATTTGTAAGAAGATAATTAAAAAATCATACTTACATAATCATATTGGTGAGAAATTTGTTGCTGAATACTACTAGCCGAAGCATTTATGTTCGGCTCATAACCTGTTGTCTTAAAGGTTATGCACACCATTAGCAGTCAAGACACTAATTTATTATAGTCAATCCCCATTTTTACTACAAATTCCTGCTTCACTAACTTCACTTCACACCTTATATCTTTGTTTTATTTTTTTGATTGGAGGATTAACGACCACCGTGAGCAACTCAACGGTCTATAAGCAGTCGCACGTTCCTAATTTAGGGTCACTGGTTCCAGGTAAAGGAGAGAGCCAGTGCCGTAAGACAAACACAACATCCATTCCTCACGGGGATTCGAACCCGTACCCCTTTCGGACGAATGATCATAAGCCATCGCTTAGACCACTGCGCCACGGAGACGGCCCTTATACACTGAGTGGCCACTTTATTATGACCACCCCCTCAGTACTTCGTTGGGCCACGTTTTGCCTTTAATACTGCGTCGATTCTTCGTGGCATGGACTCAACGACATGTTGATAGGTGGTTTGTGGAATCTGAGATCATGCTTGATGAATAGCATTTTCCAGGAGTGTGAGATTGCAGGGTTGTTGATCCAGCTGTCTGATGGATCGTTCAACTTCATCCAACAAATTCTTAATGGGGTTGAGATCTGGAGATTGTGGGGGTCACCTAAGCAAAGTAAACTCACCGGTATGCTCCTGAAACCAATCCTGTACAATACGTGCACTATGGCAGGACGCATTTTCTTGTTGAAAGTAGCCATCGTAATTGGAATAAACCATACACATGACAGGATGCACTTGGTCCGCAACGATGTTTAGATATGATGTGCCAGTCAGACACGAATTAAAGGGCCCAAAGCATGCCAGGAAAACATTCCCCAAATCATAACGTTGCTTCCACCAGCTTGAAAGATTGTAGCAATGCATTTGGGGTCGTGCTGTTTCCGCCAAATTCTCATGCTTTCGTGCTGTTTCCGCCAAATTCTCACTCGGCCATCGGCACGGTGCAACCGAAAACGAGATTCATTGGACAGCATAATTTGTTTCCAATTATCGCCTGTCCAATCCTTGCGCTCCTGTGCGAACTGGAGACGTTTTCTCTTGTTAACTGCAGACAGCAAAGGTGTTCGAACAGGCCTTCGGCTGCCATATCCCATCCGATGCAGTGTACGGCGAACAGTGCGTGCAGAGATCATTTGAGGGGATCCTTGATTAAGATGGTCTGTAATTTGCTGCACTGTTGCCCTTCTGTTGTCTGTTACCAGTCTGGACACTCTCCGTTCCGCCCGAGCAGTCACTAGTCGATGACGAAAACACGTTGCACGTAGAGACCCAGTTTTTTGGCTGACAGTCCAGTCTTTAAACACTTTAACAACAGCTTCTCTGAAACATTTCACGAATGCGGCGGTTTCGGTGATACTCGCTCCATGGCTCCGAGCTCCTACAATCATCCCACGTTGAAAGTTCGTGAAATCGCATTTTTTACCCATCTCGTCCCCCAAAAATCACTTCTACTACTGTCGCAAGCACTAAGCATTCCCTTTTTATACTAGAATCACCCTCTGGCGGTAACAGCGTGCAGCTATAAGCTCATTTGCTTAAAACTCTCAGGTGGTCATAATAAAGTGGCCACTCAGTGTATCTTTCCTTGTGATCGTAGTTGGAAAACGCAGCAATTTAATTAATTCCTGCCTCACTGCATTTCTACACGGAAATCTAACAAAAATATCTAACCTTGCTTGTGACGTCACATCAGTGCTTTCATCAAGACATATTGAAAACATATCAGCGTTCTCCAAATCAAATTTAATTTAGTCCGAAATATCTTCACTCATTCTTGTTATCCTATCTTTGACAATGTTCCTGCTGGCTGGCATTCCCTCAATTTTATTCACTATTTGTTGCTTATTGGAAAAATCTTCCAATAATGTGTCAAACGTGGCTAAGAAAGCCGCCTTCAAAAAAATTACCAGCACAAAGCGGTTTACCATGCTGTGCTATACAGCAAGATAAACGAAAACTAGCCCCAGTGATGTTATTCCTTGGCCTGAAAGGAGATGCGAAACAATATGATTGTTTCAAATGTACTCCCTTCTTTCTTCATTTGACATGGAACTAACATTTTTATCATTCCTCTGAAGGAGACGCTTTACATTGAATTTGTGGGAACTACTCTTTCCATACACATGCAACAGAAAGCTTTATTGTTTTTTTCAGTCACTCCGAATTCCGATGTCTACTGTTCTTGAAATACTCGGCCATTGTCTTTGTTTAATTTCTGTTTTTTCGGCACAGAAAACATAGTCCGCATGCAAAAACACTAGCAAAGAAACAATCCCAATACATTGGAGAAATAAATAGCAGCTACAAACAAATCAGCATTCACTGACAAACTGAAGCTCTGGACTGGCGTCACAGTGTTGCCTAGTTATAAGTTCGAAATCTCTTCGTTGATTGTTCAAAGTTAATTTCAGTTCTCACAAGTAGTTGCCGTCTCGTGCGCGTCTTCCAGTCAGATTGGTTTTCTCTCCCTCCTGCAAAGGCAAGAATGAAGCAGAAGAGAAGGGGGCTTAAGCCGAAGCAGGTGTAGACGTCTCGTGTTGGAAGACCATAGGAGCGGAATGCTAAATAGAAAAAAAAATTTATTTCTTTGCGCGTGATGCTTGTCTCTTGGGAATTAATACATAAGGCCATGAAATAAGGTGAGGTTGATTTATAACCCTTTTGGAGGACACTTCTTGGCTCGATTAATTTTCTTGTCAGAGATCGGTTATTTGCAAGACACTACAGACATGCTGTTGAAAAATCATTTTTTTTAAAAACTAAATCCTTATTTAATCTTAACGTTTTCAAATCAGTATACCACCTAAATCGTGTTCGTATGCCACTCAGTAACACGCGTGTCATAGGTTCGCCATCCCTGCTCTAGATGTTACCAGTCGGGGGTTTGGATACACGGCGCATTCTTAAGTTGTTGTGATCTATTCAATCTCTCTCTCTCTCTCTGTGCTTCTCTCTCTTCTCGCGTTTGTTTCGCTAGCTAGCTACCGCATGTGGACAAGTATTTTATTAGATAGCATTTGAATACTTTGTCGCAACATAGAGATTCGCCCTTTTAACTCATCCTCTAGATGAGTGAGTATCCGTCATTTGTGACCTTAAGGGTGTCTTGATTTTGGTTAGGTAGGAGAATGTAGATTCGCAGCAATAAGTGATTGAAATGCAAGAAAGCATTTTTTCGTGCATGTTGCCGAAAGCGTGGGTCTTCTATTGCATTTTTTCACATTCCAATTGGATCTTTCTTAGCGTCAAATAGGGACTTTGAAGTGCCATCTGCTGAAAGCTCAATTAATTCCATCTGTAGTTCTTTAGGGGCCATTTAACGAAATCATGAGCATAGCAGTTTTCAAAATAGCTCTTATAGCTTACAAATGTTTCAGTTGTGGACGTCAGTCGGGAAGCATTATTTCGTTGAATCTTCTTTTACTATTTGGTATTTTTTTTATTGGAGGTTTAACGACCACCGTGAGCAACTCAATGGGCTATAAGCAGTCGCCCGTCCCCAATTTAGGGTCACTGGTTCCAGGGAAGGGAGAAAGCCAGTGCCGTCAGACAAACACAACATCCATGCCTGACCGGGATTCGAACCCGGACCCCTTACGGACGAATGATCATAGGCCAACGCCTTAGACCACTGCGCCACCGGGCTTTGGTATTTTAAATACGGTCATTTTAAGATTAAAATAAAGATAATAAAAGACGAACAAAAGACATTTTAATAAAATAAAAGGGTTTGTTTTGCAAAATTTGGATTCACTCAAAAGACCACACTTGATGGTGTACAAGTCCGCAGCCCCCCCCCACCATCCCCCACCCACACACACACGGTGTAGGGTACGCTAAGGGAATGGAAAAAAATAATAATAATAATGCTCGGCACTGAAATAGAACTGCGCAGTTAGCTAGCTGACCGAGCGCCGAAAAGTAGGAACAGAACCCACAGGGATCAAACAAAGATATACCGCCGTCAATGGAAAACATTTCAGGCACTAACACCCCCCCCCCATCCCCACCCCCAGGTTGCGACTGAAACAAACACAAAAGCTAGAGAATCTTCACACAGATTCAAACTTTAGCTCCTTTCTTTTCACTTAGGCATATCATTCTACACGTCGTAATCCAATCCATCGAGCTCGAGGCACAGAAGCGTTCTTAATTCTTAGTTACATTCATTATTCCTATCTTATCCCTTTTGCCAAAGTACCCAAGGAACTGAATAAAATCCTGAAGAACAATGAATCCGTTAAATCGCTTTCGGGACTGACTGGGATGTCCGTTGGCCACTGTTAAAAGGCTCCACTGTTTGGAGGTTATTGTTAATGTTAATCCTACGTCAGCAGTATTGTACCAATCAAATCTTACGATTTTGGAGGTTACCGTTGTTCGGAGGTGTCCGTTAATGGAGGTTTCATTGTATCACTGAAACTTTTAGAGTACTGAAAAATGTAGGCAAATCAGGTACCTATACTTGGGGATAAATGAAGCTCTTTGAGTATTCCGATAACCAAACGTTACAGTGGTTCAGATCTGGTGATCGCGGCGGCCATGACGTTGGAAATGATTGGTTGATCACTCCGTCGTTCGAAAAATGTTGCTGCAGTATGGTTTTCACATTTAATCCGATACGAGGGGGTGCATCATCTTGCATAAAGATCGTGGCGTTCAGAAAATTTCTCTGCTGACGTGTTGGAATGTCGAAGTTTTGGAGCATATCTCCGTATCTAGCGTCATTAACAAAACATGTCACTTGCTCATAAGCTGAGTTTTCTTCAAAAAAACAAAGACCAATGATGACTGATGTCATGAAACTATACCACAACGTTACTTTTTGTGAGTGTAATGGAATTTGTTGGTGAACGTGCGGGTTTTTGTTAGACCAAATACGGCAGTTATGAGTGTTCACGGCACCATTGAAATCAAAATGACCCTGTCGCTTCACAGAATTCTCCAAGGCTATGCATCATCAATCACTACTACAAATGTCAAGGCAATGTTTTCCGCTTATCATCATCACCAGAAAACAATTCTTGACTGTGGGATAGATTGTAAGGGGGGGAGCAAACTTATTCGCCAAACTTTGCACACTGCCGTATAGGCCACGTCTAATTGGCGTGACATTGCGCGTGCGCTGTTGCTGCCTTGAGAATTTTCCATTCCGTGCTCCACCACTGCAGTTGCAATTTCCTCCGATTTCAGAGGTTCAATCAGTTTGCGACACCATCTTAGTTTTACAGTGAAAGTTCCACTTTCCCCAAAACGTAAAATCTTCTTCCTAAGATTAGTAACAGTCGGAGAACCTCTTTGTAAAGCTTTTAACCGCCGAAATTCCTTAACTGCGACGTTGGCATTGCTTTTTCGTTGATATAAGACTTTTACGAGTAACGTGCTGTCAGGAAAAGTGAGCATCATGACTCTTCTCCTCTTGAAGATTTGAGAAAACCGTTTTGCGGCTCCATCATACACCCGAAATTCGTGAGATAACCTACGTAATATGCAAATTGAGGGACAGCAGCGCCGAATTTCAACCTAGCTGCGAAATTTTGAACTTTTTTTTTTTTTTAATAGAAACTGCATACTTAGGAAAGTATGTATAACAAATTTGGCTGATATTTGTCCAATCGTTCTGTTTTGCAGAGAGCTCTTAACACCGCCTGCTTAATTGCGATCATCCTGTATATTATTTTGCCGGTGGTGGAATTCTAAATCCGGTCATCCTACTTCGTAGCAGCTGCTCTTCCAACTGAACTACGCCGGCGTGCTTATCGTTGCTTCATTGTCGATTTGACTCATGCGTCATCCCAGTAATAAATCATATACGTCATGCCACATAGTACGTTATACGATCCATGAGTTCCGTTCCCATGATTTCCGTTTCCTGTCTTTCTGAAAGCACCAACATGCGCATGAAGCAAACTGGTAGTTTTTTTGTTTTTTTTTTTGATTGGAGGTTTAACGACCACCGTGAGCAACTCAATGGGCTATAAGCAGTCGCCCGTCCCTAATTTAGGGTCACTGGTTCCAGGGAAGGGAGAGAGCCAGTGCCGTAAGACAAACACAACATCCATGCCTGACCGGGATTCGAACCCGGACCCCTTTCGGACGACTGATCAGAGGCCAGCGCCTTAGATCACTGCGCCACCGGGGCGGCCGAAAAACCGGTAGTAACACTGTTCTAGTTATTAAGGGGTCATCGGAATTTTATATGAGGTACTATAATACCAAAATGGGGTTACGAGATCATGTTTTGACACTTCGGTCTGGTGGTTCTGGCCTATCTGGTCGTTTCTAGTGCCTCTCAAATGGCTCACACATTATTCATTCTTTTGCGAATAAAGCCTAACAGAAAATTTGCTTGCGACAGTTATTGCTACAATAACATTTAAACCGAGGAGTGATTAATGAGAATAGTCCATTGCGCAAACATTCATAATGCATGTTTATTGAAAGTTTTACGCTGCGTTATGTTTTTCCATAGCTACTTCATCACTTGCATTTACTTCGAAAAGTAGGAAGTTTACTTCGCCCAAGCAGTCAGTGCGCTGAAGTGCCAAAAGTCATGGAATACGTACCTAGTACCATGTAGGACCTCCTCTAGTCCGGCGAAGTGCAGCAATTGTTTTTTTTTTTTTTATTGGAGGTTTAACGACCACCGTGAGCAACTCAATGGGCTATAAGCAGTCGCCCGTCCCTAATTTAGGGTCACTGGTTCCAGGGAAGGGAGAGAGCCAGTGCCGTAAGACAAACACAACATCCATGCCTCACCGGGATTCGAACCCGGACCCCGTTCGGACGAATGATCAGAGGCCATCGCTTAGACCACGGCGCCACCGGGGCGGCGCAGCAATTCGACGTGGCATCGATTCCACAAGTGGCCGAAAGACTTCTGGTGAGATGTTCAGCAATGTCGGCTGAACGTCCGCCCACAGTTCCCTGGTATTTGTAGGTGCATGATCTTGGGTGAAAATGGACGTTTCCACCACGTCCAGTAAGTGCCCTATTGGGTTCATGTCGGGCAAACGTGGCGGCCACACCATACTTCGGAACTGTCCAGAATGCTCCTCGAACCAATTTTGAACAAATTGGGCCAGAT
Organism: Macrothele yani; assembly: GCA_039090855.1. Classification (NCBI taxonomy): domain Eukaryota; kingdom Metazoa; phylum Arthropoda; class Arachnida; order Araneae; family Macrothelidae; genus Macrothele; species Macrothele yani. The sequence goes on from CM077010.1 coordinate 159,064,787, forward strand.
GACATGGTGCATTGTCTGCCTGGAAAATCCCATTGGTTTTGGGGTACATGAAGTCCATGAAGGGCTGCAAATGGTATCCCAGCAGAGCAACAAAGAGATCACCGGTTAATGACGTGTGTACAAGGACCCAAACCGTGCCACGTAAAGACACTCTACACATGAATGGAACCACCACCAGCTTGCACAGTGCCTTGTTGACATCTTAGGTCCATAGCCTCATGGGGTCTGCACCACACCCGAACCCTACCATCAATTCGTAACAACTGGTAGCGTGACTCATCGGACTACGCCACACGTTGTCAGTCTTCAAAGGTCTAATTATCGTGTTCACGGGCCCAGTTGAGGCGCTATGTTCGATGTCGTGGTGTTAACAAGGGACTCTCCCATACCTCATTGGTGCTAAATTACGCTGCACTGACCTGATGAATATGTCTCTGGTACATCCTGCATTGAATGTGGATGTTATTTGAGCCAGTATCGCTTGTATGTTGGCATGGACAATCTTGATCAGACACCGCTGGTCACGATCATTCAGCACCGGTGGTCGGTCACTGCGCTGTTCACGGTAGGTAATAATGTTGCCCTAAGATGTTCTCTGTACACACGTGACACTGTGGATCGAGGAATTTTGAATGATCGCACAACTTCGGAAATTGAATGTCCCATCCGTTTGGCTCCCATTACCATGCCTCGTTCAAACTCCGATAATTCACGTCGGCTTGCCCTAATCCTACTGGCAATTGTTCATCCTGACTCACGAGGTTACAGCACGAAACGGATAAAAATGGTGACGTGCGTCGAAGACTTTCAACGACGAGAGCGGCAGTTAAAAACTTGCATAGGTGTACCTCATTACTTTTGGCACTTCAGTGTACGTTATACGATCCATAAGTTCGGTTTCCTCTTTTTCTTGGGAGCACCAACATGCATATAAAGCAAACCAGTAGTAACACTGTTCTTGTTATTAAAGGGTCATCGGAATCTTCTATGAGGTACTGTATTACAAAAATGGGGTAACGAGATCATGTTTTGACCCGCAGCTTAGGTGGCTCTGACATATCTGATCTTTCTAGTAACTCTTAAATGGCCTCATACATTATTCATTCTTTTGTGAGAAAAGTCTAACAGAAAATTCGCTTGCGACAGTTATTGCTACATTTAAACTAAGGAGTGATTCATGCGAAAAGTTTGTTGTGAAAGCATTCATAATGCATGTTTATTAAAAGTTTTACACTTTGTTATGTTTATCCATAGCTACTTCATCGGCTGCATTTACTTCGAAAGGAACGAAGGAAGTTTACTTTTCTCAAATAGTCACTATATTTGTTATTAGTATTTGGTGATGAAAATATCGCTACCTCATAAAAATTTGAAGAATTCCTGACAGTTAAAATGGTCCAAAGAGACCCGTTAGAAAATTTTAGTTAGTGGAATATTTTTTCACTGGAGCTCATTAGGATCTTAAGTAGATTTAGATTCAGATCAACCGTACACAGAATGAAACTGAATTTCATTTTGCAATTTGAAATGCCCTCAGCTGTTAACATCACTTGGAGATTAAATGCACTGCAACAAATTTCATAAGGTAAAATCATCAAACATATCGGCAATTTTAACATTCACAATGTTATAAGTAAATAAATTTTTTAATTGTTTATCAATACTATTTTTAAAAAACTCCACAGAGTACCCTGGTACTCTTTGTAGATGATTTATGCTATGCAACATGCCAAGATCTTTGTGATTGTGAAATAAAACGAGTTATTCTTGACTATACATTTATTTAAGTACTATACCGTGCAAATTAATTGGGCCAAGCTATTTTATTTTCAGAATTGTAATATGATCGCCAGATGATGTCGGAAACCCACGTAAACCGGTTTTATCAGCTGTGAGGTGGTGTGACTGTTAGAACTTGATAGTAAGAATGTGGTTTGACCGGTTTTAAACAGGAAATACGCACTTCAGCTTCAGTTGTGAGCTTTCGTGTGCGACAGGTGGATGTTAGTTTTTGCTCTCTGTGAGTACGTGTTGCTTTCGTGTATTGAAAAATGGATATTTCCCCAAAAAAGCGTGCAAAAATAATTGTTCTGAAAGATCACACTTCTATGACAGTGAGAGATATCGCTTATGCAGTTGGTGTAGGCAAATCAAGTGTATCAAGACTGCTTACGCGATACAATGCATCTGGATCATCGTCTCCAAAAAGGAGAGGTAAATGTGGAAGAAAACGAAAAACAACTCCACGAACCGATAAATATCTAATCAGAAATAGTAAAATGAATCAAAAAGAAAAAACAAGCACCGACCTTCAAAGAGATTTATTGGCTAGTGGTTGTGATGTTATTGATTCAACTGTACGCCGTAGGCTTCTGGAAGTTGGCCGGAAGGCAAGAAGACCAACGAAAAAACAATATTTGAATGCGAAAATGAATATAAAACGTTTAGCATGGGCCAAAAAATATAAATCATGGACTGCTGGCGACTAGAGAAAGGTAATTTTCAGTGATGAAACTCATTTATTTGTGCAGGGTTACCAAGCAAATGTCGTTAGACGAAGAAACTGTGAACCCTTAAGACCTGAGCGTGTCAAACAAACTGTTAAACACCCTCTAAAATAGATGTTTTTTTTTTTGGGGGGGGGGGGTTCACATGAAATGGCACTGGAAGCTTAGTTCCTGTTCAAGGTATGATGAATTCAGCCAAGTACGTAGAAATATTACAACGTCGGATTGTTCCATTCTTGCAAACTTTTGACGGGACATTTCAACATGACTTGGCCCCATGTCACAATTCGAAATTGATCAAGAATTTCATGCTGGAAAATCAAATTCATTTGCTTGATTGGCCTGGAAATTCACCAGACTTAAATCCCATAGAAAACTTGTGGAATATTTTGAAGAGACGTTTAAGTAAAATGGACTGTACAACCAAAGAACGCATGATAACGAATGCTATAAAAGTGCGGTTCCACGATTATGATGTCAAAAACATGTGCACTCAATTAGTGGAGTCAATGCCAAAACGAATTCAAGACGTCATTTCTGCTAAAGGAGGACACACTTCTTACTAATACAGGTATTTATCAGTGTATATGAAGGCATAGAATGATATAAAGGCATAGTTTTGGAAAAAAGAGTGATTTTTTTACTTTGCCCCAATTAATTTGCACAGTATAGTACAACACATCGCATTTATTCGCGTCACTCATGACTACGCTGAGCAACAGTTCGATACATACCAAGCAGAATTAAATCATAACAGCATACAATAAGGTTTACTAATTCCTGACATTGAGTGGTACTTAGGCAGGTGGATTAGTGAATGTTATTTTGGTAAAACGGTGAAAGAAGATATGTGAATCGTAAAAGTAAATTTTTAACTAAACTATGGACTGGCTACAGTAAGTACTTGAACTGTTTAGTTTTTCGGGAACAATGTTATTATTATTATTATTATTATTATTATTATACTATGAATCATTCAGATTTAGATGAACGTAACAAATGACTCTGACGACGATGAAATGTGATGCAGCTATGAAAGTCCATCTGCGCATGCGCGAGCTAAAATCTGATCTCAAAATGTGAAGAAAAGCTGAATCATAAGGGTTTCGGTGAGGGGTATTGGTAGCTTTAGGTCTACAATATCTACGGGTTGCACACCATCGTGTTATACATTATTTTAAAGCTGTCGTCAATAGTAGAAACCCCCCTTCCGGTTCGAGAGGAAGCCAAATTTCGCTACGACGCGCCGTTTCTTTAGCAAAAAAAAAATGCATTTTTGTGATGGCTTTTATTACATTTAGCATGAAGTTCTCGTAATTTGCGCAAATTGCAATGAGAAATTTTTACGTTTACGTAAAACGTGATGAAATAATGTTCGGCGATAGTTTAATAAAACATATTGTTGAGTCACTTCATGAGAGAGCACTGAAAAATGAGATTTCAACAATGGTTTTGACTACTTCCGTTACCCATTTTCATTACATCGAAATTTTCTACTTGGGATTTATTTTACTACTGTCGGGAAAGATGCATAGCAGAAAAAGGAATTGCAGATTTTTCGCATGTAAGCACGCCTTGGGGTTTGCAATAAAAATATATCTATATATTTATTCATATGATTACGACGTATACTGTAATTTAACTTACATTTTTGCTTCTTTCTCCATAAAAATTTAAGTTCATTCTCTTTTAGCGTTTTTAATCTTAACGTTATATTTTCTCACTCGCTGAGATGGTGTTGGCAACAGTCTTGAGGTCAAAGTGAGCGGCGTGTTGACAGATAAGAACGAGAGATACATAATGTTGAAACAAGCAGCGAAAATTGTGTGGTGGTTTTTTTTTGCGTAGTCATGATGTATGATATGTAGAGTACAGCAGCAAATTGTTGTTGCTGCTACGCACCGTTTTCTTAGCACCTATGCTCAACCTCTATGAACTTAGACAAACCTAAGTTGATAGAAGTTGAGTATTGTAACTGATATGGATGTGATCATCTTCAATTCGAAGTACCATATAGTATGTTTATGCTGTTTCTGGAACAACCAATAAAGATCATTTATGTGAGTAATTTAAGTCTGCTCTCTTCTGTTTGTTTGTTTGTTTGTTTGTGTGTGTGTGTGTGTGTGTGTGTGTGTGTGTGTGCGCGCGCGCAACCCGGTCATGACGCAGTTGGTTAAGTTGCTGTGCACACTGTGGGAGGCCCACGTTTCTGACGGTGTTCGAATCCCGCCTGCCATTTATTCTGCGATTTTTCCGGGGTTTTTCGCAGACTCCCTGTGTTTGGGGACACGAATGCGTAGATGGTTCCCTATGAAGTGGGTCCCGGACGACTTCTTTGTCCTTGGTCCTCCCGATTGTGGGTTGGGCGCGGGGCTAACGACCCCACCTCTTAAAAATCTTTCGTTCCGAAATCTCAGAAAAACACTCCATGAGAAGGTCAAGGACCACACAGGTCTGTCGAGTCATTGAAGAAGAAGAAGTGTAACGTACCAGGAGATGTGACGTACCTGCCAGCAGGACGCACACGACATAAAGGCAGATAGGAATCAGAATAATCGTCTGCGTAGCTCAGTTGGTAGAGCGACTTGTTCCGGAATAAGCGGCCTCGGGTTCGAATCCCGGCGTAGACCAAAAATGACGGAGAAATTTACTACGTTATAATGGCGCCCGAACTATCCGGATGACCCGACCGTTCAAAATCTCGCAATGGTGTGATGTTATTTCCACACCGCGAGATAGGAAAAATAAGAGAATCCCTTCTCCAGCACTTCGAAAAAAAAAAAAAAATAAGGGGGAGATGATGTAACGTACCAGGAGATGTGACGTACCTGCCAGCAGGACGCACACGACATAAAGGCAGATAGGAATCAGAATAATCGTCTGCGTAGCTCAGTTGGTAGAGCGACTTGTTCCGGAATAAGCGGCCTCGGGTTCGAATCCCGGCGTAGACCAAAAATGACGGAGAAATTTACTTCGTTATAGAAAAACAAGAAACTATTCGGTGCTGAAGATTTCGAAGTTACAGGACTGCGAGTTCAACTGACAGATAGTACGATACCTAATGTTTTAGGTAGTGGAAAACATTATATGATCTAAGGTTGACTATTGAAATAACAATTCCATAAATATCGTTTGTCTTGCGTGAGATGTAGGTAACACTTCATGATCGAATATACAGTGTGACGTTCTACAGAGGTGAAAACATGTGTCAAGAAGACAAATCCACAAATCCGTAACATACGCTGGAGATCCCTTTGAAGCACTGAAATTTGGTTTTTAGCCAATAACACAGCACAAAGTATATAGGAGGATCCGTGTGGCTCGTGCGTATCCATAGAATTGAAGGAAACAGTAAAGAGAATTGAGTCACTGAAGTAACGCATACGAACAAAATGTGTGAGGCGTGCGACTGTTTACTCACCATCTCTCATGTTTTATGTAGTTTTGTTCGTTTTCGTAATCATCGGTTTCACTATTTTCAGTCTCATCTACTGGATGACGGCGCAGCTACACTGCAAAGGCTTTTGGGCGACAACTGCGACACTTTCGCAGTATTTTTGTTCTTAAAGCAGATTGACTTTTTAAAACTTATTTAAAAAAAAAATTAAAAAAAAAATAATAATAATTTATAATGATTATAACAGTGAATTAATAAATTTATTTATAAACCTAATTAACTAACTAGTCTTCACAGCTTTTATCATTCTCTTTTCTGACTTTTGCCAAGCCTGTCTGCTCCTAATCATTTCACCCCGCCCCTAAAAAAAAAAAAAAATCTTTAACTGATAGTTCTGTGTCTGGCGTTCTTTGGCCAAACCTGGCCCTTGCGCCACTAAAATCAATTAACTAACTAACTAACATACGAACAAAGTTGGATTTGGTGACTGGGGTGTGGCCTGACACAAACATTCCCCATTCATGTTCCTACACTTCGAGATCCTCTGCCTGAATTGCATTTGCAGCTTTGTGACGAACTACAGAGGTGAAAACAAGTGTCAAGACGACAAATCTGCTGCGAGACATTCTGTCTGCGTAGCTCAGTTGGGAGAGCGACTTACTCCGGAGTGAGGGGGACACGGTTTCGATGTCCGTCGTGGACAAACTTGTGTTTTCACAACTGACATGATAAAAACTTTTACGAAACCCTTTGACAACTAATGCAATTTTTACTCAGACCAAAAAAATGCAGTTTCCTTTCGATTTAAAAGTTTTAAATGTACGAATGCGCTTCTCTTTGATTTGAAGTAAATGTAACTGCATTCGGGCCAGGGGGACCTCATTATCTAAACAATTCCTAGAAACTTCACCCACTCATAAAAGAAATGTTACAACCGTGAAAATTCTGCATGGTTAAGTAGGGTTTTTACATAAAAAGTAACGCCTCAGGAACTGGAAAATTTCCAATGTTTTGCTAAACTCTGACTGTTGTATTAGCTGCAAGGTGATAATGTTGGCGACGTTAATTTGTGTAACGTGAATAGCCTTCTAAACAGTTGGTTTCACTGACAACAGCGCTTACGGCATTCAGTAGCTGTCAGAAGGACATGACGCATAATGCCACAAACGCTAGAAAAATGAGCAAGTGTAACATGTTTGTAATTACTTTGGATCCTTTTACTCTAGCTATAGCATTGTTCTGTTTAATTCTATTCTTGCACCAAGGCCAAGATTTATTCATAAAATGCCAGTCTTTTTTGTTTCCGTGTTCATGTTGCAACCTTACCTGGAAAGGCTCGATCACATAGTTAAGATTACGCATTAAAATTCTACTGCTATTCATTGTGAAATTCATGATTCTCCTCTAATTTATTTCACACAAAAACCAAAGTACGAGAAGTATGTTGTGCATAAAGAATCACCTGTGATTATACACACAAAACATTGGAGGAGAGCGGTTGACATGCGTATCCCCCCACCCGCCCCCCGCGCACAGAGTGTAACAGCCATAAATCGAACGCAGGCGATACATACGCAGACAGCAGGGTTTCTCAATACTGTAGCCTAGCGGTCAACGTTCGTAGCTGCGACGGAGAAACCTCATGTTCGATCCCAGACTGGTACTAACGCTCGAACCACTAAATATCCGCCGTGAGTCGGATGGGCACGTTAAGCCATCGGACCCCGGGTACTGGCCGCCGGTAATAAGTAAAGGCGTCTTCCTACCCCTTTCTACATCGCTTCCGTGTCACTTTTCTATCAGGCACTGTAGCCCAAATCTCATACCTTTCTATTTCTAAGGATTTTTTAAGATCTGGGGTCAGACAGTCCTTTCTTAAAATCCTCTACATACGATCTGATCTGAACTCCTCAATACTGTATCGCAATCCACGAACATGGGGAAACGTGGTGATCTGATCGATTTTGATCCTAGACGCATTGTTCGCGCAAGACAGATGGGTCATTCTATTGTCCAAGTGGTAAGGAACTTGGGGTTCCAGAGGGCAATTATATCAAGGGCAACATAAGCTGGAGATCCGTAACATAACATAAACTGGAGATCTGTAACATAAGGGTATATATCGTAACTACGGGTATACCATCGATGAACGTGCCAGTGCCCAACGAACAATAGGTGGCCGACCACACGGAATTTATCACCGGGATCGACGTAATACAGACTCGTACAGACTCACAGGTTCGCAACGGTCGCGTAAATTACATCCAGGTTGCGCCGCGTCGTGTGGTCAGATGAATCCCGTTTTCTGCGGTACCGAGTTGACGGGATGATGTCGATATGGCGTCGACAGCACGAGGCCATAACCCCGTCGTGCCAGGTTGTCTCGGTTCAAGGCGGTAGTTACCCTCACACTCTCAGCCGAGATCTGACTAGTAACCTGCTTAGCAGAGACTAATCTCTCACTGTTTGATTTTGCAGAAGGAGAATCTGAACTCGTATCAGGCTTCAATGTCGAATATATAGGGAGTTGATTTGCCTTTATCTTCCCTGCCGAATACTTAAGTATAATCACCCTAAGAATTATTTCCATTATCCTATATTGAGGGCGTGTTAATCTCCTATCCTCTTGGGTGGTTTACGGAGCCTTCTCATGGGGCACATTAGTGCCCTTAGTGTGTCTGGAGAGATCCTTAACCGGTACGAGTTATGCTATATTGAGGACGTCTTAATCTTCTATCCTCTGTGATGGTTTGGGGAGCCTTTTCCTGAGACACATTAGTTCCCTTAGTGTGTCTGGAAAGGTCTTTAACCAGTACGAGTTATCATATATTAAGGGCGTCTTCTTAATCTCCTATCTTCTTGGATGGTTTGGGGAGCCTTCTCTTGGGACACATTAGTCCTCTTAGTGTGTCTCGAGAGGTCCTTAACCGGTACGAGTTATACTATATTGAGGGCATCTTAATCTCTTATCCTCTTGGATGGTTTGCGGAGCCTTCTCATGGGGCACATTAGTTCCCTTAGTGTGTCTGGAGAGATCCTTATCCGGTACGAGTTATCCTATATTGAGGGCATCTTAATCTCTTATCCTCTTGGATGGTTTGGGGAGACTTCTCATGGAATACATTAATTCCCTTAGTGTGTCTGGAGAGATCCTTAACCGGTGCGAGTTATCCTATATTGAGGACGTCTTAATCTCCTATCCTGTGTGATGGTTTGGGGAGCCTTTTCCTGAGACACATTAGTTCCCTTAGTGTGTCTGGAAAGGTCTTTAACCAGTACGAGTTATCCTATATTAAGGGCGTCTTAATCTCCTATCTTCTTGGATGGTTTGGGGAGCTTTCTCATGGGACACATTAGTCCTCTTAGTGTGTCTCGAGAGGTCCTTAACCGGTACGAGTTATCCTATATTGAGGAGTCTTAATCTCCTATCCTCTTGGATGGTATGAGAAGCCTTCTCATGTGACACATTAGTTCCGTTAGTGTGTCTGGAGAGGTCTTTAACCGGTACGAGTTATCCTATATTGAGGGCGTCTTAATCTCCTATCCTCTTGTATGGTTTAGGAAGCCTTCTCATATGACACATTAGTTCCCTTAGTGTGTCTGGAGAGGTCCTTAACCGGTACGAGCTACAAGCGTGTGCTGGCTGGTCACCTACACGCTTTCATGGCCTTTGCGCATCTGGCGGGTCTGTTTCAGCAGGGCAGTGCCCCGTCCCCATCGGACTGAAATCACCAAGGCATGGCTCGAGAAACACTCATCTTAGTTTGGAACTATCCAGTGGTCCTCAAGGTCCCCGGATTTAAACTCTTTGGAAACTCTCTGGAATGCCGTAGAGCGAGACATGAGATCGAAGGATTGTGGACCGACATCTCGGGCGGAGTTGTGAACAACTGTACTACTAACCGAAAGCCGGTCTTTGAGGTGTATATATACTGCTCTATGAACTTAAGCACCGTTCTGTCTCCAGGCGCGCTCATTTCTTTAGGCTGGGGGGTGGTCATAAAGTAATGGCTCATCGATGTATAAAATGTTCCTTAATAATGATTTATCTAGTACATTGTCGGCAAAAAAAAAGTTACGTATTATAATGTACTTTATTGCAATGGAAAACCAAAGGAGCCTATGAAATCAAACATTTCTTTTGACTACTGCGCCTGTCTATAAATATTTTGATTCTAGATAAAGTGCAATCCTTACTACTATGAATCACACCGGTGCTTCAGTATGGAAAGAATTAACAGGATTTTTTTATTATTTCTGCGGAACCTGAGTGCATCAATTTGAAACCAGAATGTTGAATATTGATGATACATTTACGATTTTATTTTAATACGCCACGAAATGGTGGGGCCAGCAAATTACTTCCCAGGGATTTATCGATTTTTTAATAGAGGATATACTTTTAATTGAATTCAATTCATTTATTGATCTTTCTGTTACATAATAAAGTAAATTCGAAACAGCTGCATATAAGCGAAAAAATAACAGGAGGGAAGGTCAAAGAAAAGTGTTAAGACCTGACTTTGCCTCAATCTCCTTAGGCATAAGTCAAGCCAAGAGCATTCACATAATAGCAGCAGCAAAGTCAAGAGAGAGAAAAAAAGAGTAACTGATCTAAAATGCATGTTAACTATGTTAGATATCCATACTCGGGGCAAGGTTAACCTGACTATGGAATTTTAGTTATGGAGTGTGTGCTTCCACTGCATGATATAGTTCCAGTTTAAAAGCCGTGTTCGAGCTTGAACTGAGATTAAGATGGATATATAGATGTTCTGAATGTCGGACGTACGCACATTAAAAAAATGAAGATTCCAGTTTCGATCATGTTTCTAAAAAATACAAATATTCGCATTTTAGCGACGTCATTGTCAGTTCTGTTTTGCTTCACAGAGGCTATACAGTTAACACGAGGATATTTACTGCAACTGGGAGGGGAGATAATGGTTTGGCTGCCATTGTAATGAGCTTACTTCTTTCTTCGTAGTTGCTGTTTTAAAATCCTCGTTCAGAAATCGTTTGTCTGGTGGTCAGCAAGGTCGGTAAGGTGTGTGGTTGAGGAAGACATCGTGATGGAAAGCGGAAAGCTTCCTTTTGTCTCGCCTTCAGTCACCCTTAGGGGGTAAAGGTCCGCGACACATGGTACCCTATTAGTGCGCGAAGAAGTACTGATAAAGAAGAGATTTCATGTCGGTGAATTGGTTTCACAACCTTAAATTAAAGGGTTTTTTAACATTATTTATACACTGAGTGGACACTTTATTATGACCACCCCTTCAGTACTTCGTTGGGCCACCTTTTGCCTATAATACTGCGTCGATTCTTCGTGGCATAGACTCCACGAGATATTGATAGGTGCTTTGTAATTTGAGACCGTGCTTGATGAATAGCACTTTCCAGGAGTGTGAGATTGCAGGGTTGCGGATCCAGCTATCTGATAGCTCGTTCAACTTCATCCCACACATTCTCAATGGGGTTGAGATCTGGAGATTGTGGGGGCCACCTGAGCAAAGTGAACTCACCGGCATGTTCCTGAAACTAATACTGTACAATACGAGCACTATGGCAGGACGCATTTAAACAAGTTACACTGCATTAATAACAAAATTGTGATTATACTTACATAATCAGTCTTTCTTTCTTTCTTTCTCTGATTGGAGGTTTAACGACCACCGTGAGCAACTCAATGGGCTATAAGCAGTCGCCCGTCCCTAATTTAGGGTTACTGGTTCCAGGGAAGGGAAAGAACCAGTGCCGCAAGACAAACACAACATCCATGCCTGACCGGGATTCGAACCCGGGCCCCTTACGGACGAATGATCAGAGGCCAACGCCTTAGACCACTGCGCGACCGGGGCGGCACACATAATCAGTCAACAAGTTTTAGACCCCTTAAAATTTGTAATTGCTCCTTAGGAAAATAAATTCTCTGAATGCAACACTGCTGGTTCTTGTCGAGTTCGATCAACTTATTACCCAGCGAATGTACATATTCGTTCGAGCTGATTCCAAGCAATTTTTCTAACCCCGTGTTAATTCGTTTCAGCCGGTTAAAGGGTTATGTTATGGCGGCAAGACTCTCTCTCTCTCTCTCTCTCTCTCTCTCTCTCTCTCTCTCTCTCTCTCTCTCTCTCTCTCTCTCTCTCTCTCTCTCACACACACACACACACACACACACACACACACACACACACACACACACGCATACACACCAGAGTAAAAATAGTCAAACTATGTTAGGAGGTTTAGAATCAGTTGTCGTGCACCACTTAAATAATCCAAAAATGATCGACACTGTCATTGCACGATTAAAAATAAAACAAGATCACACTAAAGGTTTATTACATTAAAATATATTATTTACAAGTAAAATCTACGAGATCTTTCAGGTCGTCAAACGTGCCCATCTTCAGGTAAAATGCAAAGTAGGATACAGACAGCAGGGATTTATATACAGTTGGCTGTTGGTTGGTGACGTAAAATAGCCATCACGGCGCATGCTCAAAGAGTTAATCAGTCAACAAGTTTTACGTCTTAAAGGACTGAGGTGGGCAACTCCATTTTCTATGATAATGTTGGGATATCCTCGTCCTCAAGTATAGTGTCTTCTAATGTTCCCTCAATGAGGGATTATAATCTTTAAGTCTACATTGGATCAACTTTACGTACTTTAGGCGTAAGAATCAATGAACATAAATACAACTTTAGAAACCATCTAACAACTACATCCCTCTCTCGACTTACAAGAGAAGGCTCATATACGCCAATAGAATGAAGCTTCAATATTAGGTAGTCAAAAAACCAAGACCTCAACCCTTTTTGCCGAGAGTTTTACATCTCTGTCTTTGGTGATAAATGTTGTAATGAGGATTCGCCTTATTTAGTGCCACAACCGTGGAAATCCCTCATTGAGGGAACATTAGAAGACACTATACTTGACGACATGGATATCCCAACATTGTCATTGAAAGTGGAGTTGCCCACCTCAGTCCTTTAAGACTCTTAACTCTTTGAGCATGCGCCGTGATGTCTATTTTACGTCACCAACCAACAGCCACCTGTATATAAGTCCCTGCTGTCTGTATCCTATTTTGAATTTCACCTGAAGATGGGCACGTTTGACGGCCCGAAAGATCTCGTAGATTTTACGTGTAAATAATATATTTTAATGTAATAAACCTTTAATGTGATCTTGTTTTATTTTTAATCGTGCAATGACAGTGTTGATCATTTTTGGATTATGTTAGGAGGAATCGAAAAAATGCATTTCTGTTGAAATCTCGAAGCCGTATAAATTTCTTTGTGTGACTGCAATACTTTCTCGTACTAATATATGAGAAAGTAAATACGGGGAATAGGGAAGGATTCGATAATAAAAAATGTTATTTCTCACGAGTGGCTGGTAAAATGAGAAGGGCCCCACACCCGGTCCTGATGACCTTAATACCTCCACTGCCTAACTTGATTTTCTTTTAAGGGTCATTTAATAGCTCCAAAAGTATTTCAAAACACTCTGATTTCTCGTATGCGCCGGATAAGTGAAAAAGAAAGAATGAATTAAACAAAAGAGCGAAGTAAAAAAAAGTAAAAGTATGTTATTTTTCGTTCTGAGCAAAGAAACACAAGTTTTCCGCCCTCGCGTGAAAGCCAAGGTCGTGTCAGATTCACAATCTGTAAAAACAGGTTTCGACCTCTTAAGGTCTAGCAAATGTGGGATATTCACTGCATATTAAGTGACTATGATGTAATCTCGAAGCAAAACGCTTATTTTTTTCTCCCTTGACTCATGTGCAGTGAAAGACACCGCCGGCATTTTAAATCTCTGAGTTATAACACTGGTATCGTCTACCCACTAGCTCACTCTTGACTCAGCAATTACAAGAACGGACGCAACCATTGCTGCTATAATAATAGCAATTGTTCGACAAGGAAAAACATAAGAAAGAGGGAGGAAGACATACGTACATTCTGCTACATGACACGAATAGCTGCAGAAATGTGTTAAATGAAAAGCTAAGAACAATAATTGAATTGAAATTAGTACTTTTACTGCTATTGCGCAAAATACGTAGCTTGGGGATTGCACATCAGTGGCGTATATTCGAGGCAAGCTGCGAAGCCCAGAGAAGGCACAAATAAAAGACAATTAAATATGCACAAATAAAAGTCCATTATCAACGGTATTAAGATATGTCGATGCTTTCGCTGCGAAAATCACACGTGTGAATTCGCTTCTTTGACTCAATATGGCGATCAAAGACCAACCCAACCAGCTCCTCCAAAGTCTTCACTGTTCTGATTCGAAGACCTTCCATACGATCGCCTGCGAGCGTTTCAATGAAAACATGAGTGCGCGGGCGGAAGAGAATGGGCTATTGTAGGCTATAAGCTAGTAAAATCATGCAATGCATTGATTATGATACGCTTTCCAACATACCAGAAATCATTACTCAAGTTATGAGGATAATGGCTGTGGAATAAATCCCGATACGGTGTCCTGACATCTGATACCATTTCGATGATATTCAACATAACCGGTTAAATATTCCTCCGGAACAACATGATAAAGTTTTGTCGCACTCGAAGCATTTCTATCTTTTGTCTCAATCGAAGCATCCTGACCTCTGACTCCATTTCTTCCATTTTCAATAGGGTTCGTCCCCAGTGGTCCCCTACGACATACTAAAATTTCATCGAAAGCGAGCCGTTCTTACGCAAGTTAAGACGCATAAGGGCAATGGAATGGATCCTGCTCCTATGTCCTGACCTTTGACCCCATTTTCCCATTTTCAATAAGGTTGTCCCAATATGATATCCTACTACATACTAAAGTTTCATCGAAATCGAACCATTTTTACGCGAGTTATCGTGTGTACTGACGGACAGACAGACGGACAAAGCTGGAGCATATACGCTTCTTCAACCTTCGGTTGAAAAGCGTAAAAAATGGGAAATATTACTGAAAAACGATGACAAAATGCACGCAAATGAAACTGTGACTTGGAACTAGGTTCTGGAAATTGAAAGAAAACATAAACAATGCAGTAAAGAATATGCAAGAATAATTCCATTTATTAGTATGTTAAAAGAATGCTGAAAAATGACACCACTGTAAATATTCGTCTTTGGTCTGGGAGTTCGAAAATTGGAACGGAAGCAGTTACAACCTTTATGGGCACAACCATCGAGTTTTTATTAGGTGGAGTCACCACTCCTATCCACGTATCACTGGACGCCATAAGTCACCACTCATGGTGCAGATGACGTCACATCGAAGCAAGAAACTGCTTACAAACTACTGAAACCAATGGAACAAAAGATTCGAGGCGTATAGACATAAACTGAGGGAGTAAAAAATATTTATAAATTGTACAAGTTTAGTGTTTTATCGACTGTATAATTTAGTTTGTACGTGACGTCCCTTCAAATATTTTTTGTTGTTATTGTAGGATGTTTAACGACCACCACGAGCAACTTAATAGGTTATAAGCAGGCGGCCGTCCCTAATTTAGGGATACTGTTTCCAGAGAAGGGAGAGAGCCAGTGCCGTAAGACAAACACAGCATCCATGCCTCATCGGTATTCGAACCCAGAAACAACACTCGAACTAATGATCAGAAGCCAGCACTTAGACCACTGCGCCAACATGGCGGCCACTCCAAAGGTTACCTGTGATCTATAGCAGCAGAACCAGCGGTGCCTCCTCCTAATATAAGTTTGTTGATCACAGCCAAGGAGGTTAGAATAGATCGAGTAAGGGACAACCATTCCCTTCTTGTAATCAAAGTGAAGCAACCGGAACGTCACGATCATGACGTCACCACCATGTTGGTGAGACGATTGAGCATTAAAGTCGTTTGCTCAAAGTTCTTCAAGAGTTTGACGTCATCCTTCCTCCATCTATTCTAACCAAGTAGTCTCTTAACCGTGAAGCCGGAAACTGTGGGAATTTGACGTTGCTTACATGGTACCAATGTAATTTCAACTGTGTGTATTTTGGAATTGCGTAGTTTGGGGTTGCAGAAACCGTGTTAATATCAAACCGGAATGAATTATACTTCTTACACAAGTGAAATTTTTAATTTTAACGTTATGTTTTGTTTAGAATTCGCACTAATGTTCGTGCATTTCAGTTCAAAGTAAGAATGGGAAAGAGCCTCAAAATAATTAAGAATTTCCAAAATTCAGCTTTTTCTCACACATCGGCAGCAAGTTTTGGTGCAAAATTGGAAACATTTCCGACGGAAGAAGGCGCTTCCGCCAACACAAAATGCATTGCAATAGCCTTGAAAACCATCAGCTTTCCCACACTTTGACAGCCGTCAATCGGGGTTATAGGCTTCACGCAAAATTGTACTGCTCCATTAACAAGGGCACCTCCAGATATCTTATTTCTAACTTCCTTGGTCACAACCATATGACACATGTGCACAGGTGGTTTCCTAAAAACCCCAGCCAGCCGCCCCGGTGGGGCAGTGGTCTAAGCAATGGCCTCTGATCATTCGTCCGAAAGAGGTTCGGGTTAGAATCCCGCGAGGCACGGATGTTGTGTTTGTTTTACGGCATTGGCTCTCTCCCTTCCCTGGAACCAGTGAACCTAAATTAGGGACAAGCGACTACTTATAGCCCATTTTTTTCATTGGTCGCTAAACTTCCAATGAAAAAAATAATAATAAAACCCAGCTATCAATCAGCGTGGCTAATTTGGTGACGAGCCGGTGGTGCGCTGCAGTCGATTTCATTACGTCATTGTTTCATCTTAGTACCGGCTATATATATATATATATCATCATCATCATCATCATCATTGTCAACCATTATCAATCCACTGCTGGACAAAGGTCTCCCCAAGTTTCCTCCACAACGGTCTGTCTTGTGCCAGTCTCCTCCATGTCACTCCCGCATACTTTCGAATTTCATCCACCCATCTTCCATGTGGTCTTTTTCTGGGTCTTTTCCTGTCCCTTGGAATCAATCTAAAATTTCGGCTGTCCATCGATGATCTATTCTTCTGGCAGTATGTCCAGCCCATTGCCATTTCAGGGATTTAACTCTGATCATGATGTCTTCCACTCTTGTCATTTTTCGGATCCACGTGTTCCTCTTCTTATCTCTCCTGGTTACACCAAGCATGCACCTCTCCATGCTTCTTTGAGTTGTCTGCAGCCTTTGTATGTCTCTTTTAGCTAAGGTCCACGTCTCTGCACCATACGTAAGCACTGGAAGGATGCATTGATCAAACACTTTTCTTTTAAGACATAATGGCATATTGCTCTTGAAAATTATGCTGTTTCTTCCAAACGTTCTCCAGGCAAGTTTTGTACGCCGATTAATTTCTTCACCAATGTGACCCTCACTTGATATCTGCTGTCCAAGATAAACGTACGTGTCTGTTATCTCCAGCTTTTCTCCATCAATCGATAAATCTTCATTTCTTGTAAAAGCATTGAACATCACTTTTGTCTTCTGAAAGTTCATTTTTAATCCCACTTCTTTACTCTTGTCAGCAAGTTCCTGGATCATACTCTGTAGCTCTGATGGGGTAGTTGCAAAAATGACTATGTCATCAGCAAAACGAAGGTGGGTTAGATAATCTCCATTAATCTTTATCCCTTTGTTTTCCCAGTTCAGTGATTGAAAGACATTTTCCAATGTGGCATTAAAGAGCTTCGGAGATATGGTGTCACCTTGTCTCACTCCTTTTCCAATTTTTATGTGTGTTGTATTTTCAAACAGCCGAATCTTTGCACTTGCATTTTCATAGATGTTATTAATAATATTAATGTATGCATCTTCAATACCGCAGGTTTTCAGAGCCATTGTAACTGCTGATGGTTTCACCGAATCAAAGGCTTTTCATAATCGATAAAAGCCATGCACAATGGAAGTTCATATTCCCTCGCTCTTTCAATTAGTTCTCTCAGTACGTGGATATGATCTATTGTGCTGTAGCCACTCCTGAATCCAGCTTGTTCTCTCGGTTGAGCCATGTCCAGTGTCACCTTCAAGCGGTGTGAAAGAACTTTAGTGAAGATTTTATAAACCACTGATAGGAGGCTGATAGGTCTGTAGTTCCTGAGATCCTCAATGTCACCTTTTTTATGTAGCAAGATCATTGTAGCGTTATTCCAATCCTCAGGAATTTTCCCTTCATTAAGGCATCGAGTGAAAATTTGGGCGAGTACTGTTTCGATTTCTCCACTTGCTTCTTGTATGATGTCTACAGTAATTCCATCTTCTCCTGGAGCTTTTCCCCGCTTCATGTTCTTGATTGCATGTGCAACTTCTGCTGGAAGGACTGGAAGAACTCTAGTACTGGTACCTTTCATGATGTCTGGAGTACATGTATCATCCCTTTCATATAATTTGGAGTAGAAATCTTTTACTCTTGTCAAAATTTCGCCTCTATTTCTTGTTACAGAACCATCTTCTTTTCTCAGTGCCATAATCTGTTTATTCCCCTTACTGAGATGTCCCTTTGCTATCTTTAGGCTTTGGTTGTTTTTAATTGCTTTCCTTACCAGTTCACAGTTGAATTTCCTTACGTCTTCAGTGATACTTTTTCGTACTGTCTTGCATAGCTCTATATATTCCACTTTGGAAGTCACATCTTCTTTAGTTGTCCTCATCACTCTTCTTTTTTGCATCAACATTTTGGTTTTTCCTGATAATTTGTCCACATGCAATTTGTTCTTAGACCCAGCTAATTTTGTTGCTGTTTCCATAAGAGCTTTGGTTACTTTTCTGTTAACTTCAGAAATATCCACTTCTTCCGATGTTAGGCCTTCTAAAGCAGAGAATCTGTTCTTCAGTTCCAATTTGAAGGCATTATGGTGTATTTTAAGGTTGGTTATGTCAATAGATTTTGTTTGTCTTATGAGCTTGCTACGTTCGAGTTTAGTGTTGAGGTGCATCTTACATCTCACCAATCTATGGTCACTGCCTGTGTATATATATATACATTTCGTTCCATTACTATCGCCTGTAGTTCGGAAATCTTGTATTATAAAGTCAGTTCTTTTTAGATATTAAACTTCAATAAGGAGATCATTGTTAGCGTTCTATATGGAGAGAAGTCCGCCTACAAAGAAATCCAAAATCTATTCAAAGATATGAATAAATTTGTTTTTTAAGTTATTAAGGGATTCGACTAGGCGCACATACTGAATGGCCTGTTAAGCATTTGAGGAACACGCATGTCGCCATGGAATGTCAGCTTTTATCTTAAGCAATTATAACATATGGCGCGCGTAACCATGTAAGGTATTTGGAACTTGTTGAATTTTTCGAATTCACAGGTTCGTTATATAATATAATTGTTTTGTTAAACTTTGAGTTGTATTTTGAAAAGTGCAGAAAATCTGATCGAATGTCTAAGAGAGCTTCAATAAAAGACATAATTTTCGTACTTGCCGTTGACAAATATGAAAGATAGAGATAAATTTCTTTTTAGGCTAAAAACTGAAATTATTATTTAATTATTTGCTATCTTATGACAGCAAAATGACTGTTTTACAAATAAAAATAGTCATTGTATTAATAAATAGCGTAAATATTGTTCGATTTCAATGAAATTTTAGTATATGGTAGGGGATCACCTGGGGACGAACCCTGTTGAAAATGGGGGAAGTGGGGTCAAATGTCAGGACATAGGATCAGAATCTATTCCGTTTCCTTTATGCGTTATAACTTACGTAAAAATGCTTCGATTGAGACAAAACTTTATCATGTTGTTCCGGAAGTATACTTTACCGGTTCTGTTGAATATCATCGAAATGGGGTCAAAGGTCAGGTCATAGGAGCAAGATTTATTCTACAGCCATTATCCTCATAACTTGAGTAATAATTGGGGTAATGATTTCTGGTATGTTGGAAAGCGTATCATAATCAATGCATTGCATGATTTTACTAACTTGTTATTTCTTTATGGAAGATGGACATCTACCAAAGCTGTAGGATGTTGGTTTTGTTACAGAAGAGAAGTTATAACTTCGTACATGTTGGAACGTCATGAACAAATGGATAAACTTGGGGGAGAGAGAAAAAAGTAATAGAGAAAGAAACAAAAATTAGAAAACGTGCATATTAAGTGGGAAGAACACTAGATTCAACCTGGATTTTCGGATTACTTGAAAGGAAGTCCAAGGAGTTCCGTTTGGAACTTTGTCCAGGAAATAAAAGATCATCTGAAGTTTTGCTTCTATTGTACTCAAAAACATGTTAAATTTATATTTGTACGTAATTGCTTATATTATATACAAAAATATTTGTACTCAAAATCTTTGTTTTCAAAATTTTTCTTATATTTCTATTCACAACATGTTAAACCAGGTACTACCATGTACTCAGATCAGTGGAAATTATATAAAGATTTGTCAGAGCATGGTTTTACTCAATTAATAGCCAATTAAACACCAAAAAAAAATGTAGATCCTGACATTGGAGCTCACGCTCAAGTGATGGAATCCAATTGGAGAGGTCTCAAGCAAAATCTGAGAAGCCATACTTCTAAATCGAAAGAACTACATTGGCCGATTGCCTAATGGAATATTTGCTCTGACAATTTTGTAAAAAACGATATTTAGACCCATTTGAACAGTTCATTGTAGTACTTCATTCTACCGAATGGAAAAAAAATTAACGTGAGATACATTAATTTTGTGGTATTACACCACATGAAAAGTGCGTTGCATTATAATTATGGGATTATTATGGAATTATGTTGTATTATGAATATGTGATATAAAATAAGGGTGTTCTTTCGCCTGTGCTTTCCTGCTCACGTAGCGGTTGCGTTCGCTAGCGCTGAATTTCATTGTTTCGACAAAAAGATAAAGATTCCTGAAAATGATAAATATTCTTCCACTCGGAGGTGCTGCAACAGACTATATGAAATTTACGTCTGTAAATATAATTCAAAACATTAAAGCAAAATCACTAAATCATTTATTCATGTACTGAAAGCAGTAAAACACGGAAATCATGAAGTTTCATGATTTGTTCCACTCTGTGTTTTTGGTGACATTTAACATCTGTAAAAAAAAAAAATCAATTTTATAAACTCTACAAATTCTTCGGAATAAGAATTCCAGTAGTTCAGCTACGTCTTCTTTTCTAACACCGCCTGACAGAAGGTAAAAAACGAAATTCAGCGCTAGCGAATGCAACCGCTACGTGAGCAGGCAAGCGCAGACGCTATTGGAAAGAACACCCGATGTCGATGGAAATAGTAATAATAAATTCCACATTAAATTTACCGTGAACGACTTTCTTTCACGTTGGTGTGATCAGGTTCTACGTAAACAAAGCGGAATGATACACTCGAAATCGGGAACTACTTTAAAGAGTTCTGATTCGGAAAAGGTTAGCCCTTAGAACTTTTTAGATCAAATTACAAATTAGCAAGTTTTCGTATCCGAGGAAAAATAAAACAACATTAGCAAGCAGGAAAATACCAGGCCATATCGGGGCTGGCGATATATACAGATCAGAGAAGTAAAAAAATAAAATGCAGAAAATTACTAAATAGGAAAATTTCGCTTCACATACACTAAAATCTTAATGATATATCAAAATCTTAAGATATATATAAAAGATTTAAAACTCAAATACACCGGCAAACACGTCAGCACACAAGTTACTCTATAAAATGGTGGCTTTAAATGTACTGAAGTGGTAGCATGCGTTTTTGCCAAACTATTTTCCTCGAATGCCTTGGATATGCTATAGTTTTAGAGCGAGGTATTCCATATAAATGATAAATGTCCCATTCCCTTAGTTTAAAATTTCATTTTCAACGAGATATATGTACAAAATATCCACATAACTTATTTTTTTTCAAAAACAACATACATTCATACATAAATTTAGATTTTTTTAAAAAACAACATAAATGCATACATAGCACTAAGCTGTTCTCTGAGATTCAGAGGGGCCGCCCCGGTGGCGCAGTGGTCTAAGGCGCTGCCCTCTGATCGTTCGTCCGTAAGGGGTCCGGGTTCGAATCCCGGTGAGGCATGGATGTTGTGTTTGTCTTACGGCACTGGCTCTCTCCCTTCCCTGGAACCAGTGACCCTAAGTTAGGGACAGGCGACTGCTTATAGCCCATTGAGTTGCTCACGGTGGTCGTTAAACCTCCAATAAAAAAAAGATTCAGAGGTTAGCTTCACAAAGAAACACAAAGTACCAGGTAAATTTTTAACTGATTATTTATTTACTGTTGCCCTATCAAACTTCTTCATTTACAGCGATCTTGACACAGAACTCGGGCTTCATTGACATCCATCACCCGACGTACACAAGACCTTCTATACTTCATGCTCATAATCTTTTTCTCATGCACACACTCCTGAATGTGATCATCCCATGACTTCCTCGGAATTCCTCTGCCTTTCCTTCCTGCTGCTTGGGCTAATAAATATTTCTTAGTAAGCATCTCATCACTCATTCTTTCAACATGGCCAAACCACCGAAGCATATTAGTCTCCACCTTGCTAACAACATTTTGCTTCACATTACACAAATGCAAAACACCTTCATTCACCTACTAAATTTCACCATCTAATTTGTTATCTCTATCAAACATGCTTCCTAAATACACAAACTCATTCACTTGGTCAATCACTGTGCCATTGAGACTTATATTACATCCAGTGCTAACAATTCCTCGCTCAAAAACCATAACTTTGGTTTTCCCTTATTTATATACTCAGTTTGAATTTCATGCAAACTTCGTACATCGGGAACAACATACTCTGCAACTCACTTTTGCTCTCTGCCAACAAGACAGTGCATCAGCATACAGCAATCTGCGCACACACGCATATTACCAAGACACAAACAAGTGTTGCCCATCTTGGCATCACGCATGCACGCATCCATAAATACATGTATATTGGGTTGTCGAAAAAGTCATGACGTATTTTAGCCATGTTTTGCAAAGGTCATTTATTGAAAGAAAGAACACAGATCAATCAATGATATAATGCCAGTTTTGTTCGATAACCTTTTGCCATCTTTCAGTGAGTTGCAGAATGCCTCGTTCATAGAAAGACCTGTCTTTCGTAGCGAAAAACTGTGCAAGGTGCTGATTTACAGCCTCATCTGAATTGAACGTTATACCACGCAATAACTGTTGAAGAGAGCGAAACAAGTGGAAGTCTGACGGCGCAAGGTCAGGCGAGTATGATGGGTGTGGCAACACATCTTACCCAAGTTCCAATAATTTTTGGCGGGTGATCAAACTTGTGTGTGGTCTCGCGTTGTTGTGATGGAACACAACACCAAACTGTCTAATTGCCGACAGTACACATTCGAGCTGATTGTTTGGTTCCGTCGTATGAGCTAGAAAAACACGACACCTTTAAAATCCCACCACACTGAGACCAGAACCTTCCGCTGATGAATGTCTGCTTTGGATGTCGTTTGAGGCGAAGCAGCACGTCGGAACCAAGACCGTTTGCGCAGCACATTGTTGTTTGTACACAATCCACTTTTCGTCACCAGTAGCTTCAAAAAAGGATCGTTTTCCTCACGTTTAATGAGCATATCGCAGATGTTTAAACACGACGTCAATTGAGCTTCTTTGAGTTCATGAGAAGCCCACACATCGAGCTTGCTTACGTATCCGAGCTTCTGCAGGTGGTCGTGAACGCTTGAATGATGGATGTGCAATGTGTCTGCAATCTCTCGTGTCGTGTAACGTGGGTTTGACTCGATCAATGTTTTGATTTGGTCGTCATCAACCTCGGTGAGCCTCGCGGACCGAGGAGAATCGTTGAGGTCACAATCACCAGCACGGAATTTTGCGAACCACCGCTGGCACTGACGTTCTTGTAGAGCATTATCCTCGTGCATTTTACGCAATTTTTCACATGCTTGACGCGCGTTCTTCCCTTTACGGAAGTAAAACAGTAAAATATGGCGAAAATGCACAGTTTGGTCTTCCATCTTCAACTTAATGTCAAATCTCCGCGAATCAACCAAATCGCTCACTATTCCTTTTAGACTGCAGCTAGAACTGGCATCTGCCAAATGCCATAGCGATTACAGAACTGCGCATGCCTCTAGTAACTTCCAAAACCGCTCAACCGCCATCGGGTGCCAAAATACGTCATGACTTTTCCGACAACACATTAGTAAGCACCCATGGTGACATTACACTACCTTGTCTGACCCCTGCACCAATAGAAAACCATTTTGATAAAACACCATTCACTCGTACACAAACTCGTGAAAAGGTGAAATGTCTGGTTTATGGTATTATTTCATAAATCTCTTATTTATAAAACTTACTCTTGATAGATATAATAGCTTTTGTCTTAAGGGGTCCACGGACTAAAACATAGACATCATACCTGTAGAATAATTTAAGTAAAGGGTGCCTTACGGAAAAACAATATGCAACAACTGGTGCACAAAATGAGGGAGAAGGGAAGAAACATCCGTGGCAGCGGTTGATCTGATTTTTTAAAGTTTTCGCCAAATCCAATTTTTTTCGTCAATTGTAATCTGAAGTCGCCAATATTTTTTTTTTTTTTTTTTTTTTTTTTTGCCAATCGTAATCTGAAGTCGCCAATTTTTTTTTTCACTCAGCATTGGAAATATAAAAACATAAAGTGCTAACTGAATAGTTCAAAAACAATAAGTTGTAGATTCTTTGTAATTAACGAACAAAATATTATGTTATAAATCGTGACTCCTAATACACTCAGGGACAATGAAATTTGCGCACCAAGAAGGAAACATCGGATCGAACTGAAATTTTATGGACGTAATGATACAGATGAATGATACACATGATGGCATAAACAGAGCTACAGGGCAATTACAGAGGGATATGTGGCATGCAGTCCGGTCATCTTCAATAGCGCGTCGCACCGCCTCGTGCGGTGATACATGCTGCAATACTGTCCGGCATGGAGGCGAACAGACGCCTGATGTTGTCCTGCGGCAGACTTGCCAACACGCATTGAACCGTGTGCTCCACATCTCTATTGTAGCGAATGCCATACAGTAAACAAGAAATTTCTCAGTAGTGTTTTTACAAGCGGCGTTACAGCTACACACTGAAGTACAACAACACCTAATGACAGAGCTGTGAACAACAAAATTCCTCGTGTACTAGCCTAAAGAATTCTACAAGGTAAATGGCATCCGGTGTAGAAATATTTTTTTAAAACGCACATTTAGAAGCAGAGATATTAAGAAAAACAGAGTAAGGATTTGCACCCCCTAGCGGCGAAATTGTGCATTATTTTGGGAAGAAAATATGAACACAGAGTTTGCGTAGTTAGTAGTATCTGACTGAAGAAAGAATATTTTCAATCGGGTTTTAGTCCCGCAGATATGGCTGAAAACGGAAACTTGAACTTACACCCTCTGGTGGCAGACTTGTGCGTTAAGAAAAATTTGAAATTATATGAGAAACATTTTGCAGCGAAAGCGCTCTCCAACAAAGAAAGAAATTTTCAAATCGGACTCTTAGAAGCAGAGTTGTCGACAAAAATAAGATATGCATCTACGTCCCCTGGCGGAAATTCCATACATGATTTTTAGAAGAAAGTGTTCTCAAAAGGTTTTTCGACGTGAGCGGTATCGGTCCACGAAATAATTTTTTCAATCGAGTTTTAAAGAGCTCTGATTTTGCTGCAAACACATCAAAAGCAGAAATTAACACTTGCGCCCGCCCCCTGGTGGCTAAACCATACTTTACCAAATATTAGAAATTATATGCAAAATGTTTCCCATGTATGTTTTTAAAAAGAAATTATTCCGAAAAGGTTTATCGACGTGTGGGGTATCGGTTCACGAAAATATGTTTTCCATCGAGATTTCAGAAGCTCAGAATCTGCAAATACATCAGGAGCAGAAATTAACACTTACGCCGCCTGGTGGCCAACCCATTTTTACCAAAAATTAGAAATTATATGCAGAAGATTTCCCATCAGGAGTTGTATCTGCTGCAGGAAGAATTTTTCCAATCGGAGTTTTAGAAGCTGCGATATCCGAGAAAACCCAATTTACTTTTACGCCCCCTAGAGAAGAATCTATAAGTAACTTGAAAAAGTGGCTATACCTAAAATAGTCCGGCATAAATGGACTCGAAAGGTGAAAAACATTTTCAGTCGGATGTTTAGCAGCATAAATGGACTCGAAAGGTGAAAAAAAAAATTTCAATCGGATTTTGAGCATATGGAATAAAATGTATTTTGAATTCGATATCATCTGCATTTACGCTCTCTAGCGGCGAAATTGTGCATCGTAAAAAAAAAAACGAAATAAAGAATCATCATTCGCACATTTTACGCTTTCCAATGCAAAAAGAATTTTTCAAATCGGGCTAAAAGTTGCAGAGATATGGTGTCCACAGACGGACGGACAAATCGTTAACATAAGCACGATCTTTTTTACAAAAGACGTGCTAAAAACAGCAGTTTACCTTCACTATAAGAAAGGAATAGCGGAAAGGTTTCCGAAAATTCAGAATTTTTCTGGCGTGCGAAAAATCCGTTAAGTTGAGGGCGTTTTCCGTCATTTCACGGAAAAAGTTGTACCAGGAATATGCTTCGTTAATTCACAAAAGAAATCGCGGTAAACGAATTTCAGATTTTTTTTTTTTTTTTGCAGTGTACATCGCGATAAAATAATAGCAGGCGTGTAGGTGTAAGACAAATTGTTAGAAGTCGGTGGTCAGAAACATATCCTGAAGCGACAAATTATGAACACTTATAGTGCCGTATTGAGCAGCCCATAGCCGTCAAAACAGTCTCGATTAAATGTGACATGGATTCAATAAAGTGCTGATAGCGTTTTACAGCTATATATAGCCCAGAGGTTGTGATGGCTTCCGTTAATTACCGAATGTTCACGGGAGGAGAATCTCTGTTACGAATGGCTCTCGTAATATCATCCCATTCATGCTCGATTGGGTTAAGGTCTGGGGACTGTGGATTCCACCTTAGCAATTTGAAGTCAATGTTGTGTTTCTGGAGCTACTGTGTAACGATCCGGATTTTGTGTCATAGAGCATTGTCCATCGCTTTTAATTGGGAAATACCATGCACGCGTACGGGTGTTCTCAAAGTACAGATATATTTGTTGTGTCCTCAAAGTTAAGATACCTTACGGGTGTGCAACGAAGTTGAAGTACCTTTGTAACATCCAAATGCTGTTTCCTAGATATTAAGGAACCCAATGCATTCAAGAAAACAGATTCCAGACTATTACATTCCCTCCGCCAGCTTGTGCAGTTAACTCTAGGAAACTGGGATCCATCTATTCGTGTTGTTGAAGCCTTATTCTGGCCAGTTCATCGCCGTGTATTAACTGAAAACGTGGACACATCGAACCAGGCTACCTTTTTCCAGCCCTTAAGGGTCCAGTTTTGTTGCTTCCATGTCTACTCCAAACAAAATTTGTCGGTTTCTGGTAGAAATGACTGATACACAAAGGGTCTTTTGTTATATTCCATTTGCGCCAATGTACGGCTGGCTGTGTATGCTGAAATTCCCCTCTCGATACCACTGTTGTACTGCTCAGTGTTACAGGTCTTGGTGCTGAGTTCTATTACAGCGCCCTGTGTGGAGGGTTCGTTTGATGCTTCGTTTTCCGCAAGTTCTGTATCGAGGGTTCAACCCGTATTTCGCCCGACTGGAGCAGATAAATGAAATACAAAATATAAAAAAATCGACTAAAGTTAAACTTTGTTCTTGCAGTGAGGAAGGTGTTTATTCAAGTGTCGTGGGGAATGTCTCCAAGCATTGTCCATCATTTTCGTTCTTTCATTATCTTATTAACATGTCAAAGTTCCTTCTCTCTCTAATCATCAGCCCCATTGCTTACTACTTATCTCCGTCACGCCGACCAGCGAGCCATTCGCACCTTGCTCTAGCACCTCCTTGCCCCTGAACTTCTTGCCACCGAGTGCCTCGTCCTCTTCTGAGAAAACTCCCAAGAAGTCTCCCCTGCCGAAGAGTGAAGTCCACGCTTTCCCAGAAAGCACGGACACTCCTTAAAAATGCTTTCTCTATGAAGACGCAAAGTTCTTTTAATTGGCTTCTCTGCTGCCTCCTCTTCTCTCTTACTCCCTCTCCTGGCACGGCTGAAGAGCAATAATGTTCAGTTCCCCTTTTCTCACATCCACGAAACCATAAATCTAACACCTTCTGAAAGAGATGCGTGAGAAGAGAGTACCGTCCCCCTGCCCATTAAAAATTGCGGGAATTGGAGGAAAATGATTCCAATTCACTATCTCTAAAATGGCTACTGAACTTCACTTCTGATAAATATGGATGCCCAGTTTACAGCAGTTACTTGACGCAATGAAGCTCTTGTGTTACCTCACACAGTTCTCTCGAGACTCCCGTTGGCCTCGTACATCGACTAGTCATTTCCTTCCACAGATTGACCTCTGGATGCTTGTTTCGTTGTTCGTCTCTAGAGGTGAGTTAGGGCTCATTTCTCGGAGCTCGAATCCGTCCGAGTTTGGTTCTGCTAAGCGCTGATGCTTTTCTCCTTTTTATCCGT
The DNA here is from genome assembly GCA_039090855.1 of Macrothele yani. Classification (NCBI taxonomy): domain Eukaryota; kingdom Metazoa; phylum Arthropoda; class Arachnida; order Araneae; family Macrothelidae; genus Macrothele; species Macrothele yani. The sequence goes on from CM077010.1 coordinate 159,093,218, forward strand.
TATAACGAAGGAAATTGCTCCGTCATTTCTGTCCACGCCAGGATTCGAACCCAGATCCCCTCACTCCAGAACAAGTCACTCTACCAATTGAGCTATGTGGACGTTTGTTCTGACTGCTATCTGCCTTTATGTCGTGTGCGTCCTGCTGATGCTTTTCTCCCTTTTTATCCGTTATAACGAAGGAAATTTCTCCGTCATTTCTGTCCACGCCGGATTCGAACCCGGATCCCCTCATTCCGGAATAAGTCACTCTACCAATTGAGCTACGCGGACGTTTGTTCTGACTGCTGTCTGCCTTTATGTCGTGTGCGTCCTGCTGGCAGGTACGTCACATCTCCCCCCCTCCCCCGAAAGAGGGCCGGGGGTATGGCCCACGAGTCAGCCGTTACCATGAATCGTTGCAGGCAGCCATCCGCTGTAGAACGTGCACTCGAGAACTCCCAGTAAATCTAGTGTGTGGAATGCAACATCACACGGTTTTATTTTTCGAAGCGCTGAAGAAGGGATTCTCTGATTTTTCCTATCTCGCTGAGTGGAAAGAACATCACACCAATGTGAGATTTTGAACGGCCGGGTCATCCGGAAAGTTCGGGCGCCATTATAACGAAGTAAATTTCGCCTTCATTTCTGTCCACGCCAGGATTCGAACCCGGATCCCCTCATTCCGGAATAAGTCTGCCAATTGAGCTACATGGACGTTTGTTGTGACTGCTATCTGCCTTTATGTCGTGTGCGTCCTGCTGGCAGGTACGTCACACCGTTTATTATTATTTTTTTTTTCACTGATACGGGAAGGCGCATGAAATTTGATACTCAGTATTTATGCGTCTCATTAAGAAGGATACAACCTTAAAATAAAATTCATATCTTACAGCCACTAGTCGCTGTTATGATAAATTTACAAAATATAAATTTGAAGTTTTAGGGAAGTGGACTTAATGTTAATATTGAGCAAGTAATGATACACCATTCGCAATTTCACATGATATATGTTAAAAGATTTTCAGAACAACGGCAAAATCAGTTGTCGAGCGAAAAGATTTGGACATCACTGAAGAAAATGAAATAATCTGTATTTTCGGACTTTGAATTTAGTAAATTTGAATTCATTCAGGACTTAAACAGGAATTTTTCACTTCATCGTAATTTCGTCACTCAAGATTATAAGAATTTAGATATATATATATTCCATTAAGCATACCACGAAAGAGATGCATACGTCTAAAAACGAAAAATGAAAGAAAAAGTAATTTTTTAAATGTAACAATAAAGTATTTTTGGCTCTTTTTAATTTCATCCCTTGCGCATTGCCGATATTCACTGTAAAAGTACTCCGCTCCTGGATTGAAATATGTACATTAATGAATATTCACATTAAAATTATTCCTGTATAATATTGAATTTCCGTGAACTGCGGGAAGTGTATCCCGTAAATAATTAGGAATATTGTAAACCGCCATTATCTTTAATAAGTATTCCGTTTCCAACCAAGTAGGACTATAAAATATGATAACTAAACCGCTATCATTTATTAGGTGTTCAAATAAGTTTTAAAGCGTTTTTTGTGTAACCTATACCGTTAAATTGCATATCCCCAAATTCCCCCGCGTTGTTGTCATGTGACGGTAACTGCTCCAAAGTATAAAATGGGACACAGAAATTTGTCCAACAGTCAAACGCACATGCACATCGTTAGGTGAAAGATGGCAAGCGATACTGCATTTATTCGACACTGCATAGGTTACGAATTTTGTCAAGAAAAAAGTGCTGCAAAGGCATGTGCATCGATCAGTTTTGTTCTGGGGGAGAATTTTGTCGAACAGCACTTGTGAGTTTTGGGTAAGACGGTTTAAAGCAGGTGATTTTGATGTTAGCGATTGAAAACATAGCGCCCCCTCCCCCCCCCCCCCCCCCCAGGAAGGTTCACATGAGGAACTGCAAGCATTGCTGGATGAAGATTCGTCTCAAACGCAACAGGGACTAGTGAACAACTGGGGTTTCTCAACAAACCATTTCCAATCGTTTACACGCAATGGGAAAGATTCAGAAGGAAGGAAAATGGGTGCCACATGACCTGAGCCAGAGGAACAAGAATGAGCGTGTCATGAAGTGTTTGAATCTGTTGAATAAGTAACACAGAAAGTCTTTCCTGTGAAAAATCGTTACGGGTGATGAAAAGTGGATATGGTACGACAATCCCAAACGTAAAAAGCACTGAGTAGACCCCGGTGAAGCAACGACTTCGACACCAAAACGAAATATTCACTCGAAGAAAGTTCTGCTGTGCATCTGGTGGGATATGAAGGGTGTGCTCTATTATGAACTATTGGAACGAGGTCAAACTCTTACTGCTGATCGCTCCAAGCACCAATATTGAACCAGGAAATCTATCTGAAACGTCCATTCACAGGCAAAGGATTGCGTCCCATGAAATTACTGCATGACAACGCAAGGCCGCATGTCGCGAAATCGGTCAAGGAAGCGTTATTGACGCTTGGATGGGAAGTTTTGAAGCACGCGACGTATTGTCCCGACATAGCCCCTTCAGACTATCATTTGTTCCGATCGATGCAACATGGTTTGTCTGCTGTACGATTCCGGACATGTGACTAAGTGCAAAACTGGGTTCACGACTTCATCGCGTCACACGACGAAGTATTCTTCATGGCTGGAATCCGTCAGCTGCCCGACCGATGGCGGAATGTAATGGATAATTAAGGCGCATATTTTGATTCGTAAAGGTATTGTTGTTTTCTCTTAAGTTACATTAAAACGCATTGAAACTTATTTGTACATCTAATAATAAGTATTTTTATGATGTTGGCAAATGCTCACGTGATGTTGAAAAAAAAAATATTTGGTGTAAAGGAGAGTGGATAAAAAATACGATATTCCTTACATCATAACTACAATCCTTTAGAGATTCGAATGGCAAAATTTTCTTTTAATAAAATTGTCTGATGATGTGACTAAATTTAGAATTTAGATTCAAGAGCAAATACATATATATATATATATATATATATATATATACACTGCTGGACAATTGCTAAGGACGGATCATAAACGGCTATATAGCGCATAAAAAAGCAAGTGTGGTTGGATGCCAAGTGAAATAAAATAATGTCAGAATGCCAGGACATTACAAGAAAGACAATTTATTGTGCTCTGAAATCCAGAAGGCTTTGGAACGTGTTCAAGGGACAAACAAGCCATTTTGTGCAGAATACGTAAACGTGAAAAAAATGCAATTACCGTCCGCAGGCGTTCCGGCGTAAGATGTCAATACGGGATATGGCCACCATGGAGGGCGATGCAAGATTCTACACGTCGTGTCATGCTTTGCACAACATTATCAAGCAGCTGTTGGGGTAATTTATCCCATTCCTCTGTCAGTGCACGGATGAGAGTGTCCTTGTTTATTGGAGGGCATTGGCGACCAGCAAGACTCCTCCCCAAAGCATCGCACACATTTTCAATGGGATTCAGATCTGGGGAACGTGCTGTCCATACGAGGCGATGAATATCCTCGCTCTCAAGACACTCCTGGACAGCGACTGTTCGATTACATGTTCCGTTGTCGTCCATGAAAATGAATCTATCACCGACAGCACCACGGAACATGCTAACATGAGGTAGCAGAACATCATTAACGTATCGTTGGCCAGTCATAGTCCCAGTTGGAAGCACATAGAGGGACGTACGGCCATTGATCGTCATGCCAGCCCATACCATGACACTACATGTCGGATATCGGTCCCTTTCCTGTATGTTTGCTGGACAATATGCAGTACCACTATCACGCCAGATCAGTTGTCGTCGACAATCAGACGATAGACTGTATCTACTCTCATCTGAGAAGAGGACAGAAGACCAGTCGTTATCTGTCCAATTGCGATGTTGATGGCACCATTGCAAACGGGCGGTACGGTGACGTCTGGACAATGGGATGCACACAACAGGACGGCGGGCGTATAGTCCTCCTTCATGCAAACGTCTGGCGACAGTTTTTCGGGAGGTCCGCTTGCCAGTAGCAGCCATAAACTGATTTGCTACCTCACTAGCTGTGCTGCGCAGGTGTCTTTTTGTTGATAGCACTATGTACCGATCTTCTGCAGGTGTCGTACTGCGAACACGACCTCCCCCGTGACGTTTGCTACACTCTCCATTTGTTTGAAATGATTTCCAAAGCCTTGAAACAACACTATGGCTGACGTCGAACTCCTTGGCAACATCTGTTATTTTTCGCCCTTCTTCAATTTTTCCGATAATACGGCCAAGCGTAAAATCATCTAGGTGATGTCGGGAAGACATACTGAAAATTGCAAGTTCGTCAATTGATTCTTTCCCTTTCAACTTTGCGTTTGAACAACAACGGTCAAAACGCGTCAAATCCTTTATATCTCTTATCAGCGCTATGACATCACGAACAAGTTCGGCAATCCAAAATTTGCATACGCACAACACGTCTTACTGAATCCCGCACTTATGCTAATTTCCACATTTTCCTGCCTTCCATTTTATGGTTGCTATCGTTGCTATTGTCATCCGTCCTTAGCAATTGTCCGGCAGTGTATTTCATATGAAGCTGCAACTGATGACCAGATGAAAACTGATATACAGTTTATGCATTCATGCCACACAAATAGTTTATAAGAAGACTTTTCAAATTAATATTATTTCAGTAGGGCATGCCAATTCCTTGCATTTTGCCAGTGGAGACTTTAGGGGGGTGGGGAGGCAAGGAAGCCAGTGTATCCTCAGAATTTAAAAATTGTTAGGATTATTTGTTTCGCTTATTTACTATGTTTAGACCCATCAATTTACGTTAATTACTTTTCTAAAAATGTCCACTTTCACGCAGTCTTTTATTACGGACGTTCAAATGGAAGTGGCAACTATAGCATAGTGAACAACAAAGATGGCACCAAATTTCCGGGTGTAATAAGCACGTCTTTTGAATCCGTTCTGACGCAAATTAAATTTATCAAAGCTTTTCAAAGTCAATGGAACCGGTATGGAAAACAATAGATCTGACGAAAGAAAGAAGATTTTCAATCGGGTTTTTAATCCCTCAGATATTGCTGTAAGCGGAATCGTGAGCTTACAAACTCTTAGAAACAGAGATATCGACAAAAATAAGATGTGACTTTACGTCCCCTGGTGGGAAAATCATGCATTATTTTAGGAAGAAAGTATTCTCAAAAGGTTTATCCATATAAGCGGTATCGGTCCAAGAAAAAAAATAATAATTGAGTTTTCAGGAGCCCAGATTTTGCAACAAATACTTCAGAAGCAGAACTTAACACCTGTGACCCCTGTTGGCTAAACCATTCTTTACCAAACATTAGAAATTATGTGAATATTTTCCATCAGGTCTTGTATGCGATACGGGAAGAATTTTTTAAATCAGAGTTTTAGGAGCAGAAATAACGCAGAAAACGCAATTTACCTTTGTGCCCCTAGCGGAAAGTCTATGATATACTTGAAAATTTTGAATTTATAGGAAAAACATTTCGCATCGGAAACACTATCCAACAAAGAAGGAGTTTTTCAAATCGTACTCTTAGAAGTAGAGATATTGACAAAAATAAGATATATATATGCGCTCCCTGGCGTAGAAACCATGCATTTTTTCAAGAAGAATACTTTCCTAAAAGGTTTGTCGACATGAGCAGTATCGGTCAACAAACGACTATTTTTCAATCGAGATTTTAGAAGCTCATATTTTGCTGCAAATACAGCAGAAGCGAAAATTAAGACTTACGCCACCTGGTGGCCAAACAATTTCTTACAAAAATTAGAAATTATGTGCAAACGATTTCCCATCAGGAGCTGTATGCGATGCAGAAAGAATTTTTCAAATCGGAGATTTAGAAGCAGAGATATAGGGGGAAACACAATTTACATTTACGCCCCCTAGCGGAAAGTCTATGAATTACTTGAAAATTTTGAAAATATATGAACCACATGTCACACTAAAAACACTATCCAACAAAGAAGGAATTTTTCAAATCGGACTCCTACAAGTAGAGATATTGACATAAATAAGATATACATCTACGCCCCCTGGCAAAGAAGCCATGCACTATTTTAAGAAGAAAATGTTTCTAAAAGGTTTGTCGACATCACTAGTATCGGTCAACAAACGACGTTTTTTTCAATCGAGAATTTAGAAGCTCATATTTTGTTGCAAATACAATAGAAGCGGAAATTAAGATTTACGCCCCCTGGTAGCCAAACTATTTTTTCTACAAGAATTACTAATTGTGTGCAAACGATTTCCCATCAGGAGCTGTATCCGGTGCAGAAAGAATTTTTCAAATCGGAGATTTAAAAGCAGAGATATAGGGGGAAACGCAATTTACCTTTACGCCCCCTAGCGGAAAATCTATGAATTACTTGAAAATTTTGAAATTATATGAAAAACATGTCACACGGAACACACTATCCAACAAAGAAGGAATTTTTCAAATCGGACTCCTAGAAGTAGAGAGATTGACAAAAACAAGATGTACATCTACGCCCGCTGGCGGAGAAACTGTGCAATATTTTAGGAAGAAAATATTCCGAAAAGGTTTATCTATGTGAGGGGCATCAGTCCACGAAAGAATTTTTTCAATCGATATTTTAGAAGCTCCGATTTTATGGCAAATACATCAGAAGCAAAAATTAACGCTTACGCCCCCTGGTGGCCTAAGTATTGATTACCAAAAGTTTGAAATTATATGCAAAAGATTTTCCATCAAAAGATGTAACCGCTGAAGAAAAACATTTTCAAATCGGAGTTTTAGAAAAAGAGTTATCGGGGAAAATGTATTTACTTTTACGCCCCCTAGCGGAAAATCTATGCGTAATTTGAAATAGTAACTTTATCTAAAATACTCTTCGACATAAATGGAATCGAAAGATAAAAAAAAAATTCAGTCGGATGTTTGGAAGCAAATATGTGGAATAAAACATATTTCTGAATTCGACATCATCTGCATTTACGCCCTCTACAGGCAAAATTGTACATCGTAAAAAAAACGAAATGAAGGATCATTATTCGCATATTTCAAGCTTCCGAATGCAAAAAGAATTTTTCAAATCGGACTCATAGTTGCAGAGATATCGTGGATACAGACGGACGGACGGACAAACCGATAACAGAAGCACGATCTTTTCTTACAAAAGACGTGCTAAAAAGTGCGAGCGTGTGCGCGCAAGACGGAAGTAGTCGAATACTAACGTTTAATAAGCAGCTTTCATTCGGTTTGAAAACATCGTAACGTGCAGTGCGCAGGGAAATTCGCGCTGCTGTGAATGATGGATTCAACCAAATGTGCACAGCTGACAGTGATTCAGTTTTTAAAGATGAAGGGCACAACTCCTACGGGCATTTATCATCCGGTACAGCAGTATACGCCGAGGAATGCGGGCCAAAATGTATCGTGTTTCGATGGGCAGACATGTTTCGACGGGGACGTGTGTCGGTGGCCAGGCCAGGATAAACGAGCAGGAAAATCACAGGAGAAAACATCGCCGCGGTTAATGCTCACATTAAGGAGAATAGGTGAATAACCGTGCAAACAGCTGTGTGCTGCGTTGGAACTTAGCACAGGAACTGTGATAACAGTAGTCCATAAAGATTTAGCGTACAGCAAGATGAGCGCGGTGTTGGTTCCCAAATTGTTGTTAACAAAAATTGAATGGGCCTGTCTTTGGAGAACTTGCTGAGGTACGAGTAGGAGGGTGAAAAATTCCCGATAAAATTGTGGCCGGTGATGAAATGTGGTGTCATCACTTTGAATCAGCCACCCGTCGCATGAGCATGCGGTGGAGGCACCCACCATCGCTCCGTCATCGTAAATCACGCAGCATCATCAGCGCCGGTAAAGTTATTCTTACCTTATTTTCTGACCACCGCTGTCCAATATTGCTGGACTGTTTATCACACGGTGCAACAGTGAATAAAGAATGATAATGCACAACTTGAAAACCTGCGGCAGGCGATCAAGTCAAAACGGCCTGGAAAGTTAAAGCAAAGTGGGTGGTACTCTTGCATGATAACGCAACGCCGCATACCTCTAACGATACACGCGCTAAACTTACCAAGCCATGGCTCATGATCATTCGTCCGAGATGGGTTCGGGTTCGAATCCCGGTGGGGCATGGATGTTGCGTTTGTCTTACAAACTGGCTCTCTCCCTTTCCTGGAGTCAGTGGCCCTAAATTAGGTACGGGCGACTGCTCTCAAGTCGTTAAACTCTCAATAAAAAAAAAAAACTTACCAAACTGCGATGGGATGTCGTACCGCATTCGCCCTACAATCCGGATATGTCGCCTTGCGACTACCCCATTTTCGGTGCCCTAAACAAACACTTGAATGGACGCCGCTTTACAAACGACGGCGAGGACAAGTATGTAGTCATGGATTGATTCCTCCAGCAATTCTTCGATCACGCCATCCGTTTACTAGTGTGAAGATGGGATGCTTGCCTAAATGCCCATGGCGATATGGCGATTATTTTCCGTTTCAGTTTATCCTAGTAAGTTACCATGTTCATTGCACCTTTATTTCAACGAACCAAATAAATTGCGGCTTTCCGTAAACACAGATGGAAGTTCTTAGTTCCGGCACGTCATTAATTTGCGCACTTTGTTGATGAAGCAGAGAGCCAATTCCCTCTCGGATAGAAGTGGTACCAAACCTGTTCGCTTTTATCGTGAAACGGAACCACGAACAATGTGGTTCTGTTGCTTTCCACCGTCGACTCCGGAGACCCATGCGGAGTCGACGCTGGAAAGCAACGACGCTGAAATCCAGATACGCATCCTGCGCACGTACAGGATGGGTATCCGGATTTCAGCGAGAGGCAGGTTTTACTCATACTTTGCCTCTCTCAAACACATACAGTACGTTCAGAAGAACTTCCGCAAGTTTAAGTTTTCAAATAGTTCCAGCGGTGCCCATATAAGTACTTTAGGGGGGGGCTAAGAAAATCCTTACCTCCTTCAAGGCTGTCAAACATTTGACAGCCTTGAAGGAGGTAAGGATTATAGTAGTACAGTAGTGGTCAAAATAGTAGAAACCTTTTGGAAAAAGTGTATTTTTGAGGTTTGATGGCCCATAACACCACTTTTCTTTGGAGTAATACCATAAACTTATATATCAATAAAAAGATAATTTCATCAAGAATATAATGCAATAACTTTTATGAAGGATTTTGTATTAGAACAGCAGTTATAAAGAATAAAAGTGAAACACAAGGAAAAAATGAGATATACAAAAATTCTCACCATGTCAGTTAATACTTAGTTGGACAACCTTTAGCGTTAATTACGGCTTTACAACGCTTTCCCATGAAGTGAACCAAGTTTTTTAGTTCTGCAGCTTTTATAATGTGAAACCAAGATTGAATTATTGCTTCTATTAATTGGGTTTTATTGCTGGGTTACTTCTGACTAACAAGTTTCTTTACTCGGCTCCATAGATTTTCGATGGGGTTAAGGTCTGGGCTATTCCCACGCCATTCCAGCAGTGGAATATGATTATCTTGAAACCACTTTTTGCACACAGCAGCAACATGACATGTAGCTGAACCCTGTTGAAATATAAATGCTTCATTATTTTGGAAAAGATCATGTGCGCAAGGCTTCAGTTGGGGTCAAGTATTTCATTAACGTATTTTTGGCCATTTATATTCCCATTAATCACGCAAATTCTGCCCACACCTTTTGATGTCATACAACCCCAGATCATAACACTAACTGGGTGTTTGACGGTAACATGTGATGCAATCAGGATGCAAATCTCCCATTCTTCTCCTTACGTATTATATGCCATCACTACCAAACAGAGAGATTTTGATCTCATCACTTCAAATAACACTGTCCCATTATTCTGCTGTCCAGTTAACATGGGTTTTAGCCCAGTTTAATATTTTCAACCTTTGTTTGAGCGATTAACCCTTTAACGACCATAACGCCCAGAACGACCTACGTACAAACGGCCATAACCACCCGAAACGCCTGTCTACACTGTTAAAAATTCCCGTAAAAAAAGTCTTGTTGCCCGTGTAATTTTACGATCAAGGCTCGTTTCTGCAGTTTCAAGGCGATGCCCGTATTTTAACGGGCATGGATATGTAGGACAACTGTTCCAAACCGTAATTTTACGGGCGTTGCTAAGAGGCACGGGTTAGCCAATGAACGATAATGACAGAAAAGGAATGCGGCATGCGTCGCTTTCTGCTATTGGTCAGCGAGTCGTCACGTGATTTTACGGGGATTGCTCGTTTTCTTACCAAGACGAAGGGATGGGCGATATTTTCAAAAGTATGATATCTTTTAATATTTCTGAGACCGATATATTGAATCGGAAATATCTGTATTTAAAGATCAATATATCAGATTGATTTTTCGATATTTTTCAATACTTCTGATCTCAATAAGACTGATATTTCGGTTTATTCACTGCATACTGCATCAGGGTTATCACTGAATCCGATCCAATGTTGTGCTAAGTATTGGCTATTGGGAACTTGGGACTAATTGGCTGTTGGCTTGTTCGCACAAATCTCAGCCAGTACTAAATTATCCTGCAGCTTGAAAATATAGCTGCAATCAAGTTTTGTTAATACCATTAAAATAGTGATATCTCAGAAAAGTACTGTATATTACTAACTTCGTACCTTTTACAAGATGGTCGCTGTACTTGGAAATAAACGTAGTGCGTTTATTTTGCCATTTCAGTCGTTTTGTTGTGTAAATAATTATTTCCGATAGCGGAATTGATATTTAACGTTTTTTTACAAGACCGACGCCATGGGTTAGTGCTTTTATTTTGCCCCTTTTACGTTGTTTTGTTACGTAAATAAATATTTTCGACAGCGAAATTAACATTTTACGTTTTTATAATTCATAAAAATTCGCTAAAAATATATCTTGTATGCTGAACTGGAAAGCCAACATCAGGAGGGTTGTTTACATCGTAGCCAAGGTAATGTAAGGGCGTATTTATATTATATATTTTATACATTTATGTAATGTAAGGTGGCATATATTTATGCCCACTCCCCCCCCCCCCCCCCCCCACCCGAAAGTGTTTAAATGTGTTTTATTTATTGTTAAAATGTGCCTTACATTGGAAACAAAAAATGCTTAATTTAATAAAAAAAAATTCATTAATTTACATTACAAATTTTTTTTTTTTTTTCTATTCTCATTCTTTTATTTTGTCCTGGTGGATTTAGTTTTTTTTCATTTCATTGGCACGCCCTCAGAAAAAATCTATATATGCCCCTTGTTGTATTTCTTAATGAAGGGGCAGAGCACAGATGGGATGAAAGTGGCCAAAGGGCAGGAAGTTGTCCCATAAATTTACAGAACATAAATGCGGAAACTGTTTTTTTTTAACAAAATATGTTATCATGATTCTCTGTACTTAACATTGCTACCTATGCAAGATTGTTGATACAGCGAGACAAAATTAGTCAAAAAAGCAATCATAAAAGTGTTGTGCACTTTTGTGTTTATATAACATCTGCACTCCCCTTCCACTAATGGGGGGGGGCTGTGGCTGTGGATAGTATCAACTGTCACCAACGATATTTGAAGGTTTTGGTTATCATTTGAAAGTAAACAAATTAGATGTCAACTTTCCTGTTAAGCACACTCAACATCTTTTAAAGAATATATATGAATAAAAAAACACACTTGAAATGGAATTTGTGGCAGAAATATTTTGCTACATAGAAGACCAGTAAACCACAGGCAATTGGGTAAATAAGTCTCATTGATTTGATTATTCTACACATATTAAGGTTTTTCCATTATTCGAAATGTTTATTTAAGTACAAAAGCAGAGTAAAATGCCTAAAACAAAATCACTGGGTTACTTCTGTCTGAAACATTACCCCCTTAGCCTGTAATCACAGCATATTATTGCAATTTCTAATGCAGAATGTTCTGCAAAGTCATAATATTGTTGAGAGGTAAATGGCTAGAGCTTTTTAATGCAATTTTGAAGTAGTTTGCATACATACATGAAAATATATTATTTCAAAGTTAGTGTGCATATACACTGTAGATACATATATATATTTTTTTTTTTTTTTTTGTAAAAAAATAATAACAAATAAAAAACCGAAAATACAACAAACCTTGTTAACAGGTTTCGGCCTAATTTGCCCAGTGTTATCCATTTTGTCATTATGTCTATTTCTCTCTTGATAAAAACTGTGAACATATTTTTTTTTTTTTTTTGTGAAAACTGTTATTCTTAAACGGAATGGCATTAACAAAATTCTGTTGCCCAGAAAAGTTTTAATGTGCAGTGCTCTTCCTCATTTGATTTCTCTAGTGTTTCTTTACAGTATACAAGGTTACTTTTTTCAAAATTCTTTTCCTGCTAAAATCTAATAAATGTGCAATGGAAAAATTGCATTTGTACTCATAAATATGGGTTTTTGGTTTGATTAAAAGGCAATACATTGTGCCAAATGTTTGACACTAGCTGTAGGAAGGGAGTTCTTAGACTACCATTAAAGACTATATTAATATATTAGCTGAAACAATGCTCAGATTATATGAATACCTTGCATTGCGCTCATCGGTTTTACATTTGATCAAGTTTGCAAAAATTGTATGTGATTTTATACCTGCTACAACTGATTCAGCATCAATATCAGGAAAATTCTCATACAAAAAGATTACTTCTTCCTCAGAAACTGCTAGAAAACAGTCAAATTTTCAAAATAAGAAGCACTGTTCATTAAATGTGAAAATCCTCCAAATATGTGGCGTCAGTGAATAAACAAAGATGTCGCTCTTTCCAGGTTTTAGCAATTAAATGTCATGAAATCTATTCAGTCAAGAAATCTATTTATTAAATGTCATGAATAAAATCTATTCAGTCATGAAATGTTCATTAAATGTCATGGAAACTATTCAGTATCTAAATAATCATGGAAAATGTGCCTACCAAGTGGTAAAATACATAAAGAAGTTGTTCCTGTCTTGTCTTTCCTGGAACCACTCGCCCTAAATTAGGGACATGTGTCTGCTTATGGTGAATCAAGCTTCTACACATTCGGGAACAACTTTAGATGCTCATGGAGATCAACACACACACACACACACACACACACCACTTCACTTCAAGCATTTTTTTCCAGTTCTCAGTCCATTTCTTTGGATTTCTCATCTCCATTAAAAACTTGTACACAATAAATATCTGAAGTATTCTTTATCAAGTCTAAAACACCTGAGGAGCTATCTTCGATATCATATCATTTTCTTTTTTTTTACATTTTAAATGCTCATTGGTGGAGTCTATCCTTAAAATTAAGGAAGTCAGCAGATTAAAAAAAAAAATTTACAGTTTTGAACTCAAATGGGATATAGCATTTAATGTTTCACTTATTAACACCAAAACAACACAAAAATAAGTACTGATTTCTCACCTCTAGTTATATTCAACTTGCTGTAGATGAAGGGATTTTCTCTTTACATGCATATATATCACTAAGCTGTTCTCTAAGATCATAGGTTAGTTTCTTGATGAGAGCTTATCTGCTGGATTAAAGTTTAAAACTGATGGAAATACATTTTATTTACTCTTGATGTATCAAACATCTGCATGTACAGTGATCTCAGCTCACAACTTGAGCTTCACTGACATCCATCACACACAAGACCATTTGTACTTCACATTTATTCTCTTTTTCTCATGCAGGAATTCCTGAATCTGGTCCTCCCTTGATCTTCTACATTTTCTTCCTGTCACTTGTGCAGAATAAATTCTCCTAGTAATCATCTCACCACTCATTCTCAAACCACCCAAGAATATTTGTCCCCACCTTACAAACAATATTTTGCTTCACACTACTCATCTACAAAACATCTTCATTCCTCACATGATCAAAACATATCTTGCCCCCACCCCCATAAGTAACACATCTCTACAGCTCACAAATCACTCCTATGCTTCATCTGCAGAACTCCACCTTCACTGCTGCACATCAGAGTAGGAACAATTACTGTACTTTTTCACACACAACTATTAGGGACTTTTTTGAGAACCTATCATTCATCATTTATTCAAAATCCTCCTGAAGCAGCTGTGACTTTCAAAGATGACTTTACTAGCCTACTAATTTCACCACCTAATTTGTTTTCTCTGTCAAACATGCTTCCTAAATATGTAAATTGATTTACCTGGTCAATCTCTTTGCCATTTAGACTGATCTGTTTGATTTAATACTAACAATTCATCTGTCAAAAACATAACTTTGGGCTTTTCCTTTCATATACTAAGTTTGAAATTCATACAAACTTCATACATGTGGGACAACATACGCTGCAACTCACTTTTGCTCTCTGCCAACAGGATTGTTTCATCAGCATGAGCAAACATAATTGAGTAACTACTCTCCACAGATAGCATTTACATAGTCTAATGACGACTCAACCATATGTGTCTCTTAAGACATAAAAATATTCTTTACCTTAAAAAATTGTTTTGGTAATAAGTAATAACTAATTATAATACACAAGCTTGGCAGTGAATGTGGGGAATAAATATCCTACCAGTTTTCTCAGATAATTTCTTAGAAACATCAGCTGAAATTTTTTTTCAAGAGCTGCTTTCTCCTACTAAAAGGGAGCAATTTTATTTGTCCTTTATTATTACATTTTATAGCTTAAAACTATCTTTATGCAAGATTGCAGCTCTCAAGCTGTGTTTTTAGTGATATGAAAAACACATAAAATATTGTTTTTCAGATCCTAAAATAAAAAAAAATATATAGCAGAAAGTTTTGATGCAAAAATAAATTAAAAAATCATGCAACAGAAGTGAGCTTGTAATCTGCAGAAATGCTGAATATACTTTCCAAAACCCAAAATGTGATTTTGTTGTTTCATGTGTAGGCATTGCTCGACGAGCAGGGATATGGTTTCTGCCAAGAAGTTTCCAAAAATCCCAGTTGCAAAGGAATGTTTTCATGAGTTTTTCATCAATGTGAGATTATGAGAAATATGTATTTCCAACATTTCGAGAAAAGGTAAGTTGAAGCTTCAGTATGGCATAAATGACAAAAAAACAAAAGTACTTATTAATCCCAGCAGACTGGAATCTTAACCATCAATTAACATGGGAATAACTGAATTATAGAAAGAATAACTATTTTTATTGGGATGCAAATGTCAAAGTTAACAACATTATATCAGCTTGCAAGGAAGTGTTATGGAAACAAATCTTTAAAAAAACTTTGTTATTGTAATTTTTAGAGCATTTTGTATACATTTATATTTTTCAGAAGGTGTGAACAATGTTTGCTATTTTTTTTATCGTTTAAGACAGAACACAATGTTAATGGAGTATACAGATATAATTACTTCTATGGTGTAAGCAAAAATAGCTCCCATGGCATAAGCAAAAAAATTAAAGTGCTTATAATATGTTTACAAGTGACATTTTTGTTAAAAACAGTAATTAGAGTACGAATAATTTGTGATGGCCTTTTCATAGAAAGCAATTATTTTTCCAGAAAGATATTTTAAAAAATGCTAATGATTATTAGTCCTCCATTAAAATATGATTATAAAAATAAAAACATAAAAAATATCGTAATCCAAATTAATCAAGTATATATATTTACTAATTATTTAATGAAAGCCATACTAATTAATGTATGAAAAACAAAAAAATATCATAATCCAAATTCATCAAGTATATATTTACTAATTAATGTATGAAAGCCTGTCTCTCCTAGATAACAAAAAAACGAATGGACAATCAGAGGAAATAACATGCTGTAAGTGTGGAAAAATCAGCAGATCAAGACGAAAGTTGTTATGCTCATATTTTTACCAGATTATATAATTACTTCAGGAAGTTTCACTATGTATTTACAAGATAATTATCAAAGGATGATAAAAAAAATTACGTCTGATATATACATAGCCTGAATTACAACAAACTTTATACTACATAACTTGTAAGACATCAAGAAAACTCTCGAAAAGCTGTTTTGCATTTCCTTACCCAGCTGTTAAGATCTACATACTTTATCACAAACGAAAAAAAAAAAAAATGCTTAACTTCAAATTGTGTGTCATTGGTATGTATTTAATTTTGGTCAAAGTGCCAGTTTACTTCAAACATAATACTCATAGGCAAAAGAACAATCTGCTATCAACCGTTCGTTAAAATTTTTTTCTGGGTGCCTACGTCAACTAATAGTTAAAATTTTCAACCATCGAGGTTTTCAACACAGCAGATATTTTTCCTTATAGAGTTCTAGAAATCGGAAGGTGACATAATATCATGTGAATCTCGATAATGAGATCGCAGTTTGATAGTCCTCAAGCAACATAATTTTCGTGACATGCCAGAGGAAAGAACACAGATTTCATTCCACAAGTTAAATCACATCAGCCATAGGCTGATTGATATATTGAATATCGCACAGATATAGTGATTTTCTGATATCTCGTAACTTGGATATCAATACTATATATCGAAATATCGGACAAAAATATCGATATTTCGAGCAATTGATAAATATCGCCCATCCCTAACTGACGAACACGAAGTCACGAAAATGTGCAAGAAAGACGTTAAAGAAAGAAAACATGTGAGTAGACACTTTTTAAAATTAAGTTTATAATGATATGTAAAAGTAACGAAATCAAATACACACATTTTTGTTTGATATTAAGCTCACGAACTGAGTACATATATATATATATATATTTTTAAAAGTTTCTCCACCAAACGAGGGTGGCTGAAGCATTGTCACACGGGAAAATCTATGTAGTAGCTAAGATTTCATTTGACTATGGTAGGGGCATAACTCTCACATCCATATATGTTTTACTATCAATATGAAACAGTGCTTTACTTACTGTGCAAGTCTTTATCGCCAGGTATATACCTAGCGTTGACTAGGATGTCGAATAAATTCGATCTGTACATGCTGATTTGGGAATTACGTAGGGAAGCATTCTTTTCGTATGTTTGTAGTCTGAAATGAATTCCATTTTGCAATATAACACGCATAAATATTGTCTTATCGTTTTGTGCTTTTTTTTTTTTACGGCATAGTGTTCAACTCCTGAATTTAGACAGAATTATTTCTAAAGCACAAACTGGCTGAACAATACTTTGTTTTTTTTTAAGACTCCTTTTCATTTGCTCATGTACTTAAGAACTTGTGAAGTATTATATTTGCACCAATGAATACAAAGATTAGCTATGGAGTACAGATATGTACAGGCATATTCTTTAATGAAAAGTTTATTCCAGTGTGTTTATGTGGGTATAAAATATATAAAAAATACAAATACACACGTATATTTGCTAAAATTACATACACTGATGTCACAGAAAACTGATGTCACAGAAATTGCACAAATGGCTAAAAACAAAATCAAATAAAACTGGTCAAGTCATTTGTTTAGTATCAGTAAGATGTATGAGCTCATTTACTCTTGCAAAGTTCATCAATATTTTGAGTTTTCTTGCTTATGTACAAACAAGTTATCTTCAACATCCAGCTTATTTCAATATTTAGTTTTTATGGTGGTTAAGGATAAAACACTAGTTTCACATAAATATGTAGTTGTAAAAGGCAACAAATACTTAAGGCAGTGCTCGACAATGTTGGAAATTCTTTTTCCATTGGAATCCAAAAACTAGTCGCCGCCCCGGTGGCGCAGTGGTCTAAGGCGCTGGCCTCTGATCATTCGTTCGTAAGGGGTCCGGGTTCGAATCCCGGTCCGGCATAGATGTTGTGTTTGTCTTACGGCACTGGCTCTCTCCCTTCCCTGGAACCAGTGACCCTAAATTAGGGACGGGCGACTGCTTATAGCCCATTGAGTTGCTCACGGTGGTCGTTAAACCTCCAATAAAAAAAAAAAAAAAAACTAGTCAGTGATTTCAAAGAACAAATGCTTTTCAAACCAACCAGAGTTAAAAGATGTCTCATAAGTTTTTTATTTGGCAATAGAAGATTACACATTTCTGCATTGTATGTGAATGAGTAACTAGTTCATTCAGTGGGAATGGGAAATACTGCCTTGTAAATGTTTGGAGAGTGCAGAGATGGACGATTATTAGCTGTTTAACATCAAGTTTCCAATTGTTTGCTCATTTTCTGATGATAATGAATTCAGTTATGGAAATTGGTCAGAGCTGTTCCCTGTAATTTGGTTTTCTCATAAAGTTTTTTGGTCATTGCTTGTGTTTTGTTTTTTCAACATTGAACAGATTGTTTTCACCCTGTAATGAGAAGTTCCACTAGTTCATTTTTCAGAAATTTCAGCTAAATATGCTAAACTTCACCACATAATCCTACCAGCACTAGCCATAAATTCAGATTAATTTTGTTTTGAAAATTGGTTCACTATGTGACTCGGTATGGTTGCTAACAAATCCGCATATGCCCCCCCCCCCTATTATTTTAGTGAAACCCACTTTGAGAACTATTGGTCTAGAGGATGTTCAAGCCGTTCTGGTATCAGAGTTGGTTGTACATCAAGGTTTTTGGCTAGCAGTCACAATTTAACATATGGTTTGAGTCCCATATGAGGCATTAGTTTTGCCACCCTGGTGGTGCAGTGGTCTAAGAACCATATTATGATTGTTTGTCCAAGTGGGTCTGGGTTTGAATCCCGGTATGGCATGGATGTTGTGTTTGTCTTACAGCACTGGCGTTCTCTCTTCCCTGGAACCAGTGACTCTTAAATTAGGGACGGGGACTGCTTATATCCCATTTAGTTCCTCACATTAGCCGTTAAAACCTTTAAAAAAGAAACCTGTTTTTTACATAACATCGCAGCTTTGGCTTTCTCCTTCCCTAGAACCAATGGCCTCAATTTAGAGGTGGAAAAAAGTTTCATGTGATGAAATGTCACATTTTCGTTCAGGAAACACATTTGTGATTCTCCCTGACTGCTACATGGTTTTGATTGCTTTTAGTAATACCATTTCACTCACATTCCTTAGTATATAATTATCAATCATTTTGTGACTATGGCATATTCAGTTAACTCATAGGCACCCCTAGCTTAGTTTTCAGCAGGAAAGAAGCAAACAATGGAAATCTGCATATATACAAACCCCATATGCCTCTCATTGAAAACAGCTTTTTACCACTCAACACATAAATTACATAAATTTAATTGGAAACCAGAAGAGCCAAAAAAAATATATTTTTTAATTATATCTATAATCACCTCATTATCACATGTATACAGTAATATTTTACATATATGTCAGCGCAAACCAAAGCACGCATAAATAAGAGTGCAGCATAAGTAAAAGTTAGTGTAATTCCAGCCAAAATTAAGTTTAAAATGTAATTAACATGAGAATAACATGTAAAATAAGAAAAATATCAATGATTGAATTTACTTAGTTAAATTTAACACTTAAAAGCTTAGATTACTCAAAAATGTAAATTACTTGATCTCAAAATTTTAATTACATACCTTGTTTATATTTATGGCTTTTTAAAGTTATGTAAAATTAAAGAAACATTTAAAGTTATGTAAAATTGAAGAATGTTTCTGCTGTTGCCTCTCATTGAAAACAGCTTTTTCAAGTTTGTTTAAATATCTCGCAATATTGGGAGTGAGTGAAGCTCGCAATTCTCACACAGTGTACGTAGACCTAGTCTTCGGATCAGGGTACATCCTGCTACTGGTTTTTATATCGTAGGTACGGTAACGTCACAATATGCATTTGCATACGGCTACATTTGCGAAATGTGAATATGCAGATTCGAATAGTCGCGCATCGATTTCGGACATTTTAGGGTATTCAGGCAAGAATTTATCTTATCCGTGTTAAACAAATGTCGTTTTGTACTAATTTATTGATGCTTTACAACTTTGTAATTGGAAATTTTGCTCTATCTCTTTTCGTTGTCGATTTTCAATGGCTAACTTCCGCATTTCGCCACTAGGGGCGCTGTTGTTGGTTGCATTCGATCGGGCGTAGTCGCTTTTCTATACCGCTATCGCACTTGCATAACTGTACCTCTCTCCGTTCGCAAGTTATTTCAGGCTAAAGGGACTTTCCTAATGCACCCTGTATAATAGCTGGAGCACAAACTGGGGGAGAGGCGAAAGAATACCCGCTGCCGCAGTTACCAAAGTTTCACGCGGCACACTATCCGCAATATCCGATCTCGCTACAGAACTTCAAAATCAGATAGGTCTTTCGACATTCGTTTATCAAACTTTAAGTATTCCCGCGAATCGCTCCTATTACCGGAAAAGTTTCGTCGTATGGATACGGCAAAAATGAGAGCAGAGTTTTTCCGTTTATATACGAAACGAATTGCAGAATGTTTCTGAAAATTCAGAATTTTCAGTTAATACATCTTAAGAACGACAAGTTACCATCAGTATAAGAAAGGAATCTCTAATAATAATCTGTTAGAGCACTCCTCCTCCTTCATGCCGCTTTTTAGGTCGTCATAGCAACAACCGAGAAACAAATGTTTGTGACGTCACGGTTAGCTTTTCCTGTTTTCGCGTAGGTGACGCGTATACCCCTTTTCCACGCGTATACCACTTTGTTTTGTTGTCATAGCAACAAAGAACACAGCAACTGGTGTGACGTCATCTAATCCAAATCATTCTCACATGAAGTCAGAGATGCGTTACGTCACATGGTCAACTCTAGAGATACGAAAACTTTTTTATGGGTTGGGTTGGAGGTTTAACGACCACCGTGAGCAACTCAATGGGCTATAAGCAGTCGCCCGTCCCTAATTTAGGGTCACTGGTTCCAGGGAAGGGAGAGAGCCAGTACCGTAAGACAAACACAACATCCATGCCTCACCGGGATTCAAACCCGGACCCCTTTCGGACGAATGATCAGAGGCCATCGCTTAGACCACTGCGCCACCAGGGCGGCTACGTAAAACTTTACATCAGGAATTTTGGTTCACTACCTGAACCGGTGTTTAGCCATCTGCATGTGGCAAAGTCAAGAGTTCGACGATCTGACGATGTCAAGATAAAAATAGTTCACGGAAAAGAAGAGGGGAAATTCACACAGGGTCAGTGTATATGAAAAATGTTACGTACAAGCAAGTGTTAACAAAGTAGGGACTAAAGGTTTTACAAAACACATGACAAATAGACAGCCGGTCGTATCAAATTCCATAACCGACTGCTCGGGAAATTTTCAGAAAGTTGTGAGCCAACGTCTCCATCTATTGATGTGGAACTCAAAAACTCAATAAATAAATGTCATCTTCCCCCGTCATTATTGACGGGCCTTCATCTGTTATATAATGTCTCTGAAAATTCAGAATTTTCCTGCTGTACGGAAAATACGAGAAATTTCAGTTTCTTTCCGTTATTTTGCGGAAAAGGTTGCATCCGAAATATGCTTCGCGAATTCTCGAAAAAAAATCATGTAAATTCGTTCCTGAATTTCAGAAAATTTTTTAGTGTGTGGTTGGAGTGGGTAGGCTCCATGTAAATAAAGCGGATAGTTCGTTTTATTTGGAGCCTCAATGTATATGTGAAGTTGGGAACTACTCAAGAGAGCGGGGGGGGGGAGGGCTCGAGCACCTCCCAGCCGTTGGTATAGCCAAATGTTTGATAAATAAAAAACATTAACTGACGAAACCTTGTTTTAAAGCATTTTTAAAAATAATGAGATATTGATGATTGATTGTATCAATTATTTTTGTTGTATTTTAGTATCTTGTACATTTACACTAGTGGCCAAAATTGTGGAAATCTTTTGGAAAAAGTGTATTTTTGAGGTTTGATGGCTCATAACACCACTTTGTTTTGGAGTAATACCATAAAGTTATATATCAATGGAAATATAATTTCATCAAGAATGTAATGCAACAAAGTTTGTTCAATTATCTGTATTCTATGAAGAGTTATAGCCAAATAAGCAGAAAAAGGAAGCACAACTTGCTTAGCTTGATACGAAGTAGCTTTCCTTTATTTAAATGTAGCCAATGAGCATGAGTGTTTAGAGAGCCAAACAGGTGTCATTTTGTTTTGGTAATGAGCCAATCAGGTCATAGTAGGATTCAGCTATTGATGTCATGTATTGGAGCTGAGAGAAGGACATTTGTCAGTGTGTTATGTGATTGCTATCAATTTTTTTTTTGTGTGTGTGTGTGTGTGTGTGTGTGTGTTCTTTCATTTAATGAGCTTGTAAAACGTAATAAAATTAAAGAAATGGCAACAAGAGTTGACTGGTCACCCAGAAAGCGATGTAAAATAGTACTATTAAGTGAACATGGCTTCAGTTATGAAGAATTAGAAGAAAAATTGGTGGCAACTTAACCAAAGATGGCATTTCTAAATATTTGGAAAGGTATAAGGAGAATCAGTCACTACAAAACCAGACTGTTAAAGGCAGGAAAAGGTGCACAACAGCAAGTGATGATAGAAGAATTAAGAGACTGTGCCTAGGTGATAGAAGAGAATCATCTGGGTGTAGGCTTATACAAGATGAAATGGCGCAATGCAATGTGAAGTTGAGTGCACGGATTGTTCGTCGCACACTGCAGAAATTTGGTCTAAAAGCTAGAATTCCGCGAAAAACCATTTTAACCCTTTAACGACCCTGACCCCAAAATCTTGTATCACTGTAAATACCACAACGCCCGTAACTGTGTGTTGGTTAACTTGTTTGTTTAATAACAACAATATTGGCTGAGGGTGACTCCTGCTTTTCCCTCATAGATCGAAAAATTCTGAAGAACAAGCAAGGGTAGGAAATCTGACTCACTCTACATTGTTAAATTTCACAGTTAGATTACGGGCAATGGCCGGCAACTGGGGGCCCGGCCGTTGCCCATAAAACTACGGCTTGACCCATTTTTGTGAAAGCCCATGAAATTACGGTCTGAACCCTAAATACTAAGCCCATAATCTGAAGAGCAACGCCCATAAAAAAATAAGTTTGACCGTATTGAGCTACGCCATAATTTCAAGGGCATTGCCCATAAAAAAAATAAGTTTGACCGTATTGAGCTACGCCATAATTTCAAGGGCATTGCCCATAAAAAAATAAGTTTGACCGTATTGAGCTACGCCACAATTCGAAGGGCATTGCCCATAAAAAAAATAAGTTTGACCGTATTGAGCTACGCCATAATTTGAAGGGCTATACCCGAAAAAATAAGTTTGACCGTATTAACTTAAGCTGTAATTTGAAAGGCAATCCCTGTAAATATGAAGTTTGGCCATATTCGGTTAAGCCTCACGGCAAGTAGTCACCGACTTTTACATAAATGCATTTTTTGTGGAAGAGTGTGCAAATAGTAAATGCATGTTTTTTGTGGAAGAGTGTACAAGTAAATGCATGTTTTTTGTGGAAGAGTGTGTGAGTGTGAAATTGTTGGATACTTACATTATAACTGAATCAATTCAGTTCTAAATGTGAGTAATGATATTTTCATATCTTAAAATCAGGTTTATTACAATATGATAAATAATGACATCAGTTACACACAGATTTGTTTAACATTAGGCTTTACGAACTCTGTACACACAGTTGGTTGAACAATACTTACGTTTCTTTTAGACATGTTTTAATTGGAGAATTATTTCTAAAGCACAGTTGGTTGAACAATACTTAGTTTCTTTTAGACATTTTAATTTGCACATACGTACTTATGTAGTATTTGCATGAATGAATACAAAGGGCAGTTATGTAGTAAAGATATGTACAGGCATATTCTTGTATTTATATGTTATATCAATGACAAACAGAACTACGAACTGGCATCCGAGTACATTGCGTCTATAAGGGTATTCAATCCACAATGGTGTCAAAGTTGGTTTTTCATGTAGGTTTTGGCTAGTATTACATTTGACATAGGGTTGAATCATGCTTTTTTTGTTTTCACATTCACTGCCTTGTGTGCTGGTTCATTTTACATTCTACTGAGCACTGTGTTGTCAGTGTTCCCAGAACTTTTACTGTCTTGTTTCCTATCTCTAATTTTTGGATATTTACCTACTTTTCCCATGTTTAGTAAAATTATGTCAAAAACTGGAAGTACTGCTTTTGAAAGATCACATTGCTTCCCCATAATTAAGGTATCAGAAAGAAAAGAAAAAAATACTTGAATGGAAATGAGAGCTTTTGAACTTGATAGGGCATAATTTCAAATCTCAGACCCCCACCCAAAGAAGAAACACTTGTTTAGACCCTGATTCTAACTGAGTCATTGTAGAACATTAATGCATATCAATATTTCTAAAATATTAAATTTTCCTGTTTGGAATGTTTTAGAAATGACTTCAGTGATTAAACCTGTTCTTTCATTGTTGTGTTGCCACAAGGAAACCATTTTGGAGCACAATTTTTTTTTTGGAAAGCTATTAAATAGTTGTATTTATAATATCTTGGCAATACCTGAAGATACTGAAACAATTTTTATTGATGTACAAATCAGGTGTTTAGTGACAAAGGAAAAGAACACGGCAGAATCTTTAAATTTCTCAAAAAACAATTTCATCGCATCATTTTGTACCAATTTCAGCACTATCATCTTAAAACATGAAATACATGCTTTGCATATTGAACATTTTGAGTAGACCTTTAAAATAGGAATTACAAAACGTGTAAAAATTTTTTCATATTTTTTAACTTAAAAAAAAAGTGGCTTCTGATTTATCTTAAAATATAAATTTTCCTGGGCATCCAGGTTTTACTACCTGGGTAGGTAAATAATTTATGTATATACCCAGCTGCGCATGTAACATTTCAGATATTTTCCAAGCCCTGCTTAAAGTGACACAGGTGAAAGATTTCACTCGCAGAAATTTAGAATGAAATCAATTCTTTTTACATTTAACTTTAATTACTACATTTGCAAAGCAAAGAAACTGTTCATGATATATTTTCACTGTCATTTTCTTGGCCAGCATTTACCAGATTCAGTAAAAAAAGAATGACAGTCGAAACTCGTTATAATGAAATTCAAGGGGGACAAAAAAAAATTTGTAGCAACGTATTGTTCTTAAAACATTACAAATTTTTCATTAAAAAGTTAGTATGTACTACAGAAATTTTCATTACGCATAAGATTGCAATGCTGTAAAAGTGAAATAGTGCCCACAGAGACAAGCAAAGGTAATTTTTTTGTAACGGGAAGTTTTTGCTAAAGTAGTAATAATGAAATATATAAGCTTTAATTAATATGTATGTATGAAATTATGTACTGTATATATTTTTACTTATACATAACAGGGTTTGAAAAATACCATGCCTGAGTCGTGTGAATCATTGACCTGGGCAGGTAAATAAGTAATCTAGTTGCCCTAGGTGCCAGACTGGGCAATTAAATCTAAAAATGAAGTTCAGAATATAATTTTCTACTACAAGAAAAAAGACAGTCATCGCATGTCATGTTGCTTTTCACTGCTAATCACTGGAAGTTGTATTATTGTTACGCAGTGCCAAAGACAGAAGAATATCACTTCTTTAATTATATTATGCTTTAGGTCCATAAATTGGAAGCATATGTAATTTTGCTCCAAATGTTTAAAGTCAGCGACTGAATGCATGCCTCTGATGGAACTAGCCTCCTGTGTTTATTGACAAAGGGTTAAAACTTCATATTTTTCATATTTTAATGTATTTCATATTTTTTCAGATATTTCATATTTTAAACGTGTTTTAAAGATTTTTATTGTAATATGGACCTGTGAGTCTGACACTGTGAAGAGAAGCTGCGATAGGAATAATGCATCGCTCCAGTGAAGATGTGAAGCTTTGGTCCGTTAAAAGGAAGGTTTGTTGCTGTGTGGAAATGACGGGTACAAGAGAAAGAGGACTTACGTTATTGGCAGAAGAGCAATAAATGTTGTAGTGATACGCTACAGAAAATAGGTCCACAGCAGCCACCCTTTCTTTTGTTGTATCCTGTACGTTGTTGGCAGGAAAAACCGGATAAAACCTCTTCGATTTGCAAAAGATACATATGAGTAAGATAGAAACTCGCGTGCGAACAAGCTATTAACAGAAGAACCAAAAGTGCAGAGACACAGCAAATCTGTTCAAACCAAAAACGAAATTTATAGTTCCCCAGTTTTCTGTACAACATAGAAAAGCATATTAGTACTTTCGGTAAATGTGTACTTCAGCGTCCTAAACTATTTCGTTGGAAAAATTTAACTGTGGGTGAAAAGTTCGATGCACACATTTTTTTAAGCATGCAAAATAATAGGGAAAGGTGAAAAATTATATTTTTAGATAAAAAAGAAATAATTTTTCCGAAGTATTAACCTGCGAGTACGATGGTTTGTAGCAGGTGGTGCGGGAGGCTGAAGCGATGCTAACGGCCACCACGTGAAGGTGCTGTGCGACGGAGCGAAGTACGAGTTGGTAGCAAATGCGTGGAAGAATACGACAGCAGTAGGGTATATTTTTCGGAAGAGTGACTTTTTACATTACATTCCCCTGTCCGCATTACGTTCCTTGTGGTTCCACCATGACGATGCTCCTGCACACTAGCCAGCAGCAGTGCGATGCTTTCTCACAGATGGTTTTGGGAAACGAATCATCGGGTATGGTGGTGCTGTATGACTCAAGAAGTCATAAGTGTGACTTCTGAGTCTTTCAGGCTCAGTGGTTAAGTCATAGTTTTGAGTTTTGAAAGACACAAGAAGTCATAAGTGTGACTTCTGAGGCTTTCAGGCTCAGTGGTTAAGTCATAGTTTTGAGTTTTGAAAGACTCAAGAAGTCATAAGTGTGACTTCTGAGTCTTCCAGGCTCAGTGGTTAAGTCATAGTTTTGAGTTTTGAAAGACTCAAGAAGTCATAAGTGTGACTTCTCAGACTTTCAGCCTCAGTGGTTAAATTATAGTGCTGAGTTCTGAAAGACTCAATAAGTCATAAGTGTGACTTCTGAGCCTTTCAGGCTCAGTGGTTAAGACCCAGGGTGACCGACTGCTGATATTAACTTTAAACTTACAGACATGTACAAAAGTTTCGGACAAGCAAATGTTTAAAACGTCGGTGGAAATCCGCACGCTTTCAGAGCAGTGCCCTCTGAACTGTCTGGTCTTGGGTATAAAAAGCGGGCTCAAACGAGAGCTCGCAATCAGGGAAGAGCCGCCATTAAGTCGAAAGGCTGTTTCACATATCTGACTATGCCTGTAGCCGAAAAATGTCGCATTATGAATGCCTGACGAGCTTTCACCGAGGATGGGTCATTTGGGATGAGGGAAGCTGGATTTTCCGCTCGCGAAGTTGCAATTCGTACGAGACGAAACTCCAGAACAGGGATGCGAACGTGTCGTCAGTGGACAGATGAAGCTCGGACGCACAGTAATCCGGGAAACGAACTGCAAAATAGCAAGGCTGCACGGAATGGCTGACACCTATACCGCATGGCAGTGGCCCATCACAGAACTACATCCATGTTGTTAGCGCAGCAGTGGACCATTGTCACAGGTCAAGCTCTATCCTCCAGCACAATTCGACGTCGTCTGTTTGACACCAAAATGGTCGTTAGCAGCCTGTTGGTTCTCATTCCCTTAACCCTCAATCAAGGCCGTAGCTAGCAGTGAGCTAGAAGGAGCTCATCGCCCCTTGCAAAGCAACCCCCCCCCGCCGAAAATACTAATTGTAACGTTTTTGAATTTGTATTTTAGTTGGTTTAAAAACAAGAAAAATTGAAGTGATACAGCACGAACGATGAATAACGGCAGAGAAATTATTTTTAAAGGTGAATCACTGAGAGAAGTTGCGCCGATTATTCTCTATCACATGGTGTCAGGGCTTGTTGGTGTTTGGGGCCAAGGAAGAAAGAGAAATGCCCACCCACCCCCTTATTTTTTCGGAGAACATTACCCAAAAAAAAAAAAAAAAAAGAACGTTAGAAAGAAAGAAAGAGTGACGGCGGTGGAGGCGTAGTTGGATGCAAGGCTTAACCCCTGTTCATCGTTTAGTAAATGACTATGAAATGCACAGCTGTTGTTTAGAAACGTTGCCAACAAAGAAGTATTGTGGTGGGGAAATTTTATCTAAATATACCCTCTACGTTTTGGAAAATAGTGCCAAACGGAAATTCTTGAGGGTGTGGTGAGAAACAAAAAAGCTTTCAACATCGTGTCTTTCATTGTTTTTTCGTACAGTAGGAGTATTTATACTATGCTTGTCCTAGAGAAGAGTTTTTTAGTCAGGATTCTGGTACTCTTGACTTTTAAGAAAGAAAGAGGGTATGGCAGCTGACCATGGTAAGAAGTGCTTACCACACAGCACCAACAGAAGAGAATACGCATTTAAAGACAAAAGAAATAAAGTGGAGCCGAAGAAGATTGAAGTATGACATCAGTAAATCGTCGATGCCATTGCGTGGATTCACGGGAAAGAAACCAGAACAATGAACTATAAAAACAATCGCGCTGGCCCGCTCACTCCGGAGTAAGTCGCTCTCCCAACTGAGCTACGCGCACATGTGCTATCATTGCTATCTGCCTTCATCAACGCCACACGATTTTATTTTATTTTTATTTTTTATTTATTTTTTGCGAATAGCAAGTACGAGTGTACTAAAAAGGTTGTCAATTCATACTGTAAATGTTGCCTTTTCGGCATGAAATTGATATCAGCCATTGCCTTTCTGTTGATATCTATAGATGCTTAACACCCAAGCTAGGGTTTTCCACGGTTTCCCCTACCCCATCTAAAAAATCGATGTGCGAATGCATGGGAGTAATCAAAAGTCGGCACTGGAAGCCAAGTGATCAATTAAAGGTTTTCTGTTGTTGTTCTATGATTAACCTTTTTGTGCTTGACACTTGTTGTGTGTTGTTGATTTTTTTCTGCAAGTGAAGTTCTTTTCTCAACAAACTAAATTTAAACCGTGTTTTCTGCGCTTAAAATGTTCTAAGGCTCAACTAACTTAGTTTGAATGGTTTGTCTTCCCTGAGAGGTTATCAGGTGTTGACGAATCTGTGAACTAACTCCACGCTAAATCTGTTGTAGTTTCTTTTTCCTGCATTACGCAGTTGTTGTTTTTTACTATACTATGCCACTTCTTACATGTCTATTGATTAAAGCTGTTCGCACGTATTGCTGTGACAAAAACATTTAGCTCGATTTGTGCCTATCACATGGATATTTGATATACTACATAAAGTTTAATTTTTCTACTATGAAAGTTAGTGATATTGAAATGTTTCTTCCTTAGGCATCTTTATTCTCTGCACCGTATGTAAATGCATGTTTTGGGTATTAAAGAGATGAAAGTATATATCTTATGATGTTGTATTATTATGTCTATGCGATATTTTTTTATGTCTAGAGACTTTGTGTACTGAATTGAAATCCGCTGCTAACAAGTGGTCAACGAATGTCTTTATGTATTCTGTAAATTCTTATCTGAAGGAATTGAATGAACGACCAGATTGTTTGAATGGAGACCTCTACTAAAAAAAATTGTCTCTGGGGTACTTCCAAACTTAACGTGACATCTTTTTTCTCAAACGAGAATGAGGTTGGCAAAAATCTTATGTCGGAACGAGAGTGACGTATGTCTGTACTAATAAGAACGTTAGATAAAAATGCGATGTACCGGTTGTTGTTTTTTCGGGGGGGGGTTGGCCTAATGGTCAGCGTTTGTGACTGCCACGGTTGTAACCTCAGGTTCGATCCTGGGCAGGTACAAACGTTCGAACTACTAAATACGCTCCGTGCGTTGGATAGGCACGTTAAGCCGTCGGACCCCGGGTACTGGCCCCCGGTAATAAATAAGGGCGTCTTCTACCCTCTTTCTACATAGCTTCCGTGTCACTTTCCTATCGGGCACTCTAGTCCAAATCTCCTAGCTTCCTATTTCTAAGGGTTGTTTAAGACCTAGGGTCAGACACTCCCTTCCTAAAATCCTATACATATGATCTGATCTGATTTGCTTTAGGACGATTGATGTTATAGATGGCAGAGATAATAGACGTGCTGTTGAATGCTGTTACACTGTCATTGGATGTTAAATCGCTGTTATTGTATTAAGTACTTTAAGGAACGGGATATGAGTGTGGAGTAAAGAACATGCAAGCAGAATAAACGTATTTGAAAGTACAACTATTGACCTCTTTCTTGAATGCGTATGGGTACCTTCTAATATTACATTGACTTTAGTTCACCTAACATAATCGCTTACGTTAAGGCCTAACTTCTACTGTTACAGCAGAAAGGCCATTACGTTATATTGGCACCCGAGTTCTACTGTGGACCAGACCCTCTTTTTCGTAGTAAATTCCCATTATGACGCAGCAAAGAATGAAATATAAATGTTAGCAAAAGGTTTTGTAAAAATTTGATGCTTAAAATTATTTTTTTTTGTTCCTCTCCAGGATCCTAATATAGTTGCGCCTTCGACAGAAGGGGACCCAAAGGACACTGAGAAACAAGATGTAGTGGACAGTAGTTCCTTCTCACCAGCTGATGAACATAGCGAAATTGAATACAAGTCTGATTCTGCTGTTTTAACTGTAAGTAGGACTTCGTTAGAATCATACAGTACAAAAAAAAATACCAGTTAAGTAGTGTTCCTGTAAATCAGGGGTAGCCAACATTTTTTGCAATTGGGCCAGTAAATTCTTAGAAATTATTTAAATGGCCACTGTAACCAACTGAAATATTGACAACTATTATCAGCTAAAAAGAGGTTTATTTTATGTGGTTTTGCAAAATACATTGTGAAAACACAGTTTCGTCCACGCCGGCCATCGATACCGGGTCCCCTCACTCCAGAGTAAGTCGCTCTACCAACTGAGCTACGCAGACATGTGCTGCCATTCCTATCTGCCTTTATCTCGTGTGCGTCCTACGGGGCAAGCACGTTAATCCCCCCTCCTTGAAAGGAGGCCGGGGGCATGGCCCACGTGTCAGTCGGGACCATGTGTCGATTTAGGCAGTCATCCTAAGTCACGTTGTTTTGAGCTTCGAGTGTGCGCTTGATTTAGTGCGTTTCCTGAGTATGTCGTCCGTTTCTGTTGTGTGACCCTTCAAGACGAAGTTGTGAGCTTTCTTTTGGTTCGTCTTACAAGGTTGTGGGTACCATATTGTTTCTGTAGTTCGCATTTTTATTTTCGATCGAGCTGATCGATTCTTCAGTAGCCCTCTCCATTAACAATGGCGGCAGATGATAAGGGTTATAGGTTATAGAATCGCCCATATCAGCGAGGCTCTTTCAGCCTCCTCCGCCTCCTCACTCTTAGGAGACCAATTATGTTCCAAGCTTGTCGGAGATGTCATACGTACACAGGATGTGGCGCGCGATTCCTCTGCAAAGGCTCAAGCTGGTCGCCCTGCCCGGGATAGTTACGTCGCCTTGACGAATGTCTCCGGTACTTCGGACGAAGCCATGGATGTAAACGATAGCGCAAATCCGCTACCTTCCACCTCAACTCAGTTCAAAAAGCCGCTTTCAGCAACTAACGCTGCGTCACAGCCCTCTCCCATCAGTTTAGCTCCTCGCACATATTCCAAATTTACCCCCGGAGCTACAGCTCTTCCTAAGTTTGTAGCAACAGTCTTTCCAGACTCTAATGTTAGTGTCGATGGCAATTCTGTTATTATTGATATCCCAGAGGACTCCCCAGCAGGAAAATAAGTTTTCTCCACTATGGTCTTCGGCGTCTGCTTCGACGCCCTACTAGATATTAAGCCCTACCAGATACTAGATCCAGACGGCAAAACCGTTAGAGGGTTTCGTTGCAGCGCCAGCATCGTTTTTCCGTCTGATGAACATCTGCTTGCGTACTCGAAGATCCTCACTTTGTGCTGTGGACAACAGCGTAGGCGTATCGACGTTACTACCTCCCTGCAATGCACGCGATGTCATGGCGAAAATCATCTACGCGTGCACTCATGTTCCACCGACTTCAATCAGCACTACGATAATTTAGTACGAGCGTGGGTACCAGTAATTAAAATGATACAGTAATTATCATGACTGCCGCAGTTTAATTATAAGCTATATATATCTCTACACCATTACACACACCTGCATAGGCTTGAGGACAAATTAGCAGGGAAGAGCTCTTAATACTTATGGCCATAACACAAAGAAAAAAAAACACGAATAAAATGTGTTGGAGGCCTTCGCTTTTGGGCGTACTCCCTTTCACAGGGGACAGAGTTCTACATGCGGTTTCACCATCCGACGGCACTGGTAAGTTGTGCGCAACTGTTCATATAACTCCACATACCTTGGCAGTCTTTAAGAGGTCCTTAGCGCGGAAAAGTGGCAAGAAATATCCTGCCTTTCGTTTGGCGACAGCCTAGGCACTTGTTCAGTAATGTCGATTTAATTGCGGTCGAGAAGCCCCATGTCTAGAGGACTGAGAAAACGCTCATTTTTAGAGGGGATCATTCATAGCCCTCCTTACTTGCTTCTCTGCTTCTATTTATCCTCTCCCAGCGGCCAGCTCTCAGACCTTGGTTCCATACAGCCCGCTGATGTTTTTCTCTCGCGTCTTTTCGCATTCGCCTCCGTCATGAGAATGCCTCGCCGCTTGTTTTTCTCTTCTCCTGGGTCCTCCCTCCTCTTTCTCCTGTGACAAACAAGGGCTCCTCTTCGCCACTTGAAGAGGGATTTATCGCTTTGTTTTCAACTGTGTGTGGCTTTCGGTTTTCCCTTATGCAGTCTCGTTAGGAGAAAATGCCACCGCCAGAATGTCTCTTTAAAGCTTCAAGAGGGAATTTCGGGGATGAGTTTTGCAGACTTTCGTTAGAGTTGAAAATGCACAAGACTGTTGCTATGAGTCCGAAATAGAGATGGTCTGTCGCCATGTGGCCTTTCACAATTCTCGTTTGCCAGAAGGCTACGAATTATGCACTTTTCAAATAATGAACAAATTTTAACAATGGCAGAGATGAACAAATTAGAGAATCAATTACCGTAATTAATTATAACCATGAGTGCTGCCTTGCAGTTATATCGAAACGAAAATTTATCGCATAAATGAAATATAAACATTTTCCACAAGTTAGGCTGCACCCTATAACAGAAAGTATATACCTTATGATGTTGTATTATTATGTCTATGCGATATTTTTTATGTCTAGAGACTTTGTGTACTGAATTGAAATCCGCTGCTAACAAGTGGTCAACGAATGTCTTTATGTATTCTGCAAATTTTTATCTGAAGGAATTGAATGAACGACCAGATTGTTTGAATGGAGACCTCTACTAAAAAAAAATTGTCTCTGTTATACTTCCAAACTTAACGTGACATCTTCTCTCTCAAACGAGAATGAGGTTCGCAAAAATCTGATATTGGAACGAGGGTGACGTATGTCTGTACTGATAAGAACGTTAGATAAAAATGCGATGTAGCGGTTGCTTGGGGGGGGGGGGTCAGCGTTTGTGACTGCCACGGTTGTAACCTCAGGTTCGATCCTGGGCAGGTGCAAACGTTCGAACTACTAAATACCCTCCGTGCGTTGGATAGGCACGTTAAGCCGTCGGACCCCGGGTACTGGGCCCCCCGTAATAAATAAGGGCGTCTTCCACCCTCTTTCTACATAGCTTCCGTGTCACTTTCCTATCGGGCACTCTAGTCCAAATCTCCTATCTTCCTATTTCTAAGGGTTGTTTAAGACCTAGGGTCAGACACTCCCTTCCTAAAATCCTATACATATGATCTGATCTGATTTGCTTTAGGGGGATTGATGTTATAGATGGCAGAGATAATAGACGTGCTGTTGAATGCTGTTGCACTGTCATTGGATGTTAAATCGCTGTTATTGTATTAAGTACTTTAAGGAACGGGATATGAGTGTGGAGTAAAGAACATGCAAGCAGAATAAACGTATTTGAAAGTACAACTATTGCCCTCTTTCTTGAATGCATATGGGTACCTTCTAATATTACATTGACTTTAGTTCACCTAACATAATCGCTTACGTTAAGGCCTAACTTCTACTGTTACAGCAGAAAGGCAATTACGTTATATTGGCGCCCGAGCTCTACTGTGGACCAGACCCTCTTTTTCGTAGTAAATTCCCATTATGACGCAGCAAAGAATGAAATATAAATGTTAGCAAAAGGTTTTGTAAAAATTTGATGCTTATTTTTTTTTGTTCCTCTCCAGGATCCTGATATGCCACATGTAGTACCTACGACGACAGAAACGGAACCAAAGGAACCTGTGAATCAAGATGGAGTGGACAGTAGTTCCGTCCCACCAGCTGATCAACTTGGCGAAATTGAATACAAGTCTAATTTTGCTGTTTCGACTGTAAGTAGGACTTCGTTAGAATCATACAGTACAAAAAAAAATGCCAGTTAAGTAATGTCCCTGTAAATCAGGGGTAGCCAACATTTTTTAAAATTGGGCCAGTAAATTCTTAGAAATTATTTGAATGGCCACTGTAACCAACTGAAATATTGACAACTATTATCAGCTAAAAAGAAGTTTATTTTATGTGGTTTTGCAAAATACATTGTGAAAACACAGTTTTGTCCACG
The DNA here is from genome assembly GCA_039090855.1 of Macrothele yani. Taxonomy (NCBI): domain Eukaryota; kingdom Metazoa; phylum Arthropoda; class Arachnida; order Araneae; family Macrothelidae; genus Macrothele; species Macrothele yani. The sequence goes on from CM077010.1 coordinate 159,127,692, forward strand.
CCGGCCGTCGATACCGGGTCCCCTCACTCCAGAGTAAGTCGCTCTACCCACTGAGCTACGCAGACATGTGTTGTCATTGCTATCTGCCTTTATCTCATGTGCGTCCTTCGGGGCAAGCACGTTAATCCCCCCCCCCTTGAAAGGAGGCCGGGTGCATGGCCCACGTGTCAGCCGGGACCACGTGTTGCTTTAGGCAGTCATCCTAAGTCACGTTGTTTTGAGCTTCGAGTGTGCGCCTGATTTAGTGCGTTTCCTGAGTGTGTCGTCCGTTTCTGTTGTGTGACCCTTTAAGACGAAGGTTTGAGCTTTCTTTTGGTTCGTGTTACAAGGTTGTGGGTACCATATTGTTTCAGTAGTTCGCATTTTTATTTTCGATCGAGCTGATCGATTCTTCAGTAGCCCTCTCCATTAACAATGGCGGCAGCTGATAAGGGTTATAGGTTATAGCCACGCCCATATCAGCGAGGCTCTTTTAGCCTCCTCCGCCTCCTCACTCTTAGGAGACCAATTATGTTCCAAGCTTGTCGGAGATCTCATACGTACACAGGATGTGGCGCGATTCCTCTGCAAAGGCTCAAGCTGGTCGCCCTGCCCGGGATAGTTACGTCGCCTTGGCGAATGTCTCCGGTACTTCGGACGAAGCCATGAATGTAAACGATAGCGCAAATCCGCTACCTTCCACCTCAACTCAGTTCAAAAAGCCGCTTTCAGCAACTAACGCTGCGTCACAGCCCTCTCCCATCAGTTTAGCTCCTCGCACATATTCCAAATTTACCCCCGGAGCTACAGCTCTTCCTAAGTTTGTAGCAACAGTCTTTCCAGACTCTAATGTTAGTGTCGATGGCAATTCTGTTATTATTGATATCCCAGAGGACTCCCCAGCAGGAAAATAAGTTTTCTCCACTATGGACTTTATAACGAAGTAAATTTCTCCGTCATTTTTGGTCTGCGCCCGGATTCGAACCCGAGGCCGCTTATTCCAGAACAAGTCGCTCTACCAACTGAGCTACGCAGACATTTGTTCTGATTGCTATGTGCCTTTATGTCGTGTGCGTCCTGCTGGCAGGTACGTCACATCTCCCCCCCCCCCCTAAAGAGGGCCGGGGGCATGGCCCACGGGTCAGCCGTGACCATGAATCATTGCAGGCAGCCATCCACTGTAGAATGTGCGCTTGAGAATTCCCAGTCAATCTGCTGTGTGGAATGCAACATCACACGTTTTTATTTTGCGAAGCGCTGGAGAAGGAATTCTCTGATTTTTCCTGTCTCGCGGTGTGGAAATAACATCACACCAATGCGAGATTTTGAACAGCCGGGTCATCCGGATAGTTCGGGCGCGATTATAACGAAGTAAATTTCTCCGTCATTTTTGGTCTAGGCAGGGATTCGAACCCGAGGCCGCTTATTCCGGAACAAGTCGCTCTACCAACTGAGCTACGCAGAAGATTATTCTGATTCCTATGTGCCTTTATGTCGTGTGCGTCCTGCTGGCAGGTACGTCACAACTTCGGCGTCTGCTTCGACGCCCTACTAGATATTAAGCCCTACCAGATACTAGATCCAGACGGCAAAACCGTTAGAGGGTTTCGTTGCAGTGCCAGCATCGTTTTTCCGTCTGATGAACATCTGCTTGCGTACCCGAAGATCCTCACTTTGTGCTGTGGATAACAGCGTAGGCGTATCGACGTTACTACCTCCCTGCAATGCACGCGATGTCATGGCGAAAACCATCTACGCGTGCACTCATGTTCCACCGACTTCAATCAGCACTACGAGAATTTAGTACGAGCGTGGGTACCAGTAATTAAAATGATACAGTAGTTATCATCACTGCCGCAGTTTAATTATAAGCTATATATATCTCTATACCATTACACACACCTGCATAGACTTGAGGACAAATTAGCAGGGAAGAGCTCTTAATACTTATGGCCATAACACAAAGAAAAAAAAACACGAATAAAATGTATTGGGGGCCTTCGCTTTCGGGCGTACTCCCTTTCACAGGGGACAGAGTTCTACATGCGGTTTCACCATCCGACGGCACTGGTAAGTTGTGCGCAACTGTTCATATAACTCCACATACCTTGGCAGTCTTTAAGAGGTCCTTAGCGCGGAAAAGTGGCAAGAAATATCCTGCCTTTCGTTTGGCGACAGCCTAGGCACTTGTTCAGTAATGTCGATTTAATTGCGGTCGAGAAGCCCCATGTCTAGAGGACTGAGAAAACGCTCATTTTTAGAGGGGATCATTCATAGCCCTCCTTACTTGCTTCTCTGCTTCTATTTATCCTCTCCCAGCGGCCAGCTCTCAGACCTTGGTTCCATACAGCCCGCTGATGTTTTTCTCTCGCGTCTTTTCGCATTCGCCTCCGTCATGAGAATGCCTCGCCGCTTGTTTTTCTCTTCTACTGGGTCCTCCCTCCTCTTTCTCCTGTGACAAACAAGGGCTCCTCTTCGCCACTTGAAGAGGGATTTATCGCTTTGTTTTCAACTGTGTGTGGCTTTCGGTTTTCCCTTATGCAGTCTCGTTAGGAGAAAATGCCACCGCCAGAATGTCTCTTTAAAGCTTCAAGAGGGAATTTCGGGGGTGAGTTTTGCAGACTTTCGTTAGAGTTGAAAATGCACAAGACTGTTGCTATGAGTCCGAAATAGAGATGGTCTGTCGCCATGTGGCCTTTCACAATTCTCGTTTGCCAGAAGGCTACGAATTATGCACTTTTCAAATAATGAACAAATTTTAACAATGGCAGAGATGAACAAATTAGAGAATCAATTACCGTAATTAATTATAACCATGAGTGCTGCCTTGCAGTTATATCGAAACGAAAATTTATCGCATAAATGAAATATAAACATTTTCCACAAGTTAGGCTGCACCCTATAACAGAAAGTATATACCTTATGATGTTGTATTATTATGTCTATGCGATATTTTTTATGTCTAGAGACTTTGTGTACTGAATTGAAATCCGCTGCTAACAAGTGGTCAACGAATGTCTTTATGTATTCTGCAAATTTTTATCTGAAGGAATTGAATGAACGACCAGATTGTTTGAATGGAGACCTCTACTAAAAAAAATTGTCTCTGTTATACTTCCAAACTTAACGTGACATCTTCTCTCTCAAACGAGAATGAGGTTCGCAAAAATCTGATATTGGAACGAGGGTGACGTATGTCTGTACTGATAAGAACGTTAGATAAAAATGCGATGTAGCGGTTGCTTGGGGGGGGGGTCAGCGTTTGTGACTGCCACGGTTGTAACCTCAGGTTCGATCCTGGGCAGGTACAAACGTTCGAACTACTAAATACCCTCCGTGCGTTGGATAGGCACGTTAAGCCGTCGGACCCCGGGTACTTAGCCCCCGTAATAAATAAGGGCGTCTTCCACCCTCTTTCTACATAGCTTCCGTGTCACTTTCCTATCGGGCACTCTAGTCCAAATCTCCTATCTTCCTATTTCTAAGGGTTGTTTAAGACCTAGGGTCAGACACTCCCTTCCTAAAATCCTATACATATGATCTGATCTGATTTGCTTTAGGGGGATTGATGTTATAGATGGCAGAGATAATAGACGTGCTGTTGAATGCTGTTGCACTGTCATTGGATGTTAAATCGCTGTTATTGTATTAAGTACTTTAAGGAACGGGATATGAGTGTGGAGTAAAGAACATGCAAGCAGAATAAACGTATTTGAAAGTACAACTATTGCCCTCTTTCTTGAATGCATATGGGTACCTTCTAATATTACATTGACTTTAGTTCACCTAACATAATCGCTTACGTTAAGGCCTAACTTCTACTGTTACAGCAGAAAGGCAATTACGTTATATTGGCGCCCGAGCTCTCCTGTGGACCAGACCCTCTTTTCGTAGTAAATTCCCATTATGACGCAGCAAAGAATGAAATATAAATGTTAGCAAAAGGTTTTGTAAAAATTTGATGCTTATTTTTTTGTTCCTCTCCAGGATCCTAATATGCCACATGTAGTACCTACGACGACAGAAACGGAACCAAAGGAACCTGTGAATCAAGATGGAGTGGACAGTAGTTCCGTCCCACCAGCTGATCAACTTGGCGAAATTGAATACAAGTCTAATTTTGCTGTTTCGACTGTAAGTAGGACTTCGTTAGAATCATACAGTACAAAAAAAAAATGCCAGTTAAGTAATGTCCCTGTAAGCCAACGGTAGCCAACATTTTTTAAAATTGGGCCAGTAAATTCTTAGAAATTATTTGAATGGCCACTGTAACCAACTGAAATATTGACAACTATTATCAGCTAAAAAGAAGTTTATTTTATGTGGTTTTGCAAAATACATTGTGAAAACACAGTTTTGTCCACGCCGGCCGTCGATACCGGGTCCCCTCACTCCAGAGTAAGTCGCTCTACCCACTGAGCTACGCAGACATGTGTTGTCATTGCTATCTGCCTTTATCTCATGTGCGTCCTTCGGGGCAAGCACGTTAATCCCCCGCCCTGAAAGGAGGCCGGGTGCATGGCCCACGTGTCAGCCGGGACCACGTGTTGCTTTAGGCAGTCATCCTAAGTCACGTTGTTTTGAGCTTCGAGTGTGCGCCTGATTTAGTGCGTTTCCTGAGTGTGTCGTCCGTTTCTGTTGTGTGACCCTTCAAGACGAAGGTTTGAGCTTTCTTTTGGTTCGTGTTACAAGGTTGTGGGTACCATATTGTTTCAGTAGTTCGCATTTCTATTTTCGATCGAGCTGATCGATTCTTCAGTAGCCCTCTCCATTAACAATGGCGGCAGCTGATAAATGTTATAGGTTATAGCCACGCCCATATCAGCGAGGCTCTTTTAGCCTCCTCCGCCTCCTCACTCTTAGGAGACCAATTATGTTCCAAGCTTGTCGGAGATCTCATACGTACACAGGATGTGGCGCGATTCCTCTGCAAAGGCTCAAGCTGGTCGCCCTGCCCGGGATAGTTACGTCGCCTTGGCGAATGTCTCCGGTACTTCGGACGAAGCCATGAATGTAAACGATAGCGCAAATCCGCTACCTTCCACCTCAACTCAGTTCAAAAAGCCGCTTTCAGCAACTAACGCTGCGTCACAGCCCTCTCCCATCAGTTTAGCTCCTCGCACATATTCCAAATTTACCCCCGGAGCTACAGCTCTTCCTAAGTTTGTAGCAACAGTCTTTCCAGACTCTAATGTTAGTGTCGATGGCAATTCTGTTATTATTGATATCCCAGAGGACTCCCCAGCAGGAAAATAAGTTTTCTCCACTATGGACTTTATAACGAAGTAAATTTCTCCGTCATTTTTGGTCTGCGCCGGGATTCGAACCCGAGGCCGCTTATTCCAGAACAAGTCGCTCTACCAACTGAGCTACGCAGACATTTGTTCTGATTGCTATGTGCCTTTATGTCGTGTGCGTCCTGCTGGCAGGTACGTCACATCTCCCCCCCCTAAAGAGGGCCGGGGCATGGCCCACGGGTCAGCCGTGACCATGAATCATTGCAGGCAGCCATCCACTGTAGAATGTGCACTTGAGAATTCCCAGTCAATCTGCTGTGTGGAATGCAACATCACACGTTTTTATTTTGCGAAGCGCTGGAGAAGGAATTCTCTGATTTTTCCTGTCTCGCGGTGTGGAAATAACATCACACCAATGCGAGATTTTGAACGGCCGGGTCATCCGGATAGTTCGGGCGCGATTATAACGAAGTAAATTTCTCCGTCATTTTTGGTCTAGGCCGGGATTCGAACCCGAGGCCGCTTATTCCGGAACAAGTCGCTCTACCAACTGAGCTACGCAGAAGATTATTCTGATTCCTATGTGCCTTTATGTCGTGTGCGTCCTGCTGGCAGGTACGTCACAACTTCGGCGTCTGCTTCGACGCCCTACTAGATATTAAGCCCTACCAGATACTAGATCCAGACGGCAAAACCGTTAGAGGGTTTCGTTGCAGTGCCAGCATCGTTTTTCCGTCTGATGAACATCTGCTTGCGTACCCGAAGATCCTCACTTTGTGCTGTGGATAACAGCGTAGGCGTATCGACGTTACTACCTCCCTGCAATGCACGCGATGTCATGGCGAAAACCATCTACGCGTGCACTCATGTTCCACCGACTTCAATCAGCACTACGAGAATTTAGTACGAGCGTGGGTACCAGTAATTAAAATGATACAGTAGTTATCATCACTGCCGCAGTTTAATTATAAGCTATATATATCTCTATACCATTACACACACCTGCATAGACTTGAGGACAAATTAGCAGGGAAGAGCTCTTAATACTTATGGCCATAACACAAAGAAAAAAAAACACGAATAAAATGTATTGGGGGCCTTCGCTTTCGGGCGTACTCCCTTTCACAGGGGACAGAGTTCTACATGCGGTTTCACCATCCGACGGCACTGGTAAGTTGTGCGCAACTGTTCATATAACTCCACATACCTTGGCAGTCTTTAAGAGGTCCTTAGCGCGGAAAAGTGGCAAGAAATATCCTGCCTTTCGTTTGGCGACAGCCTAGGCACTTGTTCAGTAATGTCGATTTAATTGCGGTCGAGAAGCCCCATGTCTAGAGGACTGAGAAAACGCTCATTTTTAGAGGGGATCATTCATAGCCCTCCTTACTTGCTTCTCTGCTTCTATTTATCCTCTCCCAGCGGCCAGCTCTCAGACCTTGGTTCCATACAGCCCGCTGATGTTTTTCTCTCGCGTCTTTTCGCATTCGCCTCCGTCATGAGAATGCCTCGCCGCTTGTTTTTCTCTTCTCCTGGGTCCTCCCTCCTCTTTCTCCTGTGACAAACAAGGGCTCCTCTTCGCCACTTGAAGAGGGATTTATCGCTTTGTTTTCAACTGTGTGTGGCTTTCGGTTTTCCCTTATGCAGTCTCGCTAGGAGAAAATGCCACCGCCAGAATGTCTCTTTAAAGCTTCAAGAGGGAATTTCGGGGGTGAGTTTTGCAGACTTTCGTTAGAGTTGAAAATGCACAAGACTGTTGCTATGAGTCCGAAATAGAGATGGTCTGTCGCCATGTGGCCTTTCACAATTCTCGTTTGCCAGAAGGCTACGAATTATGCATTTTTCAAATAATGAACAAATTTTAACAATGGCAGAGATGAACAAATTAGAGAATCAATTACCGTAATTAATTATAACCATGAGTGCTGCCTTGCAGTTATATCGAAACGAAAATTTATCGCATAAATGAAATATAAACATTTTCCACAAGTTAGGCTGCACCCTATAACAGAAAGTATATACCTTATGATGTTGTATTATTATGTCTATGCGATATTTTTTATGTCTAGAGACTTTGGGTACTGAATTGAAATCCGCTGCTAACAAGTGGTCAACGAATGTCTTTATGTATTCTGCAAATTTTTATCTGAAGGAATTGAATGAACGACCAGATTGTTTGAATGGAGACCTCTACTAAAAAAAATTGTCTCTGTTATACTTCCAAACTTAACGTGACATCTTCTCTCTCAAACGAGAATGAGGTTCGCAAAAATCTGATATTGGAACGAGGGTGACGTATGTCTGTACTGATAAGAACGTTAGATAAAAATGCGATGTAGTGGTTGCTTGGGGGGGGGGGGTCAGCGTTTGTGACTGCCATGGTTGTAACCTCAGGTTCGTTCGGCCGCCCCGGTGGCGCAGTGGTCTAAGGCGCTGGCCTCTGATCATTCGTCCGTAAGGGGTCCGGGTTCGAATCCCGGTGAGGCATGCATGTTGTGTTTGTCTTTCGGCACTGGCTCTCTCCCTTCCCTGGAACCAGTGACCCTAAATTAGGGACGGGCGACTGCTTATAGCCCATTGAGTTGCTCACGGTGGTCGTTAAACCTCCAACCTAAAAAAGAAAAAACCCTCAGGTTCGATCCTGGGCAGGTACAAACGTTCGAACTACTAAATACCCTCCGTGATTTGGATAGGCACGTTAAGCCGTCGGACCCCGGGTACTGGCCCCCCGGTAATAAATAAGGGCGTCTTCTACCCTCTTTCTACATAGCTTCCGTGTCACTTTCCTATCGGGCACTCTAGTCCAAATCTCCTAGCTTCCTATTTCTAAGGGTTGTTTAAGACCTAGGGTCAAACACTCCCTTCCTAAAATCCTATACATATGATCTTATCTGATTTGCTTTAGGAGGATTGATGTTATAGATGGCAGTGATAATAGACGTGCTGTTGAATGCTGTTGCACTGTCATTGGATGTTAAATCGCTGTTATTGTATTAAGTACTTTAAGGAACGGGATATGAGTGTGGAGTAAAGAACATGCAAGCAGAATAAACGTATTTGAAAGTACAACTATTGACCTCTTTCTTGAATGCGTATGGGTACCTTCTAATTTTACATTGACTTTAGTTCACCTAACATAATCGCTTACGTTAAGGCCTAACTTCTGCTGTTACAGCAGAAAGGCCATTACGTTATATGGGCACCCGAGCTCTCCTGTGGACCAGACCCTCTTTTTCGTAGTAAATTCCCATTATGACGCAGCAAAGAATGAAATATAAATGTTAGCAAAAGGTTTTGTAAAAATTTGATGCTTAAAATTATTTTTTTGTTCCTCTCCAGGATCCTAATATAGTTGCGCCTTCGACAGAAGGGGACCCAAAGGACACTGAGAAACAAGATGTAGTGGACAGTAGTTCCTTCTCACCAGCTGATGAACATGGCGAAATTGAATACAAGTCTGATTCTGCTGTTTTAACTGTAAGTAGGACTTCGTTAGAATCATACAGTACAAAAAAAAATACCAGTTAAGTAGTGTTCCTGTAAATCAGGGGTAGCCAACATTTTTTGCAATTGGGCCGGTAAATTCTTAGAAATTATTTAAATGGCCACTGTAACCAACTGAAATATTGACAACTTTTATCAGCTAAAAAGAGGTTTATGTTATGTGGTTTTGCAAAATACATTGTGAAAACACAGTTTCGTCCACGCCGGCCATCGATACCGGGTCCCCTCACTCCAGAGTAAGTCGCTCTACCAACTGAGCTACGCAGACATGTGCTGCCATTGCTATCTGCCTTTATCTCGTGTGCGTCCTACGGGGCAAGCACGTTAATCCCCCCTCCTTGAAAGGAGGCCGCGGGGGCATGGCCCACGTGTCAGTCGGGACCATGTGTCGATTTAGGCAGTCATCCTAAGTCACGTTGTTTGGAGCTTCGAGTGTGCGCTTGATTTAGTGCGTTTCCTGAGTGTGTCGTCCGTTTCTGTTGTGTGACCCTTCAAGACGAAGTTGTGAGCTTTCTTTTGGTTCGTCTTACAAGGTTGTGGGTACCATATTGTTTCTGTAGTTCGCATTTTTATTTTCGATCGAGCTGATCGATTCTTCAGTAGCCCTCTCCATTAACAATGGCGGCAGATGATAAGGGTTATAGGTTATAGCCACGCCCATATCAGCGAGGCTCTTTCAGCCTCCTCCGCCTCCTCACTCTTAGCAGACCAATTATGTTCCAAGCTTGTCGGAGATGTCATACGTACACAGGATGTGGCGCGCGATTCCTCTGCAAAGGCTCAAGCTGGTCGCCCTGCCCGGGATAGTTACGTCGCCTTGACGAATGTCTCCGGTACTTCGGACGAAGCTATGGATGTAAACGATAGCGCAAATCCGCTACCTTCCACCTCAACTCAGTTCAAAAAGCCGCTTTCAGCAACTAACGCTGCGTCACAGCCCTCTCCCATCAGTTTAGCTCCTCGCACATATTCCAAATTTACCCCCGAAGCTACAGCTCCTTCTAAGTTTGTAGCAACAGTCTTTCCAGACTCTAATGTTAGTGTCGATGGCAATTCTATGATAATTGTCATCCCAGAGGACTCCCCAGCAGGAAAATAAGTTTTCTCCACTATGGTCTTCGGCGTCTGCTTCGACGCCCTACTAGATATTAAGCCCTACCAGATACTAGATCCAGACGGCAAAACCGTTAGAGGGTTTCGTTGCAGTGCCAGCATCGTTTTTCCGTCTGATGAACATCTGCTTGCGTACCCGAAGATCCTCACTTTGTGCTGTGGACAACAGCGTAGGCGTATCGACGTTACTACTTCCCTGCAATGCACGCGATGTCATGGCGAAAACCATCTACGCGTGCACTCATGTTCCACCGACTTCAATCAGCACTACGAGAATTTAGTACGAGCGTGGGTACCAGTAATTAAAATGATACAGTAATTATCATGACTGCCGCAGTTTAATTATAAGCTATATATATCTCTACACCATTACACACACCTGCATAGGCTTGAGGACAAATTAGCAGGGAAGAGCTCTTAATACTTATGGCCATAACACAAAGAAAAAAAAACACGAATAAAATGTGTTGGAGGCCTTCGCTTTCGGGCGTACTCCCTTTCACAGGGAACAGAGTTCTACATGCGGTTTCACCATCCGACGGCACTGGTAAGTTGTGCGCAACTGTTCATATAACTCCACATACCTTGGCAGTCTTTAAGAGGTCCTTAGCGCGGAAAAGTGGCAAGAAATATCCTGCCTTTCGTTTGGCGACAGCCTAGGCACTTGTTCAGTAATGTCGACTTAATTGCGGTCGAGAAGCCCCATGTCTAGAGGACTGAGAAAACGCTCATTTTTAGAGGGGATCATTCATGGCCCTCCTTACTTGCTTCTCTGCTTCTATTTATCCTCTCCCAGCGGCCAGCTCTCAGACCTTGGTTCCATACAGCCCGCTGATGTTTTTCTCTCGCGTCTTTTCGCATTCGCCTCCGTCAAGAGAATGCCTCGCCGCTTGTTTTTCTCTTCTCCTGGGTCCTCCCTCCTCTTTCTCCTGTGACAAACAAGGGCTCCTCTTCGCCACTTGAAGAGGGATTTATCGCTTTGTTTTCAACTGTGTGTGGCTTTCGGTTTTCCCTTATGCAGTCTCGTTAGGAGAAAATGCCACCGCCAGAATGTCTCTTTAAAGCTTCAAGAGGGAATTTCGGGGGTGAGTTTTGCAGACTTTCGTTAGAGTTGGAAATGCACAAGACTGTTGCTATGAGTCCGAAATAGAGATGGTCTGTTGCCATGTGGCCTTTCACAATTCTCGTTTGCCAGAAGGCTACGAATTATGCACTTTTCAAATAATGAACAAATTTTAACAATGGCAGAGATGAACAAATTAGAGAATCAATTACCGTAATTAAATATAACCATGAGTGCCGCCTTGCAGTTATATCGAAACGAAAATTTATCGCATAAATGAAATATAAACATTTTCCACAAGTTAGGCTGCACCCTATAACAGAAAGTATATACCTTATGATGTTGTATTATTATGTCTATGCGATATTTTTTATGTCTAGAGACTTTGTGTACTGAATTGAAATCCGCTGCTAACAAGTGGTCAACGAATGTCTTTATGTATTCTGTAAATTCTTATCTGAAGGAATTGAATGAACGACCAGATTGTTTGAATGGAGACCTCTACTAAAAAAAATTGTCTCTGTTATACTTCCAAACTTAACGTGACATCTTCTCTCTCAAACGAGAATGAGGTTCGCAAAAATCTGATATTGGAACGAGGGTGACGTATGTCTGTACTGATAAGAACGTTAGATAAAAATGCGATGTACCGGTTGCTTGGGGGGGGGGGCTAATGGTCAGCGTTTGTGACTGCCACGGTTGTAACCTCAGGTTCGATCCTGGGCAGGTACAAACGTTCGAACTACTAAATACCCTCCGTGCGTTGGATAGGCTCGTTAAGCCGTCGGACCCCGGGTACTGGGCCCCCCGTAATAAATAAGGGCGTCTTCCACCCTCTTTCTACATAGCTTCCGTGTCACTTTCCTATCGGGCACTCTAGTCCAAATCTCCTAGCTTCCTATTTCTAAGGGTTGTTTAAGACCTAGGGTCAGACACTCCCTTCCTAAAATCATATACATATGATCTGATCTGATTTGCTGTAGGGGGATTGATGTTATAGATGGCAGAGATAATAGACGTGCTGTTGAATGATGTTGCACTGTCATTGGATGTTAAATCGCTGTTATTGTATTAAGTACTTTAAGGAACGGGATATGAGTGTGGAGTAAAGAACATGCAAGCAGAATAAACGTATTTGAAAGTACAACTATTGCCCTCTTTCTTGAATGCGTGTGGGTACCTTCTAATATTACATTGACTTTAGTTCACCTAACATAATCGGACTCTACTGTTATAGCAGGAAGATTATTACGTTATATTGGCGCCCGAGCTCTCCTGTGGACCAGACCCTCTTTTTCGTTGTAAATTCCCATTATGACGCAGCAAAGAATGAAATATAAATGTTAGCAAAAGGTTTTGTAAAAATTTGATGCTTATTTTTTTTTGTTCCTCTCCAGGATCCTAATATGCCACATGTAGTACCTACGACGACAGAAACGGAACCAAAGGAACCTGTGAATCAAGATGGAGTGGACAGTAGTTCCGTACCACCAGCTGATCAACTTGGCGAAATTGAATACAAGTCTAATTTTGCTGTTTCGACTGTAAGTAGGACTTCGTTAGAATCATACAGTACAAAAAAAATACCAGTTAAGTAGTGTTCCTGTAAATCAGGGGTAGCCAACATTTTTTGAAATTGGGCCAGTAAATTCTTAGAAATTATTTGAATGGCCACTGTAACCAACTGAAATATTGACAACTATTATCAGCTAAAAAGAGGTTTATGTTATGTGGTTTTGCAAAATACATTGTGAAAACACAGTTTTGTCCACGCCGGCCATCGATACCGGGTCCCCTTACTCCAGAGTAAGTCGCTCTTCCAACTGAGCTATGCAGACATGTGTTGTCATTGCTATCTGCCTTAATCTCATGTGCGTCTTGCGGGGCAAGCACGTTAATCCCCCTCCTTGAAAGGAGGCCGGGGCATGGCCCACGTGTCAGCCGGGGGCATGGCCCACGTGTCAGCCGGGTACATGTGTCGCTTAGGCAGTCATCCTAAGTCACGTTGTTTTGAGCTTCGAGTGTGCGCCTGATTTAGTGCGTTTCCTGAGTGTGTCGTCCGTTTCTGTTGTGTGACCCTTCAAGACGAAGGTTTGAGCTTTCTTTTGGTTTGTGTTACAAGGTTGTGGGTACCATATTGTTTCAGTAGTTCGCATTTCTATTTTCGATCGAGCTGATCGATTCTTCAGTAGCCCTCTCCATTAACAATGGCGGCAGCTGATAAGGGTTATAGGTTATAGCCACGCCCATATCAGCGAGGCTCTTTTAGCCTCCTCCGCCTCCTCACTCTTAGGAGACCAATTATGTTCCAAGCTTGTCGGAGATGTCATACGTACACAGGATGTGGTGCGCGATTCCTCTGCAAAGGCTCAAGCTGGTCGCCCTGCCCGGGATAGTTACGTCGCCTGGACGAATGTCTCCGGTACTTCGGACGAAGCCATGGATGTAAACGATAGCGCAAATCCGCTACCTTCCGCCTCAACTCAGTTCAAAAAGCCGCTTTCAGCAACTAACGCTGCGTCACAGCCCTCTCCCAGCAGTTTCGCTCCTCGCACATATTTCAAATTTAACTCCGGAGCTACAGCTCCTTCTAAGTTTGTAGCAACAGTCTTTCCAGACTCTTATGTTAGTGTCGATGGCAATTCTGCGATTATTGATATCCCAGAGGGACTCCCCAGCAGGAAAATATGTTTTTTCCACTATGGACTTCGGCGTCTGCTTCGACGCCCTACCAGATACTAATCTCAAGGAATACAGTCTGGTGGTTAAGAAGATGCTGTCAGCTGGAGCCCACATAACCTATATTGCCCGAAAACCTCGGGTCGTGTTAGTGTACTTTGCTCGCAAGGAACACGCTGACCTTTGTTATGACCGACGGCTTGTCCATCAAAGATGTCCATCTTTTACCTGAGCCTGTCGCGCAGCGGCCTATCCAAGTTATTTTTCATCCAGTCCCGCCTAAATTTTCGGATGTTGCACTGTGTACTCTGCTTAGCAAATTTGGTAGAGTAGTGGTACTAGTGACAACTCTTTCTGCGGCACCAAGAGATCCAGACGACAAAACCTGGGCAAACTATAGTTCACATCAGATTTCAATACTAGATGGTAAAGACTGTACATACGTTGGGGTCGAGGAGATTGCAAATTGTTTGGTCGAAACTTTTGCCCCTATTTCCGGCCATCGGGCGTATCCTAGCTCATTTCAGCGAGTAAAGTCACAAGCGGAATGTCATGTCAGAAAATCTGCTTCGTGCAGTTTCGTAACAGTGATTACAATCCCCTTCACTATGGTTGAACTGAGTGTGGTTGCGCATCGGTCCAATGCCCCGTCTGTCTGGCTTCATGGCATCCACTACAACATGGACCGTCATCTGCTACAATCGTCTCTTGAGGAAATTCTCATCATTTTCAACTGTATTTGGTTAGAGCATAGTTTTCCAGAATCTTGGAGAAAGGTTCTACCTTTCCCCAAGCCTGGCAAAGATCCCAGGTCTCTTTTTAATTATCGCCCGATTTCTCTCACTAGTTGTTCATGCAAGTATTTGAACGCAAAGTTAATTTATTTTTTGGAAAAAACATCGTTCACCTCATGATCATCTCCTGCGCCTCGAGACATCTGTGCGTGAAGTGTTTGTGCATAGGCAACACCTCGTTTCTGTATTCTTTGACATACAAAAAGGATATGATCATACATAACAGCACAGTGTTCGCCATGATCTCCACGAGTGTGGTTTGAGAGGAAATCTCCCGACTTTCATTGCAAGTTTTCTTTGGAATCGGGTGTTCCAGGTGAGCCTGGGTATGACGCTCTCTGCACCGTTCCATTAAGAGTAGGGTTTTCCTCAAGGCTGCATGTTTTTCTCTCACATTTTTCATTGTTCGCATTAATTACCTGCAAAATAATCTTCCTCCTGTTGTTTAGGCTACCGTTTATGTTGATGACTAACACATCTTCTGTTCATTATCCAGCACGTCTTTCATTAAAAGCTGTTGCAGTCTGTGATTGCAGATCTGTAAAACGGTGAGCAGCAATGTTCTTTTTCTCCAGACAAGACAACACGTGTCCATTTTTGTTGGAGGCGTGGCCTCTATCGTGACCCGAAGTTCCATTTGGAACCTACAATCATACCGATGACAAATTTCTTAGTTTGACCGTCGACTAAGTCTGATAGTTTTGCTAGTGAACAGGATGAATCTTAGTCTGACCGTCGACAGCGTGTACGTTGAAGGCTAAAGATTTCCTGTCTGAGGGCTATTTTGTTCTTAAGATCCTTCTGGGGGTCACGTGAGGTGCAGACATGATTTCGTTGTTCCGCATCTACCATTCCTGGACACGGTCTCAAACTGGATAAGGGTTGCATACTGTATGACTCTGCGCGTCGTTCAGTTTTCCGGCCTTTGGACACCATTTAGCATTAGGCGCTATGTCTATGTAGGGGAACACTTCGCACATCACCAATTCTCAGTTTTTATGCTGAAACCAACGAACCCCCGCAAGTTTTATGCCGCCTGCTGCTATCTGTTTAATATTATTTGATATTGGAATCTCTTCCAGAACATCCTTTATATAATATAGTTTTCTATCCCGAGAATGCTCGTTTATTTGAAAGCTGTCCCTCGTGCATTCCAACATTCGCACTTCGTTTGTCGACCGTAACTCGTGATGCAGTGCTTGATTTGTTACTGGTTAGAAAGACCAGTAACAAGTCGAGCAAGGAATTTTGAGGACCCTCCCCGGCACCCTCTTCGTGTCATTGTTGATGCCAATTTTTCTGTTTATGATAAATCTTCAACCCCGGCGTCAATATACCAGCCTCTGTTTACTGAATACCGCTTCCTCGGGGCTGATTATGTTCCGATTTTCACCGATGGATCTAAGATGGGTGTTACTGTCAGATCCGTAGCCGTTTGTACTGAAAGTTTCTGTTGCGGGATCTCTTCCAAGGCCACGATATTTTCGGTGGATATGCATGCTGTGTATCATGCACTTCTCAAGTTTAGTCAGACTCTCATCGTCACACCATGTGTGAAAACAGGAATTTGTCGGTGACAGGGATCGAACCCGTTTCTCTTCTCTCCGGTGTGAGTTTCTGTAACCGACTAAGTTGCACCGACAGAACACATTGCTGCAGATTTGTCGTCTTGACATGTGTTTCACCTCTGGAGTACGTATCACATCATATCTCCTTTAATTTTTTTAAGCAAAGAAGAATCCTTTCATTAATTCCAGAAGATGTGTGGAACAAACATCACACATTTTTTGAAGAACCCAACGACCAGTACATTCATTTTTACGCTCGGGCGCTAACGTGAAAACAGGAATTTGTCTCAGGATAACATGTTCAAAGGACATGTATAAGAAATGCTGTCCGTGAACGATAATTATTTTACTTTACTACCATGCTCTAATTGCAATTAAAAAATGATTTTATTTACAATTCAAAAGCATTATGGCAAGATCTTTTGCGAGCACACTGATCCCATCATCAGGTCGAAAAAGAGTCTGTCAGAAGTTTTATGATTTACATAATGTTCACTTACGTGACGGAGGCGCTCTGGTGTTGCAAGAGTCACAAAATAAATATAAGAAATAAATAAATAAGTATTTAATATATATATATATATTTATATATTTTTAAGTACACAGTAAGAAAGGTAAATATCGTTGTTGTTTTTTTCATATGCATTCAGTGAAATAGTGCCACCCGTTTTCTTACACTGAATTATTCATCGTACGCTGGATACAAATTTGCAATCAACCATCTCCATGGGGTTGCAGTGTAAGTGGGAAGATCGTCAGTACATCATAACTGGTTTTATCTAGAAATAAAGACACTTCAGTGAATACCAGGAACGTTTGTTGGATGCAGTAGCAAGGACAGTAGCATTCTCCTAGTCACTGGTGTGTAACCCTCCTCCGTCATAGTTCCGACCAGAGCTATGATATTTGTTCCTGCCCTTATGGAGTAATGATGTTCTTTTATTCTGACTCCCAAATACTTAAAATGGACCCTATGTAGATTCTCGGTGGGTCAGTGGGCTGATTCGGAACCAATGGAATCTGGTTGCCTCCATGTCTTTGAAGTATGGGGACAGGGTCTTTGTCCTTCCGAACAAGTGCAAAAATGTTCGCAATCTTTACACCAAAGTCTAAGTGGTTCTTTTTACAGAAATTCTTTAGTAGAGTAATAATTGCAGGGCAGTTATCCATTCAGCCCACATATTTTGGGAAAGGTCTTATACACTTTAAACTTGTACAACGGGAATTATGTTGTTCATGAACCAGTTTTGTAAAGGTAACACTTGGGTAACCATAAGAAGTGGCCATATTTGAAATTGACTTTAGTTCAGTCCGCCGTAGTTCCACTGTAGCAGAGTAGGTGAAAGCTCTTTGTAAAGGAAACCTATTGTAGCTAATCGGATGTGCAGAGGTGTGAGGTAGAAGTGTCGAAACAGAAGTAGGTTTACGATGAACAGAATATATGAGCACTGAGTCGGAGGAATCATGTGAAAGAAGTAAATCAAGAAAAGGAAGAGTTACCTGCTCCTCAATTTCAAGGGTAAATTCGATATTAGGGTATTGGGATGCTAAGGTTTCAGTGAGAACAAGTTGTTCTACTGGATATGTCCAACAAAAAAAAATATCATCCACATAACGAATAAATAAGGCCGGTTTTAAAGTAAATTCAGAGAGGAAAACTGAAGCAGAAATTCTGCAAGTACCGGTGATAATGGGGACATCATTGGGCTTCCCGCCTTTTGTTGGTAGATGATACAATTGAATCGAAAATAGTTACGGCTAGCAATTAGCTTAAGAGCCGATAGATTGCCTGTATATCAAGAGGTGAAAGAATGGAGTTCTTATTGAGGTGTTCTTTAATAATGGAATGAACAATATAAAGGAGTATACTCGGGAACAGGGAAACCACATCCAGGAAAGCCATAATGAAGGGGGGACCATGATCATTGAAAGTTCTGATTTGGTAAAGGCCTGAATTGTGTTCCCGATTGAAATATCTGAGGAGCAAACATAAGGGGTGAGAAAAGTAGCTAAAGTTTTTTCGAGATTCCTTGTGGAGTTGGTTGCTCCGATACCATAATACAGATTGAGTGATCAGGTTTGCGAATTTTCAATTTCCCAAAAGCTGCTGGCACTCCGGGACCGGATGGAATGTTCATGTGAGATGAAATGCATTCAGGTAAACAGCCTCCGTTTCAAAGCTTTCCCATGGAAACGAGTGTTGCAGCAGTTGATTATTAGCAAACAGTAATACCTGTCAGCCGTGACAGTTTGACCGCTAGCAGGAAGAATGAGTGGATCACACTAGCTGCTGGTAACCAAAAATTGACCATCAACTTCATGCGATTGATTATTGGCTTGGGTGTGTGTTTGGAGGTTTTACACCGGTTGTGCAATTTCACTGAACTTCGGCGATTGTCATGCGGCATCCATTTCTCATCACACGTGACAAGGAGCCTCAGAAAGACGTTATTTTTGTTGCGGATAAGCAGAGGCGTAACTAGATATTTCTGTGCCCGAGGCAAACCACAAAATATTGAGCCCCTATCTGCCTTTCCTTTTTATTTAAAAAATTTACGACCACCATGAGTATTAAGTAGTAGCCAATTCCTAATTAAGGTCCTCTGATTTCAAGAAAGGGAGAGAGACAGTGTCCTAAGACGAACACACCACCCGTGCCTCATCCAGAACTCCAACCAGGGACTACTCGGCGAACGCATGTATACCGAAAAAACAGTTAACGACCTACCTAAATGGCATCTCAATGTGGCAGGCACAATCAAACGATACCTGCCCGGTGACCGAGTGCTAAGAAGCGCTGTCACCCGTCCCTAATTTGGGCTATTGGCCCCAAATTAGGGACGGGTGACTACTATAGCCCATTTCATTGCGTTTGGTGATCGTTACACCCCTTTCAAACAAACAAAAATAATTAAATTGGGATTGTTTGTGCAGCTTTTGATAAGTAGTTAGGACCTTTAGTACCACATCAAACGGGCTGAATGCAGCCAGTACTCGTTTCTCGCTGTCGCAGCAATGATAGAATAGACCCCATAGAACCTTTAACAATGTGAACGATATCTTTATCTTACAACGTATGTACAACCCTTTCTTCATTTCTGAATTCGAGCAATTGACATTCCTTGAAAATTTAGAAGAAATTGGTATTTTAAGCTTTTAAGTTTCGTGAAACTGACGAAAATTATAAGCAAACTCTGCAAATGGACAAATGACGGGGTACGGCCCGAAAAATATGTAACAGAAACTCGTGCAAAAGCTTCAATTCCAATTTTAATCAGACTAGAAGCAGCTAGTGTTGCGCCCTCTCTTGAGATGCCCCCGGGCAGTCGCCCCTCCTTTCCCGCCCTAGTTACTCCTCTGCTGATGAGCAAACGGCAGGAGACATCAAAGCGTTGTGTTTTATACCGTTCCGTCATCTCAGGTGGGACTTATTTATCCATCTCCTTCACTTTCCCAATAGTGATATTAAATGTCGGCATATGGTTGAATAGTATACCGCTAGCTTTTCGCCAATTTACTCTATCGGCTGACGATGAACGGATTCAATTAAGATCTCCAACTCGTCATTATCAATAGCTCCTGCTCTACCGCGTGGTTCATTTTCGAGGCTGATATCGCCGGGTAGGAGTTTAGCAAACCAACGTGATGTCTTCATTAACGGTGTCATCCCCAAATGCTGTATTGATGTAGTGAGCTGCCTCCGAAGCACGGTGTCCAGTTTAAACTCGTATAAGAAAATGACGGGAATTTGGCTCTGATCTATCGTCCCCTTTACTGTAGCACGATCCCCTTGGAACGCATGCCACTGACGAAATGACCATTGTTTTATAGGCAGAAGCCTTGAAACTTTGAATTTTCGTAACACAAGTCACCATCGAGAAAATTTTAAACTCTTAAATTATCTGCCAGTCCCAACCCCCCCTGCTGCGGGGGTTTGGGGTGGTTGTTACGACACTGATGGTATCATAAGGCTTACAGCAGGTCCTCCAGTTCCCGTACATTTCGGGGGGTGGTGATTTAGTCCGAACCCGCTTTTCCAAGTCGAACCACAAATGTTCCATTGGGTTCATATCAGGTAAATTTGGAGGCCAGGGCATTAACAGAAATTCACCTGCATGTTCCACGAGCCACTCCTTGACGATTTTGGCAGTGTGGCATGGCGCATTATTATGTTGGTAATAGCCATCGCCAGCAGGTAACACAGTTGCCATGAATGGGTGAATTTGATCCGCAACGATGTTCAGATACCTGACAGCCGTCAAGAAAAAAATATTGGGATAATGGGGCCTAAAGTCTCCCAGGAAAACATCGCCTACCGTATAACACCGCCGCCGCGGGCCTGTTTCCGCCCAACAATGCATCCAGGCGCCATAGCCTCCGTTGGCATCGGCGTATCCGCGCTCGGCCGTCTACGTGATACACCAGGAATCTTGATTCTTCAGACCAGGCCACTTTCTTCCAATCATCTACGGTCCACTCTCGATGATCTTGTGCCCATCGCATGCGTTGTCGGCGATGACATGCAGTGAGCATGGGGATCCGGATGGATCTTCGGCTACGCAGGCCCATGCGCAGAAGGCTGCCATGAACTGTGCGCTGTGAGACATTGCCCTGATTACCACTGTTGTAGCTGCGGATGAAATAATTTAAATGTGATTCGTAATTCCTTGTTTCCTGTAAGAGCTGCGGTCGCTGTGTCTCCGCTCCTCTCTGGCATCAATAAGCTGCGGACCACACACGGCTAAACGACGGTTCGTCGTTTGGCCATCTGTGCCCCACTTTCGATATGTACTCACTGCAGTGGCACGTGAACAACCCACAAGCTTTCCCACCAAACAACCCACCGTTTCCTAGATCGTAGTTGTGAGGCGCCGTGTCTTCACGATTTGTCCTTTACCAAACTCCTAAAAATCGGCAGCTTTTCCCATTCTAACTCCGAACACTGTACTAACCGAAATTCGGTCCTCAGGTTGTACATATACTACTCTGTGAACGTCACCGGCGCCACCGTTCGATCGCCAGGCGCGCTCATTTCTCTAGGTTTTCTAAACTGGAGGTGGTCATAATGGAATGATTCATCTGTGCATCTCTTTGTATTTAGTAATTTGCATAATTATATATGTATAGGCACCCTCACACACACACAGTGAAACGTGGCTGTAACGATATTACCTGTAATGAACGATAAATCTGTCCACAACGATATTTTCTGCAGTCCCGGCAGATTTCGTGTAATAGGTACTACTGTATTTCGAACTTGTCAACAACGATAATTTGTTTTTGTGTCAACCTATACATAACGATAAGTCTGCGCTTTTCAAACTTTGGCCATGTGTTGTGTCCAGTGGTTAAGTGCTAATTGCAAAAGCACAGGAATGCGCAGTGCCTGCACGTCTTCAATACCTTTCCTTTCTTATCTCTCCATTTCGCCTCTTCCCTGTTTACCTTCTTATATTTATAGTATAAGAAAGCATAGTGATTAGTCGAAATCAGACTTCCGGGTTTACACTTTTAGCATTGTAGGAAAAGGATTTCACCATTTTGGTAAGAAAACTCTAAAATGTTGGGGCCCAAATCGGGACAGTTTTGGGTGCAAAACTGAAATGAGCCCCATATTATCGAGTAAGATGTCGTTGGAAGCGAAGACTACTTTAGAGAGCAATGGTGAAAGCCATTTATTACAGGGTCTCAGTTTTCGAGATATTTGGATAGAGGCAGTTTAGGTACAGCATGGGCAATTCTACAGTCCGCTTGAAAAGAGCGGTAAAACAGCTTGGAGGTTTATTGCTTCGACGGTTTTTTTCCCTTCTATGTGAAACTGGTCTAAAGCTCCAGCGAGAGAAATAATCTCCTCTGCTTCCAGGGTAATTAAGGGGCACTCGTAAGTGGACTATACATTTACTTTTTCTTTTCTTTTTTTGATTGGAGGTTTAACGACCCCCGTGAGCAACTCAATGGGCTATAAGCAGTCGCCCGTCCCTAATTTAGGGTCACTGGTTCCAGGGAAGGGAGAGAGCCAGTGCCGTAAGACAAACACAACATCCATGCCTCACCGGGATTCGAACCCGGACCCCTTACGGACGAATGATCAGAGGCCATCGCTTAGACCACTGCGCCACCGGGGCGGCAACATTTACTTAGACTAACAACTATAGTCCTTAATAATAGTTAGATTAATAAAATTTCCAATTACAATAATTTCTCCACTGCAAAATCCCTACCTCAACGTTCTCAACAACAGTAGAAAAAAGTTTCAAGGGACTGCCAAGTGCGAATGAATTTAGAGATTAACTCTAACTTCTAACAAATTTGGGTCGTATATTCCACTAAATGTGCAATTTTCCTGTTGCATTTTTTATATTGGAAAAGAATTATAGGACATTCGCATTTTAAAAAGAAACAAATTCTGTGTATACTCTTTACCGGAACGCGTGCAGCCTAAAAAAACAACAAATACCGGAACGCTGTTCTGGTCCGCTACACCACTGGTTGTGTCCACGACTTTTCAAAGCAATAGTGTATAACGAAGTAAATTTCTCCGTCATTTTTGGTCTACGCCGGGATTCGAACCCCAGGCCGCTTATTCCGGAACAAGTCGCTCTACCAACTGAGCTACGCAGACATTTATTCTGATTCCTATCTGCCTTTATGTCGTGTGCGTCCTGCTGGCAGGTACGTCACATCTCCCCCTCCGAAAGAGGGCCGGGGGCATGGCCCACGGGTCAGCCGTGACCATGAATCGTTGCAGGCAGCCATCCACTGTAGAACGTGCACTTGAGAACTCCCAGTCAATCTGGTGTGTGGAATGCAACATCACACACATTTATTTTTCGAAGCACTGGAGAAGGGATTCTCTTATTTTTCCTATCTCGCGGTGTGGAAATAACATCACACCATTGCAAGATTTTGAACGGCCGGGTCATCCGGATAGTTCGGGCGCCATTATAACGAAGTAAATTTCTCCGTCATGTTTGGTCTACGCCGGGATTCGAACCCGAGGCCGCTTATTCCGGAACAAGTCGCTCTACCAACTGAGCTACGCAGACATTTATTCTGATTCCTATCTGCCTTTATGTCGTGTGCGTCCTGCTGGCAGGTACGTCACAAGTGCAATTCATTAATTAATGCTGAAGAATATCGTATACAAGGCATCTGGTCCTAGAATTGGGGGGAATAGTTTCGGAGCAACAATACTCCCAATTCTTGAGAACTGACGCTGGTGATGCGATTTAGCCTACTGTTAGTCACGTGATTTATACCCACCCTTTTTCCACATTCTTCCTGCAAACCCTGCATCTGCACATCGGCCAGTCCAAATTTTCTCGCTCGTTGAACTCTTTCGCGGCGATGAGACAAACAGATGTGACCTTGTTGTATTAAAAGCTCTGTAGTGTTACAAATGGCCCCTGAAAAAATAAAACACCCCTCAGTCAACAATTGCGACGTTCTTGAAGAAACGGAAAAATGTTAAGAAGCTGCAGAAAATGGAAAGATAGACTTAAAACGCAAACGAATGAAAGGTGCTCTGAATGAAAATGTCGACGCAGCAGCGATTAGGTGGTTCCAGGATATGCGAGTAAAAAATGTTTTAATGAATGGAACTCTGATTTGCAAAAAAACGAAAAACCTTTGGAAACAAAATTTTTTAAAGCCAGCAATGAATGGCTCGCTTCGTTTCGTAACCGTCACAAAATATCGCTTCAAGAAATTAATGGCGAAGAGAAGTCTGTGCTTATAAATGATGTCGAATCGTGGAAGTAGTGCGAAATGAGAAAAAACTGAGGAAAAATATTCTGCTGACAACGTCTGTAATGCAGACGAAATAGGATTGTTTTTTTTTTCAACTCATGCCAGAGGTCTAAGACGTTGGCGTATAAGGGAGAAAAATGCGAAGAGGAAATAAATCAAAACAGAGACTGACGGTGTTGTTGTGTGCGAATAGGTAGTACCAGAACCGACATGTTGTGGTATGAGGCTCCCTTTGATAGAAGATTCTGCGAAACCAAGATACTTCAAAAATACAAAAAGCTTACCAGATAAAAAAAACCTTAACTTGCAGTCATTTTTTTATGTAATGAATTGTATATCATAAACGTCAAAAGTGAATTTCTGCATTTTGAGATGAAGCATTTTAAAGTTTAAAAAGTTAACTTAAATGCAGATCCGTCGCTTCATTTTTTTAAATAAAATTTTAAATTATTGTACAATTTTATTTTAAATTGATAGTACATTTTATATTTTAAAATCAAAAAGGTTTGCTCTGTTCTTTTCTTTTTTTTTTATTTGTCAATTGATGACATTTTCCTCATACACATTTCTGTTAGTCATAGAGCAAACAAAAGAGAACAGATGAAGAAAACGGTATTTAATCAACGGCTACAGGATATTGACAACGCTATAAAGTAGGAACAGAAGCAAATTATTCCAATCATGGATAAATAACTGTCCTATCCACAATAATTAATCCACCAAAAATGAAAAATATTAAACCCCATTACTTCCCACACAATTGCACATCAGTTCTGCAACTGATGGATTTAGGCATCATTAAATGTGTGAAAGAATACTACAGAAAACGTCAGATCGGAAACGTAAGTTTCAAAATGGAAAGCAAAATAGCCCCCAAACAGCGCCCTTTGTAATAAATGTTAAACAGGTATGTGGTATGATCTCCGGCAGTTGGTGTTCTGTACAGCCATCTACCATACGAAATTGCTGGCGGAAGACAGACTTCAATTTCAACTCGAGGGGTGATGAAGAAGAACCTGACAACGATGAGAATATTTCTCAACCAAAGCTATCTAAAGAAGAATAAATGTGTGGTGCCTTTGAAAACTTCTTTGAAATGCACTCTGCTATAAATACAGAAAATTATTTGGATGAAGAGTTACTAGTGTTTAATGGGAGCAACGATGAGGATATAATAGCGGAACTGAAACAAAATACAAAACAAGTTAGTAAAATCATGCAATGCATTGATTATAATACGCTTTCCAACATACCAGAAATCATTACTGAAGTTATCACTCAAGTTATGAAAATAATGGCTGTGGAATAAATCTCGGTCCTGTGCCGTGACCTTTGATTCCATTTCGATGATATTCAACAAAACCGGTTTGGTATACCTCCGAAATAACATGATAAAGTTTTGCCGCAATCGAAGCATTTTTACGCAAGTTATGATGCATAAGGGCTATGGAATAGATCCTGCTCCTGTGTCCTAACCTTCTACCCCATTTCGCCCATTTTCAATAGAATTTGTCCCCAGGCAAGACCCTACAACATGCTAACATTTCATCCAAATCGAAGCATTTTTACGTAAGTTATGACGCATAATGGCGATGGAAGTGATTCCGCTTTTATGCCCTGACCTTTGACCCCATTTCGCTTATTTTCAATAAGGTTTGTCGCCAGGTGGTCTTCTACCACATACTAAAATTTCATCGAAATCGAACCTTTTTTACGTTAGTTATGACGTATAACAGCAGTAGAATGGATCCCGCTCCTATGTACTGACCTTTGACCCCATTTCGTTCACTTTACATAGGGTACCTTCCCAAGTGATCCCCTACCAGATACTAAAATTTCATCGAAATCGAACGATTGTTACGCGAGTTATCGTGCGGACGGACATACGCACACAACGCGTGACGTAATGAGCCAGATGGGAATCGGGACCATCTGCTCGCAAAGGTGTGACGTCATAAAACTTTAATAGGATCCACACACAACGCGTGACGTAATGAGGCAGATGGCGTGACCGCGCGCCAACATTCTCAAACGCGAAATTGTGACGTCATAAGATTTCTAAGCATTGGTAACATTAATGGAATAATGGAACAACGCCATCACTAAAAACGTTATGATTCGGGGTAGTTATTTAACCCACTGAACGAATTCTCCTAAAGTCGAGATCAAGCTAAATCGATTTCTAGTACCATAAAACGGTAGGTTAATGACTTTCATCAAAATTCTTAGAGCCGTTTTCAAAATAAAATGTACATACATACATACAAGAATTGCTACTTTAAGGAAGACGTCAAGTAATTTTGCTTTTTTTTTTTTTTTTTGATTGGAGGTTTAACGACCACCGTGAGCAACTCAATGGGCTATAAGCAGTCGCCCGTCCCTAATTTTGGGTCACTGGTTCCAGGGAAGGGAGAGAACCAGTACCGTAAGACAAACACAACATCCATGCCTCACCGGGATTCGAACCCGGACCCCTTACGGACGAATGATCAGAGGCCATCGCTTAGACCACTGCGCCACCGAGGCGGCGTAATTTTGCTTCCTATACTTCCAATGGAAAAACTTTTGTACACATTTTCTTCACAATTAACGCGTTCCCAAGAATGAAAATTTGAACATCGATTAAAATATCTTCATTTTATAACTTGCAATACTTAATATTTTCTAAAACATAACCATAATTATGCAATTCAACATTTGTTTGTCTACTGACGTCATGAAAACACAGGTCGCGCCATCTTTTTTCTGGACAATTAATGCGCTCATGTATTAACATCAGTCGATAACTGTGTAATCCCTCAAAGATCAATAATTTATAACGACTGAACAGGATTTCCACATTTTCCAGTGTATTCAACAAACGAACGAATTTTTTTTTTTTTTTTTTTGTAAAGAAGAAATTCTATTAATGTTACATTGAGTTGTCCTACCCCAAGCAAGCATACAATAAGACAGGAAGGGATAAATAAAAGAATAATGGAGTGTTAAATTAATATTTAATGGCAAAAGATTGGAGACTCTATAGGCAAAACTCCTATTCGAGATCTTAAGTCCCGCGAAATAACTTCAGCATGAACATCCCACTTTAAATTTTCCTGAAACAAAACACCTAAAAACTTAACCCTATCTTGAAAAATCATAGGGGTATCATTCAAAATCACTTTCGGTAGAGCCTCAACTCTAGCTTTTCGGCCAGAAAAAACATACATTTAGTTTTGGTGATATTTAGAGTTAACAAATTGCAAAGAAACCAAGTCTAATATTCCTGTACGACGTGGTTAACATGTGGTACTAAGTCATACACCGCATGACCGGGAAAAATAATTTCCAACATTATTTTTATCACTATACACATGCGTTTTTAGATTAATAGAAATGTAATAGAATACACGTGTAACATTTTGGAACTGGAATTATATGATTTATGATTTATGTTCATCTACATTCCTAATCGTTAATATTATTTAATAATTTAAGTTTAACATGATATTAGTAAAAATAATATTACACCCATATTAAATAACTTCCATTACAAAGTATATCAGTTCCAATCTAGTCTATACAGTGCTGAAAGTAGACGGTCTGCTTTGGGGGAACGCAATGTTCAGGGTTCCAAGTCTGGGTGAATACACACACATTTGTACAAATACATACGCACACACATTTTGTACGCCTGTGTCTGTGTTCTTTATATATAGAGACATAAACAGAAAACTGAAACTCCTCTTAGTGAATAAGAAAAATCCTAATAAATTCAAAATTCACTTTATATATATCACAAAGCGCAGGTTACGCGTCAGATGGAGTTTCGATTTTTACGTTTTCCAACCGTAGGTTCAAGAAGCGTATATGCTCCAGCTTCTTCCGTCTGTCTGTCTGTCCGGCCCGTCCGCACGATAACTCTCGTAAAAATGGGTTTGATTTCGATGAAAATTTAGTATGTGGTAGGGGACAACCTGGGAAGGAACCCTATTGAAAATGGGTGAAATGGGGTCAAAGCTCAGGACATAGGAGCGGGATCCATTCCAACGCCCTTATGCGTCATAACTTACGTAAAACTGCTTCGATTGCGACAAACTTCATCATGTTGTTCCGGAGATGTACTGAACCGGTTATGTTTAAAACCATCGAAATGGGGTCAAAGGTCAGGGCATAGGAGCGAGATTTATTCCACAGACATTATCTTCATAACTTGAGTAATGATTTCTGGTATGTTGGAAAGCGTATAATGATCAATGCATTGCATGATTTTATTAACTTTTTCTTAATTACGTAGCTAAAAAACAGTTCGAATTCCCTAACAATTATCCTACCTAAATGTGCATAATTCATGTACATAATGCGGCATGAAAACAACAGAAACCACATAATCCGGTAACTTAAATTTACAAAAAACTACCTCAGAGGGTGTTCCTTTGAAAGTTACCAAAGAAACCGCTGCTGTTAGACACCATTTTAAAGAATTAGGGGAAGCTGTCGCCCCCGGAAGTCAGTGTGGCGTTGTTAGGTAGGTCCATGATCATGATCATATGTAGAGGATTTTAGGAAGGGAGTGTCTGACCCCAGGTCTTAAACAACCCTTACAAATAGGAAGCTAGGAGATTTGGGCTAGAGTGCCCGATAGGAAAGTGACACGGAAGCGAAGTAGAAATGGGGAGGAAGACGCCCTTATTTGTTACCGGGGGCTAGTACCCGGGGTCCGACGGCTTAACGTGCCCATCCGACGCACGGAGGGTATTTAGTGGATGGAGCGTTCGTACCTGCCTGGGATCGAACCTGAGGTCCTTTCCGCAGCAGTCACGAACGTTGCCCACTAGGCCACCCGCGGCCCAGGTAGGTCCATAAGCCGGTCGAGCGGTATTGGCTACTTGGTACCACACCCCTGTGACGTCAAAGGTGCACAGCAACTAAGGATCAAAGTTTTCTGCTTAGCGTTTTACAAACTTTTGAGAACACTTAGGGATTAAAACAGTCAAGTCTTCTTATGGCAAACTCTTAATTTAAATATTTCAGAATATGTTCCACAGCATTAATGGGCAGTATCTTCAAATATAAAGGAAAAAACTGTATTTCGATTTACAAAAGAAATATAAATATATTGAGAAACAAAATGTTAAACAATCAGAATTTGCGCTTGCAAACTTTTTAAAGTCAAAAATTAAACCGCCAAAAAAAAGAAATTAAGTATTTAAGTAGACAGTACTAAAGATGAAATTCTGCCATTTATTGTAAACCATGCAATTACTTTTGTCACTTTTTTAAAACTAAAGTTTAAGAGTTGTAAACGCTACGAAAGTTGATATGTTTTGTGTTTGATTTTCAGATATGTACATGAAAAAAAAAACATTTCATTCTGTGAACGCGTTATTCAAAAAAAAAAAAAAATCAAGTACTAGAGTGTTATCTACAGATAGCTGCATACGATGAAAAACATGAGTTTTACATTCCGAATAAAAAAGAAATTCTAATGTTATGTTAAGATGCTGTATGATATTATTTGTAACATTTAGCAACTGTGCACATATATAATCCTTCATGCTCAGTAAAAAAAAGGATATTAATGTTACAGAAATGCAAAGAACATACCTTTTTGAGCTTGAAATACTTCTCAGTATGATTTTGTTTTACTTTTATTGAGAACTTTTTGCCCACTGCTTATTTTTGTTATTTGTTTTCATATTTCTCACTTTCGTCTTACAAGTATTAAGAAATTTAATTCTAATAAAAATCCTCAATTTTGCGTAAAGATGTACGAATTTTTCAGCTACTTCTGGAAACACTTTTTTGCGTTCCAAAGACAAATGCTTAACTATACCGTGATATTTTACAAGTTGTTCTACGTGGATTTTCAAAAAAACAGTTTCGAATTTTTTTACATTATCCATCCAAGAGCTTGCAGGATAGGTAATCCCACCTCTACTGATATGCTGGATCCAGTTATTAAGTTGCAGAGTCTCCGGATTATCACATTTTAGTCGCGGATTCGCAGAACGAAATGCCAAATAACCAGCTATGTATTGGAGAGCATCTTCTTCTGTTTCTGAACTCAACGATGAAGCAGGATGACCATGTTTTAGAACACTGCAAATTTTCTGATTCACAAATTGATGATTTGTTGACAAAAAATCATTTTCAATTTTCTCAGCTTCTGATTCATCGGATGATGGTAGAAGTAATCCACGTAAGTACATGAAAGTCAAACATTTTATTCCCTCATCCCGTACATTGGTATCACACGACGGTTCTGGGAGCTGCCCGCTCAATAATAGTATTCTCAACCTGTATTTGAATTCGCACGGAAGAGGGTGATCGATCATATCCACGTCCTATGCCTCGAATTAGTGAAAATAAATTTTCAAGACAGTCCTGGTTGAGACGGCAGGTTAGTATATATTTCATTCCTACATTTTGTAAATAAGCATATAATTTTGTTAAAGATACTATGGAAACAATGAAGCCCTGCTGGAATGGCAAAATATTTTTTTCCCAAGATGCGCATTTCCGCCACAGTTTCTTTCATTCTGTTCAATACTGCAACCAGTTCATATATATGTTGTCCATACCCCCTTTTTAATAAGTTATCGTCAGAAGGGCAACGTGAATTCCGCACGTCAAACGCGTTATTCACCAATTCAATGAAATCTGCTGTTGGACTTTCGTTAGGAAATAAATATCTCATAGCTTTCGCAACATGCAAGGAAAATGTCTGTGCAGTAAACGCAACCTTAATCCTTTCTGCCGTTTTAACTAAAAGATGTTTTTCTGAAAACTTTTGACAAATTTTCAGTTCGCCTTTATCTTTTACAACAAGCTGAAAAATAACTTCGCTAGTGATTACTTCACCAGTTGGAAGTTTAATGCCTCTGTCCAAAAAATGATTCCTTAGCAGCTTCAGCAAATGCGGAACATCAGCAAACACAAAAATATTCCTGGAGTTATCCCAAGGATTAGGAAAGCTAGTTCTGTTAATGCTTATTTCTAATTCCTTCCACAAAGCCTGATTTCCGCCTCCTAAATCCGAAGTTAAACCAACCACTTGGAGTCCGATCTTTTCAATTTCCAAAATTATTTTTTCCAACAAATCTTTACTCATTTTACAGTCAAAGTAATAAAATACAGACTGCTTCCATGAATTTGTTAAGCTACGTAATATTACAACTTGTATTGATTTATATGATCCCAAAATAGCATCTTCAGCATGATCGTATGAAATTTTCGCTTCAATACTCATCTCATCCATCACTATAATGCAAATTTTGTCAAACATGGAGCAAGTTTTTGCATATTGTGCCACTAGTACGAAAACATCACGTAAGAGTCCTGGAGATTTTTTTATTCCAGACACCCAACGCTTCAAAGTGGTCACACCAGGTAGTGGAATGTTCATCTGATTTCTAACAAGACTGTAAGCTCGTTATTATAAGCCTCGTAATGATAAAGCTGTCACTATATCAGAAATTGACCATCTCTTCAGTGTGTTATGCTTGGGAAGTGGTCGAGACAAATCGGGTGCCTGATCAATCACCATATCCTCTTGTTTTTTTCAATTTTGAGGAGGGTTTATGTTTTCCCATGGGAGTAAGAAAGAATTCGTCCGCAGCGTACTCCATCCACAATCGAGCCCAACAGGGGAGAGAACTGGAGGTCTGCAAGCCAAAAACATGACGCAAGTCACAGTTCTACAGCTTAACTGCAAATATAGTCCAATCGTTGTGTTCACATGCACTCGGCGGACACTTCGGCCTCCAGAGTACCGTCGTGCCAACGCCTTTGGCATGATCCCACAACCCCCGGGCTCGCCCTATCGTGCTATACGACAAAAGCCGTTAAAATCCTGCGCACAACTTGGCACAGAATTTACTGACTAGAGGTGGGGTAGTCTCCAGCCACCCGTTTACAGCGATGCCTGGGTCAAAGAGGAGTGTTGGTACAGAGATGGCACTCGTACACCACCTGTGACCTCAGCCACCAGACAGCCCATTTCCGCCTTACGGGTTACCACACACGGCAAACATGCAGGTAAGCCTAGTACCCCAAATTCAGGAAAAGAATAAACGAAACCCTGAGAATAGGGCACCAACAAAAAGTCTCAGCAACCTACGACTGAGATGTTAGGGTTACGGTTGAGTACATTAGAAAACAGCAGCAAAAAATGGAGTTAGGACAAAATTTATTAGCACAGGACGGGGTGCGCAACACAGGGTGAGGCCTGGTACAAAGATAAAAAAGAACAGAACCACGATGTCAATCACTTCATCAGCTCGGGAAACGTGGGGCCGCTACTCCCCAACAGCCGGATGAACAACCGTCCCGGCGAAGTATATGTTGCCGAACTAGAAACTAAAGTTTGAAAAAATTCTTTCTCAGCTCGGTCAGCTCGGGCCGTGGGGGCACCACTCCCCAAATAACTGGAAAACCAGTCATCCCCATGCGAGGATTTTGGCGTTGTCAGTGTTAAATGCGTCTTTTCGTCGCCATGAGTTAATCCAGGCTTTTCTCAAACTGCCCTTTGGGATTCGATGAAAAGTTAAATTGGAATATGCAGATCTTTCGCAGTTGGCACAACAAGCAACAGCGCATCCAGGCATATCTGTTAATGCACAACGCACAAAAAGCTGCTTTGAACAAATATATTAATAAAAAATATTTCTCAACTGACCATTAGCTCACAGTTAAACGTGTATCACTTGCAAAGTACTGGACAAAAGTCGCTGAAACTTTGCATAAATTACACAAAGCACGTGCACTATAGATAGGTTGGGAGTATGAACTTTGACCCACTGCTAACTCCGTTTGTACCTTTGACGTCACAAAACTCACCCTGCCTGAGGCTTTAGAATTGCTGACTTCGAAAACCTGCTCTCGGACCTACCTTCTATAATCTACTTACCGTGGCCTTGTTCAGCTGCTACGTACCGAATTTTCACTACGAACAAATTTGATTTCGGTATTCTAAAGCCAAGGAAAGCTAGCCTGCAGCATTGTTATTAGTTCAGGATTCCGCCCCGCGGGATGACGAACAGAACGATACGAAATCAAAACAGTCAAATATAAGCAACCTCTACGATTCTATAGCTAAAAGTCCGAAGGGGAAAATTTGTCTCGGTTCAAAAGCTCTGAAAACTGCAAAATCAGAGACAGAAAATTTTCAAACATAAAGATCTTGCACAAATTGCGAATATAATTCATAGATACAAATACGAGTAAAGAGAGAGCCCGAATTTCCTTTTAGTTCAGCAAAACGTCTGTTGTTGTTTTGTTTTTGTTTTGTTTTTTGTACTTTTTTTCCAAATTTCTCTGTACTTCTATTCATAATTATTTCATTTAGATGAACATCGTTCCCCTTACCTATTTCTTAAGGGAAGGCCCCACCGTTCCGTTCCGCTTTCTTTGACCACTGTATATAACAATATTTGTCTCGGTTCCTAGAATATCGTTATAGGCAGGTTACACTGTGTGAGTGTGTGCGTGCTTTCTGATCACGTGGTAAGATATATGTATTTTATTTTGTTTTGTTTTGCTTTGTTTTTTTCTTTGTAGAAATCCAGTTCTTCAAGTGAAGAGGTCATCATCACCTACGACCTTCCAGAACTAAAACAAAGAGGGTTTGATTTCGTCGATGGAAAGGAAAAGCTTCTCGGAGCTGGAAGCTATGGAAAAGTCTATCTGTTTCAAAAAAATGGAATCAAACAAGCCATAAAGGTAAGCACTTAGCTATTCCTACCAGCCTTCTCATTCAGTTTTTAACACATCCATGACAAGAAAAATGACACGGATTTTCCGTTGTAATGATTACTCTTCTGAATCCTTTACAACACGAATAAAATTTATCAAATTTATTCATAGTCAATCGAAGAGGTTACAAAAAATTAATCGGGTCTCTACAGCGTGACTAAAGCATGTTAATGTTTTAATTAAACATTTGGCTTATTACGAAATTAATAGGAGAAATCGGTACGCTTAATTGGGGAGTTCTGGTAATGCGCTTTAGCTGGATGGAAACAAAGGAATATAAGGTTGTCAGAAGTATCCACCCAGAAACAAGGGGGGGGGACCACCCAGCTTGGCGAGAGAACGGTGTCCGGGCCCTCCTAAATATTCCTTCAAATGGGCCATTAATGTCAGGGAACTGTTAAGTGACGCTCAAATTATGATTATTACGGCCAGAGACCGAAGTCGGAGGCAAGTGACAACCACCGGTACAAAGGAGAGAGTATTTGAGAGGTTAACAGAAAAAATCAGGCGCCTAGCAACAGAAAGAGGCATTGTTGCTGGATCCTGAGAAGGGAAGAAGAGAAAAACAGTTACTTGAACTCCTCGTCCCGCGTATGTTAGACGGAACTGGAGAGGCCTTTTCGCCCGCGGAAGGGAGCGTAATTCTGCGACTAGCCGAGGTCAGTTTAGCTGGGTACATAGCTAATAAAAAGGGGGCTAACAATAAAACCATGAAGCTGAATTTCTAGGTAGCCGCTATCTGTCTACCCGGTGAAAAAGGTCCAACATGCAAATTTTATGAGAGAAATACAAGCTGCGCAGAGTTAAGTCGAACTTTTCTCGATTTTAGTTTAGCGAATACATCAAAAAAAATTTTTTTTTTTTTATTGGAGGTTTAACGACCACCGTGAGCAACTCAATGGGCTATAAGCAGTCGCCCGACCCTAATTTAGGGTCACTGGTTCCAGGGAAGGGAGAGAGCCAGTGCCGTAAGACAAACACAACATCCATGCCTCACCGGGATTCGAACCCGGATTCCGTTCGGACGAATGATCAGAGGCCATCGCTTAGACCACTGCGCCACCGGGGCGGCCGTCAAAAATTGATTCATATCCTAATGATTGAACCTCGTTTTCGGTAAATGTAAGTGCCCAATGGCATAAGTGGAACTGATTTACTGAATTATGTAAATAATAATTAATCCGTTTAAGTACAAGAAATGAGCGTTCACCGCTATCATTACAAAAAGGTATTGTAAAAAAAAAATGCGTTTTTTTTATTTTTTTTTTCATTTTTTCCTTATCTTCATTCTGCTGTTTTTTCAGTTCCGATTTTCTGCACGTAAATTTGCATCGTTCTCAATATCTTAGAAGTTGTTTCTGACATCCATAATGAATTCAGATAGATTTGAGAAGAGTTGTTCCTTGTATTAAATTGGATTCTACATCTTTTTACGATTTGCTTGTATCGTTTATTCGTTGTAACAGTTTGTCCCATAAGACTGTTAATAAAGCTATTTCATATTCATTGAAATATTCTGATAATGTTTCTGCCTCTAATTCACCCATTGTTTTCCATTGCGATTCGTACCAATTTGAATTAATACTTCTTTGATGTTCTTGTAATTCCTTCTGTGGCGATGTGAGAAGCACACCCACGTCCCAAATCAGATTTCAGTAGAAAATGAGTTGGTTGGAAATAAGGAAATGGACGGAAAGAAGCCATTTTGGGTTATTCGGCAGAAAGGTCGTGGTAGTGAAGCTACAGCATCGAAGAAGAAGGGCGTGTCCTCAGCGGAGAGAGATGACAGTTGCATGAGAGTTATGGGGTCAGAGGCAAGCGTCCCGCAGGAATGCGCTGTTCTGATTGGTCCAAAGCTGTAGAGATGGTCCCGAGGAGAGAGAGAGTTGCAGAAATAGCGGGAATTCGGGGCATTCTCTGATAACTGTGGAGGAAGAATGTATGATATAGTATTCTGATGGCCGAGGTCATCAGAATGTGGGTAAAATAGTGACGAGGGTAAGGTCGAAATAGTAACTGCGGTTACAAAAGTAGAAGACCTGAACTGCAGTCCAGGAGCAGCTTAATAACCCTGGCAACTGTGTCTCTCGAGGTGCCAATATCTGGCTGAGTGCACCAGGTGATATACCAGAGAGAGGTCAACTATTCCATCTGATCTTGTTCATTTATTCTCTGTAACTACTGTGACTCTCTGGACCAAAAGAGGAGGACGGACAGTGTCTTCGTCACGTCAACCGAACTCTGACGGCTCGATTATAAAAAGAACTGTGGTCTAAATAGACCTTGTGGAAAAACATCTAATAATGCTATCCGTAGTATGCTAAATATCAACTCTATACATTATACTATGTATGATCTAGCGCAAAGGTATTACGAGAAAGCCAAGAAACATCCCAATCCTCTTGTCAGGGAGGCCCTTAATTATGTTGTCAATGATACTGACAAATTTAAAAGACCAAAGGCTATTTTAAAAAAATTCCTGAAAAAAATCCAGTTCACAGTTATACTTCCAAAAAAATTAAAAATAACTGGGACTAAATGGAAGTTATTCCACACACGTGGGAGGAAAGCAAAAAATTGAATATCAGGAGTTTTTTTTGGGGGGAAGGGCCCTTTTAAGGGCCGAGCAAAATGTTGCATAAAAGATAATTGTGCAACAAGCAGACAAGTAGCGAAGAAAAAAAAATGATTGGCCCTTATACTACCAGCACCCTAAATAAGGAATAAAAACCCTGATTGTGGCTTTTTTTTATGTTTCTGTTGTTTACTCAAAATGAGTAACTTAAAATTCGATCGGTGTAATCTTGAGATCACACCACCTCTGCTATGGTTACGCTGACATGTCAAACAAGAATCAACAAAAGTAAACATGAGAAAAAATCCTTTAAACCAATGGGGAAAAATCTTTTCTCTCATTGGCTGGCGAGTAACTAAGCAATAGCGGACCCGTGAGACACACTCAGCAAATGGCCAGTTTTGTCTTATCCGGTGTTGAACGTCGATTTTCCTCTGGGAAACTTGATTCTGTGTGTGATGTTTATCTTCAGGTTCCCCTTTCCCGTGTCCTTTCCTTCTTTCCCCCCTGTACTCATCTGAGGCACAGGTGTACCGGGCATTTTTCTGCGGAGAGAAATATCGCTTGGAATGGCTTGTTGTTACAGGTAAGTATGTAGGGCAGCTTACAACTTCACTTCCTAACGGGTAACCGTCTACTCCTTCTCCTCTAATATTTCCATACTTTTCTTTCATGCTATTCTATCAGGGCAATCTGCTCCTAACTCTCTTAGATTCTCTTTCACCTGCCAAAAGACGCATGGCGCTGTGGGTTCGGGTATCTCAACCTAATTTAGGAACTCCTCCTTAAAAATAGACCTGGAGGAGTGATCACTGCACGTTTAAAAGCGTGAGCGGCATTAGTTAAGAGATGAAAATCACTGTGCACCCTGATGCATTGTATGTATATAAATTTCCATGTACATAGGTATTCCATGTTGAATGGTGTAAAATGAGATATTCTTCGCTTAGTTTGTCGAATACCTCTGGTGGAAGCACTACCAGTCTCAACTGAACCGACTTATACATTCCGGTTGTCTTTCATCGGAAGCACCTACCAGTCCTTCATTCAAGATCACACGTGATGTAGCAGTGCGGAATGCAACGCACAGCCTCCTGCTACTTTTAGTAAGTAAAAAACTAGCACATAGTTCATAGGTTTCTAGTTCAATACGTTTGTCGCGTGTAATCCCCTGTATTTATCTCACAGGTTTTCTGCATTATGGTATTTTTGGCCTCTATAATTTTCGGTGTCAGTTGTTAGATCCTTTAATGATTACAATACAATCTTTTCTAAATGTGCGGAAATATGATTCTCGATTTGAAGAAAGCCAAAAAAAAAAAAAATTTTTTTTTTTGTATTTCCTTGTTTGTCAACAAATCTGAAGATTAACGGGAATTATTGGACCGCGTGGGGGTTATCGGGAATATAATCTACAATTATTAAATAATACAAAGTTTCTTAAACTTCAGAAATCAAAACCTTTTTCATTTCGCTTCCCGTTAAACTTATTATTACTTAGAAATTCGTCACACACAGTATGTGATAATAATTTACCTTGTATTGGAATTGAATCTTTCCAAAAAGTTTTTTTCTTTTATTCCTGCCTAGCATCGTACCTGTGGGTCGGCGTATTGTCATCTAGGAAGACAACGTCGCCATTCAGGAATAAATGCAATATTGCTGGGTGTGCAGAGTCAACAGGCAATTCATGACAGTGGGCACTGGCCATCCGTGGCCAAACTAATAATTACGAAAATGGTATTTTCTACTACTCTCTTAGACATTCATTCTTTTTCGCGTTGTTATACTTCATACTTTCCTGGGAAATGACGTTCTCCATTTCCCAGAATAGTATAACACTAAATTTAAACATTTTATACACCTTTGCCAAGAAAAAAACAAACGAAGCAGCCCGAGAAAGTTGTTCGCTTCTGATGAAACTCCGCATGTAAGTACCTCAGGAATGAATATGCAAACGATTAAAAAATAACAGCCAATGACGAAATAGTGGCCCACCACATCTCAATGAAACCGCGCATTGAGGACTGTATATCAAGAGCAAAACTCACATGCACGGACAATTGGAACAGCGGATTGCGGTTGGATTAACTTCCACGACTGATAGGATGTCCTGACGTAGAGTCCGTGCACACTACGAGCAGTTGAGCGAGTTTGAGAGAGGCGTATAATTGGGCTGAGATAGTCCGGTTGGTTAAGTCGCCGTATTACCAGGCACTTGTGTCGGAGCGACGCGGCATACGGATGAAGTTGGCGCCAATGGGTCCAGGAGGGCATGGCCCACCGGCACGTGAGCAGTGGACGGCCGAGGGCAACGACAGAGCGCGAGGTAAGAACCGTCTACTGCCCGCTATTGTGAAAGCCGCAAAAATAGAACCAATTTCGTCCGTCTCAACCATCTGTCGCCATGTTGTGTCGTCTACAGGTACGGAAGTGGCCATCCGTGGCCATGTTGCCTCGTCTACAGGTACGGAAGTGACCATCCGTGGCCAAGTTGCGTCGTCCACAGGTACGAAAGTGGCCATCCGTTGACATGTTGCGTCGTCTACAGGAACGGAAGTGGCCATCCGTGGCCATGTTGCATCGTCTACAGGTACGGAAGTGGCCATCCGTGGCCATGTTGCGTCGTCTACAGGTACGGAAGTGGCCATCTGTTACCATGTTTCGTCGTCTACAGGTACGGAAGTGGTCGTCCGGGCCGTTGCCAAACAACTTGCAGCACGGGGACTACATTCTCCGATTTTGATGAAATTTTAGTATGTGGTAGGGGACCATCTGGGGTCAAACTCTGTTGAAAACGGTCGCACTGAGCTCAAATGTCACGCAATAGGAGCGGGATCCATTGCCCTTATGCGTCATAACTTGCGTAAATATGGTTCCATATCGATGAAATTTTAG
The DNA here is from genome assembly GCA_039090855.1 of Macrothele yani. Classification (NCBI taxonomy): domain Eukaryota; kingdom Metazoa; phylum Arthropoda; class Arachnida; order Araneae; family Macrothelidae; genus Macrothele; species Macrothele yani. The sequence goes on from CM077010.1 coordinate 159,166,583, forward strand.
TATATTTTAGGGGACCACCTAAGAATAAACCCTGTTGAAAATGGGTGAAGTGGGATCAAAGGTCAGAACATAGGAGCGGAATGCATTCCATTGCCCTTATGCGTCATAACGTGCGTAAAAATGGTTCGAATTCGATGAAATTTTAGTTTGTGGTAGAGGACCATCTGGGGACGAACCCTATTGAAAATGGACGAAATGGGGTCAAAGGTCAGGACATAGAATCAGGATCCATTCCATTGCCCTTATCCCATACTATTAAAGGAGCAATTCTTGTATGCATGTAAATTTTATTTTGAAAACGGCTCTAAGGATTTTGATGAAAGTCGTTAACCTACCGTTTTCTGGTACTAGAAATCGATTTGGCTTGATCTCGACTTTAAGAAAATTTGTTTAGTGCGTTTAATAACCACCCCGAATTACCACATTTTTAGTGTCATGGCGTCGTCTCATTAATGTTGGCCATGCTTAGAAATCTTATGACGTCACAATCTCGCGCTTGAGTTGTTGACCCGCGGCCACGCCATTTGCCTCATTACGTCACGCGTTGTGTGTGGATCCTATTAAAGTTTTATGACGTCACACTCTTTCGAGCAGATGGTCGCGATTTCCATCTGCCTCATTACGTCACGAGTTGTGTGCGCATGTCCGTCCGCACGATAACTCGCGTAAAAATCGTTCGATTTCGATGAACTTTTAGTATGTGGAAGGGGAACACCTGGGAAGGAACCCTATTGAAAGTGAACGAAATGGGGTTTAGGTCAGAACATAGGAGGGGGATCCATTCCACTCTTTTATGCGTCATAACTAACGTAAAAAAGGTTCGATTTCGATGAAATTTTAGTTAGTCTCTGAAATCCTGCGGTATTGAAGATGCATACATTAATATTATCAATAACATCTATGAAAATGCAAGTGCAAAGATTCGGCTGTTTGAAAATACAACACACATAAAAATTGGAAAGGGAGTGAGACAAGGTGACACCATATCTCCGAAGCTCTTTAATGCCACATTGGAAAATGTCTTTCAATCACTGAACTGGGAAAACAAAGGGATAAAGATTAATGGAGATTATCTAAACCACCTTCGTTTTGCTGATGACGTAGTCATTTTTGCAACTACCCCATCAGAGCTGCAGAGTATGATCCAGGAACTTGCTGACAAGAGTAAAGAAGTGGGATTAAAAATGAACTTTCAGAAGACAAAAGTGATGTTCAATGCTTTTACAAGAAATGAAGATTTATCGATTGATGGAGAAAAACTGGAGATAACAGATACATATGTTTATCTTGGACAGCAGATATCAAGTGAGGGTCACATTGATGAAGAAATTAATCGGCGTACAAAACTTTCCTGGAGAGCTTTTGGAAGAAACAGCATAATTTTCAAGAGCAATATGCCATTATGTCTTAAAAGAAAAGTGTTTGATCAATGCATCCTTCCAGTGCTTACGTATGGTGCAGAGACGTGGACCTTAACTAAAAGAGACATGCAAAGGCTGCAGACAACTCAAAGCAGCATGGAGAGGTGCATGCTTGGTATAACCAAGAGAGATAAGAAGAGGAACTCGTGGATCCGAAAAATGACGAGAGTGGAAGACATCATGATCAGAGTTAAATCCCTGAAATGGCAATGGGCTGGACATACTGCCAGAAGGACAGACCATAGATGGACAGCCGAAATTTTAGATTGGATTCCAAGGGACAGGAAAAGACCCAGAAGAAGACCACATGGGAGATGGGTGGATGAAATTCGAAAGTATGCAGGGGTGACATGGAGGAGACTGGCACAAGACAGACCGCTGTGGAGGAAACTTGGGGAGACCTTCGTCCAGCAGTGGATTGATAATGGTTGACAATGATGATGATGATGATGTGGTAGGGGACCACATGGCGACAAACCCTATTGAAAATGGGCGAAATGGAGTCAAAGGTCAGGACATAGGAGCGGAATCACTTCCATCACCATTATGCGTCATGACTTACGTAAACATTCTTCGATTTGGATGAAATATTAGTATGTTGTAGGGGCCTGCCTGGGTAGAAATCCTACTGAAAATGGGCAAAATGGGTTCAAAGGTTAGGACACAGGAGCGGGATCTATTCCATATCCCTTATGCATCATAACTTACGTAAAAATGATTCCATTGCGACAAAACTTTATCATGTTATTTCGGAGGTACACCGAACCGGTTCTGTTGAATATCATAGAAATGGGATCAAAGGTCAGGGCACTGGACAGAGATTTATTCCACAGCCATTATCCTCATAACTTGAGTAATGATTTCTGGTAGTTTGGAAAGCGCATTATAATCAATACATTGTATGATTTTAGTAACTTGTTGTTTGTCTGTTTTTAAAACTGTGTTGTCATTGCAGCTGAAGAAGTCTGTGGTACTGCAATGGTGGGTAACATTAGAAGTGATGTTTCGTGGAACAGTGAGATTAAAGAAGCAGTTAAGAGAAAGAAGGAAGAATATTTGGGGGTGTTGCAAGGTAGAGTTACTGTGAATGAATATCGCTGTAAGAAGCGTGAGGCAGCTAAGTTGGTCAGCCAGAATAAGGAAAAATATAGGAAGGAAAAGGTGGAAAGGCATGAATTGTCATTTTGGAAAGGCATGAATTGTCATTTTGGAAAGGCATAAATTTTTTCTGGAAGTAGATAAGACATAGGAAAAATAGAGAAGATAAAATTCTAAGTTGTGTGATGAATAGGATCGGCGAAATGATACGGGAGCCCAATGAGGTAAGTGAAAGATGGGGTTAATATTTCAGGGATTTATTAGGGCATGAAAGCAAAATTTATTCTGAGGTAGAAACAGATGATGTCACAGTGAGAGATGGAAGCGCAAGAGGGATTTCAAAATAAGAGATGTGTAAAGCTCTAAATTCTCTTCGTAATACATAGTAAAACTCCCGGAGTAGATGCCATAATTGCAGCGATATTAAAATATGGTGGTGACTCTGTAATTGAGTGGTTAACTGAAATTTGCCAGTTGTGCTGGGAGTTAGGAAGGATTCCTCAAGATTTATGGGATGCTGTCATTGTCTTTTTGTACAAAGGAAAGTTTCTGCTTCAGAACCACCTTTGCTTTCTTGCTCTAATAAGATTGAATGCAAGAACTATCGTGGTATCGGTTTACTGAGTGTCCCATGAAAAGTGTTTGGGAAGGTCATTATTAATAAGGTACGAGGTCTTACATCAGACAAAGTGTGGGATGTACAGAGTGGTTTTTATCCATGGTAAAGGCTACACTAACCAAATTTTTGCATTACGTTTGATGATCGAAAAGTATCTGTCTGTTTGTAAGAAAGTTTGTTCTGCCTTCATAGATTTAGAGAAAGCTTATGATCAAGTAAATAGCATTATTCTGTGGAAGGTACTGAATAAATATAGTATTGCTGGAAATCTATTCAATAGTGTAAAAGCGATGTATTCTGGTAGTATAGTATGTGTACGACGAAATGGTGGTGCATCGAAATGGTTTTCTATTGGTGCAGGAGTCATACAAGGTTGTGTAACGTTGGCAGAGAGCTAAAGTGAGTTGCGTGTATGTTGTCCTGTATGTACGAAGTTTGTATGAAATTCAAACTGAGTATAAATAAGGAAAAACCGAAGTTATGGTTTCTGCGTGAAGAACTGTTGGTATTGAATGCAGGATGTCTAAATGGCACAGTAATTGACCAGGTGAACAGTTTTTGTTTTTGTGAAGCATGTTCGACAGAGAGAACAAATTAGATAACGAAATTATTAGGTGAGAGAATTCTACATTGAAAGTCATATCTGCTTTAGGAGGATCGTAGAGGAGTGATGGGTTCTCAAGAAATTCCCGAATGGCTGTGTAGGAAAGGGTAATTATTCCTACTCTGATGAATGGCAGTGAAACCTAGGTACAACAGAAGAAACATAGGAGTCGTTTGTGTGCTGGGGAGATGCGTTTCTTATGGGGGTTGTGGTAAGACACGCCCTAATCACGTGAGGAATGAAGACGTGTTGCAGTTGTATAATGTGAATCAAAATGTTGTCAGTAAGATGGAGACTAATATTCTTAGGTGATTTGACAATGTTGAAAGAATGAGTGGTGAAATGCTTACTAAGAGACTTTTTTCAGCCCAAATGGCAGGAAAGAAAGGTAGAGGAAGGCCAAGGAAATCATGGGAGGACCAGATCCGGGAACGCACGAGAAAAAGATAATGAATGTGATTATGTGTGCGTCGTGTGATGGATGTCAGTGAAGCTACAGTCGTTGTCAAGATCGCTGTAAATGGAGACGTTTGTTACGGCATCAGTAAGTTCTTTCTTTGAGGAGCTAACTAAATATCAGATAACAACTTGGGGATATGTTTTTGTTTGTTTGTTCTTTTTTGTCAAAGAGTGTGTAACAAAAGTTTTGCGAAATAGAAAAATTTATATACGTTTATCCAAGTTCCCTAAAATCTTAAATGGTTACACTCACCATGTGTCTCCTGATTGCTTAAATATTTTTTGGGGGAGGGGGCTAAAGAGTGGGCTGAAAGAAAAGTTGGGGGAGCTGAAGCCCACCCGTAGCGTCGCGCCAGCGATAAATCCTTACGTTTACCCATCACGATCCTGCGTATATAAAGCGATAGACATCCTTGCCAGCTGTCAGAGCTGTTTTCGGCATGAGAATGACAAGTAAGAACGATTTAAGCGATTTTCAACGAGGTGTCATAGTTGGCACTCGTGAGATGGGCCATAGTATTTCAGAGGTAGAAAAGAAGTTCGGATTTTCACGGCCGACCATTGCAAGGGTGTACCGTGACTACAAGAATTCCGGCAAAACCTCCAACCTACGATACCAGTGTGGCCGTAAAAAGACATTGGGTGAACGTGACCATCGTCGGCTGTCAAGAATCGTTTCACGCAATGGGCGTGCAACACTCTGGCAGGTATAATCGGAATTCAATGCTGGAGCCTCAACAAGCATCCGCGTCCTGACTGTGCAACGTACCTTGCACGATATGGGCTTTGGGAGACGACGCACAACTCCAGTCCCATCACGACACAGAACTATGCGCCTCGTTTGGGCACGGCAGCACCGCCACTGGACACTTGATGACTGGAAACAAGTAACCTGGTCTGACGAGTCGCGTTTCCAACTGTATCGGGCCAATGGAGGGATTCGTGTGTGGTGCCAACCCTATGAAGCCATGGATCCCGCCTGTCAAGAGAGAACTGTACCGGCTGGTGTGGGGGGGGGGGGTCCGTAATGGTATGGAGTGTGTTTAGCTGGACTTCGCTGGGACCCCTGGTACGTCTACAAAAGTCTGTGACCGTCCAACGCTATATGCGCATCCTTTCTGACGAGGTACATCCGTTCATGTCCTGCATTCATGCTGATGGGTTGGGCCTGTTCCAACAGGACAATGCACCTCCACAGTGTCGGGGTGCCACATTATGTTTAGAGGAGCATTCATCTCAGTTTGGAGTGTTGCCATTCCCATCCAAGTCCCCAGATCTGAACGTGATAGAAAACATTTGGGATACCATGCAACACGCTATCGAACACAGGAATCCAAGACCTCGGAATACACCCGAATTGTGGAACGCTCTGCAGGAAGTATGGAGTGCATTGCCTACAGCATATTTCCAGAAGCTAGTGGAGTCTATGCCCCGTCGTATTTCTGCAGTCCTGCGCTCCCGTTGGGGACTTACCAAGTATTAGACTGGTTGACCAGTTTTTCTGGCACTTCTGTGTAAATGTATGTACTGTATATAGGCACGCAGATGGTTCAAAAAGTAACGAGACTGACGTCATAGCACCAAAACACACCCACGCAGAAAAATGCAGCAGCCCGTGTCGGACCACCTGCAAGGTCAATCACGTGATGACGCAGCGTTACAGCGCTCCGCTATTTCATTCTTGTAATAGATGGCGTAGAGTTCAGACGTGTTTCTGTAACCCATTATGGATTTAAAACTGGAGCAAAGAGCGGCTATAAAATTTTGATAGCATTTAAATAAAACCGCGACGGAAGCTCACGGAATGATTAAAATAGCTTATAAGAAAGATTATTTGTCCGTGTAAGAGTTTTTGAGCGGCACAAGGAATTTGTGAATGGTGATGACTGCCTGGAAGATGCTCCACGCTCCAGTAGACCTGCGATGTCGACTAAGGAGGTTAATTTCAATACCATCGAGGAGCTCCTGCGCGAATACCGCCGAATGGCCTTTGAGGAGTTTGCTAATGCGATACAGATGCGTCTGCGCGAATACCGCCGAATGACCTTTGAGGAGTTTGCTAATGCGATGCAGATGCTTCTGCGCGAATACCGCCGAATGACCTTTGAGGAGTTTGCTAATGCGATGCAGATTACCTTTGAGGAGTTTGCTAATGCGATGCAGATTACCTTTGAGGAGTTTGCTAATGCGATGCAGATGACCTTTGAGGAGTTCGCTAATACGATACAGATGCTTCTGCGCGAATACCGCCGAATGACCTTTGAGGAGTTTACTAATGCGACGCAGATGCTCCTGCGCGAATACCGCCGAATGACCTTTGAGGGGTTTGCTAATGCGATGCACATGACCTTTGAGGAGTTTACTAATGCGATGCAGATGACCTTTGAAGAGTTTGCTAATGCGATGCAGATGACCTTTGAGGAGTTTGCTAATGCGATGGAGATGCTCCTGCGCGAATACCGCCGAATGACCTTTGAGGAGTTTGCTAATGCGATGCAGATGCTCCTGCGTGAATGCCGCCGAATGACCTTTGAGGAGTTTGCTAATGCGATGCAGATGACCTTTGAGGAGTTTGCTAATGCGATGCAGATGACTTTTGAGGAGTTTGCTAATGCGATGCAGATGACCTTTGAGGAGTTTGCTAATGCGATGCAGATGCTTCTGCGCGAATACCGCCGAATGACCTTTGAGAAGTTTGCTAATGCGATGCAGATGACCTTTGAGGAGTTTGCTAATGCGATGCAGATGCTTCTGCGCGAATACCGCCGAATGACCTTTGAGGAGTTTGCTAATGCGATGCAGATGACCTTTGAGGAGTTTGCTAATGCAATGCAGATGACCTTTGAGGAGTTTGCTAATGCGATGCAGATGACATTTTAGGAGTTTGCTAATGCGATGCAGATGATTTTTGAGGAGTTTGCTAATGCGATGCAGACGACCTTTGAGGAGTTTGCTAATGCGATGCAGATGACCTTTGAGGAGTTTGCTAATGCGATGCAGATGACCTTTGAGGAGTTAGCTAATGCGTGCAGATGCTACTGCGTGAATGCCGCCGAATGACCTTTGAGGAGTTTGCTAATGCGATGCTGATGTCCGTTGGTTCAGTTGATGACATTGTGAGAAACCGCGGTTGGGGTACTGAAAAGTCGATGCAAAGTGGATTCCCCACTTGCTCACGGATGAATGCAAGACAAATCGTGTTATCACTTGTCGCCAATGAAAGTGCCGGTTACGACGTGAGCCACAGTTTTTGGATCGAGTTTGTCACATGTGATAAAACATTTTTTCGCCGTTTCAATCCAGAAACAAAACAACAGAGTACCCAATAGAAACACCCACATAGTCCCCGATCCAAGAAAGCAAAGGTTCAAGCAAGTGCAGAGAAGGTCGTGCACCTGGTTTTCTTAGATAAAAAGGGAATTGTGTGTGACCCTGTGTTATTTCAAAACAAAAAATATTTCCGGTGCCTATTATTTTGAAATTTTTACAGGTCTCGTAAAGAAAAAAATCCCCAAAGCGCCCAGAATAGGCACAGACTGGTTCGATTTTTCATCCAGATAATTCTCCTGCATATCATGCTTTACTTACCCAGCAGGTTATACAAGATCTGGGTATCGAAATGATAGCGCATCCTCTGTATTCACCGGACTTGGCGCCGTGGGACTTCCCCATATTCCCTGAAGTAAAGAAACAACTTCGGGGAGTTCGGTTTGCATCAAATACTGAACTGAACAATACTGTGAAGGGTATTCTCAACCACATGTCAAGGAAAGGCTTCGAACAAACCTTCCGGAAGTAGATAGAAAGGTGGGACCGGTGCATTCAAGTAGAGGGAAAGTACTTCAAAAGTATGTAAGCGTAAGTATGTTTTCTGCATTACACTCTTCCCTCATGTAAAATCAATCTCGTTACTTCTGGACGACCCTCACATAAATCTCGTTACTTCTGGACGACATCATACCTGTTCTCCGAACGGTTAATCTGCAAATTTCGGACATAAAATAAAAAAATGAGAAAGGTAATTAAGGGAAAGCAAAGTAATTTAAGATCCGTAACTGTTTCGTGATTTAGAACAGGGTCGTTACGTCAATGCATAATGTTTGATGTAAAACGCAGCAGGTTTGGCGCCACTTAATTTTAAATCAAACTTTAATGGAATTTTTACAATATTTCAACGTTTCTGGCATAATTATCTTTTAAATCTATCAGCATTTTGAACAGTAAAGTTAAGCCTCACTTTTGAATTTTTTGGTTTTCAGACTTTTCTAGTTGTAGAAGTGGTAGAAAAATTCAGGCAGACAATATTACAAAGTGGTTATTCTGATTTTTTGGTATCCGGACCTTAACATTTATCAGCATGCCAATTTTCAGATCTATGTCATTTAGAAGAGGTCGAACAATTCGCTTACGGAAACACTAGCATTTTGCCATTTTGTTTTATACCAGTATATAGAGATTCTAGAACGTCTATGAGGCTCCCATGATCGGGAATTAGACGAAGATTTGGAAGGGTAAGCTCTTGCAATGGCGCACTCAGAGGTGTGCCCCAGAGATCCGAGCCCACCCACATCAGGTATAACTTTGTTATTGGCCGCTTATTTTTTATTATACTGTATATGTTTAGGTTTTTAAATATATATTTTACAATAATTGGAAATGGACTTTAATATGTCGAAGATATTTTTATCGGCTCCCATTAGTTTGGGAGTTATTTTCTTTGGGTATTTTTATTTGCATCTTCAATATTTTGTGCCACCTCGTAAAGAAATCGGAAATTTGCCACTGAGCTCTCGGTATCATATGATTAACCTATATGTCAGAACAAAGCGTTTACAAGGCCCTCTGTGATTGATAGGGATTGTAAACATATAAAATTATATTCAAGAAAAACAGACTTGTACTAAGTAAGAGTATAATTAATATTTGATTTTAGACGCTGTAGATACAATATTTGATCTGATATTAAGAGAAATATATTGTACACACGACCTCTTCCCTCTGTACTGTGGATCAAATTTAGGGCTTTGGACTGGTTAGAGCAGGCGGGAACAGTTCAAGGATTCGTTGTTGGCCAACCTCATTCCTTTTCTTCATAGCTAAAACCATAAAGTAGGGAAGATATCCTTTATTCATGGCTAAAACTACCATGGGGACACAACTGTTTAGACACAGAGGATATCGTGTGTGACATTAAAACATTCCTCCTGGGAATAGTGGACATTCGAGTTTTGGCTTCCCCGATGTTTTGAATGTTTTTAGATTCTACTAACAGATATTTCACTTTCAAAGCTTGGGCCCTTGAGGCGTTAGCCAAGGCCAGGAGTAATAAGACGCTGAACGCAGTTCTTTTCGTAGCGTAAAACTGTTACCCTCTATGAAAATAGCATCATAGAATACAACATAGTTTGCCTTATTGTAGTAGTAGTATTTCATATTTTTATCAGTTGACGAAATATTGGAAATAAAATAGTAAAATTTAGTTTTATGTTTGGTTTCTTGAGACCCCTGCGCTTCTGAGGTCCCGAGCGCGCGCTTCTTGCGTCTGTGCGGTGATTCGCCACTGAGCTCCTTACATGTGAAACCTTTGCCTTTGACTGATTTGGAAATCATTAACTGCGACTCACCTGCTATTGTTGCACGTGACTTGAGCAAGGACCAAAAATACTTACTCGAAATACCGTATCTCAAGCTGTCCGATTGGGTAATTGTTCCTATGACCTGGCGAAGCGCGATCCTGGGACACTATCACATTCACGCTGGTTGACTACAGCAAACAGAGTACTAAAACTATATGTTATATCTCCAGCTCCTTCCTTGGAACTCGAAATGCGTTCTTCGCACATCCGGAGAACTGCACGACGCATAATTAAGTCAAGAAAGTCACCTTCCAATGTAAAGGCAATAGGCACATTTCGCCCACCAAAGCTGCACTTCGAAGCTGATGACTATACGGATATCATTGACTGGTCATCCACTACTATTACTTTTCCCCCAATCCTGCGTGATGTATCCACTGACGTATTCTGTTTCATTGTGAGTGATAAGACCAGCCCGGACTGAGACTTCGTTCACTTCCCATGCCACATACAGACAGTTGAACGATGTATGAAGTTAGTGACAAAATCATCAGCCAAGGTTTATAAAGCTCAAAATAAAGACGAATTCTTTAAAACCATGTTCTTGTCACGTTCAGTTATTCCTGAATTCGACTGTAAGGCCGATTTCAAGCCTCTTCCTGCTGGTCCACTGTAAGTGTAAAGTGTAAATGTACTTTTACTGTTACAGTGTTCGTCTCCATAGAGACTGTTAGGGATGCAAAACATTTTCATCTTTTGTACAATATAGTACAGCAATAAATACTATTTGGACCATATTTTTTGCATGTTTGTGTTATTTCTATAACATATGTGAAAAAGTGTACTTTTCAAGAAAATTCGCGAAAATTCAAGTGCAATGCTGGGGCAGAAGATATTATTCAATCAAAAAAATATTTTACAGCATTGTTATTGATTACACTGAGCACCGTTTCCGCACTATTAAAATAGCGATCTCAGAAAATAACGTTTTTACTATAACAGGTGAAAAGTGCCAAATGTTACTCAAATTTCGAAATTTCAAGAGCGATGCGGGGGCAGAAAATATTATCCAATAAATCATAGACTTTCCGCTAGGGGACACAAAAGTAAATTGCGTTTTCTGCGTTATTTCTGCTTCTAAAACTCCGATTTGAAACATTCTTCCTGTATCGCATACAAGACCTGATGGAAAATATTTTTCACATAATCTCTAATGTTTGGTAAAGAATGATTTGGCCCCCAGGGGGCGTAAGTGTTTATTTCTGCTTCTGACGTATTTTTAGCAAAATCTGGGCTCCTGAAAACTCGACTAAATTTTTTTTTATCTTGGACCGATACCGTTAAGGTGGACGACAAGTAATTTTGCTTCCTATACTTCCAATGGAAAAACTTTTGTACACATTTCCTTCACAATTAGTGTGTTCCCAAGGATGAAAATTTGAACATCGATAAAAATAACTTCGTATTGTAACTTGGAATACCTAATATTTTCTAAAGCATAACCATAATTATATTAAAAATCAATAACTTTTCCTTTGGTGGTGTTGAAACCAGAAAAAAGATGGCGCTACCTGTACTTTGATGACGTCAGTAGACAAAAATTGTTGAATTGCATAATTATGGTTATGTTTTAGAAAATATTAAGTATTCCAAGTTATAAAACAAAGCTATTTTAATCGATGTTCAGATTTTCATCCTTGCGAACGCATTAATTGTGAAGAAACTGTGTACAGAAGTTTTTCCATTGGAAGTATAGGAAGCACAATTACTTGACGTCCACCTTAACATAGAAAAAACTTTTGATAATACTTTCTTCCTAAAATAATGCATGGTTTTCACACCAGGGGACGTAAAGTCACATCTTATTTTTGTCGATATCTCTGTTTCTAAGAGTCCGATTTGAAAAATTATTTCTGTGTTGGAGAGCGTTTCCGGTGCGAAACGTTTCTTATATAAATTCATGTTTTTCTTAACGCCCAAGTCTGCAACCAGAGGGCGTAAGCTCACGATTCCGTTTACAGCAATACCTGAGGGATTAAAAACCCGCTTGAAAATTTTCTTTCTTTCGTCAGATACTATTGTTTTCCATACTGGTTCCATTGACTTTGAATAGCTTTGATAAATTTAATTTGCGTCAGAACGGATTCAAAAGACGTGCTTATTACACCCGAAAATTCGGTGTCATCTTTCTTGTTTCTTTTAGGTACGTGAGGAGATATGGCCTAGTTTACACTCACCATGCATGGAAAATATTTAGGTTTGGGAAAAGTAGTGACTACCTACTTTTAATTTTAAACACAAATTCCGAAATATATTTGGTGTAGTACGCGTAGGTGCATCAAAACGTAAGTTACATTTAGCGCCATCTGGATTGGGATTGCAGTCAGACCATGTGTGTTTGGGTGCGAAGTAGACAGTACGTCAGAGTTGCCAGTGGAAGGTTATAACGAAGTAAATTTCTCCGTCATTTAGGTCCACGCCGGGAATCGAACCCGAGTCCACTTATTCCGGAACAAGTCACTCTACCAACTGAGCTACGCAGACGTTCATTCTTGCTGCTATCTGTCTTTATGTCATGTGCGTCCTGCGGGGCAGGTACGTCACATCCCCACCCCCACCCCGAAAAAGGGCCGAGGGCATGGCCCACGGGTCAGCAGTGACCATGAATTGTCGCAGGCAGCCATCCGCTGTAGAACGTGCACTTGAGAACTCCCAGTCAATCTGGTGTGTGGAATGCAACGTCACACACATTTTTTTTTTCGAAGCGCTGGAGAAGGGATTCTCTTATTTTTCCTATCTCGCGGTGTGGAAAGAACATCACACCATTGCGAGATCTTTAACGGCCGGGTAATTCGGGAAGTTCGGGCGCCATTATAACGAAGTAAATTTCTCCGTCATTTTTGGTCTACGCCGGGAATCGAACCCGAGTTCGCTTATTCCGGAACAAGTCGCTCTTCCAACTGGGCTACGCAGACGTTTGTTCACGCTGCTATCTGCCTTTATGTCGTGTGCGTCCTGCGGGGCAGGTACGTAACAAGGTGTTTTAGTTAAGTAACTACGTAAGGCGTGTGCAGGAGGCAGTTCGTAATGGCGCGTCAACTAGATTCTTACTCCAAATTGGAAGTGCGAGGTATCATTCGATTTTTGTGGGCTAAGCTCCTAAATTGCCTGACATCCATCATGAAATATATGCTGTATTCAGGGAAAATACCATGTCTCGCCCGGCTATTGTAAAGTGGTGCCAACAATTTGAAAAGGGTCACACAAATTTGACGGACGAATACCGCGAAGGCAGACCATCAATATCTATCACTCCGTAGCACATTGCCGCGTGGGCGACATGATACGAGATAACAGGCGTATCAAAATCAAGGAAATTGCCAGTACGTTAGACATTTCGTACGGGACTGTGCTATTCCATCATTCACGAGCAGCTGGGATTTCGGGAATTGTGTGCGAAATAGGTGCCACGTTTACTCACCAACCAGTACAGATACCAACATTTCCTGTCGTCTTTGGCTCTTCTGCAACGTTATTCTGCTGAGGGTTATAATTTTTTTGCCTGAAATCATCACGGATGAAACTTGATTTCACCAAAACCAAATAATCGTCCATGGAATGGAAGCATGTAATCTCTTTAACATGGAAAATGTGCAGAGTGTGCAAAGTTCACCGTCTGCGGGACGACGACTGTTTTCTTTAACTGTGAAGGTGTTGTTTACTCAGAATTTCTGCCAAAAGGGATGACTATGAATGCTGAATCATATTGCCGAAAGGCAATTATGGAGATGCCAGGGTAAGCTGAGCGAAGGTGTCATTCTGCTGCACGACAACGCTACACCCGACACAGCATGGAAAACAAAGAGATTGATGCAGTCATTCAAGTGGGAGGTGTGGAAACATCCACCGTACAGCCCCGACTTATCCCCGTGCGACTACCATTTGTTCGGTAAAATGAAACAGGACCCTAGTGGACAATGATTCTAAACCGATGAGGCTGTGAAAACTGCGGTTTTCAACTGGTTACATTAAACTGGAGGAGACTTTTCTCTACAGGGATGGAAAAGTTAATGTTTACAATCGACTATGTCGAAAAATTAATAAATGTATAAATGTTGTACCTTTAAACCAACATATTGCACATTCCCTGAGTCATCTCTTTATTTCTTTTTTTTTCTTTTTTTATTCGACAGTGTAACTAACTTTTTGATCCGTCCTCGTAGGTTTAAGGTGGATTAATCTAAAATCTTTGCTTTGTATTTCCAATGGGCAAACTTCTGCAGCCATTTTCTTCACAATTAATTCGTTTCCAAGGATGAAAATTTGAACATCGATAAAAACTAACTTTATATTATAGCCTAGTATACTTAATAATTCCTAAAAATGAACCATAATTATATTAAAAATCAATAACTTTTCCTTTGGTGGTGTTGAAACCAGAAAATAGGTGGCGTGACCTGTACATTGATGACGTCAGTAGACAAACAAATGTTGGATTGCTTAATTATGGCTAAATTTTAGAAAAATTTAAGTATACTAAGCTATTAGTAATATGAAGTTATTTTTATCGATGTTCAAGTTTTCATCCTCGGGAACGCATTAATTGCAAAGAAAATGGCTACAGAAGTTTGCCCACTAGAAATACAAGGCAAAGATTTTAGGTGGACCCACCTTAAGAATTTCGTTAGAAAGTTCGTCAGAAACTCCAGAGAATTTAATTTTATCCTTGTTAATTAATGCTTGTACACAGAAATTAATGTATCACTCATTGGTTAATTACTTTCTTTACTTATTTTGAACAGATTCTCAACCAAGAAGATGATCCGCAAGGCACATTCAGTGAAGTATTAAACTTTAAAGAAATTAATTGTGTTTATATTATAGCTATGAATGCTTGTTTTCTCATTGATAATTTTCTTTATATTGTTATGGAGCTAGCAGAAAACGGCTCTTTAGATTCTTATTTAAGTAAATATGGTGTGCCAAATGAAGCACTTTTGAAAAAGTGGATACATCAAATGTTAACTGCATTAGATTTCATACATAAAAAAGGAATAGTTCACTCAGATTTAAAGCCTTTAAATATATTGTTAGATAGACATTTAGACATTAAAATTAGTGACTTAGGTTTATCAAAAAACTATGGTATTGATGTAACAGAAACAACTGTCAAAAGAAAGACTCATCGCGGCACTCTATCATATATGGCCCCCGAACTTCTTAGTGAAAATGATTTTGATCCCGTTTGTTCTGATATTTATGCTTTAGGTGTAACAATATATGAATTGGTATCCGGAGATGTTCCATATGATTGTAAAAATTGTGGTTGTCTGAGAGAATGTCAAAGATCAAAAGGCATTGACTATGCCCATTTCAAAGATGAAGTTCCACCTGATGTGATAGATATGATAAAATCGATGACCATGTATAACCCAACTGATAGAATAAGCATCGAAGATGCCAAAGAAAATGTTTGGTTGAAATCTATAAGTAGCAACGGATCTTCCGAATAGCAGCATATTTCTTGCCGATACTTGAAAATGTAATTCTTCAGTAGCAAGGACTATGAAGGCAGTCAGTAAAGAAACGATTTTATACTTAAAGTAATCTGTCATCAATATGAGTTTCTTAAAATATAATGTTAAAAAAAGTTAGTCACAACAAACTTTAAAAGCACTTGTAGTACCCATTTCGCTGTGAAATTTGAAAGAATTTTTTTATAGTAAATGTACTGCATTTTACAATAATATTAAAGCATAGCTGTCATTTTGTCCTACCGTGCTTATAATTGATTATATTTAAAAAACCCTATATAATTTTGTAATAATTTTTTCTTACATATGCACCCAATTCAGCTTTATTGCGCATGCTGTAAATTTATGATATGTGTTCTACTTAGCAAGTTCTGATGCACTGTTTTCAAAATTTGTGCAAGAACTGAAAAGAAAGGAATGAGATGTAGCACCTCAATTCTAATACATTTCATAATGGGGTCGATTTTTTTTTAATTTTTACGTTTAGTTCCGTTTTATCTAAATTAAGGATTTACTAATCCCAACTTATTTTGATTTAGTCTCAATCAGATTAGGATAAACTAAAGCTGTGATTTTGGAAATGTTGGTTATCAAGCTATGGCTTGCAGAAAAAACGCTGATTCTTGCTTCATTTAGGGTTTATTAGTTAATATTAGTAATCAAAAAGACATCCCTAGTACATTTTAACAGCAATTCCTTTAAAACCTGACAAAAAAAAAAAAAAAAAAAGCAAACACTTTTTGGTTAACGAAGTAAAATTTACAACTCAGTGCCTAATTGTGTAATTTGGAGGCTCGATGCTACCCGATAACAGCCGGCTAGTTCGGTCTGGCTCAGCCCAATCGAATCTGAAATCATTAGAGGGATAATTTCTAACCGGCGGAATTTTGTCACGAAGCTTGTCTTTTTTATTTTTGTGTCTCTTATATTATAGTCTTAAATTAATACGCTTGACGCCTCAATGGCAGTTTCCAGGCAAGTAGATAATAATAATTATTCGTTCCTTACTTTATATTCCTTTTATTGAAGTAAAATAAATCTTTACATAATGTAAAAAGTTTTGGCATAAGTTCTTTATTGACTTTCTTCATCCATCGTTATATGAATTACATGATTCCTGCTTTAATTTTTTCATCATGGAAAGAGAAGTTATTTTTTGGGAGGACACTTTTAAAATACTTAATTGTCATCCATCACGCTTAAACAGTCATAGGTGGGGTCATCTTAAATTAGAAGTATATTATATTGCTTAGAGGAGTAGAAATATAACATGCAGGATAGAAAATTATTTATCTAAGACATATTTAAGTACATGGCTCAAGATAGATCCCAAGAGTGAATTGTAAGCTACATCTTTTTCACTAAAACGACCAAAGAGCTGTTCGTGTTTCTGAGTTTTGACTAATAGAGTCCAAAGCTTTATAAATGTTAATAAACAAGTAAGAATAGATTGAAAGTGATGACTGAAAGTGAATTAAATGCGATGAATTTTACATGATATGTGAGGCACTTCTGCTGGGGAAAAAAGTTGCAAGAACGCCATTAGCCTTAAGGCTTGAAGTTAAGTTTTCTTTCTTTTGGGGGAACGGGGGAGGGTGTTTCTGATGACTCACGATGCCCATTATTTTGGGTTACCGAATTATACCTATACCTTTACCTGTTGTTAGTACATGGACATGCATAAAATGTACAAACAAATTAAATTAATTGTAATCATTCACAGCAAGTAAAAACCCTAATTAGTGTTCGAAAATAGTTCCTGGTGTGTTGCATAAATTGCTGGATACGCGTTTTAAACTGAGCAGAATGCACAAGAGTTGAATTATTACAAAATAATTTGGTCTCCCAAATATTGTGGACATATGTTAAGTTCTGTTAAGTAGCTGGAATTTAACGCTGTGTATTTAAAATTAACCAATGCGTTGAGCTAGATAGTATACTGTTAATTAGCAATAGTTTTGGCATTATTTACGTTGATATCGTCTTCTGCATTTGGTTATCCATTCTTAGAGACTAAATATGTATGACTAAATATCGTTTTGAAAGTAATATTGTGGTCCTTCTGAGAAAAAAATGAGAGACAAATTACATTTCCTCCTTTTTTATTCCTGTAGCTCTTGTTGCAAGTAGCTACGGTACAGCAAGCTGTATCAGAAATATAATTAACCCCCGGCAAAAAAAAATGGATAAGAAACACCTTTCTCGCTTCCCCTAAAAAGTAAGAGCTGTTTAGCAAAAACTCGAAAAGCATAAGCAATTGCCTTTCCCCACAATCTTACCCAGCTCTGGTTTTGAGAATTAGTGACGTCACTGACGCTGCGAAACCTCCCCTGCTGAGGAAGGAAAAGGTCCAGCCCTTGTATCCATATTTTGTGCTTGTATCGATAGCTCTGCCTGTATTGATGTTCATTTAGGCAACATGTGTTTCATCCTAAGCCACCAGGGGCGGATTGGAACGACCAAACCAGGTCGGGAATTTTTAGCCGTACACATGTATCTACAGGTGAAGGTCTTCCCTCATGAGAAAAGTGCTATTATATGCTGGATGAAAGAGAACTGCTATCCAATATAGACTAATATAGTGATGAATAAACTATAACAAAGATTGAACACTGAAATAATTCTAAAAAAAAAACAATCATGATTGAATGTAACATCAAAACGCGCTCAAAATGGGTTGCCGTACAACATGATTATTTTTCATCCGAAAACTGTGGTTTTTACAAAAAAAAAAATTCTTGATCACCCCTTTCCCAACAAAATCACCATAGAGATCATTCTGAAAGTTGAAAAATGCATATGCCACATAGCAATTCTCCTACGCAATTAATTTTTACATTTATCTGGTCACAAATCACCCACTCCGCAATGGTATTGGTAATTCCTCATTGATTAGACTCCTTTTTTAAGTCTACCCGTTATATTGACCCATGAATTAATACTGGCAAATCGGTGTTTGGCATATCTCCGCCAGAGAATCGCTTTGTGCTCTGTGTCAGTCTGTAGATAAAGGAGTTAGGATGATGGCTATCACAGTTGGTACTAATGCCATTTTCAAGATTACAAAAGGAAGGTAGGGCATACCAATGACCCTGCGCTCCACGTCAAACAACCTATATCTAACAGTAGTTAGCTTTGACTTAATTATTCTTTAACAGCGTGTTAGGTACGGCAGCTCTTTTCTCACATAAGTAAAGACACTTTTACTATGCTGTTTTAGAACAAAAAGTGCAAGAGAGATAGACAGAAGGAAACTTTTTTTAACGAAGCTTTTCAGGCATAAGTAAAGCTCAAGTGAAGTAAATGATTATTATTCACAAGTACCAAAAATAATTACCCGTTTTTGCAAAAAATCCAGACAAACAGAATAATAGAAATTGAACCATTTCACGAATCATCATGATCATCAATCACGGCTAAAATTCTCGTAGGTGCCTTTTGCCATTCAAACTATATTGTCCGATTGAAGTCTATCCATTGTAGATGGGTTCAGTTCTTGAAGAGTTCCACTGCACCAAACTTTGATGACATCAGCCAACTCACGATGAGGGTATCCTCTTGCGTTTCTTCCATGCATTAAGCCAAGCTCCAATGTCTTCATCTTTCCGCCAATTTTTATTCTGCAGATGTGTCCAAAAAGTCTTAATTTTCTCTGCATGATTTTTTGAAACAGGGTCTCTTTTAGTTGTATTCTTCTGTACACTTCTTCGTTTCTTATCCTCTGGGTCCATCCGATTCGCAAGATTTTACGATAGCAGTTTCTTTCAAAAGCAAGTATCCTTCTAATTCCTTTATCAACGTCCAAGTTTTGCATCCATAATAGCATACTGCTAAAGATTCAATGCGTCTCGATAATGCTTAATTTAGTTTTGACATTAATAGCTCTGCTTTTCCAAATTTTATCCATGGCTTCTAACAATTTTGTAGCCTTTGCAATTCTACTTGCAATTTCTTTTTTGCTAAGTCATATGCAACTTCCGAGATAAGTGAATTTTTTAACATTTTCAAATTTTTTGCCTTCTAAAAGGGTCTTTTTCCTGATCTTTTTTGCGTCAAATATTTGTACTATTGTTTTTGCCTTTTCTATGTTCATCTTTAATCCATATCTTTTACTCTCTCTATTCAGTTCTTGTACCATCTGATTCAGTTTCATTTCATCCTCTTCAATCAGTAGAATGTCATCTGCAAAACACAGATGGTTGGATTTTTGTCCTCCAATAGAAATTTCCGTGTCTTCGTACCTGATTTTGTCCACCACTAGAAAATCCCGTGTCCTCGTACCTGATGTTGCCCAACATTTTCTCCAGATGTGAGATGAAGATGCTTGGCGATGTTGGATCTCCTTGTCTTATACCTCTGCTGGTGATAAACCAAGCTCCAGATCTGTCTCCTATCCTGACAGCGGCCTGTGCTTTCGTGTTTATATCTTTCAGAAGACGAATTATCCTGTCATCTACGCCATATGATTCCAGTACAGCCCCGGCGATGTTTTGTTCAATACTGTCGAAAGCATTTTTGGAAGTCCACAAAGCATGTGAATACTTTTTATTCTTTCTTCGTGTATTTTCAGCAATGAGTCTTAGGGCTAGAGTCTGCTGAATGGCACTCCTGTGTTTCTAAAAACCTGCCTGTTCGTCTTCCAGGTGCTTTTCAATCTGTCCTTTTAATCTTTCAGTTAATATTATCATCAAAATTTTAACCAGATGGCTCATCAGCGCAATAATTCTTTAGTTACTACATTCCAATGCATTTCCTTTTTTTATAGAGAACTATCAATATTAATTTCTTCCATTCTTCTGGGGTGTGCCACCATTCTTCCGTATCTTGTTGCAGATTTTGTGTACTTTTTGTATTAAGATGTCGCTACCATTTTTTATCATTTCTCCCATTATGGTGTCATTGCCAGGACTTTTATGGGATTTTTATTCCATTATTGCCTTTCTTACTTCATCTACCAAAATATCGTTTTCAAAATCTGTGTTTGATGGTGATATTTCTTTTAACTCTTTAGTGGCCTGTATTTTGATTATTCTGTGTTTTTTATAGGTCACCGCAGAATTTCGTCCATCTCTGCAAAAGTTCTTCAATGTTCATTTAAATCTTGCCTTGTTCATCCTTGATAGCAGTAAGTCTAGGTTGCCATTTTCTGTTGATATTGCTAATCAAATTATACACTTCTCTTGACTTATATTCACCATGGTATTTTTCAATATCCCTACATTGATTTTCCAACGAACTAGTTTTATCTATTCTTGCAGCTCTTCTTACCTCGTTACACTTTTCTCTGTATGTTATCTCTTCTGCCTCGAAGTTATCACGTTTTAGTCTCACAGATTTATTTTTATTTATTTTACGAATGTCCCGGTGGACCAATCCGCTCCTGTAAGTCACTAATTTTAATGTTTAAATACTTTTTGTAGTTTAATGTTTGTTTTACTGTAATAATATTATTGCTAAGTGGAATTATTAAATTTGCTCTGTGAAAGTGTCACCAGATTTATAGTCTGCAATAATTAACTCATTTGTCCCGTTGAGATATGATACATATTTCATTTTACGCATAAAAGATTCTGAAAAAAGTGTAAAATACAATAAAATTGTTCTGGTGACTAGCAGATTCTGTAAAAAGTGTAAAATACAATAAAATTGTTCTTGTGACTAGCAGATTCTGTAAAAAGTGTTAAAATACAATAAAATTTTTCTGGTGACTAGCAGATTCTGTAAAAAGTGTAAAATACAATAAAATTTTTCTGGTGACTAGCAGATTCTGTAAAAAGTGTTAAATACAATAAAATTGTTCTGGTGACTAGCAGATTCTGTAAAAAGTGTAAAATACAATAAAATTGTTCTGGTGACTAGCAGATTCTGTAAAAAGTGTTAAATACAATAAAATTGTTCTGGTGACTAGCAGATTCTGTAAAAAGTGTAAAATACAATAAAATTGTTCTGGTGACTAGCAGATTCTGTAAAAAGTGTAAAATACAATAAAATTGTTCTGGTGACTAGCAGATTCTGTAAAAAGTGTAAAATACAATAAAATTGTTCTGGTGACTAGCAGATTCTGTAAAAAGTGTTAAATACAATAAAATTGTTCTGGTGACTAACAGATTCTGTGTGTCATTCTTACCTCATATCATTTATTCTCTCATTAGCTTCATTCATTATACCGAAATTTTGATTATGTTTAGTGCTGTGAAAAAGAATGGCAGACGTGAGATCGCCACACTACCTACACAAGAAATAATCTTAAAAATTTGCGTACACAAATTAAAAGCCATTTTTGAAAGTAAGGCAATAAGTTTTCTGATGATACTTTGTAATATGCACCGAGGACATGTAACGAACACTGCTCTTCGATGTTGTCGTAACATGCAGCAAAGCGTTTGACCTACCATGGTACCAAAGCTTTTATTCCAGCGACAGGGGCGGATTTACAGCAGGGAAGCCAATGAAGCCCAGGCTCAGGGCCCCGCGATGCTGGAGGGCCTCAAAAAATAATGATTTTGAGGACCTCCAGCATCGCGTATAAATTCGCTGTTCTGGGGTTGAGAAGATTTGGGAGCATAATTTCTCCCGAACTCGAAATACGTCATCTACTAGTATGAATTGGCTAGCTTAAATGCAGGCTCACTAAACATCGTTTTGAAAGTAATATTGCTTATTGCTACAACTACAACTGCAAAAGGCGATCACAATACTGGTACCGTACGAGTAAAATAGCATTGGTAAACGTGTTTTAACGAGACACGGGAATATATAGCCTTGCATCCCTTTTTTCTGATGCACAACTTCGCCGCCAGAAGGTGTAAATGCAGATGATATCCAATTCAAAATACATTTTATTGTATATGTTTACTTAAACGTATAACCTACAGGATTTTTATGTGAACATTCATTTTTCTTTTTTAGCAAGTTTCATGGTAAAGGAAATATCTAAAAAGTGGTGCTTCCGGAATAATATCGATATGTGTCAGTTCGTCCATCTGTAAAATCCATAACTGAACAGATATTAGTCGCTTAAAATTCAGTTGGTTTTTTTCCCCCTTTTGTGTAAATCTAATTATGAAAAGGATGATCCGTAGCTGATACATAAGCTTACCGCTAGATAGTGCAAATTCACGTGGCGTTTCCTACTCATTTTTTTTTTGTTCCCAGTTTCATTCAATCTTACTAAATATCCGATTAAAAAATTAATCTTTGTCGGATTTTTTTTCACTATGAAAAAACATTTTGCGTACGTGTTTTATTCGAAATAATACCCAGTTTCCTAATCCGTATTCAGTTTCGCTCGCTATGCTCACATCTAAAAACCCGATTTAAAAAATTGCTCTTGCGTTAAAGAGCTTCTACTACGTGAAATGCATTGATGCTCAAAATTAAAAGATATCTCTTTTTTTAATTCACACGTAGCTGGAAGTATTTTAAGGAAATTAAAAAACATGGGAAAGAGATTTATTATTACATTACTTTTTTTAACTCAAGCAGAAGAAAATCATTATCCCATGATTTTCATGTGTTAACATCATAATTTTGTAATTTACGTGAAAGAGCAGTCCACGGAACGATATTTAAAATTTCTGACTTAAAACATTTAGTATTTTAGTGCAAAGTAAAATCATCCCTGACAGCCACGCAGCTCTAGCAACGACTCCTCATATTGTGTATGTGTAAGGTGATCAGATTTTTGAAAACGAACTTCAGGACAAACCGAAGTGCACCCAAAATGACACGATGTCCTCAATTTCAATGCAAAATTGAGGAAAATTTCGTTTCAGTATAAGAACATGATTAAGGACAACATCTGACACATTATGGTAAAGCCGAAGAGCAGCAAACTGTATCCCAATTGTCCAGTTTCATGCGAAAACGTAAGATGAATCTGAAGAATGGTTTTCCTGTTAAATAAGTATACAAAAGCAGCAAAATACTGTCCTACAGCATAATTTTAAATGTCACTCCTAGGGAGCAGCACATACAAAAGAGCTACATTTTGATATTGTACTGAAATATCATTATGATTCTATACAAGAAAAGTATCTGAAACAGTGGTACAGGCCTGTAAAAAAGAAGTGGCCTGACGCTCCGAACATCGGCTCAGGCGTTATCGACTCCAGCACGTATACGAAGGGGGTGGCAACACACCTTTGAAATCAAATATAAATATACACGGTCGAATCACATTATTGTTACCACCAGCTAATATCCAAAGCAGCCGCTGTGTGCAGCGCGGACAGCAGCTAGACGGGCTGCGCCTGGACTTCAGCTAAAAGGGGCTGAGAGTGACTCAATAAGGTGCTGGAAGGTGTTCACAGGTATGTGGAGCTATGCTAACGGCAGTGCATCTGATAGCTGCTGCAGGGTGCGTAGTGGATGATCCACAGAGCGAACAACAGGATCGAGGTGGTGCCACGAATGCTCAATTGGGTTTACGTCTGAGGAATTAGGGGGCCAGGGAAGTTCTTTGAAGTCTTCATCGTGCTCTTCCAACCACTCTCGGGCGTTTCTAGCTGTGTGGCACGTCGCATTGTCGTGCTGGAAGATCCCATCTGCCCCAGGGAAGACAATCAGCATGTATGGGTGTACGTGGTCTGCAAGGATGGATTCATAACGAATTCGGTCCATAGTGCCTTCCACAGGTATTTGTATTTCTTGCATTGTATATATTATGCGTGTATCAGCTTTGCATCTTTTCTTTCGGACGACATTTGCTACTGTATTTACTGCACTTAAGAGTTTATTCTCTTTGACAACCGATGTGGTTACACTCGTCTGTGCTGTTTACTTCCCTACCACGCGTAGTCTTGTGTTTTTACTGTTTTCTTTCCTTGGCCACTGTGATTCGAGGATTATGTGCACCTGACATTATGTCAATTTATGTTTAAAGGCTTCATCAAGTCATCCCGGTGTATATTATTGTACATAGAGTTTTGTATCGTCCTTTTTGTCACTGATTTTTTTTTCTTTGAATAAACTAGACACGCATTGCGCCCGCAGCATTTGTATACTGCTATCTCCTGGTATTTGTAGGTGCAGGATCTTGGGTGCGAATGGATCTTTCCACCACGTCCCATACGTGCTCTATTGGGTTCATGTTGGGCGAACGTGGTGGCCACACCATCTGTCGTAAATGTCCAGAATGCTCCTCGAACCAATTTTGGACACATTTTTTTTTTATTGGAGGTTTAACGACTACCGTGAACAACTCAATGGGCTATAAGCAGTCGCCCGTCCTTAATTTAGGGTCACTGGTTCCAGGGAAGGGTGAGAGCCAGTGCCGTAAAGCAAACATAACATTCATGCCTCACTGGAATTCGAACCAGGGCCCCTTTCGTACGAATGATCAGAGGTCATCCTTTAGACCACTGCGCCACCGGGGCGGCTTTAGACACACTGGGCCCGATAACATGATGCATTGTCCAGCTGGAAAATCCTATCCTTGTTGGGGTACATGAAGTCCATAAACGGCTCTAAATGGTCACTTCAGCAGAGCAACAAAGCGATTGCCGGTTAATGACATGCTTACGAGGACCGGAGGACCCAAACCGTGCCACGTAAAGACACCCCACACATGTGTGAAACCACCACCAGCTTGCGCCGTGCCTTGTTGTAAGCTTGGGTCCATGGCCTCATGGGGTCTACGTCACACCTGAACCCTACCATCAGCTCGTAACAACTGGTAACATGACTCATCGGACCATGCCACATATTGCCAGGGTCCAATTACCGTGTTCACGAACCCAGGTGAGGAGCTGTGTCCGATGTCGTGGTTTTAACGAAGGCACTCTAGTGGGTCTTGCTCCCATACCCCTATGGATGCTAAAATACGCTGCACTGACCTGATGGATATGTCTCTGGTGCCTCCTGCATTGAATGTGGATGTTACTAGAGCCAGCCTCGCTTGTCTGTTAGCATGAACGATCCTAGTCAGACGCCGTTGGTCACTGCCATTCAGCACCCGTGGTTGGTCACTGCGTTGTTACGGTGGGTGGTAATGCCTTCCATGAGGTATTCTCGGTGCAAAAGTGACATCGTGGATCGGGAAATGTTAAATGTTCGCACAACTTCGAAAATTTAATGTCCCATCCGTCTGGCTCCAACTACCATGCCTCGTTCAAACTCCTATAATTGACGTCGGCTTGACATAATCCTACTGGCGGTTGTTCAACCTGACTCACGAGATTTCACCTCGCAACTCATAAAAATTATGAAGCCTTTATACGACGGCAGCTCCAGTTAAAAATTTGTATACTGCTATCCCATGACTTCTGGCACTTCAGTGTATTCTCACAGTAAATCCGGACTAAAACCTGCTCAGAGGCGTAGATTTATGACCGAAGCAAAGCAATCAAAGGAGCTCATCACAAAGATTGCTAAACAAAACTGAGCTTAACCAGAGTAAACAAACACTGCTACGAAATGAACCAATTCCTTACAAACAAAATAGTAAAGACTTTGTTAGATTCTTATTACCTGTAGGATATGCGCAAATATCTACAGTAGTTTCTAAAACTTTAGCAGCATTCACACACATCGCTGTATTTTGAATTTCCATACAAATATTTACCTCAACATTCGCACGTTGATGGTATGTAATGATTACTATGGGCTGGTGAGCAGTTATCACAATACAATTGAAAACGCATCCAAAAATCCACACTGACGACAAATCTCGCAAACGGCATACTTTGTGGTATAGGAGAAGGTAATAAGGGATGCGAACATCTTGACTACAATACAAGATTCACGGCGACTGTGCATCCTGTTTATGTCTCAGTTCAGAAGCTGCTTTGAAAATAATGGGCCACTGGTTGTTAAGATCATCAGCCAGCTCATGAAGGGATTATGATGGTAATTGAAGTGTAGCAACTTTTCTCCTTAGGACATTCAAATCATGCTCGATAGGAATGAGCGCAGAAGATTGCGCTGGCCACTCCATGCGGTGAATTAAAAATGTTCACTTCGAGATATTCTTTAACAAGTTTTCCATGGTGAGATCCAGTGTCATCATATTGTAAAATGGAATTTTGTCCTACTGCACCGGCATATTGCCGCACATGTGAGTCTATAATCTCACCTCTATACCGCTGAGCAGTCACACTGCGTCTTGGAAGCACGTACAGTTTGAAACACCCTTCCAGCTAGATACCAGCCCAAACAATGACATTGTGTCAATCTCAATCTCTCTCTTTTAATGGTGTCAGGAGGATGGTGACGACATCCAAGTTCCCCCTAGATGAGTTCACACCAAAATCATTACGTAAAAAAACGCGACTCATTAATGAACAATACTCAACTCCACTGGTGTTCAGTAAAAGTCAAAAGCCCTCTCCACCAATTCAGGCTTTCTCTTCTGTGACTTGGGGTCAAATGGGCGCACAACACTGGACGTCTAGCATAGAGGGCATTTTTCGTGCAGAATCGTGCGCATGATAGTTACAGAGACAGAAAGCTCCCGTGGCAATGATTAGCAGATGAGAAGGTGTTGTCAGTCTGTGCCGCCGTATTCTAAGTTGAAGATACTTGTCTACACATGAAGTCGTGCCCTAAGGTCCTCTGGCCAATTTTTTTTTATTTTTTTTTTTTTTTGATTGAAGGTTTAACGACCACCGTGAGCAACTCAATGGGCTATAAGCAGTTGCCCGTCCCTAATTTAGGGTCACTGGTTCCAGGGAACGGAGAGATCCAGTGCCGTAATACAAACACAACATCCATGCCTCACCGGGATTCGAACCCGGACCCCGTTCGGACGAATGATCAGAGGCCATCGCTTAGACCACTGCGCCATCGGGGCGGCTCTGGCCAAATTGAGTTGTTTTGAAAACTTCTACAAAGACATAGCACAAAGGAACGATGACATTTGTCTATTTTGTCGTTTTGGACTTTCAAAAAGAGAAGGACCTTTTCGATAAACTTTACTCAATGTGACATTCTGGGATCACAAAAAATGGACCGATTTGTAGCTAAATTTCTGGTATAGGTGATATGCTATAACAGCACTCTGGACTCCGAACAGAAAATGTTTTTGAAGAGCACAGATTCAATTTCCACGATGTATATTTTAAATTATTCACTACAGAACAATATATCACATATCTATATTAGGATCACCGAAATCCGTAAGGTTAATGAGTTAGATGTCCATTGTGCCACTAAGGAAGTCTTGCTTCCGATTCGTACGTTTCTCAGAGAGGTAGAGTAATTGGATGAACTTTTACAATTGAATGACGCTGAACATAGATAGATACCTGTAGAGATGATGTGAATGGCTGTTGCTGAATTGTTGTCTCTATCGAAAACTAAATGAATTTTGAATAGGCGTCACTGTCTTTTCCAACGCAAAGTATTTACAATTACGTATTACTGAAAAGTGTAAAGAACGAAAATTCCTCGTTTTAAGACACAAACTCTCCATGGAAATATTCATTACTCAGAGAAATTATCTGTACGCGCAGAAGGACTCTTAAAAAACGCTTACCCAGTGTCGCACTCCACACCAAAACCAAAGTTTTACCAGTAGAAAAAATTTCCTAATCCAGAGGTCCTTTCACACATTGTTAAAGTGGCACGATTTCAGACGTATCATTGATCATTTATTGATTTTTATAGAAACAGACTTGCACTGTCTTAAAAGACTGTTTTCAAAAAATCCAAAAATATGAGCAGCAGCATCAAAACCGCCATCATTTCTAAGGAGATGAATTGGTTGCTCCTTGGCCAAATGAGCTTTGCTTTTTAAATCTGCAGACCTTGATAAAAATATTCTAAAACAGAACAAGAGCTCTTATACCTGGATTGTTTAATTTAAGAAAAATATTTCCAGTTTGAATTACATCTTAGCAAGATGGCGAATAACCCTTTTGTACGTGTTCATTTATATATTTATAATAAAGCCCTATAAATTATGCGATAATATTTTAGAAATTATGCGGACTTGGAAAAGCACTGTACTAGTATACATGCATACTAAACAATTCTACTTTGAACAGAATATTTATTTGACAAACTATTTATTTGCCAAAGTAATTAACGCCGCCCCGGTGGCGCAGTGGTCTAAGCGATGGCCTCTGATCATTCGTCCGTAAGGGGTCCGGGTTCGAATCCCGGTGAGGCATGGGTGTTGTGTTTGTCTTATGGCACTGGCTCTCTCTCTTCCCTGGAACCAGTGACCCTAAATTAGGGACGGGCGACTGCTTATAGCCCATTGAGTTGCTCACGGTGGTCGTTAAACCTCCAATAAAAAAAAAAAAAAAAAAAGTAATTAACACAACAATATGAAATCTCTGAATTGACTGTATTTACTGTTCCACACGTAATATCAATCACATCAGAAAACATGAAAATTTCCATCGCCCTGGCACGGTAATCGGACCCGCATCTTCCGATTACCGGTCTAGTATGCTATCCATTACACCACCCAGGGCAAAGAAGCCACAAGTATCTCAGTGTTAAGAGCATCGGAAAGTAGCGTTGTTAAGCATATCACCAGTCGTCCAAGTATATATCATGTGGAAGAAATATTCCTCTTGTACGTGGAAAATACGTCGTAGTAATTTTCTTTATTTGCTTCCGTGTTATGGTTACAAAAACAGAGACTATTTTAGTAACAGAGCATTTCCTTAATTATAGTAATCATTCCCACAGCGATGATAACAGTTTGTTAAAATAAAAAGATGTTAGTCCAAGAGCCCAAATATTCTGTAATGTCTTTGTTTTGAAAATATTTGAACGAAACATGACACCGCAGTCTACATAATTAGATCGCAACGAAAGTATTTGCTTTACTTTTCGTGTTAGTCCTGGAAATCTCTTTGAAACTGCCTCTGAATTTCAGAATTTGATTACATCAAGAATCGTGCATTCCTTTACATAATCTTTGTATGCAGCAAACTCAAGTCATACTGACCTGTCATCATTTCCTGGAATACTTTTGAACACATCTTCATCAGTATCTAAGTTGGTCATTTGATCTGGTAAAACACTCGAGCAGCCTTCATGAAGTTCAAAAGAGGTTGGCAAAACTTGGGTCCTCACTTTTTGGAGATGGTCACTTCTGGGCAGTCGTAATAAACTTCGCTATGGTTTTGTGAAACATTTCTTGCACAAACGAATTATGTACGTACAGCTTTTTGTGAATAGATTAGCTGTAATTTAGATCGCAGATCGAGTACCTGGACTTGCACGTATTGAAACTGGCAATGCCAGGGGAAAATTCCATTTCACTTTCAAGGACGTTTATATATATACACTACTGTTCGTCCAGTAGTGAAATATATAGACTTCTTTAAAAGTGAAATCGGTGAGTTTCTAGACGGCGTGGCATTAAAACGGTGTCCTGGGTAATTGCCTGCCAGGTAGCATGTATGCCAGACCAAAGATGATTGGTACTGACCCCTGGAGGACTTTGATCGGCCAGTTGCCGAGTGACAATATCCCAGACATGTACAATAGGCGACATGTCTGGCGAACGTGCCGCCAAGGGAAGAAACGGTATCTGCTGCCCTTCGAAGAGGGCATGAACACTCCTGGAAGCATGTAGTCGGGCATTGTCTTGCTGAAATATAGCGCCAGGAGTGCTCTGAAGGAAGGGCATGACTTCTGCCTGTACAACTTCCCTGATGTAGAGGTCGTTGTTGAGATTTCCCTCAAGTCATATCAGCCGAGATCGCGAATGGTACCCAATGGCACCCCACACCATCACACTTGGCGTTCTGTCCTTATGACGTTCGACAGTGCATGTCGGAAAGAGGCGCTCACCACAATACCGTCTAATGCGTATGCGGCCATCATGGTAGTCCAAGTTGAATCGCGACTCGTCCGAAAACACGACAGGTTGCCAATCAGCACGTCATTGTCTGTATTGAAAACCCCATTCCAGTCTGAGGCGCTCATGGTTCATAGTCAAAGGAATACGCCGCAAAAGGATGCTTGCAACTAGTCCCCTGTGCTGCAGACGGAGTCGAACTGTGGAGGCAGACAATGCCACACCTGTTCCAGTGCTCCATTGTTGTACTAACCCTTGCGAAAATGCGGAACTATTCGTGACTGCCGTACGGACGAGGTGTCGGTCATCCCACGGTGTCGTCACATTTCTCGGTCCACTGCCGGATTGTCGATGCACCTGGTTCTCCTCGGTCCTCCGCTGCCACACGCGCATCATGGTCGTGGCGTTATGTCCCGTCCAAGCTGCAGTGCCGTGGTACGAAAATTCACTTTCACACAGACCAATCGTTCGTACCCATTCAAATTCTGTCGTATGATGATATTACGCCCTTCGTCGTCGCTGATGCATTATTGAATCCTGGAGACACTTTACAACTCGCGGTCCGCGATGCACTATTGGTGTGCATCCTGAACAGTCCTCTCTTTATACCCCTCACTCGACTGTTCAGAGGGCGCTGCCGGGCCCAGATATGCGTAATGACTCTGCACTTCTAATCACTTGCATGTCCTACCCTGCTCTGCATATCCTGTAAGTTTCATGTGATTACCATTATTCCTTCATGGTGTTGCAATTTTCACAAACAATAGTTTAAATGCCACAGTACGTAGAATGGTACTGCAGGGTTGCGAACCAGGAATTCCATGGTGTTATCATGGGTACTACTGGGTTGTTCTCCTTGTTTGTTTCTTTCTGTTAAAAACTGTAGATAACGCCGCTTTCTCGCAGGACACTGCTTGAACAACTTCTTGAAGCAATCGGGAAACTTGGCCACTTCAGCAAAATGCACACGTCATTGTTCAGAGACTATGTTTACAATATCAGCATTACAAGTCATGTGCACCGAATTAGGCAGTAGAGTACGTAGCACATCCTTGTAGGCTCCAGTCATGTAGATCGCATTGTCGGTTAAGATTGCTGACTCTTTGTTCAAATCAAACTTAATATTTGTTTGTAAGGCATTGCACGACGGCCTGAGAAACTTGTCGATAATGGATAGCCTCAAGGTGATACTGACAAAAATATCCTATCTTTTATTGTCTATTTCACTTACGAACTCATAACCATGGCTCATGTAATGCGCAACAAAGAATAGTAACTCCTCCCGCAGAATGTTTTCTTTCTTCTCACATAAAGTTAGTGTAGTTTCTTTTGTTAGGTAAACTTTTGGAGCCATATCACTGAGATCTTATCCTACTACTTGTGTTAAAAATTCTTTTTTTTTTTTTTTTTCTGTTTTTCTTGGGAAATTTAAATGGGTTAGCCAAAGTATTTTCTGTATTTTCTGAAACTGCCTTTTGAAATTACTCTTAAAATTAACTTCTGAAATTACTAATGTTCTAAACATAAAACTTCTGAGCTCCCTATCACGCTATTTTAAGTCATTTTAGCTGCTATCTCGCTGGGTTGCGAAACCTGGTCGCTCGCCATGTGAAGGTACTGTACACAGAGTTTTACCTGTGCTTTTATGAAAATGACAGTAATGCAAATTATTTGTTTCCTTCAGCATTCTCACATGTACAGAAATCTACAACATCAATTGAAATCCAAACTAAAATGTTTTTGGAAATACTCACAATTCCCACCTTTAACGATTGCAAGTTTTAAATGAGGGGTAGAAAATGCTATGGCTTAAGGATTTACTGATGAGAATTGAGAAAATTTTGCAGAAAAGTGGAATATACCGCTTAAATAACTAAATATTTTTTTTCCTTTTTTCATTTCTTTCTCCTTTTCCTTCTTACTCATATTTTTTCGTAATATCACACAAATGGTTAAATATTTTCTTATCTCTTTCCTTTATTTCTTTCTCTTTTCCCTTCCTATCTTTCCCTTACCTCTCGCAGGAGTCGAGAGCGGGGATGATAGTACGATACAAGTAGAATATTCAGCTTCGCCTGAAGAAACTTTATAGTATTCCAGAACTGTACACCAATCGAAAACAAAAACAAGCTTTATGGTTATATCACGAGAGCGTTTTAAGAACGGGAATCACACATACTTCTCCCTTTTTAATTTCTTTCCCTTCAGGAAATTTATTCAATTTGAAACAGTTAAATTTCCCAAGAAGAATATTTTAAACTTTCTCCTTATCCATGTTGCTGCAAAATTTTTGAGATGACAGTTATCTTCTCGCACGGAATACATCATCCAGTGAGAATGGTGATTGTCCAAGCCCATCTTCCTGAGAATGTTTTAATTGAAAGGGCGAAAACTTTTCGACAAAGGAAGGTTTTCTAACTGATGACGAGGCCACGAATAAAGCAATAGAGAATCTAGCTTGCATCTGTGCAGCACTTAATGCAACATATACAGTATACGGGATGTAAGGTCAGACGATGCGTGACATCACAGCCTCTCCTTCACAAATGTCAACATCGCCCTTTTAAGGGCCGAGCAAAATGTTGCATAAAAGATTTATCTTTTTTGTACTGAATATCTCTCCCTAACTAACAAGGTGTTGTTGGTCATGTCTTTTATATTAATTTTTTTTCTTACGCCTTAGTTCTGACGAAAAAAAATAATAATAATAAATAAATGAAACAGGACTTAACTTTTTCCGCTGTTGCACACAATTGTGCAACAAGCAGACAAGTAGCGAAGAAAAAAAAAATGATTGGCCTTTATACTACCGGCTCCCTAAATAAGGAATAAAAACCCTGATTGTGGCTGTTTTTATATTTTTGTTTTTCTATTTTTTACTCAAAGTGAGTAACTTAAACCTCGATCGGTGTAATCTTGTGATTACACTACCTCAGCTATGGTTACTCTGACATGTCAGGCAAGAATCAACAAAAGTAAACCTGAGAAAATAATTTTAAATCAATGGGGAAAAATCTTTTCTCTCATTTTCTAACGAGTAACGAAGCAATAGCGGACCCGAGAGAAACACTGAGCAAATAGCCAGTTTTGTCTTATCCGGTGTTGAACGTCGTTTTTTTTCTGGGAAAATTATTCTGTGTGTGATGTTTGTTTTCAGGTTCCCCTTTCCCGTGTCCTTTCCTTCTTTTCCCCCTCTACTCATCTGTGGCACAGGTGTACCGGGCATTTTTTCTGCGGAGAGAAATATCGCTCGGAACGGCTTGTTGTTGCAGGTAAGTATGTAGGGCAGCTTATAACTTCACTACTTAACGGGAAACCGTTTACTTCTTGTGCTCTAATATTTCCAAACTTTTCATTCGTGCTATTCTATCAGGGCAATCTGCTCCTAACTCTCTTAGATTCTCTTTCACCAGCCAAAAGGCGCATTGCGCCGTGGGTTCGGGTATCTCAACCTAATTTAGGAACCCCCTAGTCTTGTCTTGTCGACTTATCAGTATGGGTTCTGTAATTTTCTGCCGATACCCCATGCGTGGACCCGCCCTGTGGGTATAGTGAGTTATCAGTGTTGGGTGATTGATTGGGCTGTGATTAAAGTTCCTGCTGTTGGTGAACACAGCGAGATGCATGTTAAAAGGAACAATGGGTGCCAGGGTAAGTTGCTACTGCTATGCATAAGCATGTTGTCCTTACGTGATACAGCACTGTTAGTTAAACTGTTTTATCAGAACTCGCAAAATGCAAGTGCAGCATTGTGCTCTTTTCGTTCAATGCGGAGTATGAGACGTGGAAAGAGACCAATGTCTTGTTCAGCACTGAAGGAGATGATGAAAATGTTTGAGGACACGGGCTCTTTGCTAGCAAGTCCAAGAAGCAGGAGACCCCGAACATCTGGTGCAATCATGTCTGATGTCGAACACGAAGTCGACACCCTATCAACAGCTTCAGCACATGGGGAATGCCTGCGAAGTTTCACGATGAACTGGCGTTTCGTATGGAACTCACTATGGATCATCCTTAAGAGATACCCCTACAAGAATTCAACACGTGCATGAACTGCAACCCGCTGATTTCACGAAGCAGCAAGATTTTGCAAATTGGGTGTTCCAGCGCATTGAAGATGATGCAGACTGGTTGTAAATGGTCCTGTGGACTGATGAAGCTCACTTCACACTTCATGGAAGTGTAAACACACAGAACTGCTGCATTTGGGCTACAGAGAACCCACATGCAGTTGTGAAAAAACCTTTCATCAGCCAAAAGTTACCGTGTGGTGCGGTTTCACAGCTTATTTCGTTATTGGTACTATTTTCTTTGAGGAAGTCCAAAGCTCTGGATTTCAAACCGTTACTGTCAAAGGTGATCGATATGCAGTGCTGTTGAGAAACAGCCATTATCTTACACTTGCAAGAGAGGTAAGCATTCCATACTGTTACATTCATGCAAGATGGAACACTGCCGCACATTGCTGCTACAGTCAACGTTTGGAGAGAGCTGTGTCCTAAGTCGCTGCTTTCCGCATGAGTGGCCTCCCAGGTCTCCAGATCATACACCTTGAGATTTTTGGTTGTGGGGCTGCTTGAAGTCGAAGGTGTACAGAGATTGGCCAACTTCCTTGGTCATGTTAAAGGACTCGATCCGGCATTATGTTTCTGCAATACCACCTGACATCTTGTTTAATGCTGTGCACAGTGTCTTACCTCATCTGATGGCTTTGCTCATGAATGGTGGACGCCACAATGAACATTTGCAATCATATCTTTGGTGTGAACTGTACTACACCACAACCCCAACTCCGCAATCACATGTGGTGCCATCTGGCGATCGGAAATGTAACTATTCAGGTATTAAATTTATTCATTATGCACAAAAAATCCCACGTCATTCTGTGCATCTCTGTGAAAACCGCATCTGATTACTGTAAATACTTTGTGAATTATTGATTTTTCAAATTTTCTGTTATTTTTGGATCATCCGGTATCATGGTATACACAGAACCCATTTAAGAGGGAGGTTAGGGGGCGCTGCACTCCAGGCCCATGCATTTTCAAGAGGCCCCGGAAATAGGTGGAATTCTTGAAGAATTGACAGAGTTCTTCAGGTTTGTTGTTGTTGTTGTTGTTTTTTACTTTTGCAGATAGCGCAGCGAAAACTATAAGAAACTGCCTTCTGAATTTGTTTTTATTTCTATTCTCTTTCTTAGAAGGAATCCGCAAAAAGTATGACTGCTCCCATTCCCTCCTCAAATTTTTCGAAAGCGTCGCTGATGTTTTCTACGCAACTGTTCATACATTAAGAATTCGTTTCATTCATGAGATTTGTATCATATTATTTTGTGCACTACGTTGATATACCCAGTTGAGTCACATTATTGTGACCACCACCTACTTTTGGCATCAACAGCGCATAGCTAATGAAAGAAGGCACGTGTCGTGAGCTGGCTTGGAGGGTATACATGGTGTGTTGTAGGAATTCTGAAAACATATCACACGTTGCTATCATGGATAAAAGGAGCGATTTATGAGATTTGGAGAAAGGGATGATTATCGGCTTTCGGGCCAAGGGTGGCAATATTTCTGAGACAGCGCACTTTGTGAACTGTTCGCGTGCTGCTGTGGTTAAAGTGTATCGTGATTACAGAAATGGCAACATTGCGAATAAGTGACGTGGAAACTGCGGAGCACCACGTGCCACTGATGTGAGAGGTGAACGTCGGCTTCGAAGGGGCGTGAGGACCGATCGGCACGCTACAGTGGAGCAACTCGCTGACCGAATGAACCAGCACGCTATCAGAAGTGTGTCTAAAACGACAGTTCAGCTAACCCTGCTGCGTATGGGGCTCCGATGCAGACGGATGGTCACTGCACCTATGCTAAGGAAAGTGCATCGGCAGAAAAGGCTTAGATTTGCACGGCAGTATCGGAATTGGACCTCCGCTGATTGGCAAAGGATTGCCTTCACCGATCAGTCACGTTTCCTGCTTCATCGAACGGATGGACGTTGGCGTATAGGGCGAGAAAGTAGAGAAATAATTTTTTCACATTTTCCAAAGATGCAGTCTGTTGCGCCTATTTCAGATGAGAAAGTCATCCATTATGAAAACTGTAAGAAAACTTCTTGCTGAGTTTGAACGTTTTCAAGATATTAAGAATACTGAGCTCGACCTCGATATTTTTTAGCATACCATTCAATATGGATTATGAAAAAGTGAGAACTAACATACAGTTAGAATTTATTATTCGGCAGTGCAACTCTCAAATGAAGTAGGCTTTTTAAACACAACAAAACTGGATTTTTATAAAACTATGCCGAAATCAACATTTCCAAATTTGGCAAAAAAGGCCCAAAATATATGGCAATGTTTACATCCTCATAATCATGCAAGCAAGTGCTTTCAACCATTAAACTTGAGAAAGTTGATCTTAGAAACCGACTTCCTAATGAGCATATGTCTTCTCTCTTAAGAATCACTTCCTCACAGATTAAAACAGATTATGAAAAAATGCTGGAAGCCCAATCACAGTTTCACTCATCTCACACCCCATCATATAAACCTGAATAAACTTTAAAATAATTTATTAGGTATGTATGATTGTTTTGCATTCTCAATATATTTAAACTTATTCATGCCAGTCTATTAACTGTGTTTATCATTTTTTAATGAAATTTTGAAGAAAAATTAATTATAATAATTTCATGGCTTGCTCTAATTACTTTCAGTACTGTAAATACTTAACGGGAATTATAGAGGATAAATTTATTAAAGTACATTACCTCTCAAATTTTCGATCTATACACTAGATCATCGTCAGGAGTTCCTAACTATAGATCATCGTCAGGAGTTACTGACTATACACTAGATCATCGTCAAGAGTTACTGACTATACACTAGATCATCGTCAGGAGTTCCTGCCTATACACTAGATCATCGTCAGGAGTTCCTGCCTATACACTTGATCATCGTCAGGAGTTCCTGCCTATACACTTGATCATCGTCAGGAGGTTTTTTTTTTTTTTTATTGGAGGTTTAACGACCACTGTGAGCAACTCAATGGGCTATAAGCAGTCGGCCGTCCCTAATTTAGGGTCACTGGTTCCAGGGAAGGGAAAGAGCCAGTGCCGTAAGACAAACACAACATCCATGCCTCAGCTTAGACCACTGCGCCACCGGGGCGGCTAATCAGGAGTTCCTGACTATATATTAGATCATCGTCAGGAGTTCCTGACTATACACTAGATCATCGTCAGGAGTTCCTGCCTATACACTAGATCATCGTCAGGAGTTCCACTAGACTATACACTAGATCATCGTCAGGAGTTCCACTAGACTATACACTAGATCATCGTCAGGAGTTCCTGACTATACACTAGATCACCGTCAGGAGTTCCTGACTATACACTAGATCATCGTTAGGAGTTTTTGACGGAGACGATGATCTAGTATATAGATCAAAAATTTGAGGGGTAATGTGCCTTTATCTTCTATAATTCCCGTTAAGTATATACGGTACTGAAAAATTAATGAAAAAAAAAAAAAAGTCTGGCCCACCAAAACATTGTTTCTTTTATTTGGCTCTCCTGTAAATAAGTTTACCCATCCCTGTATTAGACTGTATTGACTATTAATCAACTGTAATTGTCAAAAGCAGACTGAGGTACAGTCTGCTTTGACAATTACAGTTGATTAATAGTCAGCTCTGACCAAACGGACAGAGCTAAAATTTGGAAATTGAGAAAGGGAAAAGGAGTGTATCAGAAAACAATGTTTGGCTCTACAGAACATTTGCTACGTAGGTCTTTCTTTCTTTTTTTTTTTTTTTTTTTTTTTTTTTTTTTGCTGAAGCCGTCAAAGTGTTAAACTTTGCCATTTCAGTATAACTTGGTTTTCTTTTACACTTCTTTTCTTCAGTTAGCATGAGGTTTACCAGCCCAAAATATGGCAGCTCACTGGGAATTCTTCTGGTATTCTGGCTGCCCAGTTAGCGCATGCACGCCACAGCTGAGTTCGGACTGAATTTTAAGAGCCTGAGCCCGTCCGAGCCAGAAGTATGTCAGCCCGAGCCCAAATTTTATATTGCATGATAGAGCCCGGTCCAAAATGATCCCGAAAACTATGATTAAACTGTTTAGGCATTAAAGAAAAGTCTCCTCTTCCAGATTTTCACTCTTTCCTCCCTGTGCAATTAACCGATGTCTTTCTCAACTGCGGAGTGGGTGTCTCTCTATTTCTATAGTTTCGTCGACCATTCATTTCTTTCTGAAATGTTGCGGGACCGGGTATCAGGAAAATCGGGAGGCAAAACAAGCTACGTCGTACGTTGCTTAACAGAATTAGCAGGGAGCTGCCCCTTTGAGGTAGGGAGTAAAATTTCTTCTGCTTGCTATCTACTGTGTACAGTTCTTAAACTTTTCCTTCGTAGAAATCCAGTAGTTCATGGCCTATGATATTTTTTACCCAAGCGCGAAATAAATAGCCCTGCCGAATTCCTACTCCCCATCTAAACCCAGCTGCCGAAGAATTTTCTTTAACAACTAGAAAGGGTAAAAAAGTCTCGTCTGCTAAATCATACAAAATCACATTAAAAGAAAAACGAAGAAAATTATCTCGGTCTCTCAGAGCTCGAGCTCTAGTAAGTATTATGCAGTCAGAGTCCGCCCGAGCCCGGGCTCGACTTCCGGCTTTTGGGATCGGGATCCGCCCGTCTCAGCACTGCTGCACACACACAATATCCCTGTTCACATCATACAATCTATGATGCCCTAGTCTCTCCCCAAAAGATCTTCACCAGGGCATAGTTTAGTCTTTGAAAGGGTGTGGTACAATTTTCCCAAGGAGAATTGATCTCATGCAAATGCTCGGCACGTCTCAGCAAAGTGAGACAAGGCTTGCCAAAGCCAGTTAAGCCAAAAGTCAATTCATTTCTTATAGAACCATCATGATACAGTATATGTTCATATTGTAATGCCAGTTTGATGGAATTGTAACTTGTATCATCATTAAACATAGACATGTAGAATACTTAATTTCTTCGTGCAAACTTCACATCAGGTTTTTGTCAACTGTTGAACATGTGTGTATGGACGAAATGTCATACTGTTTCAGCAAGTCTGTGTTTAATGCAACGCCTTTAAAAAGTTGATGTTCAAGATTAGCAAACAACCTGGTTACTCAGGACAAATCTTTGCTCGTAGTGATTTCGTTTTTTCTGCTTACAAGTGTAGTTTCGTTCATGAGGCACGCTTCTCTGGTACACTAACTAAGGACGTACAGGGTGATCGTAAACTCGCACAACCCAAAGTTTGAATTTTCATAAATTGTTGCTAAATCGTTATAATCATTCCTTTCTGCCACTAGATGTCACTACCATACTGTTAGGAAGTATCAGTAAAGCCGAGGCCACTGTGATGTGTACAGGTTGTTCGTAGTATAGTTTCGTTCGTTGTGGAGATGAAATGTCTTTTTCCCAGACGCAGCGAATTTTCATTCTGGAAAGTTATTTCGCAACTCGTTCATACGGATGTGCTGCCGAGGACTTTCGCAAGAAATTTCCGGGTACAGCAGTCCCCAATAAGTCCACAATACCGCGGTTAATGCAGCGTTTTCGGGACACTGGATCTGTTACGGATAAGAAACGCTCCGGGAGACCCTCCATTTTGACTGACCATAAAGTGGATGAGATAAAGCGAGCACTGCAGCGGTCGCCATGAAAAAGCCTCCGGAAACTCGCCGTGCAATCATCAATCTCATACGGTAGTGCTCATAAAGCTGCGAGATCGTTACATCTTCGTCCATATTGTATTCGCGTAGTGCATGAACTCAAGGCCCCAGATGCAGGCAAACGTATACACTCCTGCCTATGGTTCCGCTCATTCCTTGAACAACGTGGAATACAGAGTCTGGATACAGTTTTCTTCAACGACGAGGCCTGGTTTCACCTCGGAGATTATGTCAATAGTCAGAACAATAGGATTTGGTCATGTGAAAATCCATGTTTTTCTTGAAAAAGGTTTCCATTCGAAAAAACTTGGAGTTTGGTGTGTGATACCACGCCGTCGCATAGTGGGACGGATTTTTTACGAAACGAATGTGGATAGTTCCGTCTACCAAGACATTATCACACAGTTTGTGGCACTCCTTGATGTCAGCGAACGACATTGTTGGCTCCAACAAAACAATGTCACACGTCGGTTAGTACCGTCAATTTTTTGTGAGATTTTTTCAGTGAACGCCTCATCTCCAAAAACCAATGGCCTCCCAGATCCCCAGATTTATCGCCGCTCGACTTCTTTCTTTGGGGGTATCTCAAAATTGTTGTGTATCATAATAATCCTCGCACCGCTAGATGCACTTAAAATGAACATGAAAACATCAGTGTGGAGGTGCTTCACAAGGTGTCATCAAACTTGGTAAAGAGCGCGCGTTTGCATTCGCAAACACGGAGCCCACTTTGAACATATGTTATAATAAGGTTCTCCTTCTCTTGTTGTTATAAAGGTAAGATTGTAACCTATACTTGACGATGTTTATTTTTTTTAACAATTGCAATTAATCTCATAATTTTTTTTTCTGGGTTGCGCGATGACAACATGGGACAGCATCAGAGGAGTAATACCTGCACCGTTTCAATGCAGACTTCGTAGGATGCTGACGGACTTGCTGGCGCAGCGCCGTCGTCATTTTACTAACCTCTGACGGCGCTGCCCCAGCAAGTCCCTCAGCTACCGGGAACCACAGACTTTCACTCAGACAGGATCGGTCTTTTGACCTGTGGGGGTCTGCCGCCCCCACGGGACTGGTACATCACACCCTTCGACCATACCCCGCGTGTGCGACGTGCTAATGGGCGGGGGCTAGTAATTTTAAT
Source organism: Macrothele yani (assembly GCA_039090855.1). Lineage (NCBI taxonomy): Eukaryota > Metazoa > Arthropoda > Arachnida > Araneae > Macrothelidae > Macrothele > Macrothele yani. Next base: position 159,207,517 of record CM077010.1, read on the forward strand.
TTTCACATCACTGGCTGGGAGACCAGTTCGCTAACGCGAGTTTTTGGGACATACGTCCTTTAATGGTATCTAATAAAAACAGGTACATGCACATTTATCAAATTAAGGGTATCATGCAACCCCTCTCACACAATTCAAGAATATTAAGAACACAATACACAGAAATATTTATTTATTTACATAAACCGCAAGACTAGGGCCTGTACTGCGGTGATGACTCCGGGCCAGAGTCATCAGAAACACCTCGGTCATAGACCAACTAATACTGAATTCAAGAGCCACATGCCTCTGAATGGTTCCCCATGTGATCAACAATAGTTGACGCTGTTTATAACATGCTCAATTTCACGTTTCAGACTGGAACAGGTCTTACTGAAGTTGGAGTGGTTTACTTTCAGCTTCAGGCGGAACTTGGCATTTGCAGCCGAGCAATTGCTGCACTTAGGTGTGGCAACACACTTGTGGTGCTGGTGCCCCACTTCACCGCAATTGCCTCACCCGTCTTCAGACTCATGACAGTTGCTCCAAAAATGTCCGAAGACATTGCATCGGAAGCACCTGACTTCACGCAGGAACTCCCTAAGGCGGAGTACTGATCAACCCAGGTTCAATCTTCTCCGCTTCATTAAGAGCTTGAAGGCACGGAGCACCACACTAGCACCCAGTGGACCCGGCCTCCTATAGCCTCAGTGGGAAAACGGGCTGTGAGCCCGTTTTCGAGGTCGGGGTTCTGCTCGCGAACCCCTTCCTTGAACTCCTTTTGTGAGAGCTCCCCGTCTACGCCATAAACGATCAATCAGGGGAGTCTCTTCTGTGGGGTTTTTGGGAAGTGTGCGATCTCTGGTTAGGGATTGCTCCTCAACTCCCCGGCGAGGCGGTTGAGTTCTTTTTTTTTATTATTATTGGCGGTTTAACGACCACCGTGAGCAACTCAATGGGCTATAAGCAGTCGCCCGTCCCTAATTTAGGGTCACTGGTTCCAGGGAAGGGAGAGAGCCAGTGCCGTAAGACAAATACAACATCCATGCCTCACCGGAATTCGAACCCGGACCCCTTTAGGACGAATGATCAGAGGCCATCGCGGTTGAGTTCCTCTGGGCGGAAACACTCCACTGCCACCCTACCCTTCCTTATGTAACGGACTCCTTTGACTCCACAAGCTGCAGGGTTGATAGCAGCTTTCAGGGTCTTTTTCACGTCATCAGAGGATGTGTTCTTGACTGTGGGATAGAACAGGAGAACATGTCTCCTGTAACTAAGCATTTCTGTTTCCAGGGACAAACCACAAAATATTGTGCCCCATCCATCTATTTTATAACACTTGTGTAATTTGCAACACCATGAAGAACTGCTGGTACTAGCTTGAAACTTACAAGATATGTACAACAGGTTGGGACATGCAAATGATTAAAATTCCATCGAGTAGGAGTTACATTGGGTAATGTCCTTTTCACTTACGAATCCAATGCAGGAATTTTCGTTGACTTTAAAAAGAAAGAAGCCAGACCACTCAGTCTTGCGAAGGAATTTTTGCACTCTTTCATACTGTTAAGTGCATGTGAAAGAACCAGGTTTAATCTGTGAACATAGCAATGCACAAAAATAGCATCTTGGTGTTTTTCTTTTACAAGAACTTGAAGTCAGTAATGTTCTCCAGCCATCACGGCAGCTCTATCGCATGTTTGAGCTAATAATTTTTTTGAGCACTCAAAACTTTCTAAAATGCTTTCGACATGCTCTGCCAAAGAATTAGCTGAACGACCAGCACTCACATCAATAAAGCCAACGAATCTCTTTCGGAGAATCCGCTATTAGTCACACAGCGAAACACTGTAGACAGCTTAGACCTGCAACTCACATCAGTTGTTTCATCCAAAATCACTGAAACAAAAGGAGCTTCTTTAATTTATTTTTTTTATTTCTGCTATCATTACTTCTCCTATTGATTCCATTAAATCATTTTGTATATGATTTGACATCCCTGAAAACACGGACGAACTGTCTAAATGATTTTTAAGCTCTTCGTCATAGCAACTGATTAAATTTGTCAATTCAACATAATTCCCAGGATTAACAGACTCCGTGGATTCATCATGCCCCATAAAGGCTGATTCCTGCTTGACAAGGAAACACTCAACGTTAATTAAGCGCCTCAAAACACCTCTATTTTTTTTAACGAGTTCATTATGTCAAGAAACGTACGGTTTTTTTTTTTTTTTTGCTCGTCTATTTGAAACTCAATCCTTGTTTTGCCGAAAGTTTTTAATTTTATCACTGACGAAATATGTATCTCTGAGTAACTTCCACAATTCATCCAAACTCGTGACATTTGGATGAATTGTGGAAGTTACTGGGGGTGCCACAATACCACCGTTTATCCATAAACTTCTGTCTACTGAAAATAATATGCACGGCTAACAGTATAATTTTCGGTCGCAAGCTGTTAACTATTTTGTTTTTTCGTATTCTTCCCGATGGAAGTGGCGAACACATTTTTTAGTCTTCGTTTGGATTTTCTAAAGAAGGTTTTGGTCTCTCAGCATTTATAGTATCCCTTTTCTGTTGAAAACTTCTTTGGCTGAAAGGCTTATCACTTAATTTACAACACAACAGTTATATGTGTTGTCATCGTGTTGGTTTATAGATGACAGCACAGTTGCGAGCATGAAAACAATATGAAATTGCTTCTCTCAGAGAACAGAAATGCTTACCTCTTCAAAAATTAAGTCAAAAAGAGCTGAAAAATTAAGTCAAAAAGAGCTCTTAAAATAATTGTAATTACATCTTACACGGAAACATCCAGAAAATTACTGCGTAATGCACATTTTAGAGTGCTTGAAGAACACATATTTCACTGCTTGGTTCGATAACGAAAGAACTAATCACTTCAGATCAGACTTAACTGTGATTCACGAAACAAATAGACAAACCTGAAGCCGCCCCGGTGGCGCAGTGGTCTAAGTGATGGCCTCTGATCATTCGTCGGTAAGGGGTCCGGGTTCGAATCCCGTGAGGCATGGATGTTGTGTTTGTCTTACGGCACTGGCTCTCTCTCTTCCCTAGAACCAGTGACCCTAAATTAGGGACGGGCGACTGCTTATAGCCCATTGAGTTGCTCACGGTGGTCGTTAAACCTCCAATAAAAAAACTAAAAAAAAAAACTGAAGCAACTGTTGTGTTGCTTGCATAGCCCTCATACAGGCAGTGGTGAGCTTAGTCGCGTTGCCGTTCGGAGCGCCGGCTGTGAAGCATGAAACGAATGGACGAATCCGAAGCAACTTCTGCATTGCTTGCACAGCCCTCATAGCAGCAGCCGATATGATGTTCGGCGCGCAGGAAGCGCCCCGAACGGCATATCAGCTGCTACACAACGATGGCACTAAATTTCCATAAAACTGTGGTGGAATTTACTTAACAGTTATTTTAGAGGCGCATTTTCGGAAGCAATCACGCCACGAGTCTAAGTTTTAATAGCCATTCTAATTGAAAAATAATTAATCTTATTTTTGTTAAGCTTTCAATTACTATTTATTTTCTAGTAAGGCAAGCATTGCTTACATTGCTTCTATGGACTGCACATCCCTGGTTTCACACAATACCGAGTTTTGAAGTAAAAGAATCTTGTAGAGCTCTCCAAATGCAATATGTCATCTGTAACATGAGGAATATGTGATAAAAATTTCATTTGAATAGCATGATCTGTTTTTTTTTTTTTTTTGAATTGGATGTTTAACGACCACCGTGAGCAACTCAATGGGCTATAAGCAGTCGCCCGTCCCTAATTTTGGGTCACTGGTTCCAGGGAAGGGAGAGAGCCAGTGCCGTAAGACAAACACAACATCCATGCCTGACCGGGATTCGAACCCCTTACGGACGAATGATCAGAGGCCAACGCCTTAGACCACTGCGCCACCAGCATGATCTGTTCTAGGTGTTGCAATTTTTACAAACAGTAGAGTACTGTAACATAGCGCGCTGTTTTAACTGAAAAAGAGAACGTTTTCTTTTTTTTTTTTTTTTTTTTTTTAGATTGGAAGTTTAACGACCACCGTGAGCAACTCAATGGGCTATAAGCAGTCGCCCGTCCCTAATTTAGGGTCACTGGTTCCAGGGAAGGGAGAGCCAGTGTCGTAAGACAAACACAACATCCATGCCTCACCGGGATTCGAACCCGGACCCCTTTCGGACGAATGATCAGAGGCCATCGCTTAGACCACTGCGCCACCGGGGCGGCGAGAACATTTTCCCACGATGAAGTGTTGCTATGGAAACTGTGGAGGAATTGACTGACTAATGAAAGTTGAGATGATGACTGCATTAGGGAGAGTTTGTTTTTTTTTTTTTTTTTTTTTTTTTGATTGGAGGTTTTTTTTTTTTAATTGGAGGTTTAACGACCACCGTGAGCAACTCAATGGGCTATAAGCAGTCGCCCGTCCCTAATTTAGGGTCACTGGTTCCAGGGAAGGGAGAGAGCCAGTGCCGTAAGACAAACACAACATCCATGCCTCACCGGGATTCGAACCCGGACCCCTTACGGACGAATGATCAGAGGCCATCGCTTAGACCACTGCGCCACCGGGGCGGCGATTGGAGGTTTAACGACCACCGTGAGCAACTCAATGGGCCATAAGCAGTCGCCCGTCCCTAATTTAGGGTCACTGGTTCCAGGGAAAGGAGAGAGCCAGTGCCGTAAGACAAACACAACATCCATGCCTCACCGGGATTCGAACCCGGACCCCGTCCGGACGAATGATCAGAGGCCATCGTTTAGACCACTGCGCCACCGGGGCGGCGGAAAGAGTTTGAGAGGAAAGAAAAAGATGTGTTGTTGGTTGTGCTGCTCTGTGAAAAGATTTTTAACAGTGAAAAGTTTTCCAATTATTATGTTGATTGTGTCTAATTGTTTTGAATAGTTTATTTTGTTTACGTGTGTGAAAGTGTTAAAAGAACTCCTACGACGGTATAGTACTACTGTAATTGTGTATATTAGTGTAAATATACATATATGCTGCTGAACAAAACAAAATTAATGCCCCACCCCAATGTTATTTCTCTACATGGAAGGCACAATCAAACTGATTGTTAGTATAACTTTTCTCAAAGACTGACGAGATCAATAAATGAGTACCACATCAAACAGACAGAGTGCAGTTGGCAATCGTGGCTCGCAGCCCCAGTAACGATCGAATAGACCCCAGAGAATCTTTGACAGTAGGAACGATAATCTTATCTTGCAACATATGTACGGTGTAGTCCACCCAACAAAATGTACACCACTATTGATGAAGACAATGGTTCTTTAGTTAGATGGACATACAGCCACGTCTTCATTTCTGAATGCAAGCGACTAACATTCCCTAAACATTTTGAGGAAGAAATGCGAACTTTAAACTTCTAAGGCTGCTGAAGCTGCAGAAACATAAGTAAACTCTGTAAATGGACAAATAAAGTATGGTATGGAAAAACTGCACCAGAAACTGGTGCAAAAGTTTCAATGCCAATTATTTTAATCGGATTTTAAGCAGTGACTTTTGTGCTCTCACTTGAGGTGCTGCCTAATTACACCTCTGAACAGCAGGTTTGTTGTGTGCTGCTGTTATTGGGTTGTCGGAAAAGTCACGACGTATTTTAGCCATGTTTTGCAAAGGTCATTTATTGATAGAAAGAACAAAGATCAATTAATGATATAATGACTGTTTTCTTCGATAACCTTTTGCCATATTTCAGTGCGCTGCAGAATGCCTCGTTCATAGAAGGGCCTGTCTTTTGTGGCGAAAAACTCTACAAGGTGCTGATTTACAGCCTCATCTGAATTGAACGTTATAAAAAGCAAGTAATGTTGAAAAGAGCGAAACAAGTGGAAGTCTGACGGCGCAAGGTGAAGCGAGTATGATGGGTGTGGCAACACATCCCATCCAAGCTCCAATAATTTTTGGCGGGTGATCAAATTTGTGTGTGGCCTCGCGTTGTCGTGATAGAACACACCACCTTTACGATGAAAGAGCTCTGGACGTTTCTGGATGATGGATTCATTCAAACTGTCCAATTGGTGACAGTACACATTCGAATTGATTGTTTGGTTTGGTGGTAGGAGCTCAAAAACACACCTTTAAAGTCCCACCACACTGAGACCAGAACCTTCCGCTGATGAATGTCTGCTTTGGATGTCGTTTGAGGCGAAGCAGCACGTCGGGACAAAGACCGTTTGCGCAGCACATTGTTGTACACAATCCACTTTTCGTCACCAGTTATCAGTCGCTTCAAAAAAGGATCTGTTTCCTCACGTTTAAAGAGCATATCGCAGATGTTTACACGCGCCGTCAATTGAGCTTCTTTGAGTTAATGAGGAACTCACACATCGAGCTTGCTTACGTATCCCAGCTTCTTCAGGTGGTCATGAACGCTTGAATGATAGATGTGCAATGTGTCTGCAATCTCTCGTGTCTTGCAATGTGGGTTTGAATGCTTTGATTTGGTAGTCATCAACCTCAGTGGGACTTCCCGACCGAGGAGAATCGTTGAGGTCAAAATCACCAGCATGGAAGTTTGCGAACCACCACTGGCACTGACATTCTTGTAGAGCATTATTACCATACACTTTACGCAACTTTTCACAAGCTTAACGCGCTTTCTTCCCTTTATGGAAGTAAAATATGGCGAAAATGCAGTTTGGTCTTCCATCTTCAACTTGATGTCAAATCTCCGCAAATCAACCAAATCGCTCACTATTCCATTTAGACTGCAGCTACAACTGGAACCTATCGAATGCCATAGCGATAACAGAGCTGCGCATGCCTCTAGTACTTCGAAACCCGCCCAACTGCCATCGGGGGCCAAAATACGCCATGAATTTTCCAACCCAATATTTACTCACAATCAGGATTGTATTTAAAGCGAAAGCCAAGGCCTCATTGTCCCTCACCCCTCTAAATACACCTCTGATGAAACACTTTTAGGGGAAAGGCCTTTGCCCCACTCAAAAGTGTTTTTTCTTTTTAGTTAAACTGCAACTTACATTATTACGAAAATGCTTTAATTTAATAAAAGTGCATCAACTTACATTAGAAAAAAGTGGTTTAATGTTTTCTTCTATTTTTCATTAAACTTTATGTTCTGGTGGATTTCAAAAACTTCCATTTCACGTCAACCCCCCCCCCCCCCCCCCCCAATGTATATATATATATACACATCCCTGCTCATAATAATAAAATTATGATCACAAGACTCTTTGTTACCTCACTTTAAGAAATCCCCCTTTTCCCCTTTTTGCCTACGTTAAAATTTAACGTTGGTTTCCTGCTTGTGTAGTACAGACGTTAAAATTTTAATTCAGTTGTGCAGTGGTGATACATGTCCACCATTCTTTTTCACAGTTTGTTATGCTACACATAACCAAACATCTCAGCATAATCTATGAAACTGATGAGAGAATAGATGTTATGAAGTAAGAATGACACACAGAATCTGTTAATCAACAGACCAATTTTATTGTACATTACATTTTTTACAGGATCTTTTACGCGTAAAATAAACTATATATTAATCTCAACAGGGCAAATGAATTAACTATTGGAGACCATAAAATCTCATGAGAATTTCACATGAACCCATGATTGAAATACAGGAAATGTTACATTTGCCTGAAAGCAAGTATTTAATAAAAAAAAATGTAGTAAATTGGTGCCAAAACAGCAAAAATAAAACTGAGAAAAACATTTTTTAGTTAGCACATTTTCCCTAAAGTATCATCCATGCAATTACAAAGATTAGGAAGTAAAAATTTATATAAACAGAAATCCTTTTTGAATTCATTTTTGACATGAATGAAGCAGATGTAAGTAAGGCAAATGTCATTTCATCCATTTTCATAATTTTGTGGCCTCACATCTGTCAGAACAGAATGTTCCAGTAATAATACAGAAATTGATTAATAGAAATTTCATCTCCATTACTCAGTTTTAACATCAAGCTAAAATGTTTCTCAATCTCAAAAGCCTCTAATGAAAACAAGCATTCATGATATGAAAAGAAGTGTTTTTCTTTTTTTCCTTTTCACAGTACTTATGATAAAACACGAATGCGAATTCGTAGTTCTCACAGAAATGCGCAAATCAAAAATTCCTTGAATATTCATAAATAAAAACATGACACAGAAATTTCTTCAGGAGAATAGCAAAAAAAAGGTTTCATGTGTTATAAAGAACAGCATGATTGTTACACTGCAAATTTCACATAGTTATTGTATGTCCAATTTAATGCTAAAAATGAGTCACATAATTCGTGTGCATACCAGTTTTGAATGAAAATAAATGTCATCAATAATTTTTAGGGATCACACAGATTAGATTTTCTGCTTTAACTTTGAAGTGTTATGCTCAGCAATTCTATGGGTTTATGTTTTTGGCCAGGCATAAATAAATGCTGCCCAAAGTATTCCCAACCATACTGCATTTCCCATTACATCACTCAGTGTAATGAGACTGTCCAACAAAGACTAATTCAAAAGTATGATCAATAAAAAAAAAAATAAAAAAAAAAAATTTGCAGATACCAATGAAAATGGGGGAAATTATGTTTAGTATATATTTCATCTTCTAGAGACATGATTCTAAATAAGTTTACTGTATGAATAAATATGGATCCAAATTAAAAAAAAAAAAAAAAAGCCCATGCCTGATACTATTGGCACGATTCCACAAGAGTACAGAACCAGCTAAGTGAATGCCAAACCAGGATTGCCAACAAAAACAGCCACATTCTCAACTGACTGAAACACATTTTTAATGTCGAGCAAAAAAAAAACTTTTCTGGTAGTCCTCAATGTTCAACCAAGAAGAAAAGTAGGATACTATCTGGGTTGTAGAACTCTGGGAAACATTCACCTTTACCTCACGGAATATAGAGAACAAACACACATTCCCTACTGTTACAAGCCTTGATGTAAATATACTTATTTCTTACATGTTCTGCATGCAATTTCTGCACATTAACCAAAATATTTCTGAAAGTATGAGTAAGAAATATGCTAAAACAGATAATCACCGTTCTGTCAGAAAAAGCTATGGGATATGTCAGGTACTTAATGGGGCAAACAACAGGAAGTAATACAGATTAAAATAAATATGCATGAAACAGAGTGTTGCAATCTTGGATTGACTTTATAAAAAATAGTGGTGATATTAAGAACAAACTAAGTACCTTAAGATGTATTCAACTAATGCATCCTGCCAATCTTAACTTACACAGAAAAAATGTGAACACTCAATCACTCCAAGAACATTAAAAAACAAAGAAAAATGGAACTATGTTGGTAATCACATCTTAGAAGATAAAAGAAACTTGGATAAAACAAAATAACTTTTGATACAAGAAATGAGCTGGACACCTACCCAAAGAAACAAGATACGCCAAAAGAAAACATACCAAGGACACTGGGAAGGAGAAAACCTAAAGCAGAGAAGGAAAAATCAGAATGTGAGATTTTGAGGAGGAGAGGGGTCAAAGGCTAAGAAACAGAAAGAAATGTGGGAGGCCTTCATCCAGCAATGAACTAACATAGGCACAAATGCAATAAATGTATTACATGAAAGCTAATAATAAAAAAACCATATAATATTTTGTATTTGAATTTTCTGGAGATATGGAAAAATTTTGAAAATATTAAATGCAAATGCACAACAAAGGAAGAGAGATTAGTTTGATATAATGAACAGCTATTGAAAGAAATAATTATGAAGAAAAAAACTGTAACCATGACAATCCGGCCAAAATACTACTTAGGATATTATTCATGAATAAACAGGATATATATATATATATTACATAAAATCAAGAAAACATTGCTGTTTGGGTATGTGTGTGGGTGTGATAAAGAGAACAATTTACAACAGAGAACACCCCATGTGCAGAATTCAAGAACCTCTGTGCTACAGAGGTCCTGAGCTCAGTCAGTTTTTCAGAGAAAGGAAACATCCTTAGGTGCTGATGTAACACAACGTGAATGTGGACTGCAAAAAAAAAAAAAAAAAAAAGTAGAAGAAAAGAAATGCAGGGAGGATAGCCGTGCTGAGACGGGCCGAGCCCAAACCCGAAAGCCAGAAGTCGAGCCCGGGCCCGAACCAGACTCAGACTCTGAGGGAGAGAGAATTTTATTCTTTTCTTTCTAAACTGACTTCGAATTATTTAGCACATTCTTACACTTTCAAGAGAGTAATGAGAATTCCTTGGCTACTGGGTTTGTTTACTCTGGGTTTGGATATTTATTCTCGAGTCTATTTATTTGGAAGGGCTATTTTTTCTGTGTTTAGATGGCTAATGCCATAGGACACACATTAGTGGATTTCCGTGGCGTAGGAAAAGCTTCTTCAAGAATTGTACTGGTAGACACTAGATAGCTAGCACCCTGATGAAATTTTGCTCTCTGCCTCCACATGGCTGCTCCCTGTTAATTCTATTTAAGCAGTGTGCGCAAATTGCAGAGCTGCCTGATCTTTCTAGATGCCCGGCACCCCGAAGTATTTCAGGACGAAACGAATTAGTCAAAGAAAATGTATGACTATACTATAGAAACAAATAGATATCCTTTCCCAAGTTGAGAAAAAACGTCGGTTAATTGCAAGGGAAAGACGAGGGGAAGTATGGAAGGGATTTTTTTAAATTAATGCCTAAAAGGATGTCACATTTTTCGGGCTTGTTAAGGCCTGGTATCTGTATGGCAATAAAAATTTGGGCTTGGGCTCTTAAAATTGAGCCCAAATTCAACACTGGAGAAGGGGGGCATAAGCATGAAAACCTTAAATTAAATATTTTATTAAATTAAAATTTGATATATTAAATTAAACTATTGTAGGAAGGGAAGATATGGGTAGGCAAGACATGGGCAGAAGTAAGACACAGTTGCAGAAAACAGTATTCAATTTTTTAGTTTTATGCAATATTAATTCAACACTTTTCATCAAGTGGGAGTGCATAAAATTCTCAAGAAAGAAAATGTCCACAAGAACATGTAAGTATTGACCGGAGACGAGGGAGACTAATTATAAAATTAAATTTATTGGCTTTACTAGAGAGATACATAAATAGTCTAATCAAAATTCTTAATGTTTTTTAATTATTAATAAGCTCATTTTTTAACATTTTAGATTAAGATTAGAGATAAACTAGACTTCAAGGCATGGATACACATGCACACTTCCAGGTGAAAGAATATGAGGTTCTATCCCAGAAAAGTATTAATAATGGTAATAGTAAATAACATTATTACATTAAAAAATGCATTTCTCATTATCTACTGTTACACAAATAGTCTATAAGAGAAAAATAAAGTTAACTGTGCAGTGCTGCAAGAGCAGCACACCTTGACTGCATTACAAAAAGGTGCGAGTGTGTAGCTGTATAAATAAGAGATAGAATGTTCTGAAATATCCTCTTTACAAAAAGGTGCGAGTGTGTAGCTGTATAAATAAGAGATAGAATGTTCTGAAATATCCTCTTATTGGTTTAAAAAATTCATAATAATACATTTGGTAATACTGCAGTTTTGTGGCATTACTGAAAATCATTTTTGAATATCAGTGCATCACAATTCCTCAAAAAGATTCAAAATTTATGCTTGTGGCCAAATATGAAAAAAACATACATACATTTCAACAAAACCTCTTTTAAAATAGGAGAGTGGAGGATGGAAGGCATTTTCAAAGTTGAAATAAACTTCTCCACTAACCGATGTTTAAAAAAGCACAACTACCAAACACTCCAATAACTTTAATAATATCAACTTCCACAATATATGCTTATATATTTTACATCAAATAAAATCTCAAGTTCATATGAGCAATTTATTCTAATGTAACTGACTGTATGCTAGTGATATCAGTACCAAACAAAATTGCATTACTGATTTAAAAATTAAGCAGATGTTCAACATATGTGAAATGTCATTAAAGGCACTTGCACTAAATAAAAATGCAAAAAGCATTTGACCTTTTTTTCTAAAACCACTTTTACAAACACACTTAAGACAGCTATTTAAAATGCATACCAAAAAATATTACCATATAACCATAACTATAAATTAAGTAAACAACTGCTTCTAATTTACAGTATACTAATTAACTCAAAAGCGACAGATCAAATAAAATGCTTGTTTAAAATACACAACAAATTCTAAGAACAGGCAACATGTTCCAAAATATCCGGGAGACCAAAGTTAAGCTATAATACTCAAAATTGAAATTTTATACACCCCTCTTAGTTTAAAAATGATTACATAATAAATTTCACTGGTGACTTATCAGAAGAAGTAGATTTTTCTCTATCTGTAATTCACAAGAAACCATACCAAACATTAATTGGGCTTTCTACTTTACTGTGACTTTTAATAATTATTTTTATTTACCTATTCATTTACGCATGTACATTCCTTAAGGGGGCAACTGAATCCAGCAAAAATTGCGCTTTTTGTTTTATTATTGAAGAAATGCATTGGGGTTTCCACAAAAAAAAAAAACCCACCCAAAAAATGGCTTTTTGCATAGGATAGTTCCACGACGTAAATATGCATATTTTTCTGCGGAGCTGTTTTCCTCTGCTACAGACAACTGAAAGCATGTACTTGTGGGTTGGAATCAAACAAGGCGTGAAGCACATGTCACGACCCATGTGTTGAACTTGTACACAGTCAATTGCAATGGCAAAATGTTTGAAATATTGGTTCTATTGGGACATTACTGGAAAAGGGGTTTCAAAGCTGCTGAAGCAATCCAAAAAATTAACGAAGTTGAAGATGAAGACCTGGAAGTTACTCAGAATGCACAAACCTGGTTCAAGAAATTTGTGCCTGGCGATTTGAGCTTGAAAAGAAGGTTCCGTAGGCCCACTGCCGTTGATTTGGACACCCTCCAAGTGGCTGTGAAGACAATCCACAAACAAGCACTCCATAATTGTCCGAAATGGGAGTTTCTAAATCTACCATTACTGAGCACCTGCACAAGTACTGGAAACAGGAGTTTAAAGTTGCTGAAGCAATCCAAAAATTTAACGAAGTTGAAGGTGAAGACCTGAAAGTTACACAGAATGCACAAACCTGGTTCAAGAAATTTGTGTCTAGTGATTTGAGCTTGAAAAGAAGGTTCAGTAGGCCCACTGCTGTTGATTTGGACACCCTAAAAGTGGCTGTGAAGACAATCCACAAATAAGCACTCAATAATTGTCAGAAAAGGGAGTTTCTAAATCTACCATTACTGAGCACCCACACAAGATTGGAAAGGTTTACACATGATGCTGTTAGGTGCCTCATGAGCTCACCCTAGCTCAAGTTCAATGGCATGTTGAGGTATGCAATGAACTGCTCAGAAATCCACGTGATACACGATTTATCAAATGAAAAAAACATCCCCTGGGGATGAAAAGCGGATATATCTGCGTAATCCAGATTCTTCACACCAGTGGCTGAATAGAGGTGAACCAGTTTTACCAACCACCAAACGCGGACATTTTGAGATACAGTTTATGCTGTGTGTCTGGTGGAATTATGAAGGTGTAATCATCCACTTTGAGTCATTCTGAATGGTCAGTCTATCAATGCTGATCTGTATTCTCAGCACCTGGACAGGATGTATAAGAAACTTCAGTAGAAGTATCCTGCCTTAGTCAACCAAAAGCAAGCAATGCTGCAACAAAGCAAAACCTCATACCACTCATTGGACCAAAGTTAAACTTCAAGAACTGCATGGAATCAAGTGGCTGCCTCATCCAGCATACAACACCGACCTTGCCATTTCAGACTATCACTTGTTTTGGGCAATGGCACATTTTCTCCATGGCAAGCAGTTGGCTACTTTGGAAATTGTTGAACGTGAGTGCCAAAAGTTCATTGCCTTTAAACCGAAAGCTTGTCATTGTGCAGGAATTGAATAACTGGCAAACAGATGGGTTCAAACTACTGAACATGATGGCATGTACTTTGAAATTTAGCTTGGACTCTTCCGAGGTTCTAGGTAAGTGAAACTGTTATGTCAAAAATGCCGGATTTTTTTTTGGGGGGGGGGGGGGGTCTGGACACCCCAATACGAAACATGAGTTGTCAGAATATATAAAAGTTAAGTACAAAAACTAGATGTGCATTTGAAAGGTTTGGTTACACAAAGGCTGTATCCACAAACATAGTCTTATTTCTGCAGTTTTGGAATAGAATACTTTAAAACCTGTATTCCACAGACTATCCGATCCATCATATTTAGAAAAGTGTCTGCATGGACAAACTCAAAACCCTAATCAATTGTATAATAAGTGTGGTTTGGAACCAGGTCCAGAAAGTGGTTTTGTGACACTCCTTAACACTGTAAATTGGTATTTATGATGATGTTTTAGCATTCAGAGTGGGAAATGTAAGGAAATTAAAGATATGGTTTTCCAGTAAAGATACTGGAAAACCTTGGAATCAAAACCTTATGACAACATAAGAATGCTGCCATATCTTGATAACGAAAAAGTTCATTAAGCTAATCTAATGCTGTTGAAAAAAAGCCCAAAAAGGGGAGGGGGGATAAGAGGATCCTGATAATCCTGCATATGGTTTTCCAATACTGTTTAAAATCCTAAACATAGTGCAGAAAATTACTAATTTTGAAGAACTCTGTTTACTTCAAGATATTTTGCATGTTGAAACACTGATCTCAAATTCTTATATGTGAAGATTTCATTTAATCCAGAATCATTTTTATAGAAGGATAGAGCTGTTGAAATATAACAAACAGGAGTCCTCGCTCTTTCCACGTTTATAAGTGAGTCACGGAAAAAAATTTCATCGGCCGCAACCGGGAATCGAACCCAGGGTCTTCTAGTTACACGGCGGACATGCTGGAAGACCTTGGGTTCGATTCCTGGAGGCGGCCGATGATCATTTTTCCGTGACTCACTTATAAACGTGGAAAGAGCGACAACTTCTGTTTGATGTTCCTAATCCATGCCAATTGTGTGTATGTTGAAATAGAAGTTTGATTTTCATAGGCTTTATAATTTTTGCAATATGATAAAATTCATTATTTGTAATGCTCTTTCTTTCCCAGCCAATTCAACTAAAAATAAAACATTAAGAAATATCTTGCACTTTTTCAAAGTATAAATTCTGCAGAGGTATTTAACATTTGAATTTCTTTTATGTTTTTTTTTTAAGGCCATCCCCTACAAAAATATGCAACTGAGGTTCCATTGTATATTTTTAAATTGACATCTTTAAAAAAAAACAAAGTTTTTAGGAGGGAGGTTTTGCTGAGACCTGCAGTATCACATCTTTATATTTCCAACATTGGTGCTGCGTTTCTTTACAAAATAGCAAATGAATTAAAAACAGGTGATGGTTCACAAGATGATGTATAATTTTGCATAGATGGTAAGCATAACACAATAACAAGAATACCAACAGACAGGGAGGAAAAGTTTGCAGTAGCTAAACATAATCAGTTTTTATATTTCCAGATTGTTTTTATTGGAAAAAAAAAACTTAAAAACTTACTTCTCTTGCTTGGTAGAATGCTGATCTCTATGCGAAAGTGAGGCAGTGAATTGGGTGATGCATGGAAACCTGTGCATAGTCACAACAGCTGCACACTCAGTGTTATAGAGCTCCTGAATAAACATTCTCTGTGGTATTTGAAACTAGCTGTGCAAATTTTGAGAATTCCATTGTGGATTTTTGATAATTGCAGACGACAGGGGCAATCTGGCAAAATTGTTGACGGATCACGAATGCCTAGCCCTAACTGTGGGATTTGTGTTTGAAGCGGCAACATACAAATTAAGTTCGAGGGTTGGCAGCAAACGTAAAACTTGTTTTTTTTTTTTTGTCTTTCAAGTTCTTTTTTCCACAATAAAAACACATGAGAAATTAAAGAAACAAACCATTACATTTAATGACTGTAAAGGTTCCCCTGTTCATTTGTAATCTTATACTGTTGCTCTGCCATTCCTACAGCAAGCTGCATCATTACAAAACTGTACAGCATCTTGTAAACAATTATCCTCCCAAAAAGTCAGATATAATGTATGTGCATTATTATGAAAAATATTATCATCACAATTAAAACCAATAAAGGAAATAAACTTATATGAAAGGACTAGTAAAGGCTACTCTGAAACCAGTTATTTTAGGATACAACAGAATTTCATTCACTTACTAACTGGTAAATGCATATCAAGTACACAGTGAAAATCACAAAAAAAGTCCTAAGTGGACATGGTCGCCTTAAGAAAACACATTTGTACAATACATTAAATAAATCAACAGAATATAGTGCTAATCATCACGATATGGAAACCTTTTTAGACAAGAAACTTTTGCATGAAAGCATATTTCATGATGGAAAGGATATTAAAAAAATGTGGTGGGGAGGGGGATGGATCTGCAATACATTTCATATACAAACTGGATGGTTTGTATTTCTGTTGTTGGCACTATTTGATGAATGCAATACATAAGCAAACAGAACTGCAAACCAATTTAAGAAATTTTAACCCTTGACTAACTGATAACCATACTGTAATAGCATTGTTCCTTTACTTCACACACAGTAATGTGTGGAATAACCACGATGTTTTTCTTGTATAGGCGCTTCCCATCATCACCACTACTTCTAGAATAGTACAGACAATATTTTCTGTACCATGCCAAAAAGGAATTCTGCAAAAGAGGTGTGAAGCAACACTTCTGAAAAACATGAAGATTCAAGCAAAGTAAAGCATGTGTGCAAAAGTCTTTAAATAAAAACTGGAAAGTCCCAATGGCCTTAGTCCAAGGCTCCAAAAACTTGGGGAGAAATAATTGGGAAAGCTATTAGGTGCAAAGGAGGATGAAATGCCTTTTGAATTCAGTTCAGTTATGGTTCTAATGATACCCAATAACTACACAAAGATACACAAAGTAATTTCAAAAGTCACTTGCCTGTAATTTAAGGGTATGCAAATGTTTATAGGTTGATCAGAAAAAAGTTTACAAGACATATTATTCAAGATGCTTCCATAGTTGGTACCTCAAATGTTGCGGATGTATTCAGTAGAAAGCTCTAGCGTGCAGTGCCACACGAGTACAATCCCATGAACAGCAGAAGCTGCATTGCGGCAGTTGACAATGGCAACCGGCTTTCTCGCATCCAAGTGAGGAGTGCCGCCCTTTTCGCTGGCAAGGAAAGATGTGCAGCCAACATTCAATGACAGCATAAAATTTTGAGATCTTGGTGAGATGATTTGGTCTTTAAAATGAATAAATGAGATGACTTAAAAAAAAAAAAACTTTCTCAAGGAGACTGTGTAGTCTGATTCTCATGGCACTGCTTTATTGATACCAATAACTGCTTTACTGATACCACTGCTTTACTGATGCAAAGAAAGTGTGTGCAGGGCTGGTATTCATTGGCAACTCATCGAAGTGTATGTCAGTGCAGTGATGTCATGGCAACAGGTTGCCAAATAGTACCATGCATTTGAACCTGGCACAGATAATGCATCACAGGCACTGAAGTGGACAACTGTGCTCAAAAATAGAGGTCAACTCTACACACATAACAGAACTCATTCAAGAGAACATATAGGTAACTTTGTGGCATATGGCACATCTATCCTGGGATAATTCTATGGAATTGTGCAGATCACCACAGTGGATGAATTACAGTACATGATGGTCTGTGTACAATGGGGGTCTCATGTGTTAATATACAATGACAGAGTGCACACTGTGTAACAAGCAAGGAATCTGTTGCGAGATTTTCATTGGGAACTGCTGGTATCCATCCTAGTCAGAATTTGGCCAACAGTGATTTTTCATCTGTTTCCAGCCTTGAAGGATTACTTTATAGGGGCATCATTTCACATGCATTGCAGATGTCAATCATGTTGCAGTGACAAAGTTGCAATTGTAGGGACATTCAGTGCACATAATAGAAATTTTGAAGGGCCAGTATGCTCCTATTTGGCTAAAAATCCTCCGGAAAAAATACCTTCATCAGAAAATCTCCAAAACTGAAAAAGTAAGAAAAAAAATCCCCAAAAGAAAAACAACTTTGCTAGAAAATGTAATTGGCAATTCCATGGAATACAATTACATTTCAAACAAACATTTCATAATTTTAATTATTAATATCAGTTCAAAAAACGTTAAAATCCACGTTAATTAATGAACGTTATTACATGGCATATTACATTAAGTTCATTAGCAGAAATTCGTAGAAGTCCTGTAATTTTTTCTTCTGTTCTTCACGTTTTTTCAGAGGTTAGGGAGTCCGGATATCGTGGTTTTCAGCAAACTTGAAAAAAACGTGAACAGAAGAAAAAATTACAGGACTTCTACGAATTTCTGCTAATGAACTTAAACATTTCATAAGTCAGAAACAATGGCGGTTGATTAGAGTTTGTTGGTTTGTGGACCCCAGCTGACACTACTTATGCTACACCGAGGACTGGGGTTAGAATTGTTTATAACGAGGAGTCTACAGCCCGGGATCAATGGATTAACGAGACTTCCGAACCTCGGTTAATCATTAGTGATTCACCTGGACCCAGATCTATAAGGTTCCGAGCCAAGAAGACAGCTCCTTTCCAATAGGGATTTTCATGAATTGGAAAATCTGGGTAATTAGAACTTCTGTAATCAGAATTAATATACAGTCTTAATTTAATAGCAATCTCGCTGCCCTCCAAATGTGTACACCACTCTTCTACCCTTTACAGTTTCCACACAGCTATTTCTCAAGGGTACAAGGCAAATAAGTTTTCTGTGTTTAAGAATGTGCACTCGTAAATCAGGGGCAAAATAAATATATAATAATTTCAGCAGTTCCCACTACTAAAATTAGTGCCAGTATGTCTATCACGGGAAAAAAAAAGTGCCAGTATGAAATACTAGGGGAAAAGTGTGGGTATGCTATACACCGGCCCATTTCGAGCACTGGGGACATTCCTTCTACAAATCAGGGATAGGCAAACATATTACACACCATAAGAAGTGTCGCAATTGCCATGGCAATTACGCTGAAAAAAGTGTTTCAGTGATGCTTTCATCGTGTGTACAATCTACAAAAATATTACCTTTGATTTATCAGCACTGTAAACTTTTCTCATTGACCCTTGTATAATAGCATACAGGAATAGAGCAAACTGGGTGACATAAAAGCATCATCTAGCTGGTTGAAGTGTCACTTCAAGCATCTATTGGCAGGAGCAGCTTGATTAGTGAATGAGAAACAAGCTGTTTTTTCACAAAACAAGAGTGTTCGTATTTACAACTATTTAATGATGCAGTCTACGCCAGAACCCCCCCCCCCCCCAAGAAAAAAAAACATTTCACTCTTCTATATACAACAGATTTTTTTTAAGTGATTGTTTCCATGAGACTAGGGAAAGTGCATGCAACAGGAAAAGTCAACAGCTGGCCCTATTACCTACAAGAAAATTTAAGATCACAAGGGCACGACTGTTACTGTAGAAATGGGTCAGAAATCACTTCACCATTATTTTGTCACAGCTGCTAAAAAATCACTGTCACGACCAGTGACAAAAAGTAATTACAAAATCAATGTTAAGGTGTCACAGCTTTGGACTTTGTGACCATCATGTTTTAAGATAAATCTCCTCTCTGCAGAAAAGTTTTACTGTAAATGCTATTGATTGCTCAAGATGAGCTGAGCAAGACCATTATCACTCTAACCCCGTCGGGGTAAATAGTGACGATGTGCGATGGTGAGAATGCTCATCTAATTTCGCCAAATAACGAAATCATAACTGCAACCTTTCCATGTTCACATAATTGAGATATCCAAACATGGTAAAATGTTTACAGTATTGCACATGGTTGTAGTCACTCATTAAGAAAATGGAATAAATGTAAAACAGTAGAAGAGGTTGAATATCCCTTATTCAAAATGCTTGGGGCCAGAAGTGTCACAGAACAGATTTAGATTTTTTTTTTTTTTTTGTTCCTGGAACACTTACATACCTATAAAATGAGATAGCCTGGGAATAGGATCAAGTCTAAATAACTAAATCTATTTTCAAGAAATTAAAGTTGTTCATGGACGATTCTTTAATGAAAAGAATATATTCTACAAACCAGCAGATTTCCTCAAATCATAGGACAGAATTACTTTTCACCCGACATCAAATGTTCATCAGTGTGTTTCCCAAAAAGGTTCATGTTCTGGTCAGAGAAACTTACCTTATTCAGAAGCGTGAACAATGCAATACATTTCATGAATGTTTTGAAACCAACTTATCTAAAAGCTACGACACAAAAAAAAAAAAAAAAAAAAAATCAGTTAAGATTTAAAAATAAATTTAAACTGAAAATCGCGCACTAAACCGGAGGCAATGAACGACACAAACGGATCTGACTCGGAACCCACCTGTGAGAATCACTCCCACCAGAATTTGTTCACCAAAAGTGTTAATGAATAAATCCCTCTGAACAAATTGTTTTTTTGTGAGTTGAGTCAAAAAACTTTATTTGCCAATCATTACAACAGAACAGAGTCCCACTCAGGGTATTTGAGGTCATGTATTGTAACTGTTCGGGTGTGCAGAGGCATGAGCAAGGCCTAGAAAACCTTCCCAGAGCCTTCAGGAATTTTCCATTTGTGACATCATGTCTGCACTCGAAAAAAGTTGGATTTTGAGGTTTTCAGTTTGGGCATTTTCGAGAAAGAGATGCCCAAACTGTACTTCTGTTATTTTCTGTGCCAAAGCATGGTACCTACTTGATGTCTACACAAATTAACCACAACTGTAGGAACTAATCAAGTAACGCACAAGAAATTATTGTATAAACGAAAAAATAACTGGCACTTTCCCCTTTGTCATCAACAACTGAGGTGTGCCCTATGTCAGATTTGATTGCACCCCCTCCCACCTCTGAGAATACAGTTAATGATGAGGTATACAAGGACATAATAACCCAGTTCATATTATTCTTAAGAAAAAGGATGCACATCCTTGCTGATATCAGTAAGGCAGTGGGACGAGAATTAAACCAAAGTCTCCTTGAATTTTTTTTTATTTTTTTTTAATCTCATTTTCGAAATGTTTACAGCTACAAAGATCACTGAATTTTACATCACCTGATTTACAAGTTTCATACCACAGGGTGAACCAGAAATCCTTGTGTACTTGACGTACTGTGATAAGAAATAATAATAATAAATCTATAAAATGTAGTTACAGCGCACGTACATGCAGTATTGTGAATGGAGAGTATTTGTGTGTTGGGGGTGGAGATACGCACAAGGGTGGAGCGAAAAAAACTTTTTTTTGAAATTCATATTGCCCGACTCATTATTAGATTCCAAATGGGCTAGAACAAATTGTCTCCAAATTTCAGCCCAAAATGTTGGCATCTTTAGGTTCCACAACTCAAGTGAATTGTATGCTTGTTGCACACCAATAAACTGCCTCTTCGTCATCTTTTCCAGAAGATTGATGGCCAAAACAGTTTTCCGGAACAATAAGAAAATCCCTGGAAACGTGTGAAACCCTTGCCGTGACAAGTTATGTCCCTATTCCAGTTGCCCTGCCTGAAATTGACAAAAAAGACCTCAGCACAGACCAAAAATATCTCCTTGATATTTCTAGGGCAGTATCCTCAGGGAAGTGCCCTCCAAACTTAGCAAGCAGGAGTCCTGTGAAGATCGCCCACTCAAGATGACTCACTACAGCCAACAGAATTCTTCGCCTTTACGTATCAACCGCAGGACCACCAGATGCCTTAAAGCTCCTAGCAGAATATGTTATAAAAGTTTATGTGCCATCCTGGTTTGAAATAAAGAAAATCCCGAAAGCAACTCATGAAGCACGTCATCTTCATGGAATGATAAAGAAAAGTTCATTCTTGCCAGAAGAGTTTAAGGTAATCGTGCACAAAGTTATTCAGAGGAACTGTTATTTTGTTCACTCTGAAAACATTCTGTTGGCGATGCTGGAAGATGAAAGAGCACACATTCGAGAACTTGGCCTGAGAAAAATACTGAAAGCAAGAAAAAAACTGGCTGGAAGGGGGAAATACGCCATTTTGAGCTTCCCAAACTGAATTTCAAAGCAGAGTAGTGTTAGGAGATGACACGCTGGGACAATATCTCGGAACCACCAGCTACCTTGAGCCTCGGAACCACCGGCTACCTTGAGCCTCAGCAACGAAGACATAAGATTGATCAGAGGCTTTTCACAGTTTGAAATAAGGAAGCTCTCTTGCCATTCTCAAGTAGTAGAGGGGCATGTGAGACTGGTCACAGAAGTGTCAATTGCAACATGTGGTGCAGAAGCCCGGGATGGATTCATACGCAGCCAAATCAAGTCCCGGAACGAAATTCCGAAGTTCGACACCAAGATGAATTTCTTCAGATCTTGTGTGGAACCTGAAGATGACGAGTGATTAAGCTGAAACTTTTTTTCCTGTTTCTTTTTTACCAATTACAACCATTTGTTGGGTTAGGAAACAAAAACATTGTAAAAAAATTATTTTCATGTTTTCACTTTTTTGACGTTAAAATTAAATGTTTTTAACCTAGTGTGGAATCTGAAGATAACAAGTTATTGTGCTGGAATTTTGTTACTGTGTTCTTTTAACCAAACAGAACCATTTGTTGGGTCAGGAAACAAGAAAATTAAAAAAAAAGTTTTTTTTTTTTTTTTTTTGGTCTTTTTCACTCCACCCTAATACGCACATCTTGCAGTCTGACCTAGAACAACGGAGCCTGTATTTCCAGTATCTGATGGTGATTGAATCACTCAGTAGTGAGAAGTCACAGCGGGCGGTCGAACAGGGTGTTGTTGCTTGAGAGTCGAGTGTTTCTGATTGAACATGTGTTCTGTAGTGAAGATGAATATACAGATGAAGTGAAACGTAAAGTACAGAGAAAAATTTCCCAATACTGAAGCACCCCATCGCAGTGCAGTGAGGCAGTTTAATTGAAGTTTCATAAAACTGGATCAGTGAGAGATGCTCAGAAAAGCGGTAGGTCATGAGGTGTTAACAGGGGAAAAGGTGGAGTATATTTCCGTTTGCATCACTAAATGTGCAAAGAAATTGGTTCAAAAATTGGCACAACAAGCAGGTGTCGTACAGCAGTACCTGTAGGGCACTGAAAACGCGACTGCAGCTCTACCCGTACAAAATCAGAACAGGGCACGAACTGAAACACACAGACTATGATAAGTGTGTGGAACATTGCAAATGGTTCAAGGACTTCATTAATGACATTATCTGTGTGGTTTACTGAAAAACTCTGTTTACAAGAACAATCCCTGTTCTCTGCCGGAACTACAAGAAGCCATCATACAGCAACATTTCTCCGCTGGACCTGTCACGTGTCTTTGAAAACATATTCAGAAGCATGGATGCATGTCTACACACAGGAGGGAGCCATTTCCAGAATTTATTATACCAGGTACGCTTGTAGTTGTTGTACGTGTATTGTCTTGCCAGGTACACAGTGACTTTTGGATCACCCTGTATTTAGAGGGAGAGGTTGTTGTACGTGTATTGTCTTGCCAGGTGCACAGTGACTTTTGGATCACCCTGTATTTAGAGAGAGAGGAATTCCAGGACTTTCTCAGAAAAAATTTTGCAACAAGCTGCATATGCATGTAACTGAAATTTTATGTAAAGTCAAAATAACTAGTAAAACATAAATCTTCAAATTAAATAAAAGGTCAAACTTTTCCAGCTATAATTCATATGAGTTGAATTTATATATTTGTATTGAAACCCCATTATTTGTATTTCAATTTACATCTACTATGTGAACACTTTGGCTCTGAATAGCAAGGCAAAGCAATCTTGCATTTATTTAAAATAAATAAGAGTTTAATTTATCAGAGAACAAAAAAAAAGTCATGAATTGTGCTAAAAATATCTTTGATAATTTGATCAAATTATGAGCTTGTGAGTGTATTTGAGGCTTCTTTGCTCTACTAGCTTGCTTTACAGCTGAGAATAAGACAACTGTAACAAGCAAATACTACACTCAATTACTTGTAGTAAATGGCACTCTCTAACTCTGCACTTGCATTCAAGTGACAACCACAAGTGTCAACTTGTTTGAACTTATCTTCATATTCTCACATATATATAGTTAATAAAACTTAGGGTGAATCCGTGAGTTTCTTGAAGTAAATGACACAGAATGAAGGTAAATATCCAAAAAAATTACAATTGCTTTCATGCAGAAAGCAATTGTAATTTTTCAATTGCTTTCTGCATGAAAGCAATTGTAATATTACTGTGAATTTCTGTGCAACTGCGTGTTACTGTGGATTTCTGTGCAATGCAACTTCAAACAAGTGGTTTATTGAAATTTTATTAGTTTAATATAACTCAAGATTTTATTTAGAAAATCCAATTTAATAACACAATTTAATAATAATATTTAAAATGCATAAGAACAAAAGGAAAACAGCTCTTTTTTTGAACTAGAAAGAATTCTTAACAAATTGCAAACTACAATGCCAAACATTTTAAACCACAGCTCTTTAAAAAACATGATTTACTGATTAACCTTAACTTCTCTAAATGTTAAGCATGGGACTTGCTTTTAGGGAAGGAGCAACGTATTGACGTTAGTGAGTGTGAAACTGCTTTTCTATTTTAAAAATTCGGATGACACCTGCTTTCTAATAAATGTTCTGATTCAGTTTTGAGCCTTCATATGCATCTAAAAAACCCATATGGTTTGGCATATGGACTTTTTAATAAGGGTATATATGAAACTCAGTTACAATTATTTTTAACTTTCCCTTGTTTTTTGATATCAAAGTTACTTTACAATCAATTAGGTAAAATCACATGCTCTTCTAAAAAATAGCATGTAACACCCAAATGTCTAAGATGCCTATATGTGTGTATATCAGGTGTGAAAGCACATATATGGACAATGCAAATTTTTAACAGCAGACATTTGGTACTGCTTTTTAAAAGCTAATTTCATAAAATAAATGAAGTGCCAGATGCAGAAATAACAATTACTTGCCAGACATGGTTTTAGTAAAGATATACTATGGAAAGAATAATTACTCTCAGTATGTAATAATGCTATACAGTATGTGATTTTTTTTTTTTTTTAGTTCAAGTTAAATTAAATGCACTGAATGACAGGCATAAAATACTTGTTTTCAGGTCAATGCAATAATTTTTCATACAGTACAAAACTTGAAAAGTAAAACACATGACTGAGAAGCGAATGCACTATTTGGCAACGTCAGGTAACTACATTCCAGGCTTCGCACCACAAAATCACAGATAATGGTACAAGAATGTTTTCTCCAGTCATGCTTTTTTCTTTTTTTTTTCTAATGTTTGTTTGCAGTCCCATTCATATTATTAAGTTCCTTAAAACTGAAATGCTTTCAGGAAGTAGTAATAAAAACTATCATCTGTAATAACATGAACTTTCACACGTTGCATTCAGCAGTGAGAATCCCACATTCGATCTTGGTCAGATCATAAAAATCTTCGAAGCACTGAGATGAATTCCTGGGTCAAAAAACCCAGGAGAAATGTTTAATGAAGGAAGCAGATGCTCCCATTCAGGAATCACATGACTATGGTGCCACCAATGGGACAACCAGAAGGAAAGGTAGCACCATCAGCTAGCAATTTTGTAGGCCACATTTTTCCCTTTAATAGGAAGAGGATGCGCTTCTGTGTTCAGAACCCAGAAGTCCAATGGAATGAGGTCATCTTCAGAAAACAACAGGTACAAATACTTCAGAGTTTCGGCTAGGAAAAAGCTTTGTTGGACATCATCCTTGGCACTATCAACAGAGTACACATTCTTCAAACCAGAATAACCACCATCCACACGGCAATATTTTTCGATAGCCTGTCAAAAGATCATCATAAAATTTTTTCAATAAAAACAGTACTTGCCAAAGAAAATATGATCATAAACTTTTTTCAGTAAAACAGTAATTTAATTTAATTCATGTCAGAAGCAGTGGCAGCTCATAGTTTAGCAAGCAAGTAGGACACATGCAATGAGAACTGATATATTAATATTTTTATATACTTCGTAAAGGTATTCCTCAAAAAGTACCTCAAGAATCAAGACACACACACACACACACACACACACACACACACACACACACACACACACACACACACACACACACACATATCCAGGATTGGACGCTGAGTGTGATTCATGTCCTCACAGATCAAGTTCAAATGTGTCACAAAAATTAATACTCTTTATAAGATGTGATAACATATGTCGATTGTGTTTTACTTTTCCATTTTACTGTTGAATTTTTCACCTATAACTAAAATCTAGTTGCAATCTTACGTTTGCCCTACCAAATACAGCCAAAATCTTAGTATATTATTATTGTGTGCAGAAGACATGTCATGCTTCTGACTTTTGTCAGCAAAATGTCATAAACATGGGAAGCACAGAACAATATTTTTATGTCACAACCACACATTCATTCATTTTTATTACTTGCTTCAGAACTGAACCAGATTCGCTCAGTATTTTTATCTTTAAATTTTAGCTGTAATTTAAGATCTGGCATTGGTCTGTCCAGTCTTTTAATTCCCAATTTCTGTTCCAACGAATGCCAGAGCGGATGTAATAAACAACAGTGTTCATGATTAAGATGTCAAACATTTTACTTCTGACATTTCATTACAAGGATATTAAGCTATCAGTGATACTATTCCATCGATGAAATACAAGAATGGCACTAAAAAATCCAGTGACTAATGCAAATCAGAGCAGGAAGAGTGACCAAGTTTTTGCACAGTTACAAAATGAAAATGAGCACCATGGAAGCATGCTCCAACGCTTTTCTACCAAGTGCCGGCTAGCCACCAGCAGAGTCCTTAACTGCACATGCTCAAATGCCCCTGAGCTGGAGCAACAGAAAGTTACACTCATGATGGGAAGCAGAAATCAAGGATGTACACGAGCTGTGGATGGAAAAACTTAAATGTTTAACTGCAAGGAAATGCAAGATGTTTCCACTGCCATAGTGGTGCTTATCAGAACCCACAATAACATATTAATTCAATTTGTCTTCAATGTAATCTTTACATGCACAGAATTTTTTATAATTTTTTTTTTTTTGTTAATCTAATAAAATACCCTGTAAAATGGTGGCCAGAGTGTTCCTATAGACGAGCTGCCACTGGTCATGAGTACAGCACACAAAGGAATAAACATACTGTAACCACGTGAGATAGAAGAAAAGTTACAGTAGAACACTTAAACGCAAAGTAGAACACAATGTACAAAAACAAACTATAAAGATTCATTGTATAATCTCTTCCCCAAAACAGGCTTCATCAATATCTTAACGGTTTCCCAAGACAAAGTCCTTGAACATTTTGGGGTAAGCAGGGTACTGCATTGTTTTTTTAACACATTGCATATACAGAGGAGATTATCACCAGGTAAGGGGTCTTGATGAATCTGGCATCAGTGATCACCTCATGTCTGATGTCAGACAGGTACAATTCCAGCCAGATGTATATTAATATATTTTGTCTACTGGGGTGGAGCACAAGCAGTCAGTAATCACCCGACGGATTTTATTTAGGGAAACAACCACTTGTTTAGCATAGGACACGAATACTCACCTGCCAAAAAACACAGTGCGATACCAGGTATTCCAATGGTGGTAGGATGCATCCTCCATTCGGAATTTGCTGGTATTTGAAGTAGGCCGTTGCGAGTTGAGTTGTTGCGAGTTCAATGCCCTATCTGCATGTTTGCTCCATGATATTTGCAAATTCATAAACTGACTTAATACTAAAATTGCTAATGGCAGCTTCTATTGGAAAACTTAACTTTTAGGAAATACAAAGGTTGATCAGAAAGTAAGGCCTGTACTATGTATCAGTATATTTAACGCTTTAAATAGGATGTACAAAATAAAATGTGCATTCATGCACTTTTCAACAGTTGCTAGAAACATTCAGACACGTCATTACACGTTGACACCATGTTCATTTCCTCCACAAAAATTTGCACACCTGTTGCTAGCTTTTCCCAGATCTCTGAAAGCTATGCTCTGCCAGCAATTTCACTTCATCTGTGGGAAAACTAATGCCCTTTCAGCTGATTTTTGAACAGTGGAAATTAAGAGGTGCACACAATCTGGTCTGTATGGACAATGCTGAAGAATGTCACATTGGAACTGTGGAAGTAATTCTGAAGTTCTGTGTGTCGCATGCAGTCAGGCATTGTTATGGAGGGAAATGACTAAGAGAGCAGTTGTTTTCTCCTGATGGCTTTCCATAAGCATCTCAGGGCCCTGTTGTAACTGCTAGCAGTCATGGTGCATTCTGTGTCCAAAAATATCTCCCAAATTGCACCAAATGAGTCCCTAAAGGTTGTCATCAACACTTTTCCAGCAGAAGGTGACATTTAAATTTGTGTCATGAGGCATGCATTTCCACTCCAAGGATACTTGCTTTCAGGTGAAAGCATGTTACCATGGGATATTAAACTTACCTGTACCCACTCTAAACAATTGACAGCTATGCATAGTGAAATCAGTTTCAATAGAAAAAAACTAAAACACTCAACTGCAATATTATAACACTGTATGAGCTACCATACGCATTGCAATATCTCATCCAAGAGAAGGACAAGCGAAAACGTTGGAAATGTAGAAAGCAGTCGCTGACACAATGCTGTACAAACAACTAACAGATGATGCACATGCCCAGGTTATCAATACAAGGAAGCGTGACTGCAGCAGCAGACAGATACACTTGAGCTACAATGACAGCAACATAGGGTGAGAGACTACCAATGACGGCATGGAACAAGATGACTGAAATGCATTTAGTTAGCATAACCCAAAAGGGGCAATTTCTGCTGCCTTTATTTGTTTTTAGCAGCTTATACGAGGTCTGATCAGAAAGCTCCGAGACTAGGCCGATACACAACGAAGTACTTACGTTACTTAAGTCTGGCTATGATCTCCCTCAAAGTAGTCTCCTAGGCAGTGATACACTGCTGCCAGCATTTTTGTTACTGTCGGAACCCTCCCTAGAAGTCCAGTTCGCGAATCGTGTCAAGCACCATCTGCGATTCGCACTGGATCTCGTCCACGGTGTCAAAACGGCGACCCTTGAGCTTCAGTTTCATCTTCAGGAACAGAAAAAAGTCACAAAGGGTACAAGTCTGGCGAGTAAGGAGGGTGAGGAAGGGTAGTCATGTTGTTGCAGCTGCAAAACTTGGCGTGTTGCTAACGCTCTGTGAGCTGCTGCATTGCCGTTATGGAGCAAGACATCGTCCGTGCGTCACATTTCAGATCGTTTGCGGCGAATGTCCTCCCTAAGACGCCACAGAACATCGCAGTAAATAAGGGCTGCGACCATCTGGCTCTGGGGGGACAAATTCACAGTGCACAACCCCACGAATGTTGAAGAACACTGTGAGCATGCTTTTGGTTGCGCTCCGGACCTGTCGGGCCTTCTTCAGTCATGGAGATGCCGGGCTCTTCCACTGTGACGAATGTTGTTTGGTCTCTCGGTCGTACCCGTAGACCAGAGTCTCGTCCCCTGTGATGACCCGCGACAGGAACGTTGGTTCATTCACCACCTGCTGACAGAGATCTTGACAGAGTTCAACACAAAGCGCCTTCTGTTCAGGGTTCAGAATCTTTGGCACAAACTTTGCAGCAATGTGGTTCATGTTCAAAACCGATGTTAGAATTTCTTGCACTGTTCCGTATGACACATTGACGATGGTAGCAATGTCTTGAATGGTTTTCCGACGATCCTTGTGCACCAGTTCCCTAATTTTGTCCACATTTTCAGGGGACAGTCACCCTGACCTTTCGTCGTCTTCCAGTGCCGTTCTGTCACTCTTGAAATGCGAGTGCCACTCAAAACACCTTGTACAACTCGTTGCTTCATTGCCATAAACCTGCCGCAACATTTCATGCATCTTCGTTCCCGGTTTTCCAAGTTTGATGCAGAATTTGATGTTCGCTCGCTGCTCTAGTTTGCAGTCCAAACCGAAATCACAGCTGTCTTCTGCACGTGGTCACCAAATATCGTGTAGCACAGCTGCCGATGTTCACAGAACGACGCCACTCGGCACAATGACTCATGAAGGTCAGTGCCCTCGACTGCTGCTCACGCATCTGCGTACTACCATCTGTTGGTGCGCTACGTACCTAGTCACAGAACTTTTTGATCGCATTACGTATATATATATATATATATATTTAGCCTTTTGATTATTCATGCTTTTATCTCTTTTAATATTCCTAGTGTTTAATGGTTCCTGGACTTTATCTGCATTCTGACAACCAATTTGAGCTTTGGATGCAGTTTTTGTTCATTGTGTTTTCTTCAAATTTTGTTTCATCTACATCACCAGTTCTACCACTGTGCAGGTTCAACACCAGGAATTGCACCATGCTTCACAATCAATACTAACCTGATATCATTAGCAGCACAAAAGTGCCATATTTTTACTGTTTCCCCAACCTGATATGTTAAACCTTCTTGTGTATCTTCTTAACATTTTAGTTCCTGTAATTCATATATCACACCCTCTGAAAGCTGTGAACCATGACAATTTGATTGCGTGTAAAAATTAAGTGTGGTAAATAACGTTTACTACTTATTTTGCATATGTAATTACCATGCAGTAATCATAAAATATATTGCATGTCTTTGCAATATACATAACCTATGGGCTTTTAGATTAGTTCAACGTGAACTTGTACAGCAGTGCACAGTGTGAGATGGATAACATTAGATAGAAAAACTTGTAGCAGTTCATATACTAGTGAATGGCTCTACTTAAGAATAAATAGTTTTTACAAAAACTTAAATATGGCAGTTAAAAATAGATATACCAAAAAGGTCATTATTCTTGGAGATTCAAAGAGCAATGGTGGTAACTGGTAAATCCAGGGAAAACTATCTGACAAATGGGAAATGACTGACAGGCAATGAACTTTCAAGTTGCTATCCCTGTCTTTATGTACAAACACTTCCACAAGTTTACCTTGCAGGGAAATGCTAGACATGCACACACTAGCAGCAAAAAAAAAAAAAAAAAAAATTATGAACCTTTATGATAAGACAATCACAAACAATAAATGCAAATGTAAAAGTCACATGGGCTGGTGATGTTTTGCCTTGTTTTTTTTATAAACAGCATACAGATTATTCAGCAGCAGTAGCACAAAGTAGATGTTACAGGCAGCTTCCTTCATTATACGACACCTTAAAACCTTAAGAGTTAAAACCCTAACAAGTCCGACTTTTATTTGATTGTTAAAAAATTAAAACACGAGACCTTTCGGGCTTCCACTAAACCCATCCACAAATGAATGGAACAGTAGCCCAAATGGGGAAGATATATAAGTATACATTTGTCAGTGTAACTGATGACGTAATGTGGGGAAGACATACTTATATGTCTTCCCCATTTGTGCCACAGTCTCATTCATCAAAAGATGGGCTTTGTGGAAGCCCGAAAGGTCTCATGTTTTCATGTATTAATTTTTTGACATTCAAATAAAATCCTTATGGACTTGTAAGAGTTTTAACTCTTTTAAGTTTTTAAGGTATTGTGCAATGAAGGAAGCTGCCTGAAATACATACTTTATGTCACACATGAAAAAATAAGGTCTTCATGGACTAGCAGTAACTCAGACAAACATGGGAAAAACCAAAGATCTGTCGGCATTTGATAGGAGTCTGATCGTAGGAGCATGCTTAGCAAGAATCAATATTAACAAAATAAAAGAAATAACTGGTTCCTCAAAAGTGTCCATTTCAAGTCTGTACAGTGACCAGAAAAAAACAAAAAAACAAGCAGATCTTCCACAGTAAAAGGCACAAATACACTGGCAGAAAGTGAAAAAAGAACACCAAGAAGGAATTGGCGGACGATCATGAAATTTACATATGTTAATGGGGTCGAGTTTACGTAGGTGTGATGTCAATTTCTGGACCAACCGGTGAGCGCTTACGCCACAGCACGGCATAATATGCAAATTTTTGTCGGTGGTATTTAAGGAGTACGGCGAAGTGAATGTAATCAGTCGTCGGCGTACGGACACGTGCGAAGACTCTGAAGAAGCTGCAATGCCTGAACATGGAAGACGTGTACGATTTCAGCAGTTATCGGACTTTGAGCGAGGTCGTCTAGTCGGACTCCGCGAGGCCGGGCGGTCGTATCGCCGTATTGCGGAGCGAATTGGACGGGAAGTATCGGTGGTGGTACGATGGTGGCGTAGATGGTCCGAGGAACATTCCCACGCGAGAAGACGTGGAATCGGGAGTCACAGACGGACTGATGAGCGGACCGATCGACGCATAAGAAGAGCGGCGTTGTCAAGCAGAACATCCACTGCGACGCAAATCCCAGCTGTCGTTGCACCTCAGGTGACTGTGCGAACAATCGCAACTGTCTACTGGATGCAGGACTACGTGCAGGTGTGCCTCTGGCATGTGTACCTTTGACTCCAGCCCACTGTCAGGAACGGCTGCAGTGGTGTCGCTAACATCTGCACTGGAGAACGCAATGGCGATCTGTCGTGTTCAGCGATGAAAGCAGATTCTCCTTGGGAGCCTCCGATGGCCGTATGCGTGTTCGCAGACGCACAGGGGAGCATCGACCCTTCTTGCATCTGCCAGCGACACACAGAGCCTACACCTGGTCTCCTGGTGTGGGGAGCGATCAGCTATCGCTCCCGTACACAACTAGTGTTTGTACCGGGTATGTTAAAAAGCACCTCCTACAACAGCCCGTTGTGCCATTTGTAAGGTCAGTCCATCGTGGTGTTTTCCAGCAAGATAACACACGCCCACACAGATCACGTGCAACACAACATGCACTTCAGGGTGTGAGACAACTTCCATGACCTGCACGTTCACCGGATCTGTCCCACATTGAGCACGTGTGGGATTTTATGGGACAACGACTTATCCGGTCTCCATGGCCTGCCATGACCAACTCCGATTTACACGTCCAGGTTGAGGATGCTTGGAACTCAATACCCCAAACTTACAACATCTGTACGACAGACTCCATGCCAGAATTGCACAGTGTGACGCAGTTCATGGTGGTTCAACCTTGTACCAACCATGTTACATGGAAATGTTATTTTTCAGTTTACCAGCAAATGCAGCTGTATTTTGCCATAATGTTTTGATCACGTTATCCTCTGTATTCCGCTATTATGCTGTACAAATTTCGTTGGTATCAGAAGTCTCCTTCTTGGTGTTCTTTTTTCACTTTCCGCCAGTGTATGAACATGATTGGTTGGTTGCTGTGAGAAGCATCATATGGAAACAAGTTAGTAAAATCATGCAATACATTGATTCTAATAAACTTTCCAACATACCAGAAATCATTACTCAAGTTATGAGGATAATGGCTGTGGAATAAATCTCGGTCCTGTGCCCTGACCTTTGATCCCATTTTTATTATATTCAACAGAACCAGTTCAGTGTACCTCCAAAATAACATGATAAAGTTTTGTCACAATCGAACCATTTTTGTGTAAGTTATGATGCATAAGGGCTATGGAATGGATCACGCTCCTGTATCCTAATTTTTGACCCCATTTCACCCATTTTCAACAGGATACGTCCCCAGGCAGGCCCCTACAACATACTAACATTTCATCCAAATCGAACCATTTTTACATAAGTTACGACGCATAATGGCGATGGAGGTGATTCCGCTCCTATGTCCTGACCTTTGACCCCATTTCACCCATTTTCAATGGAGTTTGTCCTCAGGTAGTCCCCTACCAGATACTAAAATTTAATCAAAATTGAACCCTTTTTACGTTAGTTATGACGCATAAGAGCAGTGTAATGTATCCCGCTCCTATGTCCTGACCTTTGACCCCATTTCGTCCATTTTCAATAGGGTTCGTCCCCAGGTGGTCCCCAACCACATACTAAAATTTCATCCAAATCGAACCATTTTTACGCACGTTATGATGCATAAGGGCAATGGAATGCATCCCGCTCCTATGTCCTGACCTTTGACCCCACTTCACCCATTTTCAATCGGGTTCATTCCCAGGTGGTTCTCTACAATATACTAAAATTTCATCGACATCGAACCATATGTACGCAAGTTATGACGCATAAGGGCCATGAGCTTTGACCTCATTTCGTCCATTTTCAATAGGGTTCGTCCCCAGATGATCCCCTACCACATAATTAAATTTTATCGAAATCGAACCATTTTTACGCGAATTATCGTGCCGATAGACGGACGGACAAAGCTGAAGCATATACGCTTCTTCAACCTATGGTTGGAAAGTGTAAAAAACAGGTTTTTCAGTAGGCAGAAACTGACTGCTGAATTCGAACATGGCCAGGAGAAGCCCATTTCAACCCAAACTATGATTAAGGAGTTTAAAGTGTTTTGAAGTCGCTTGTCTTAGCAAAAACTAAGTTATCCACTTACTTGGTGCCATGAATGGACAGCAGAGCAATGGAAGAAAGTAATGTGGTTTTTGAATCACGCAACACATTGTTTTGCACTGATAGCACAGAGTGGATAAAAATCATGTAACAATGGACCCAGCATGCTTTGTGAACACAATCCAAGCCTCCATGCTGTGGGACATGTTCCGTTGATACAGACTGGGTCTGCTGATACCAGTGGAAGGTACGATGACATGCAGTGAATAAAACTTTAATGCTGTAGAAAAACCCAGTTTACCCTGTAATGTCCCCCCCTTTATGTACATGTGGTGGCATCTTGATGGATGACAATGCAACAGCACATCATGTAGTCATGCAACAATGGTTTGATAAACATGAGGAGTACTTCGTTCATCTTCCCCTAACTCCACAGTCTCCGATCTCAATCCTATTGAAAATGTGTAGGACTTACTGGAAAGAGCTGTTCGGTATTGATGCTCTCTTTGATTAGCACATACAGTTGTATGATATTTTGCTGCATGAATGGCTAGGTTTGCACCAAAAAGAACTCTAGCATCTTGTAGAATCTATATTCAGGGTTCGTACTCTTTTTGGGGGAAAAAATTCAAGGACTTTCCAGGCCTTTTCCAGGCCATATACAAAAAATTCCAGGATGATTACTACGCTTTACAATATCATGCTCAAATTAGTTTTTAAAAGCAATTTCAGTTTTAAGTAATAAAAATGATGAAAGATGCAAATGGATGAGTGTGCTTTTTTACCCATTACATTTCTTTTTAATGTTTTTAATTGGCGAATTACCCAATAATGCTAAATTGAATCATGATGCAATTACCACAAGGCTATTCAGAAAATCCTTTCCCTCAATCAGAAAATGATTAATTCAATCAGTCATTTTAGCTGCATCACTATTCTGCACTATCTTCCATGTAATCAGACTATTATTGATAACTGAAGTTATTATAAAATAAAGTGAGGGCAGATTCAGAATTTAAGAATGGGAAGGGCGCACGTCTAACAGACGACTGGTAAAAAAATCTCTGAGATTTATTTCCTCCAAAAAAACACGGTGGTAAAACATGGAGGACCCATAAGGGGGAGATGGGGTGCTTGCCTGTCAGAGTACATCACAAACAGCAGTTCTGAAGTAATGCTGTGTGGATCACTGAAAAGTTCGGGCCAATGTAAGACAAAACGTGGAGTTGCAAATCCATAAGTGAAAAAGTGTGATGTCTGAAAACAAGAAACGTGAGACAAAGCAAAGCACTTATCTACTTACTCACCCCCCCCCCCCTTTTTTTGAAATGGGGAATGTGCCTGTTATGCCCACAGGTGGATTCTAGCTCTGATAAAAAGTGTTTCCATACATGGGAATGATTTTTTTTCTTTTTAACATTCCCAATGACTGCCACTGGTGGATGCATATTGGGATGTGACTTTTGAAGGCAATGAAAATCTTAATTACTAGACAGAATATGTTCCAGACTTGAGGAAAACAAAGAAAGGTGACTTGATCACGCTAGTTACGTTAACTAAAACTTTTACAAAAGTTCGTAAGTTGGAAGCTTTCGACCTTATCTTAGGTCTTCATCTTCTTGTTAATATTGTTACGTGTTTTGCCCATAATCGTCTTGAGGAAAATTTCATCCAATTGTAGTACAGTTATGTTAAATCAAAAAGCATAAGCCACGGAATCACTATGCACCTCAAGAAATGATTCGGGAGTGGACGATCATAGAAAGGTGAACCAATAGAGTTTAAAACAGAAAGTGTAATTTTAGGAACATGGCAACAAATTTCAAATAAGTTTCATCATAGAAGTCAGAAAGTCCTGGCCCACCACCCAACCCAAAAGAATCTAACCACCTTTATGTCTACCAGTACACTTGCCTCATATTACTTTCCAAAAATTATTTTTCATATCAAACAAGATTGCCTCAATTTACTTTTATTTTTTAAATCAAAATCACTGCTAAACTAAATTTATGAAGTGCTACCCCAAAATGTGGAACTAGCTAAACTATTTATAAAAACCTTAAACATAAAACAATTTGTTTTTTATTGGTATAAATTAGGATATTCTTAAGTATTTTACATAAAT
Organism: Macrothele yani; assembly: GCA_039090855.1. Classification (NCBI taxonomy): domain Eukaryota; kingdom Metazoa; phylum Arthropoda; class Arachnida; order Araneae; family Macrothelidae; genus Macrothele; species Macrothele yani. The sequence continues at coordinate 159,244,044 of CM077010.1, forward strand.
GAAAAATGATGAGCATAAGGAATCTCTACCTCCAGTTAAGCTTCAATCATAACCAGAATCAGAATAACCACTTTTGGTTCAACTCCCAAAACATAAGACAATTATATGAATTAAGTTTTTAAAAGCTTTTTAAAAAAATTGAAGTTTGTCAGTTATATAAATCAAAATCTGATCAATGCATTAAGGACAATTGATTGAATTGCTTTGGCCACAAATTCATAGTAAAATGTACAGCAAAAATATGTTTTAGGAGCCCATGAGTATTTACTGTACAAGTATATATAAGGTTTTATATTACTTACCAACGTTTTAGTCCAATAAGAAGCCCAATTGTGGAAGTTAGTTGCAGAAAGTTATAAGTTTTTGGAACAGAAGAGTTTATTAGTCTATTTACATGAACTTCATATGAAAAACACTAAATAATTATGAAGATATAAGATCAAAACTGGTTTGAAGTTCAACATGCTTCAAAGAAAAAAAAAAAGTTCATTTCTATTGTAAATTGTACAAATATAAAAATTTTATGTTTTAGTATTAATTCTCTATATGCTTGGAAGATACCACAAATATGGAGTATCAATGGATGGTTATACAGATTTAAGATTGCTGACTTTGGTTTCAAGTTCCATATCCATTTTTTTAAGTACTGCTCTTTTCTCATGAGCAGTTTTTCTAAAGCTATTAGATTTTACAATGTATGTAATGTTATTTGTAGTTTCAGCTTTTAAAGCTAAATCATCAGCAGAGTTAAGTAATTCTTTGACTTCTCCTTCAATGAGTTTCCTTTTCTTTTCTATGCTATCAATTTCATCTAAAATAGCTTTCCTTTTTCCACATATGGCTGCTTTTTCCTTTTCTTTGGACTTATCATCCAAATAATGTATGTATTTTTGCCTTGCAGCTCCAACTGATAACAGAAGGGATTTTGAGATATTTACCTTATCAATACCACCTACATAGGATATATGATCATAAATAATTCTCTGTGCTACAATTGACTCCTCTCTCATGTTTTCTACAATGAGCTCCTTATTGACTGAAAAACCCCTCTCAACAGAAGCTTGCCCATGTGACAACAGTAAAAGAAGTTTCACAACTTTCCACAGTTCACTAAAAGCTTTAGTAGAAGATATGTACTCATACAATAATGTGTCTACTCTTTGTTGTTTATCTTCTGGATCAAAGTTTATGAATGAAGATTTTACTGCCGCAACACTGGTCACAAATTCCTTAAACTGCCATATTACACCATCACATAATTCTGGTTGTATTCTATGAGCATCAACAAGAAGTGTGAGAATGGATGTTAGATTCTTAATACAAGTCTCACTATTTTTTGACATCAACCGAGGATCTAAACACTTCATGTGGCGAACAAGGGAGTACTTAAGTGGATTTTTTTCCAATAGCTTCACAACTAGCTTTTGCAAAAATATTCGGCATTCCATTCTAAACTCCATAAGTTTGCGTTCACTAATGTTCTTAGCACTTAATTCTTTCAACACCTTCTCTGTTTGAAACCCAACATCAATTTCTTTATAGTGACAACACTGAGATGCATCTGTAAGGTCTACTTGTAACAGCTTTGAAGCAGAGTTAGCTTCTGCCATTACGGTTCTTTTAACAAAGCGATTCATCATATTTCTTAGCATCTTTTCAAGATCTGTGGCCATAAAAGGCATCATTGGCTTATCTGACTGATATGCCTTGAGAAATGGTACCAGCTGTTTTGAAACTGAATTGAAGAAATGTAGTTTAGCCAAAACAAAAGGATCTTTAGTGAAAGTTTTGATAGCATCAAATGATACAGTGTGGGGATTCTTGATGCACTTCTTTTCAACTTGGTTAACATAATTTTCAATGTCTGCCCAAATTTCTAATGCTCGCTCGCAGGCAGGAGTATTTTCTAGCCACCTGTGTGGGCAGAATTTTAATGGCATCTTACTGGCTAAAATTATTTTAGAAAAATCTTCCCTCCTTGCAGGTGAATCTTTAAAAAGCCTAAATAATGATGAAAGCAACTTTTGAATTTCCCACCCTGTTGCTGAGGCTCCATGTCGAAAGGCATTGTTTACAATGTGAAGTCCACAGCTCCCTGTGTTTAGGAGTTGGACATTTGAGTCAGCACTAAGTGTTGATTGCAGCATATCAAAAAACTTCCAATTAACATTGGGTCCATCCATTGATAACTGCACAATGTTACACAGTGGGAGGCACGCCATGCATTCAAGAAAATTTTCCATCATTATGTCTGCACTAGCATGACCCAAAAAAACTGATGACAAATATCTGGTTGAAACTGTTCCTTTTTCCCATAAACGAACATGTATATCTATTTGTTTTGACTGACTAAACTTGTTTAAACTTTCGTCAAACAAGATCACAAAATTTTCATTTTCAGTTTTGACTTCCTGAACCAACACTGATTTAAAGTGAGGTGCCAAACCAAAGCAACAAATGTAGGAACATTTTTTTTCGCCACAGCTGAAGTTTCCAGCAATTCTGCTGTCAGAAAACATTAGGCGGAATAAAACATCATTACCTGCACAAGACCTGTAAGAGTAATGGGATTTAACCACTTTTAAACACCACAATGCTTCTGCTTTAATGGTTGCATTTTTTTCAAGAGAAATATGCAGAGGATTAGATGTGGATGCAATAGGCCGTACTTGTTTATCACTTGATACACATAGCAATTTATCAACAGTTAGTGGAACATTTTTACAGCTTTCTGTCAACATACTATGTTTTTTTCCTTTCATGTGGCTTCTTAAAGCGGATCCCCCATATTCGAAACATCTATTATTTTAATGGATAAAAATGCATTTTGCAACATGGCAATTGCTTTCATCTTTTTTAATCCATCCAGCATATTTAGGATTTATTAGCCAAAGATCACTAAAAGTACACTTATCCATATTTAATGGGGGGGGTGAAAAAAATGGGTAAATTAACTGAAACAGTAAATGAAAACCAAAAAAATATCTAAGATCAGGAACCACACAACTAAAAATTGAGAATTTCCCCTGAGTAAGGGGCTACACATGTGACCAATTACTATAGGCCAGATTTTAAGTAATTAAAGAAAAAGGGGTCTTACTGCTATGTTCTTTCCTGCTCCCCCAGCTTTGTCCTTTAGGCAGCCTGGGTTGCAAATGCTTTGGCATTGATTTAGTCTTCATTCAAAACAAGGAAACAACACTTAGTGAAGTTACTGTTTTATGACCTGTATGCCAATCGGTAGACAGAGTGTTGTGCTAAAAGACTGTTACAAAGCATCACCTCTTACAGCTGGGCTCCAAACCAGAGGAAAGGAAATGTTAACAAACACTTAGTGCCTGAGGGAAGCAAAACTTTGTACTGGGTCTCCTCCTCCAAGTCTCAAATCTTTCATACTTACCCAGCTGGAGAGTGGACGTAGGGCTTCAAGCTTGGAGAATGAATACTGCTCTTATATCTATGCCTTTGAATTTAATTTCGACCATTTTCAACAGGGTAGGTTCCTAGGTTGTACCTAACAGCATACTAAAATTTCGCCAAAATCCAACCCCTTTTACGTGAATTATCGTACGGACAAATGGAAAAAACCAAAGCATAAACGTTTCTGCAACCTACAGTTCGAAAGGGTTAGTAATTTCTAAAATAAAAACATAACGAACAGCGTGAAAACTAGCTCATACACAGAATATTTGAAACTACAGTATGCGCTCTCAATTATTAGGGATGATAGGGGGAAGGGAATAGAACTGTCCATAATTAGCATGTTCTCGTTGCGCTAGGCGCTTAAGCACTGCTGAATTCCGTCAGACCCCCAATGGTCAAATGATTGAAATGTGCTGATGTTCATGGAATGAAATGGTTGATCAGCTATGATAACCGCATAAAAGTTCGAAGGGGGAGGAGGGGGGCGATTTTTTTTTTACTTTATGCAACATTCTACATTACTCCAGTATTTATCTTGTCATCATCAACAATAGCAATGTAACTACCACTTACGATCGCGGATATCGGCCAACTGAAAATCTGCCATACAACTAAGGGATACAACACACAGGTATCATGTTACAGTGTATTGTAATTGAAAAAAAAAAAAAAAAAAGATTTCAGAAATTAAAATCGAAAAAAAAAAAACTTTCAGAAATTAATATCATCAAGTCATGCAAAAATCCGCTTTCCTTTATAATGTTTAAAAACATGTAATGTTTTTCTTTTTTACCTGTCGTGTATAATAAAATGGGTTGATTTTTTTATTGAATCAGACGTCCATATGTCCGATTGTCTTCGTCTGAGTTCACACGTTAGCTACTGTGTACAAGTAGACATATTTTTTCAGCTCAAAAATATGTAGTTTTGTATGTATTCACAGTATAACTCATTCCGTATTCCCACAGAACAAAATTCAACAGATACAAATGAAGAACATCAAGACCCACCCAACACCATGTTTCCGATTGTCTGCTGTTTATATTCAAGAAATGCGAATATGGATCAATGGTGAATGCAGCAACTATGGTTTTTATTTATTACCAAGAAAAAAAAAAGGAGCCTGAAAGCTGTAAAGCTGAAACGGATATTTCTCCCCCTCCCGAAAACATTCCGATTAAGTTCAAACAGCAGGAGCACGCGTCCACGCACACTCAACCTCTGGAATGTCCTGATGGAACGGCTTCTTTTCTTTTGGCACATCGCCATAAATCGCCACCTGCAGCTCACTGAAGTGTCTTCCTCCTTCACCCTAACTATAGGAGAAAACGTAAAAAAAAAAAAATGCTGCCCAATTTTCGACAAAATGACCAAATTTACGTCATAACGTTGCAATTTACTAAAATACGTTTATCTGCTGAATTTCGCCTAAATCCATTGAAAACTTTTAAATTATAGATTTTTTTATTAAAACAGTAACTCAGACATCTGAATAAAAATGTATGTTTGTAATTAAAAGAGTCCATATCACCACAGAAACAAAATTTAAGGATCACTCTGTTTAAATAAACCATGGCATCTAAAAAAAAAATAATTTGCTTGCTTTTCCCGTTATTTATAATTGCCGTTTCTTTTTTTGAATCCGATTTTGCAACGGAAGATTTTTTTTTTTTTTTGCATCTGCTAAAGTTTCAAACGGAATTCGGCGAAATTTGCACTAGAACTTAATTGTGATGTATTTTAACCACTGTAAAAATTTTACTGTGTTATTTTCAAAATTCCGGAAAATGGATTTCTGAAAATATCTCTTAGTCCTTTTGAGCCGTGGAAGTGATAAACAGGTGTTTGCTTTCTTCCCAACCAAGGGCTTCGGATGAGCGCTCCCAGCTGTCAATCAACCGTTGCTATGGTAACACACTTTCTGCTCAAGGCTCACTGTCTAAAGAGGCACACATAATAAAAATTTCCAATGCTAACTTTTTAAGTTTTAAACCGATTCAAATGGAATTTTGGGAGTGAGCTTCTGTAATCCAATTATAGTAAATGTAAAAATTTCAGCCACTTTTGTGAAAAATTCGCAAAGATAGTTTTCTTATTTTTTATCATAAGTAGCCGAAGTCTCTTGAGGGGTGGGCCGGAAGCAAGCGTCTTAATGCAATAAACAAGGAGCAGATGAATGTGTTGTTCAGGCATACTCTTCACTGGTGGATGCCAGCTGACTTGGTAAACACGCGACCCCCTTGCAAATGCTAAATGTCTCTTCTTTCCCCTTCTGTTGTTCTCAGTAGTTGTCGGACGGACATCAAGCTCCCCTTCCCTAACAGACCTGCTAGTAATCATCCAATTTTATTGCACTGGAAGTAGTGCTTCCCCCCCCAGCCAAATTAGGATTTGGGCACATCCGAAACACCACTGTAGCTGGCGGTTTCTTTGAGAACAGAGGAGAGGAACTTAAAAAAATTAAGGGGTAACAGTCAGTAACACGATTTCTTAAAAGGGCATTTTTTTTAAGCACTAATTTCAAATTTCAAGGCTTTTCAAGACAGCATTAAAAAAATACCGTTTTTCCAGGATATTCCAGGCCTTGAAAACGTAATCACGATTTTCCAGGACTTTCCAGGTTTTCAAGCACGCGTGCGCACCCTGTATATTGCATCACATACATGCTGTCATTCGCAACGAAGGTGGCCCTACTCGATACTAAATGAAGGTCCTCATTTATTTCTTATTCTTTTAGTTAGTGTGTGTGGAATAATTATGTCTTATATGTCTTGATGATACCCATGTGTGCAGACTGCTGTATGCTGATGACACTGTCCTATTGGCAAAGAGCAAAAGTGAGTTGCAGAGTATGTTGTCCCGGATGTACAAAGTCTGCATGAAATTCTACAGTATAAATAAGCGAAAAACCAAATGTATGGTTTTTGAGAGAAGAACTGGTAATACTGAATGTAATATAAGTCTAGATGGCATAGTGATTGACCAGGTGAAGGAGTTTGTGTATTTAGGAAGCATGTTTGACAGAGAGAACAAATTGGATGGTGAGCTCAGTAGGCGAGTGAATTCTTCATTGAAAGTCATGGCTGCTTTGGGAGGTTTTCACATGAATGATGGGTTCTCAAGAGAGTCCCGCATGGTTGAAGTGTAATTGTTCCTACTCTGATGTATGGCAGTGAAACCTGGGTACTACAGAAGAAACATAGCAGTCATTTGTGTGCTAGAGAAATGCGTTGTTTACGGGGGGTTTGTGGCAAGACGTTAGCAAGGTGGAGACTAATATGCTTCGGTGGTTTGGCCATGTTGAAAGAATGAGTGATGAGATGCTTACTAAGAAAATATTTTTAGCCCAAGTGGCAGGAAGGAAAGGTAGAGGAAGGCCAAAAGGAAGTCATGTGAGGATCAGATTCAGGAGTGTCTGCACAAGAAAAAGATTATGAGTATGAAGTATAGAAGATCTTGTGTATGGCGTGTGATGGATGTCAGTGAAGCCCGAGTTGTGTGTCATGATTCGCTGTAAATGGAAAATTTGATATGGCAACAGTAAGTAAAAATTATCTGGTAGTCTGTATATCTTTGTGGAGCTAACCTCGGAATCTCAGAGAACAGCTTAGTGATATAATATGAGTGCATGGAATGACAACCAATTAGGTCATAATGGAAGAAACATGATTAAGGACATCAATTTTTGAAAGTTCTGAAATAAGTAGTGGTCATTTTTAGCAGCACCTACTTTGTGATACAGTTGTCAAGTAGTAGTTACAAAATGAGTAATGATATTAATGTGCATTAGGGTTGATAAGCAGTATAACAGAGAAGTGAGGCAGGAATCAGGAATTTCAAGCACGAATGTTTGGAGTTTATAAGCGAAACTGGAAGCTCACCCAGTGAACACACTGAGTTGAACAAACAGTAAAAATTTGATAAGACATCAAGGTTATGAGAGAAGCATGAGGTGTAGCTGTATGTGGGAAACTAAAGGTCTGGACCTTTGGTAGTTAGTAGAAGTTCAGAAAGCCGTCAAGGATAGGAAAAATGGCTTACAGGAAGTATTAAAGCAACAATACCAAAAATATTTGCTGGTATCCTGGAATTCAAAATGACTCCAAAACAAACAAATTTTTGAACCTCTTTTTTTTTTCTTTAAGGCGAGATTGTGTCATTGTTGATACTAGCTTTTTATGGCACCAATAACAACCACAACTGGAAGTACACATGAACTAGGATAGTGAAAATTAGAACAGTCAAGGATAGATGTACGTAGGGGTGCTATGAGGGGAGAAGTGAATTGGTCTAAACTCTCTTGTGGTAAAAGCCAGCATGCACACCGGAATCATTCCATTATGTCTTGCCTGCCTTTTGGCAATAATATGTCTCCTGCATCAGCCCATGAATTTATTTTGCAAAACAAGCATTGTTTGTTTTCATTCGTTTGTTCGTACCTACCTACCTACATACATATCACTAAGCTGTTCTCTGATATTCAGAGGTTAGCTCCACAAAGAAATACAAACTACCAGATAAATTTTACTTACTGTTGCCGTATCAGACTTCTCCATTTACATTGAGCTTGACATACAACTCGGGCTTCACTGACATCTATCACACGCCGTACACAAGATCTTCTATACTTCATACTCATAATTTTTTTCTTATGCAGACACTCCTGAATCTGATCCTCCCATGACTTACTTGGCCTTCCTCTACCTTTCCTTTCTGCCACTTGGGCTATAAAGATTTTCTTAGCAAGCATATCATTTTCATTCTTTCAACATGGCCAAACCACCGAAGCATATTAGTCTCCACCTTGCTAACAACATTTTGTTTCACATTACACAACTGCAACACATCTTCATTCCTCACACAATCAGAACATGTCTTGCCACAAACCCCCGTAAGTAACGCATTTCTCCAGCACACAAACAACTTCTATGTTTCATTTGTAGTACTCACGTTTCACTGCCATACATCAGAGTAGGAACAATTACACTTTCATATACAGCCCTGCGGGACTCTCTTGAAAGTTCATCATTCCTGTGAAACCCTACCAAAGCAGCCATGACTTTCAATGAAGAATTCACTTGCCTAAAATTTTAATGAACTTCATAAATCGCTAATTGGAATAGATTCTCTAAATTTTGTGTGTGAATCCTATAAAAATATTTTGTGCGAATCCTATACAAAAACTAGCCATGAAAATTTTTAATACATTTATGCAACTGCCAGAGCTAGTAGAACATATTCCCGCCTCCATCACTTTACACCATTTCAATATCATGTCTTCAATGAATTGTAGATACTATCACACTCAAATGTGATCTGCTTCATGTTTTTTATCTTTGTCAAACTCTTACCACCTTATTACGAATTTCGTTCCGTACTACCCATGCAATCTATCACACCTCACACACAATGCGTGATTACGTTTTCTTCCCTGCATACAATCCTTTAACCGTCGCACCGACATCTGTCCATATATTTTCATCCTCACTAAATCTAGCATTTATAAGTTTCAACAGGACCATGATACATCTACAACGATGTCGTCACTACGGCTGGCATGTCGAGATCTTTGTGCCAGCTTCCAAATCATTCTCACCTTCTGGCTTCAACTTGAGTTTACTACAGCAATTCAACAGTCTCAACCTGCCAAATTCCATTCCCCGATGGGTCTCGTCAGCTAGACAGTTCTCTGTCCACAATAACCAAACCTGGCTCCAATTCTGATTTCTCCCAAAGTATGTACTAGTCACCCAGCATCTTTAAAATGTGTTCTTACTGCATCCACTGTTTTTATCTATATCATCTCTCCTTTCCTGTTTTCCACCTGTTAATAATGTTTTTTCTCCCCTTAAAGTTTGTAGTAGGGTTTTATTTATGTTCTCACACAGGCTGTAGATTACTTTCATTACTATATTTGACACTGTTGTTTTTCTGTAATTACCTTTGTAAATATTAATTTTTCTTTTAGCCATTTTTTTTGTACAACACCCGTTCCATAAAAACTGAGAGTAAAATCACACAAAATAAAGAAATATATAAGTACAGCAAAATATATGTTATTCTTTTTCAAAGTATCTTCCCTCAGATGATATGCAACGGTCCCATCGTTCAGTCCACTTTTCAAAGCATGTGGTGAAGGCATTTTGTGGAAGCTGCTTCAACGACCCCTGTACAGCTTGAATAACGTCAGCATCTGTGTTGAATGTCACGCCACGGAACTTCTCCTTCATTGTTGGAAACAACCAGAAATTGCACAGGGCGAGGTCAGGACTGTAAGCAGGCTGTGGCATGATTTCAAAACTGTATTTCGTAAGAAACTGTTGAACACAGGAAGCCACATGTGGGCGGGAGTTATCATGGTGCAGGGTCCACTTGACCACCAGTTCTGGTCGCTTAATCGATATGTATCATCGCAGACGCTTCAAGACTGAAATGTAATACTCAGCATTAAAATAATTTGTTTTCACTCGTGACACACCTGAACTCTGGGTAACAATTGTTCTCTCGTTAGGTGATGAGGTACCCATCTGGAACACACGACGCAGCAGTATTTTGTCATGTAGAAAGCGGAATGCAGACGTTTTTGAAATATTAGTTGATGCTGCTATGTCTTCACACGTCATTGGTCGATCTTCTCGTAGGATGGCGCAAACAGTGTTAAAAATACGCTCCGTAACAACACTTTCAGGTTGACCAGGCCTAGGAGCGAATTTTGCCGACAAACACCCTTTTCTGAAATCATGGTACCATCTAAAAATCGTTGTCTCATCCACACATTTATCTTTATAAGCTTTTCTTTTTCATTAAATCAACTGTTTCTGGAGCCATTTTACCCAAATGATAGCAAAATTTTATCGCACAACGCATTTCACTTCTGAACTCTGAATCACTCACCTCCATAGATGTACGGCAAAATGCAGGCTTACCTTTAACGGCTGCACAATAACAAAACCAGAATCATCTACCACGGCTAATAACTGTTGCCATAGATACTTCCTTAATTTACTTAGTCATCTGCATGGTTATTTTTCCTCTTCGCATTGTTGCCAAACTCAAACAAAAATTTCAGTTTTTATAGAATGGCCTTGTACCTAGCTTTTTATGTCGACATATATTCTGATAACATCTCAGAAAAGCCCATGAAGTTAAAACAATGTGAAAGCCTAAGAATAAACATATTGCCAGAAGGACAGACCATCAATGGACAGCCGGAATTTTAGACTGGATTCCAAGGGACAGGAATAGACCCAGAAAAAGACCACATGTGAGATGGGTGGATGAAATTCGAAAGTATGCAGGGAGTAACATGGAGGAGACTGGAACAAGACCGACAGTTGTAGAAGAAACTTGGGGAGACCTTCGTCCAGCAGTGGATTGATAATGGTTGACAATGGTGATGATATATATAATGTACACACACACACAATCAATGGACAAAACATTAGAGATACCAACCTAATAGTGTGCTAGTCCTCCTCCAGTGCAAATAACAGCCTGTACATGCTGAAGCATTGACTCCACCAGATGCCGAAGAGTTTCCAGAGATAATGCCAGCCATACCTGTATTGTAGCATTGTCCACAACTCCACCCAAGAAGTCTCTCCAGGTTCCATGGACCTGATGTTTCGCTCCATGATATCCCAGAGAGCTTCCACAGAGTTTAAATCTAGGGGCCACTGGATGGTTCCAAACTCAGATGAGTGCTCATCGAGCCACGCTTGTGTGGTTGCATCCTGGTGGAACAGTGCACTGAAACAGGCCACTGGTCGCAGGAGCTCAAAGGCAATGAAAGCGTGTAGGTGATCAACCAGCACATGCTAGAAGTGTGTAGCAGATAAAAACCTTTAATGTGTCCCATGAGAAGGTTCCCCAAGCCATCACAGAGCCACCACCACCTTGAACAGCACCTACCTGGCACGACGGGACCATGCTGTTGACGCAATACCTGCACCCTCCCATCAGCTCAATGCAGCTGAAAACAGGATTCATCTGATCACATGACATGGTGCCACTCTACAGAGGTCCAGTTTTGATGTTTCCCACACCAGGCGAGGCTTAATATCCAATGAAGAGCAGTCAACAGTGGCACAAGAGTAGGGTGTTGGCTCCTGTAGCCCAAGGTATGCAGTGTGCATTGTACCATTCACTCACTGATGCTGCTTGGGCCTCCGAACTTTAACCTGGATGTGATCTGTGCTGCCACTGCCAAGCGGTCGATTTGTACGAGCCTGGATAGTTTACATCGACCTCAGTCATCAATGGTGTCGAGCCTGGATAGTTTACATCGACCCCAATCATCAATGGTGTCGAGCCTGGATAGCTTACATCGACCCCAGTCATCAATGGTGTCGAGCCTGGATAGTTTACATCGACCCCAGTCATCAATGGTGTCGAGCCTGGATAGTTTACATCGACCCCAGTCATCAATGGTGTGGAGCCTGGATAGTTTACATCGACCCCAGTCATCAATGGTGTAGAGCCTGGATAGTTTGCATCGACCCCAGTCATCAATGGTGTCGAGCCTGGATAGTTTGCATCGACCCCAGTCATCAATGGTGTCGAGCCTGGATACTTTGCATCGATCCCAGTCATCAATGGTGTCGAGCCTGGATAGTTTGCATTACCCCAGTCATCAATGGTGTCGAGCCTGGATAGTTTGCATCGACCCCAGTCATCAATGGTGTTGAGCCTGGATAGTTTACATCGACCCCAGTCATCAATATGGCGTCAAGCCTGGATAGTTTACATCGACCCCCAGTCATCAATGGCATGAGCCTGGATGTTTACATCGGCCCCAGTCATCAATGGCCTCGAGCCTGGATAGTTTACATATCAATGGCCTTGAGCCTGGATAGTGTACATCGAACCCAGTCATCAATGGGGTGTAGTCAGCCACTGCTTGGTCTCTGTGCGTGGGTATGTCTGTCAATTGGTATACTCATGGTACAACCTTGATACAGTTGTGCTCAGGAACCCTAGGGTACAATCTTGATACAGTTGCGCTCAAGAACCCTTGGGCTCTTACCACTTAGGTGATAGAACAATCCATCTATCTTGCACCAACAATACATCCGTGACCAAAGTCGCTCAGATCACCACATTTACCCACATTTGTTGAGTGCAATACACAGCTAGAAAGCCCTGCTGCTGCACATTTCAGCAAGAAGCATAGAAAGGCAGTGGAAAATAAAATAAGTGATAGACCCTGTGGTTTCAGGTGGGCTATGCGATGTTCCAATAATATATTTGTAGCTACTCCAAGTAGCTTTTTGAAAAGATAAAATTGCTTACTTCATGCCAAATATATAGAATTTATATTAAGATAACATACATTGTGATAGATTTTGTTGTCTACGATCAGCATCTGAAACACTTAGTTGTTGACACCTGTGTGATGAGAGGTGTGGATGTTGGTTCTGATCATTACTTGGTAGTGTCACAAGTGAAACTAAATGTTGGTTGGAGGAAAAGGAATAGGAAGAGTCCCAGAATAGAAAGAATAAAGGTTGATAGGCTCCTTGAAGATCATCAGCGTTATTCTGACTTACTCAGAGAACGACTGAAGAAGCTGAAGTCTGTCGAGAGGGATGTAGAAAAGAAGTGGGAATGTTTTAAGAACTGTGTTGTCACTGCTGCTAAAGAGGTCTGTGGCACCACAATAGTGGGTAACAATAGAGGTGATGCTTGGTGGAATAGTGAGATCGAAGAGGCAGTAAAGAGAAAGAAGGAAGCCTATTTGGGGATGTTGCAAAGTAGAGTTTCTGTGGATGAATATCACTGTAAAAAGCGTGAAGCTGCTAAGCTGGTTCGCCAGAGTAAGGCAAAAGATAGGAAGGAGAAGGTGGAAAGGCATGAACTGGCTTTTTGGAAAGATGGAAGTCTTTCTGGAAGTACACGAGACTCAGGAAAAATAAGGTAAACAAAGTTGTAAGTTGTGTGAAAAATGAGATTGGGGAAATGATATGGGAGCCCAATGAGTTAAGTGAAAGATGGGGCAAATATTTCTGTGAGTTATTAGATCAGGAAAGCAAAGATGATTCTGAGACAGATGCAGATGATGTCACAGTGAGGGATGGAAGCACAAGAGAAATCTCAAGAGAAGAAGTGTGTAAAGCTCTAAAATCTCTTCAGAATGGTAAGGCTTCGGCAGTTGATGGCAAAACTGCCGAGATGTTGAAATATGGTAGTCACTCTATAATTGACTGCTTAACTGAAATTTGCCAGTTGTGCTGGGAGTTAGGAATGGTCCCTCGGGATTGGGAGGATGCTATTATTGTTCCCTTGTATAAGGGAAAAGGTGATCAGACTGAATGCAAGAACTATAGTGGTATTAGCCTACTAAGTGTGCTAATTCCATGATAGTTGATTGAAAAGTATCTGGCTGTTGTTAAGAAAGTTTTTGCTACCTTCATAGATTTAGAGAAAGCTTACGACCGAGTAAATAGGACACTTTTGTGGAAGGTATTGAATAAATATGGTGTTACTGCGAATCTACTTAATAGTGTAAAAGCCATGTATGCTGGTAGCAGAGCTTGTGTACAAGTGAATGGTGTTTTATCAAAATGGTTTTCTATTGATGCAGGAGTTAGACAAGGTTGTGTAATGTCACCATGGCTGTTTAATATATTTATGGACGTGTGCATGCGTGATGCCAAAATAGATTATAGTGGTTTATGTCTTGGCGATTGATATCCGTGTGTGCAGATTGCTGTATGCTGATGACACTGTCCTGTTGGCAGAGAGCAAAAGTGATTTGCAGAGTATGTTACCTCGGATGTACGAAGTTTGCATGAAATTCAAACTGAGTATAAATAAGGGAAAACCAAAGTTATGGTGTTTGAGAGAGGAACTGGTAGCACTGAATGTAATGTAAGTATAAATGGCACTGTGATTGACCAGGTGAGTGAGTTTGTGTATTTAGGAAGCATGTTTGACAGAGAGAACAAATTGGATGGTGAAATTAGTAGGCGAGTGAATTCTTCATTGAAAGTCATAGCTGCTCTGGGAGGTTTTCACAGGAATGATGGGTTCTCTAGAGAGTTCCACATGGCTGTGTATGAAAGTGTAATTGTTCTTACTTTGATGTATGGCAGTGAAACCTGGGTACTGCAGAAGAAACATAGGAGTTGTTTGTGTGCTGGAGAAATGTGTTACTTACGGGGGGGGGGGGTTGTGGCAAGACACGGTCTGATTGTGTGAGGAATAAAGATGTGTTGCAGTTGTGTGATGTGTAGCAAAATGTTGTTAGCAAGGTGAGACCAATATGCTTTGGTGGTTTGGCCATGTTGAAAGAATGAGTGACGAGATGCTTACTAAGAAAATCTTTTTAGCCCAAGTGGCAGGAAGGAAAAGCAGAGGAAGGCCAAGGAAGACATGGGTGGATCAGATTCAGGAGTGTCTGCATGACAAAAGGATTATGAGTTTGAAGTATAAAAGATCTTGTGTACGGCGTGTAATGGATATCAGTGAAGCCCGAGTTGTATATCAAGATCGCTGTAAATGGAGAAGTTTGATACGACAATAAAAATATCTGGTAGTTCATATTTCTTTTTGGAGCTAACCTCTGAATCTCAGAGAACAGCTTAGTGATATGTATTTACATTAACATAACTCTTTTGCCTATCATCACAGGCTTTAAAAAACAATAGTTACCAAAGTTTTCTAACATTTCGCATGAGAAGACACTGTATTTACTTCAGTTTATAGTGTCATTATTACCTGAGCAGCTTCCCATCCCCACTGACGGTATTTGGGATCCTTTGTTACACGCCACAAAACAAAATAGCTTTCTATCACTTCAGGCCTTTGAATGTAGTACTTTTCATTCTGCTTCAGAGCTCTAGCTTCAATACTTTCTGAAAAACGGAAGGATTCTGGTCCCAGCTTGGTTGCTATATAGAGAAATAAATGGCATAAATGCATATTTAGAAACACATTTTATACTATATTCATAAATTTCATATGCTTTAACCAATGTTGCATAATCAAAGAACTGAACGGGAGACAGATTTCTTGAGCTAGTACCCATGCATATATTTTTGAACACTATGAAATATTATCCAAAAGATGACAAAGATCCTTCATCTCAAAAGATAGTTTGACTGCTCATCTCTTTATTCCCCACATATTGAGCAAATGAAGTACCAGTCACGCATGTACACAGCACAATAAGGAGATGGGATACAACACTTGTTAGTTGTGATTAGCCTAACCATTCTGTACATCAACCCTGAAATTCAGAATACATGTCTTTTTCACCCTCAATTTACAATCGATAACCCCTTTTTGTACAATATGTTTCAGTGATATCAAACAAAAATTACTATATTGCAGTTTAATAGTTTAAATTTTGCAACTGAACTAAAATATTCTGTAGGTATGAAAATGTTTGACTCCTGGAAGTTGGGAGAAGTTGTATTAATTTAAAAAAGAATATTTACACAAGTACATTAAGTAAGCAACTTAGAAATGAAGTGGAAAATAAGTTACACAAAATGAAGTAAGGCTTTAAAAGTGGCAGGAGTAAGCAGAATACCACATTTGTTTTCAGATTGTTTTTCTAACAAGCTTCCTACGGTAAAACAAACTTTGCTCGTAAAGTTTGTGGGTAACATTTTTTTATAACACTTTTTAATAGCAAATATTTCAGCACATCAAAAATCTATAGAATGAAAGCTATTGAATATAGTTTTACTCTTTAAGTGCTCCCCATACCAACTATCAAACCACTAACTCACACAACAGAGAAAAACAACTAAACATTGGTAAGTTGATTACTTTTTTTTTTTTTTTTTTTGGTACAAAAGTCCCATCAGTAACTGTCATTTTGCAAAGCACTTCTCAGAAAACTCGAAAATTGCACTTCTCTGGAGTGAAAGTTAAGAATTCACATTCCTTGATTTTTAAAGTCTGTAAGAAAGCCATTTCACCCTGGATAACTTATGGACTGAATAAATTGATACAGAGTGAAAATCCACACCAAGTTACTGTTTATATTGGGTTGTCGGAAAAGTCATGACGTATTTTGGCAACCGATGGCGGTTGGGCGGTTTTGAAAGTACTAGAGGCATGCAAAGCTCTGTTATCGCTATGGCATTCGACAGGTGCCAGTTCTAGCTGCAGTCTAAAAGGAATAGTGAGCGATTTTGTTGATTTGCAGAGATTTGACATCAAGTTGAAGATGGAAGACCAAACTGTGCATTTCCCCCATATTTTACTGTTTTACTTCCGTAAAGGGAAGAACGCATATCAAGTTTGTGAAAAGTTGCGTAAAGTGTAAGGTGATAATGCTCTACAAGAATGTCAGTGCCAGCGGTGGTTCGCAAAATTCCGTGCTGGTGATTTTGACCTTAACGATGCTCCTCGGTCCGGGAGGCCAACTGAGGTTGATGACGACCAAATCAAGGCATTGATCGAGTTAAACCCACGTTACACGACATGAGAGATTGCAGACACATTGCACATCCATCCTTCAAGCGTTCACGACCACCTGAAGAAGCTGGGATACGTAAGCAAGCTCAATGTGTGGATAAACATCTGTGATATTCTCATTAAACATGAGGAAAACGATCCTTTTTTGAAGCGATTGATAAACTGGTGACTAAAAGTGCATTGTGTACAACAATGTGCTGCGCAAACAGTCTAGGTCCCGACGTGCTGCTTCGCCTCAAACGACATCCAAAGCAGACATTTATCAGCGGAAGGTTCTGGTCACCGTGTGGTGGGATTTTAAAGGTGTCGTATTTTTCGAGCTCCTACCATGGAACTAAACAATCAATTCGAATGTGTACTGTCGGAAATTGGACAGTTTGAACGAATCCATCATCCAGAAACGTCCAGAGCTTGTTCATTGTAAAGGTGTTGTGTTCCATCACGACAACGCAAGACCACACACAAGTTTGGTCACCCGCCAAAAATTATTGCAGCTTGGGTGGGATGTGTTAGCCCACCCAGCATACTCGCCTGACCTTGCGCCGTCAGACTTCCACTTGTTTCGCTCTCTTCAACAGTCCTTACGTGGTATAACGTTCAATTCAGATGAGGCTGTAAATCAGCACCTTGTACAGTTTTTCGCCACAAAAGACAGGTTCTTCTATGAATGAGGCATTCTGCAGCTCACTGAAAGATGGCAAAAGGTTATCGAACAAAACGGGCATTATATCATTGATTCATCTTTGTTCTTTTTATCAATAAATGACCTTTGCAAAACATTGCTAAAATACGTCATGACTTTTCAGACAACCCAGTAATTTTGACTACCCCTTTTTCTATGTGCAAACTATAGTAAGTAATGCACTAAGGGATATGGTAACTCATTCTTCACCTATGGCAAAGCATCCAACTGAGTAGTGCATGTCATGGTTGGTTGGTTGGTTGGTTGGTTAGTTTTTATGGCGCAAGGGCCATGCCTGGCCAAAGAGCGCCAAACACAAGACAAGACACAGGACAGACAAACAGTATTAAAAATAATGGTAGAAAACTTAAAATCTGGCTGATTAAGTAAAAGTGAAAAATGAGAGTGATGGAAGGGCTAAAAGGCAATGAAACAAACAGCATTAAAAACATGATACAATGTTTAAAATTCGGCTGATTCATTAAAACTGAAAAATGAGGATGATGGAAGAACTAAAATCTAAATGCGTTTAAAAAAGTCAATTTCTTTTAAAAAGGAAAACACAGCGACAGTATCGCAGTGGTCATCCAGGACCTGCTGCAGAGTAGCGGCGTCCTCGGTCAACAAATGAGAATGAAAATAGTGAAAACGTACACCACGAAAACGAACACAGCTACACAAAAGATGAATGACAGTGAGTCGGCAATTGCACGTCTCACACATCGGTGCAGTGTTGCCACACAGCAAAAAGCGGTGAGTGAAACGACAATGCCCAATGCGGAAACGCGCAAGCACCACTTCCTCCCTGCGGTTCCGACGAGATGAGGAGTTCCAGATTTCGAGAATAGGTTTTATACGATGCAGTTTATTTTCCACCTGTTGGTCCCACAGACCCTGCCACGTTTATTTGATATGATCACGAACAAGAAATCGAAAATCGCGATGAAAGAGTGGCAAGGGTGTGACGACCAAAGAGGAAGCAGATCTAGCGGCCGCATCAGCACACTCGTTACCCGAGATCCCAACATGCCCAGGAATCCAGAAGAATTGAATCTGGACACCGGCCTCGAGCAAGGAACGAAGAAGCCTTCGTATGTTCAAAAGAAAAGGATGATTACAATAGTCCAGCGATGACAAAGACTGCAGGACACTTAAGGAATCCGTATAGACCATAGCACTATGATGAGAACTCGACTGAACATGAAGAAGTGCAAGATACACAGCATGCATCTCCGCCGAAAACACCGTGGCCTCAGCTGGGATCCGCGCTACTGACACGTCATCAACACAGACAGCTGCAGATCCAACGACTCCATGCATCTTGG
This sequence comes from Macrothele yani, assembly GCA_039090855.1. Lineage (NCBI taxonomy): Eukaryota > Metazoa > Arthropoda > Arachnida > Araneae > Macrothelidae > Macrothele > Macrothele yani. The sequence goes on from CM077010.1 coordinate 159,262,905, forward strand.
AGCCATCAGTGAAAATGGGAGTGTATTCAGTTTTGAGGGCACGGTGCTCAGCGAAGAGCTGCTGGTACACTGACGCAGGGGTTGAGGATTTGTCGAAAGACGTAAAGGTGGTATCAACCATGACACCAAGTGGGTGCCATGGAGGATCCCCAAAGCCCCTGGTCGCTGCAACAAGTGACAAGTCGAGCCCTGCATCACGAGCTACGGCCGCCATACGAAGACCGAAGGTTGGAATGCACGAGGGCCGGTTCTCAAATAAACGAGCATGCTGAGGATGGAAAACTGCACCGTACAAAGGATGGTCTGGAAGAGACCGAAGTTTTAAGTAAAAGTGAACAGACAGCTGCAGACGGCGTAATTCAAGCGATGGTTCGTTCGCATCAGCGTAAAGGCTGGGAATCGGAGATGTTCGAAATGCTCCCGTACAAAGACGCAGCGCCTGATGATGAACAGCGTCCAAAGGCAGGAGAACGGAAGGACGAGCCGAGCCATACACGATATAGCCATAATCCAGTTTCGACCGAATTAAGGAGTAGTAAATGCGAAACAAAGAGATCCTGTCTGCGCCCCACGAAACTCTCGAAAGGATTTTTAGAATAGAAAGAGCACGCAGACAGGAAATCTTGAGCCGCCGAACGTGCGCACGGAACATAAGCGCACAGTCGACGGTCAGTCCAAGGAACTTGGTCTCCGGCAAAACTGGAATGGCTGGACGGTCTAAATACAGCTCAGGGTCAGGATGGAGGCCTCCGGCAGAAATGAACACAAGCTGTCTTGTCGGGAGAAAGAACGAAACCATTGCTATTCGCAGCTTTAAAAATCTGATTAATTGCAGACTGCAACTGCCTTTCAATAAAACGCATGCTTGATGACGAGCAGAGGATGTGCAAGTCATCGACATACACAGTAGCCGAAACCGCAGGAGGAAGATTTGTGAGGAGACAATTAATGCGCAGGATGAACAATGTGACAGATAAAATGCAACCTTGAGGAACACCTTGTTCTTGATGGAATGGTGCCGAGAGCGTCGTACCCAGGCGCACCTGGAACACCCGATTGCAAAGAAAATTTAAAATAAATGTTGGAAGATTTCCTCGCAATCCGCATGCGTGGAGGTCACGGATAATACCGTGCCACCACGCTCGATCATAAGCTTTTTCAATATAAAAAAATACAGAAACCAGGTGCTGCCTACGCACGAACTCCTCACGCACAGATGTCTCAAGGAGCAGGAGATGATCGTGAGGTGAACGATGACGGCGAAAGCCGCTTTGTGATGGTGAAAGTACTTGATGACATTCTAAAAAATGAATTAACCGGGAATTAGCCATGCGCTCAAGAACTTTACACAGACAGCTAGTGAGAGCAATTGGACGATAACTAGGAGACTTGGGATCCTTGCCAGGCTTCGGAAAAGGTAGAACAAAGCCTTTCGCCAAGACTCCGGGAAACTGTGCTCCAACCAGATGCGATTGTATAAGATTAAAAGGTTCTCGAGAGAAGACTGCGGGAGATGACGGAGTATGTCGTAGTAGATGTCATCGGGATCGACAGAAGTAGCGCCGGACCGATACAGAGCCACCCGAAGTTCACACATGCTGAAGGGGGAGTTATATCCAGTGTCGTTAAAAGGCGCAAAGGAGACTTTCTGGCGTTCCGCAGTGGATTTAATCCTCAGAAAGGAGGAAGGATACACCAGGTCACTCGACACGGAGGCGAACACCTCCCCCAAACAATCTGCAATCTCCCCGACTTCAGAATATGTGCAGCCGTTACTCTCGAGATTGGCAATCTGGTGAGAGCTGTAGTTACCCCGGATCTTACGAATCTTGCCCCACACACTTTTCGAACTGGCACGTGAAGTGAGAGATGACACATACTGGATCCAAGACTCCCTCTTGCTACGTCGACGCATCAACCGAGCATAGGATTTAGCTCGTTTAAAAGCAACGAGATTAGCATCGGTTGGATAACGCCAAAAAGTAGACCAGGTCTTGTGTTGAGCTCTCCTAGCCGCTGCGCATTCAGGATTCCACCAAGGTTTCGGAATTCTGGGGAGCTGCGTAGATGTTTTAGGAATTGAAAGATCAGCTGCCTGAAGAATACAAGTTGTGACTTTAAGTACAGCTGCGTCGATTGACTCTTGGGTCACCATTTCAGAAGATATCACCGCGGACGATGTGAAGACCTCCCATCTGGCACGATCCATCCTCCGTCGAGGTGGGCGGGAGGCAGAAGATGGCACGTTTGCATGGTGCCAGAGAACGATTGGGAAGTGGTCGCTCCCGTGGAGATCCTTACACACCGTCCACGACCAGTCAGCAATAATCGATGGTGAACCCAAGGTCAAATCGATTGCACTGAAGGATCTTGTCGGTTCATGGAAGTAAGTGTCAGCACCGGTGTTTAAAAGGCACACAGAGGCTGAGCACAGAAAAGACTATGCGACAACCTCTCGCGCTGGCGCTGACACTACCCCACAAAGGATGATGAGCATTAAAGTCACCCAAAAGAAGGAAGGGTGAAGGCAGCTGATCAATCAAGCTCTCCAGAACAGAGACGCTAACATCCTCATCCGGTGGCAGATAGACACTGCAAACAGTAAGAGGCACAGGCATAGAAATACGAACCGCCACGGCCTGCACAGTTGTGGAAACCGCGACAGAAGATACCGGAACCCTGTGAGGGACGAGAATAGCAACACCCCCACAGGCTATATTTCCAGACAAGTTATCTGTCCGAAATGCACTGTAGCCTCGAACTGAAAGCAGGTCAGATGGTTTAAGCTTTGTCTCCTGGAGACAAAGGCACACCGGAGAGTACAAATAAAGCAGATGTTTCACGTCATCAAAACTGGTGCGAAAACCTCGGCAGTTCCACTGAATTATTGAACCCATTGGTAAAAATGAAATGAGAAAGGAAATGATTAAACTTGGTCAGCCTCCATTTCCTCTGATGAGCGTTCCCTCAGATTTGGGGGTGTGTGACCAGGGGCCAAGATTGGTGAATGCTTAGTCCCAAGTGTCTTAGCGGGATTCGCTCGCCGTTGATTGTTTGGCTGAGACTTTGAAGGAGAAGAAATGCTCTTCTTATCCTTGGTGTTGGTGTTTTTGCCAGAAGAAGTGGCCTGAGTTCCCTTGCTGGTGTTGGAGTGAGTCTGCTCCGGTGAAGTGGTGGGTGCCGCTTTCAGACCCCTAGCTCGCGACTGGAGTGCCTCCAGTCCGGCTGTGATGATTTCCTCCACATTGAATGGACATTTAGGGGGATCTGAATGTCGGTGTGAATGGCAACCACCACTGAAGCGTATGATCGCTGATCAGATGTAACAGGAACCACTCTTCTTCTGGCCTCAGGATAGGAAATATTTTCCACCGTTTTGAGCCTTTGGATTTCCTTCTCCTCCTTCCACTTGGGACAATCTTTGGCTGATGCTGGGTGTGAACCCTTGCAGTTCACACAAAACTCGGCCTCGGCCACACATTCTGAAAGTAGATGCTCTGTGGCACCACAGCATCCACACCTAGGAGTACTCCTACATGACTGCTGAGAGTGACCGTACGACTGGCACCTAAAACATCTCAACGGGTTAGGAATGTACGGTCGTACCTCGAGGTGGAGATACCCTGCCTTGATGGATGTAGGCAGGGAAGGGCTGTTGAATGTCAAGATGATGTTCCAGGATGGGACAAACTGCCCATTCCTCCTGAAAGAAATATGTCGCACACCCGTAACATGTTGGCTCCTCAGTTCTTCGAGAAGTTCATCCTCAGTACATTCAATAAGATCCCGAGAGGAGACAACACCTCGAGATGAATTTAGGTAACCGTATGGTGTTATTTTGACCGGAGTCTCGAGCAGCACGCTGGTGTTGATAAGTGTGGAACTGTAGGCCACAGTAGACATCTCAACAAGATCTCCAGACTGGAGCTTCTTGACACTCTTAGGAGAGCTTGCGATTGATTGAAGTGCTTTATGGATCCAAAATGGACTTTTGGCACTCAAAGGCTTTGAAGGGCCCAATGAGTGCACAAAAAGAATCTAGCATTGAAAACATCAGCAACAAATTTTTTGGCGGAAGGACCTGAACCTTCCTCCATACCTCTTTTAGTTTTGGGTTCTTGGGAAATTTCATTGAGAGCCATGAAAAAAAAAATAAAGGATTCATCCGCCGACTTCCCCACCCACAATCGAGCCCAACAAGGGAGAACCGGAGGTCCGCAAGCCCAAGTGGACGCAGGACACTGCTCTAGGGATAGCAAGCGGATATAGCAAGTTGATAGGGCAGACATGCGCTCGGCGTGCACCCAGACTTTCCCATGTCTGGGGAACACCTCTTTGGCATGCCCACCCTATCCCCAGACTCACCCTGTCATGCAAAATGACAAGCCGTTAAAGGTCTGGGCTCCACTCGGCCACAGACCTCATTGACTAGGAGTGGGTTAGTTCCTAGCCGCCCGTTTAGGGTGAAGCAGGGGGCAAAGAGGAGTGTTGGCAACTGGCGACAACAACACCCAGGCCTCCAGAAACCTCAGCCTCCAGCATCCCCTTTTCCACCTTACGGGTCACCGCACACGGCAAACGTGCAGGTAGGTCTAGCTAACCAGCTTGGAAAAACAGAAAGGAACATAAAATGGAAAAGACAGGAAAGAAAAAGAGAAACTAAAATCCAGAGCTGGCGCATAATCACAACCTCAGCAACCTACAACTGAGACGGGAGCGTGTCAAGTGAAAAAAACAAAAAAACATAAAAAATGTGAAAATTATCACATATAGCACATGTCGGCTCGGGCTGTGGGGACGCCATCCCCCAGCAGCTGGATGAACAGCTGTCCCTTCGGTTACATAATCGTTCAAGACGAAATGATAAATTGATCTGTCACAAGATCAGCTCGGGCCGTGGGGGCGCCGCTCCCCGAATAACTGGAAAACCAGTTATCCCCGTGCGGGGGTGCATGTCATGTGTACATGTCATGCATACACATAAACTATGCATTTCTGACATTCATAGGTTAGCTCCTCAAAGCTCATCAGCCAGATTGAAGTTCAAAACAGATGGAATTAAATTTTACTTACTGTTGATCTAGCAAATGTCTCCATTTACAGTGATCGACACACAACTCGAGCTTCACTGACGTCAGTCAAACATCTCACACATGACCTTTTGTACTTCATACTGATTATCTTTTTCCCGTGCAGACATTTCTGAATCTGGTCCTCCTATGATTTCCTTGGCCTTTCTCTAACTTTCTTTTTTGCCACTTGGGCTGAATAAATTCTCTTAGGAAGCATCTTGCCATTCATTCTTTCAACATGGCCAAACCACCTCAGACTATTTGTTTTCTCCTTAACAAACAGTTTGGGAGAACCCCTAGTACAATCACAACATCCTAGGACACATCTGTTAATTTTTAACTAGAGTAAAGTGGGAAGTTCTGAAGATGAGCATGTTGCTCAAAAGGCCTCAATTGAGAAAAATTATGTGGAATATCGTGCAGTTACAACCGGGACTTGTATACAGTGAAATACAGGAAATAGGAACTTTTAAAGGTTTGATTTTGAGAAAGTTTTCAGACTATTAAGAACTGAATAAATGTGAGTGTAAAATGCTGAGACACTTGGTATAAAGAAGATTTAATGACATTTTTTGAAAGATTTAATTTGTTACTAAGAAGATTTAAAAGACATAATAAGGTTATGTGGCTCATTTTAAAACTGAATTAATATATATAAGATCAGCTTTCAACTTGTGAATTCCAGGCTCTTCACATTGTAACAGTAAGTTATATTTATCAAAGATACCAATAACATTTTTAATGAACAAAGAATATGCATGGCATAATGCAGAATTTAAAGAAAAGAAAATACACTCAATGTTATGAAATATGTAATTCATGAGGCAACCTTAAGGGTTGTCTTATGCTATAAATGTGCTTTTGGTTAATTATACATAATATCTAAGGCATTGTTTACCTGATATTGTCAAAGTATTTTGCACGTTGTTGCTCTGCGAGGCATGTGCTCTCGGCCCGAGAGGTTTTAATGTTATGGGTTTTTGGTTAGTTATAAAAAAATTTGAAATAAAACAATTAGGTTATATATTTTCAGTTCTACATTCATTCATTCGTACAATCAAATGTTTTAAATTTACTATTAATTAAAAGATTTTAGCAGAAAGAGTTATACTCATCGGGTCAGGAGACGTCTCACAAGGGGTTCGTCGTCGTCACCACGTTGCGGCGAGCGCTTTCGACGCGGTTGGTGTGTAATCATCGGGCCTTCTACGTGTGTGTGTGCCTGTGTGTGCGCCTGTGTGCGCATTTCTGTGTGCGTGTGTGTGTGTGTGTGTGTGGCCACTGAAGTTACTTCATTTTCCGCCAAGCAACTTCTCCTCATTTTCCCGACAAGCAACTCCAGCGGCAACACACACACGAGGAAACCCTCGTGTAGATGTAGAAGGCCCGACGATGACACACCGACCGTGTCGAAAGCGCTTGCCGTAACGTAACGTGGTGACGAGGAACCCCTTGTGAGACGTCTCCTGACCCGATGAGTATAACTCTTTCTGCTAAAATATTTTAATCAATAGTAAATTTAAAACATTTGATTGTACGAATGAATGAAGAACTGAAAATATATAACCTAATTGTTTTATTTCAAATTTTTTATAACTAACCAAAAACCTGTAACATTAAGACCTCTTGGGCAGGGAGCACGTGCCCTCACAGAGCAACAACGTGCAAAGTACTTTGACAATATCAGGTAAACAATACCTTAGATATTATGTATAATTACATTCATGTTGTTGCAAAGACTTGCTTATAAATATTTCTTTACCAGTGCTTGTATAAGGAACTCCATTTGTATTCCACTTTTGTTCATCCATATGGACTACCTTTGTATTCCACTTTGTTCATCCATATGGCAGTACCATTTGTATTCCACTTTTGTTCATCCATATGGCAGTACCTTTTTTTCTTTTTACTCCCATGACTACGGGTGTTGTGCTGTGAGACTCAGCTGATTTTGTTTTACAAAAAGGGGAATGTAGATTGTGTGTGGCTCCTCTTTTGCACCAGAAATTGAAGTTTGTTGAGATGTCAAATCTATAGGATTTTTAACCTTCAGAATTGTAAAGCTAACTAAACGTGAGGAAAGTTTTTGTTCTTTCCCATCACTGTTGCATTGTTCTTTGAAATATAACATAAGGCACCTGCATTGCTGTAAAACCCGGTCTAAGCATTTACCAAGGGATAACCATCTACCACAGCAATGTTTAAGAATTTTCCATGATTCCACATTACAAAGAGCTTCAAATTTTTTAAGTTCCTTTTTTCTCTTTACACTTTTCTCCAGAAAATAATAAATGCCGATCAAAAATTCACCAATTTGAAAAGGTAATGTTGCAGACCTCTTTTCAGCAACCAAATTTAACAGATGGCAAACACAACCAAACACAATAAGACTAGGCTGTTCTTTTTTCAGAAATGTCGCTACACCATTTTTTCTCCCCACCATAACAGGAGCATTATCACAGGATAAGGCAAGATGGTTCATCCACAGAATATCATGATGCTGAAATTCTTTGGACACAAGCTTGGAAATCTTTTCACCTGTTGAATTGGTTTTTAGGCATGGCAAAGAGAGAAGCGTACATATCACTTACTTGCAATCATTATCAAAGTATGTTACCACAACTGGATAAGGTTGATCGTCAGCATCATTACTAGCATCAGTTGCGACAGAAAATAGTCCACTTTTAATAGCACAGATGACATTTTCTTTAATGATATTTTGCCATTTCTTGAACAATATGTGAAGTTTTTGTTCTGCCACATACATATCTTTTTTATTTCTGGGGAGTTAGGAAACATAGTTGACAGCAATCGGGAAACATGATCAGCTGCCGCTAGTGGTATGTTGTGCTCCAACAAAAATCTGGTAAATAGAATTTCTGCACGAATCATTTGAAAATCATTTGGCAGTGAAACAAAATGAACCAGGTTGTACACACTTTTCGTGCTATCATGATTTTTTATGTGCTTGTTAGTTCCAACATAAGATGTCCCCGTGACCAGCATGAGAAACAGAGAAATCAGTGTCATACAAAGTACAATCTGCATGAAAGTCACCCTTACATGATGATTTTACAGAGTCAAATTCTTCAGAGCATTTCTTTAAAATCTTTGGTCTCAACGTTTAGGCCCTATTTGGGGGTTGTGAACTGAAATAATAACTTGCAACACAACTTGTTTGGTTTGAAATATCAAACAAAGTACAGGAATTGGAGTTCAACCTGAGCATTAGCAAACAAATAAACAGTCACAAACTCCCATGATGTAATGTAAAAGCGCTGTGGATGTGACATCATAAACCAGTACTTCAACGTTCCAAGCCACTGACTGTCTTGCTACCATTGCGGGGCTCACGATTTTGGCACTTGAAGTGCTGTGGATTAACAAAAAAAACATTTGTCTCTATTCGTTACAGACTCCCACAGCCAGCGTTGATGCTGGAGAAAAATGATGGCTATTACCATTAACGAGGGGGGGGGAAACTCATGCACAAAAAAAAAAAAAAAAAAAGAAGAAAACCACAAAACTGGATATTTTGTACAAAAATCGAATTTTCGGAAAATATTTGTAAACCAGGACACTTGAAAGTTCTGCCTGTAGAAATTGATTTTTCTTTTAATAATTAAATGTTGGTTTGGGATAAACTTTCTCTATCTTCTTAGGTACATAGTATGGACTCATTTAATTGTAGTATATTGCTAACTTGGTCACTAACTGTTCATTTCATACCATTAATGCATCCTGTTCTAGATCTATTCTCTTGGTCCTGATATGTCACAGAAGTGACATCTCTTTAGGTAATCCTTTATCTTCCACCTACAAGCCAACTTAAATTTCTCACATTTTCTTTCAATGAAGGAAGTATTCAGCTCAATTCTAAAGGTTTATGTTACTAATTCTGTTTAACAAATGGGAATTCACAAATTTCTACATAATGTTCCTCTTGCTATTTTTACATCAACACTTCTGATCTCCTAAAGAACAGTTAATTATAAACCCAAATATTGCTGCCATAAAAGCAAAAGAAAACAAATGTGCATCTATATATTGCATGGTACACAGCCTGCTTCATTTTTGAAAAAACATTTCTTAGTTAAAGCAGTTTTGCACAGCAGATAATACACTGCATGCTATGCCAACTGCCTAATTCTGTATCAAGTTTTTGCATCTCATCAATAATCACCCAAATAACTGAAATCTTAGCTCTGTTAGCACATTTCTTCTGTACTACAAAACCTAATCGGCAAAGCTAGGCTGCCATTTCAAACTAGCGACAATACATATTGAAATGATGTAATCATTAATCACTCTTAATATTTTTAGTGAGAGAGAGATGACTAATTATACAACAGCAAACAGAATACAAAAATCTTTCTGAAAGACAAGGAAACAATTCACTGCGTCTACTATTACCCTGATATATCGTAAAACTCGAATCATTCTAAAAAAGCATGTAATTAGTTCATTCAGGCAAGTTTCATTTCAATATAGCATGTGAGCATTGAAATAAATCAGCGTAAAGTTGTTATGCAAGCTACAGAAGAATAAAAACAAAAGCTGTGAGTACAGAATGTGCAGAAGAATGAAGATAAAAAGTACTGTGTACAATTTATAGAAGAATAAGGTAAAAAAATATTGATGGTGCTGACATTTAAGACATGAGAAAGCAAAAGTACAATTATAAAGAGCAATGCCAATGCAGTTCTGCTCTTCCCCATGTTAGAAAGGAGTAAGAGTAACAACCACCAAAATAAAATCTATCCATCTCTCCGTGCCTCCTGTTCTTCATGCGCACACACACACAAGTTGTGAGAACCCATTATAATTATCAAAAGTAACATAAGTTTGCTTCCCTTTCAAAGTAGTTAACAGTGGCAACAATTATACTACTTATTCATTTTGAGCAGTAGATTACACAGTAAGTTCCATTTTTACAAGAAATTAGAACATAATTAACCAACACATAACTTGAGAGAGAGAGAGAGAGAGAGTGTGAGTGAGTGAGTGAGTGTGTGTGTGTGTGGTTCCTTCCATAACTGTCGGTCTTGAGCCTGTCTCCTCCATGTTACTCCGGTATGCTTTCGAATTTCATCCATTCATTTCCCATGTGCTCTTCTTCTGAGTCTTTTTCTATCACTTGGAATCCAGTCCAAAATTGTGGTTGTCCATTGGTGGTTCATCCTTCTGGCAACATGCCCAGCCCATTGTCATTTCAGGGATTTCACTCTGACCATGATGCCTTCCACTCTTGTCCCTTTCCTGATCCTTGAGTTACTCTTCTCATCTTTTCTGGTTACTTTTTTTTTTTTTTTTTTTTAAGTGGAGGTTTAATGACCACTGTGAGCAACTAAGTGGGCTATAAACAGTCACCCGTCCCTAATGTAGGGTCACTGATTCCAGGGAAGGGAGACAGCCAGTGCCATAAGAAAAACACAACATCCATGCCTCACCGGGATTCAAACCCAGACCCATTGTGGACAAATTATCAGAAGCCAGCGCATAGACCACTGCGCCATGGGGGTGGCTCTTTCCTGGTTACACCAAGCATGCATCTCTCCATGCTTCTTTCACATGTTTGCAGTCTTTGTATATCTTTTTAGTTAAGTTCCATGTATCTGCTCCATATGTAAGAACTGGGAGGATGCATTGATTAAATACTTTTCTTTTAAGACATAATGGCATATTGTTTCAATTTCTTCCAAAAGCTATTACTGCCATCAACAACTACACTCAATCCACTGCTGAATGAAGGTCTCCCCATGCCACTCCCAAAATTCTGTCATCAGCAATTCTCTTCCATGTCCTTACAGCCAGTTTTCAAATTACCTCCTCCTGTCTCCCACATAGTCTTCTTTGGTATCTTTTCCTGTCCCTAGATATCCAGTCTTGTACTTCAGTTGCCCATTGGAGGTCAGTTTCTTTAGTAATATGTTCAGCTCATTGCCACTTTAGGGTCATTACCTTAATCATGGGGCTATCCATTCTTGTCACTTTCCTGATCTAAGAGTTCCTTTTCCTACTTTCTTAGTTAAACCAAACAAGCATCTATCTTTCCATGCAACTTTGAATAGTCAATAGCCTCTGTAAGTCTTTTCTAATTAAGGTCCATGTATCTGATCTATTAGAAAGAACCAGAAGGATGCATTGATTGAACATTTTTATGATATAATAGTAAATTGCTCTTGAAATTTGTATTGTTTCTTCCAAATGTACTACAGCCAAGTTTTACACACCTATTAATTTCTTCCTCGATGCAACTCTCACTTGATATCTGTTGTTCAAGGTAGATGCAGACATCAGTTATTTTTCAATTTGCACCATCAAACTCTACATCTTCAGTTTTTGTAAAAGCACTTACATCAATTTCATTATCTGAAAGTTGATCTTTAATCTGATTTCCTTACTTTTGTCAGCGAGTTTCTGAATCATATTCTACAGCTTTGAGAGGGTGCTTGCAAAAATGACAATGTCATAATATACAGCATGATTCATAATTATTATCGGGGTTTCCATGGCCTGGCACGGTCAAGCCGTAACTGACCAAATAAAACTGCCTACAGCATAAACAAATTCAGCGCAGAAAGTTTTATATGGCAACATGGTACCTTCTGAATTGACGTTCCATTTCAAAATGGCAACTGATCAAGAAAAAAAGCAATGTGCAGACTCTGGTTCTTCGAAACAAAGTCAGTTAACACAACGTCGTTACAGAACGCAGTATGGCAGAGCTCTACCTTCCAATAATGCTATTTGATGTTGGTTGAAACAGTTTCAAAAGACTAGTAGTGTTCAGCATCAAAAAGGAGCAGGAAGACTAAGCACTTTGCAGGACAATGTTGATTGAGTCCAGGAAGCCTTTTCTCGAAGCCCTCAGAAGTCAATGCGACGAGCTGCGTCGTAGTTAGGTATGCCACAAACGACTGTTTGGGGGGTTCTGCATAACCACCTACAACTCCATGCATATGAACTGCAGATTGTACAGGCTTTACAGTGGGACAATAAACCCCTCTGTTTCCAATTTGCCCAAGACATTTTGTCCAAAATCGAAGCTATAAACATTACCTGCCGACATGGATATTTAGTGATGAAGCAACATTTTTCGTCTCGGGAAGGGTACATCAACGTAACTGCAGAATATGGGGCTCAAAAAAACCCTCACGTCATTCAAGAAGTCGAACGAGATAATCAAAAGGCGAACGTCTGGTGCGCTTTGTCATGTTTGGAAGTGTTGGGGCCCTTTTTCTTCGTGGAGAAAACAGTGACAGTCATGACCTATCTGGACATGCTACAGTTGTATCTGTTGCCTCAGTTGGAAGATCGGCAACCCAATGTAGTGTTCCAGCACAATGGCGTACCACAGCATTGGACTGTTATTGTCAGAGAATTTCGTGACCTGCATTTTCCTCGGCGCTGGGTTGGGTGTGGTGGAACCATTCCATGGCATCCGCACTCAACCGACATTACGCCACTGGATTTCTTCCCATGGGGATATGTAAAAAAACACCATTTTCCAAAGCCCGATGACCTCCCTCAGTGACCTAAAGACCACAATTGGTGCTGCAATAGCAACAGCAATGCTGGCAAACACTTGGCAGAAAATTGATTATCACTTGGATATTTTATGTGCCATGAAAGGCATGCATGTCGAAGTGGTTCAGCAATCTTACGTATCGATTCTGCAGGTAATAAAACTTTTAGTTGTCATCTGTCATATTCTGTTTACGGTTTTAGTTTGTCGTTTCCTGTTTTCCGATTATTTGCCACTGAAATCCCGACAATAATTATGAATCACCCTTTATATATATATATACACTCCTGTCCAAAAATTAAGAATCAACAACAAAAGGCTAAATTTCAGACTTGCAAGTTGTTGGTTAGCGGTAAAAACATTCTGACATCATTGAAACACATAAGAGAGATAGTTTGGTTATATGCAAACTAACAGGATCGATGACAGCTGTGTACTGCCGATAGATGATAAAAGCTGAAACGTGATTGGGAAGAAATCGTTTGCTTTGTAGGTGTTGAAATGTATCTGCCTTTTTTGTTGCTATGGCGACTTGTAGTACTTCTAAAATAACTCATCTGGATGATTTTACCCAGGGTCGAACTGTTGATAAACTGGAAAGAAGGGCAGGTGAGAGACGTGGCAAAATGGTTCGGAATTGCCCAAAGCGTATTATTACAGATCTGGAAACAACTTTCTGAACATGGAATTGCTTCCAATAGATTCAGTAGTGGTTGTCCAAACAAAACCACTCCATCACAAGATCGTTATCTTGTTTTAAAGGCTAATAACTGCTAGCAAATTAGAAAATCAACTGGAATCAGCCATGGGGACTAAAACCAAAGTATTGTATCTTTTTTTTTTTTTTTTTTTTTTTTAATCGGAGGTTTAACGACCACCGTGAGCAACTCAATGGGCTATAAGCAGTCGCCCGTCCCTAATTTAGGGTCACTGGTTCCAGGGAAGGGAGAGAGCCAGTGCCGTAAGACAAACACAACATCCATGCCTGACCGGGATTCGAACCCGTACCCCTTACGGACGAATGATCAGAGGCCAACGCCTTAGGCCACTGCGCCACCGGGCGGCAAAGTATTGTATCCAACTGTGTTAAGACACTTGTATAATTTAAAAATGTATGCCCAAAAACCTGTGCAATGTGTTCCATTGACCCCAGCAGACAAAACAACTTGCTATCGATAGTGTCCTGAACACTCAATATGGAGTGAAGAGCAATGGGCCAATGTTCCGTTCACAGATGAAATCAGATTTTGCTTATCCTCTGACCTAACAGAACAGAAACAATGCAAACACGCAGACATACAAAAAAAAAAAAATCCTGAGTCTTCGAATCACAGGAGTGGCAACGCAGCACATCCGATGACGTATGACACACAAAGATTCCCAAACTGAGCATGTCGCTTAATATATATTTTTTTCTTTGGATTTCAGGTTTAACGACCACCGTGAACAACTCAATGGGCTATAAGCAGTCGCCCGTCCCTAATTTAGGGTCACTGGTTCCAGGGAAGGGAGAGAGCCAGTGCCATAAGACAAACACAACATCCATGCCTCACCGGGATTCGAACCCGGACCCCTTTCAGACGAATGATCAGAGGTCATCGTTTAGACCACTGTGCCACCGGGGCGGCCGTCGCATATTCAACACAAACTGCAGAGAGAATGGACGACCAGAGGTCCCAGAAGATGGCAGACAGATCTGCTGAAATGCATCGGACAATACATTCAGGAAGTCTGACGAAGTTTTTGGTGTTTGCAATTCCTCATGCGAATATTTTTATGAGTGATTGATTTTTCCGTTTTCAAGTTTTCCAACATAATTTTCACATCTTCTTTGTCTTCATGTGCCTCCCGTAGTTCAACTAAAAAAATATATCCTACTCGAGAAGCGTGCGGACTTTTTGAAGTTAGTCAAAAAAAGCCTACACCCAAGAACCTGATGAGAACAACAGTGCAAAGATTTGAACATCGACCACCTACAACCGAGAGGTACATGAAAGATTTTTCCTTGAATCACATTCGATTACCGCAATATATATTCGCAGAGAATATTAATAACTTCCAACCAAGAAATTGCTTTCCAGTCAAAGGAAATATAGCATGTAAAGTTAGGACAGTTAAAACCACCATTAAATGGTTCTACCTGAAAAAATAACGTAAGGAATAATGGAGTAATGGTCTGGTCTGAGATTATGATCAATAGGCATACTACAGAGCTCCTAGTATTGGAGAAAGGGTCAATGAATGTTCAGAGTTATTGTGAGGTCACTTTAGAACATGTAAGGCTGTTTTGTGGTGCTGTGGGAAATTCTTTCATTTTTATGGACAATAACATCCGTTTTCATTGATCATCATGTGTTGATGAACTGTTAGAGAGTAAGGGGTCAGCCAAATGGACTGGACTGTGTACATCCAATTGCTGAATGCGATCCCCAGCCTGGCATGAAAAAAGACCTGGTGATGGTGCAGAACAAAGAATGGAGAAATCTCCCTCAGGATCTTCTGGACAATCTCGTGAAAGGCACGGTCCATCGATGCCAATCATGCATTGCAGTCTGGGGTGGGCATATACCCTATTAAAACGATCTATGTAAAATTATTAATTTTTTTCTGTCAATTTTAGTTATTGTGAGCCAATGTCAGAAAATGGTATGTTTTATTCTTTTATCTATTTTCTGTATTAATAAGCACAAATTCTTGCTTATTTATGCATGCTTACAAGTCCTTTTTATCTTTGCTTACTCATTAAAATATTTTCATCCACATCTTGCTGGAATAAAAGTACACTATGAAAATATAAGTGATCCTTAATTTTTGGATGTGCATGCGTGTGCACATTGTTAAAACAAATGTGCATTTAATCAAAGTTTCAGTAATAAACTTACCAGTTCGGTCATAAGATTCATGGCATGTATTAGTAATATCTTTGCCTAACTGTAAATAATAATCCTTTCTGTCTGTAGGCATGAACTCTGAGCCAATAGCGAAGATACCACCTATCAAAAGAAAGCAAAAAAACTATTATTTACATTCTTTGAATAAAGCTCATGTTGAGAAATGGCTTCCTAGTTTAATTGAATTAATAATCTAAAGTAACTTATGGGATTTTACTAGGAAATTTTTTCTTTAATAGCAAATTTTCAGACAAAAGCAACAAGTAAAATTCACTAAAAAAATTTCTTATCACAAAGGTTTATTTGAGGCTTTAAAGAGAATTAGTAAAAAATACAATATTAGGCTAGCTCCAAGTTTAGAGAACAAAGTTAAAAAAATTTTCCCTAAAATAGTTCAAAGAGAAGAAGATATTTTAAAAATGCAAGGAGTAGTTTATGAAGTAAATTGTAGTTGTGGACTATCTTACATAGGTGAAACAGGTCGCAGACTAGAAACTCGTATAGCTGAGCATAAAGCAGCTATAAAAAATTGCTCCAACAAGACTGGATTAGATAGGCATGTTAGAGAAACTGGGCACAGCATGGATTGGAATTCCCTTAAGGTAATCAGTTTCCAAAGCAATTTCCAAAAAGAAAACTGAAAGAAGGAATAGAGATTGAGAAAAATCAAAATTCCATCATCAATGACTGCAAAGGATTTTCCCTGCCTAACATCTGGCAGGATTTGTTGAAAAATAACCTAAACCGTCAAGGTTAACCGTAACCGCCAAGGTAAACCGTAACCGTGATAGTGACAAGGAAAAAGTGACAACAACAAGACAGCCTGAAAAAGGAGAAAGAGTTTTCTCCGAAAATTTGCTATTAAAGAAAAAATTTCCTAGTAAAATCCCATAAGTTACTTTAGATTATTAATAATATTATTTACATGTTAAAAGGTTTAACCACTGCAAATTCAATATCAAAGCACACTTACATATAAGTTATCATTGATGTATCAACATTATCTAACAGAATGGAAGTTTTTATCAACAATCTATTTCTGAAATATTTCTATAAGTAAATACAAAATTTATATTATTCAGAAGTGACATGAAAATTTTTACGAATGATTACTGTATTTCCACATGCTTTCTGAATGCTTCCTAGCCAGCTTTCCTTGACTTCTCAGTTTTACTGAACTTATTTAATTAGTCTGTTAACACAATTAATTCCCATAATGAATCTAGAATTACAAATGTGCACTTAATAAATACCAGTGTGCATGTGTCAATGAGAAACAAAAATATTTTCATGCATAACACATTTGCACCACATATTTTTGAGGCATTTCACAGAAACTATTTGCACACAAGAAACTAATATGTTTATAAAATTTAAATTTCCGATGTTCAAAAAGTGAAATACAGATATCTGAAGCCATTATAATTTTTTTTCTTTAGAGGTAGGCATCGGCTAAAAACCAACGAATAACATAGATGAATATTCTTCAGCTGTAAACAGTCTTGTAATAGAAATATGTTTATTCAGTTTCATTCCAACTTGTTTTGGCTTTCTGATAAGATACTTCTTTGGCAGAGGACAAAAATAACAGAAACATACTTAAGTAGTTTGGGCGTGTATGTTGTGTAGGAGACGGAGGATTGCCACAACATGTGTTACAACATCCTTAGCTGGGTGCAGACCGAGGTGAAAATGTCAAACAAAATGGATTGATGTGCAAAACTGGCCATCAATAATAGACACAGTAGTCTTGTCAGAGGCAGAAAATCTTGCAATGGACTGAAAGAGATGGAGAAAGTTTGTAAGCAATCAGCCCCCCTCCCCTCCCCTCCCCCTCCCTCATAGTGAGTATTTAAAGTATGGCGCCTCACCAACCTTAATGCCCACTTTTGGGTAGACAGATGTTATTTGTGCCATTGCACTGCATGTTTACTCTGCATACAAATTGTACTTACATTCCCAACACTTTATATCTAGGTTTCTACCAAGTGAATTTGGAATTTAGCGCTACAAGTCACAGACAGCAACTGTTTAGCATGAAGATCAGAAGGGTGCAAAGGTCTACAAAAACATGCTACCAGCAGTAGTGATACAGTATGGGACCCCAAATCAGAAAGCTTGGGACCAAACAATTTCTGGATTTTGGGTCCTCATGCATCAAAGTTATTGTATGCACATATGTATATGTTGTAGTTGCTGCCCTTTTTGCCATGTGTGAAAAATTGAATAAACAACCAAGGTTAAAACAATCATTAAGACACTAACCACCTTAAGAAGCTAACCAGTCGCTGCCAGCATTTAGAAGAAAGAAAAGTTGGAAGTGATAACAAACAGGACTTTTTGTTTCCCCTGCTCAGGGACTAAGTTCACTGTGGGTGCTTGTGGGAGGGGGAGCTAGGTATGTATGTTACTGTAATTTGATTTGAGGCATCTTAATGGTTTTTGAGGCATCTTAATGGTGGAAGGAGGAACAAGTTGGACAGGAGAAAACAGGAAGAGGTTTTGCAGTGTGTCACCTCCTCCCCAAGCAGAGGCAAGGAATTTAAAAAGATAGGGAGATAACACAGCAGGGGTCCCCTTTTCCCCTCCCTGAGATAGATCCAGTCTTTGCTGCTGACTACAAAAAGACACACATGCTATAAGTTGGAGGGCGATTCTTTCTCTATTTTAAGCTCATTTTCTTCCTTCAAATAAACATGATGGTTTAATGAGTTCCTTCATAGCTGAAAGCTAGGAGGACTTTTAACACTGGCACCAGTCTTCAGAAAGAATACATAAAACTCTTGTTAACCTCCCATTTACACAAGCTTGCTTTAAAGCATTTCACTTCTAGTACAGGTATTCCAATGTCAAGGTAATCTGAGATTTGTGGTTTGCATGCGAACAGACTTGGGATGCAATTTTTGTTGTGTTGTTTCATTAAAACAGTGAATATAAATAAACAAAAATGCTAAAAACCGTAAAATATGTGCTTAAAAATACAGTGCTGAAAAATTTCACGAAAAAAAATGGGGCAAAAAAAATGTATATATTGGCTTTAAAAAAAATAGTAGTTTGAAAAAAAAATTCTGGATTTTGGGTCCTTCCGGATTCGGGATTGCAGGTCCGGTGCTGTATAGCTTGCCCAAAGAAACTAACACATCTACAATTTGAAAAATGCTTGAGCCTGCCTGCCTGCGTGCCTGCGTGCGTGTGTGTGTGTGTGTGTGTGTGTGTGTGTGTGTGCGCTGTGTGCATGAGAGAGAGAGGTGATTTCCTTTGCTGTCCTCTTTACGGTTACCGTAAGTGTTTCTCGCCTACACAAAAATTTTATATTTAACTTAATCTATAAAATGGATGAAACTTAGCTGGGCAACTAGACTAAATATGTTAACCATAAATAATAGTCAGACAAAGAGCTAAACTTCAAGAGCCAACCTGCACAATCTGCATTGATACGTAGTGCAATCAAAAAGTTCAAGACTAGGTATGTAGTGAGCCAACAGATGGCAGTACGCAGATGCTAGAGCAGTGGTCGAGGGCACTGACCTTCATGAGTCATTGCACCGAGTGGCGTCATTCGGTAAACAACGGGAGCTGTGCTACATGATATTTGGTGACCACGTGCAGAACACAGCTGCGATTTCGGTATGGACTGCAAACTACAGCAGTGAGCGAACATCAAATTCTGCGTCAAACTTGGCAAATCGGGAACAGAGATGTATGAAATGTTGTGGCAGGCTTATATGGCAATGAAGCAACGAGTTGTTTTGAGAGGCACTCGCGCTTCAAGAGCAGCAGGATGGCACTGGAAGACGACGAGAGGTCAGGGCGACTGTCCATGAGCAAAACTCCCCAAAAATGTGGACAGAATTAGGGAACTGGTGCACGAGAACCATTCAAGACATTGCTACCATCGTCAATGTGTCATAAGAAACAGTGCAAGAAATTCTGATCTCGGTTTTGAACATGAATCGCATTGCTGCAAAGTTTATGCCAACGATTCTGAACCCCTAACAGAAGGTGCTTCATGACGAACTCTGTCAAGACGTTCATCAGCAGGTGGTGAATGAACCAACATTCCTGTCGTGGGTCATCACTGGTGACGAGACTTGGATCTACGGTTATGACCCGAAGACTAAACAACAGTTGTCACAGTGGAAGCGCCAGGCATCTCCACGATCCGAAGAAGGCCCGAAAAGTCCGGAGTGCAACCAAAAGCACGTTCATCGTGTTCTTCGACATTCGTGGGGTTGTGCACTGTGAATTTGTCCCCCAGGACCAAGACCATCACCGCCCTTTTTTACTGTGATGTTCTGCGGCGACTTAAAGAGGACATTCGCCGCAAGCGACCTGAGATGTAGCGCAGGGAGCGATTTCCTGCTCTATCAAGACAATGAAGCAGCTCACAGAGCGTTAGCAACACACTAGTTCTGCAGCCGCAACAGCATCACTACCCTTCCTCATCCACCTTACTCGCCAGATTTGGCCCTCTGGGACTGCTTTCTGTTCCCGAAGGTGAAGCTGAAGCTCAAGTGTCGCCGTTTTGAAACCATGGACAAGATCCAGCACGAATCACAGACAGTGCTCGGCACGAATCGCGAACAGGACTTCTAGGGAGAGTTCCAATAGTGGCAAAAATGCTGGCAGCAGTGTATCGCTGCTCAAGGAGACCATAGCCAGACTTAAGTAACGTACGTACTTTGTTGTATGTCAGCCTAGTCTCAGAACTTTTTGATCGGACCTCATATCTGTACTTAATAAAAATCATGACATCTTCTTTATAAGCATTCCTTGCAAAGTTGGCTCAAGCACATTGCATAAGAAATTTAGAAAGAGTTGTACAATCGGCTAAATGAAGCACAGTAAGGTTTCAGAACAAACAAAAAAATTTTACAGTCAAGAAGCTTTTTGAAGAGTTTCACAAGCTGAAACATAATTTATATATATATACAGTGAAACCTGTCTAAGATGAAACCGAAGGGACTGGAATTATTTTCCATTTTAGACAGGTTTCCGTTTTATACAGGTTCATCCACGAAAGCCATTGAAATGTAAACACTTGAATTTTTGTCATGCTAATAACAGATTCTACAGAATTAATTATTACTTAAGAGGATGTATTGTTCAGAGTACCTTAATCAACTAAAAGCCACAAACATCTATTTTTTTTTTTTTTTTAAGTAGTCCAAAATTAACTTCTGTACAGTAACACTTACAATACGATGCTCAGTCAAAGCACGTGTACCGCTCTTGAACTGATAAATAGTTTCCATACAATCTTATTCAATTCTTCAATTTAAGTATTTTTCTCTTTGTTGAGCTATTACCTTTACACCACTACTTTGTTATCTCATCCTTTCACTTTCACTTTAAAATGTAATAAATTTATGGGTTTTTTTTTTTGTTATTGAATTTCTTAAAAAAAAAAAAAAGAATATGGAGTTACTTTTTAAATGAATATGGTGTTATATTTTTACTTTTTAAATGAATATAGTGTTACTGGGAATCTACTTAAGAGTGTAAAAGCCATGTACGCTGGCAGTAGATCTTGTGTGGGAGTTGTTGTTTTTTTTTTTTTTTTTGCAGGTTTAACGACCGCCGTGAGCAACTCAATGGGCTATAAGCAGTCGCCCGTCCCTAATTTAGGGTCACTGGTTCCAGGGAAGGGAGAGAGCCAGTGCCGTAAGACAAACACAACATCCACGCCTCACCGGGATTCGAACCCGGACCAAGTTCAGATGAATGATCAGAGGCCATCGCTTAGACCACTTGCGCCACCGGGGCGGCTGTGTGGGAGTGAATGATGTTTTATCAAAACGGTTCCCTATTGGTACAGCAGTCAGACAAGGTGGTGTAATGTCACCACGGATGTTTATTAATATATTAATGGATGTGTGCATGCGTGATGCCAAAATAGATAATACTGGTTTATGTCTGGGGGATATCCATAAGTGCAGATTGCCGTATGCTGCTGACACTGTCCTGTTGGCAGAGCAAAAGTCAGTTGCAGAGTATGTTGTCCTGGACGTACGAAGTTTACAAGAAATTCAAACTGAATATAAATATGGGGAAAACCAAACTTATGGTTTTTGATGGAGGAACTGGTAGTACTGAATGTAATATAAGTCTAAATGGCACAGTGATTCACCAGGTGAGTGAGTTTGTGTATTTAGGAAGCATGTTTGACAGAGAGAACAAATTAGATGATAAAATTAATAGGAGATTGAATTCTTCGTTAAAAGTCATAGCTGCTTTGAAAGGTTTTCACAGGAATGATGGGTTCTCAAGAGAGTCCCGAATGGCTGTGTATAAAAGTGTAATTGTTCTTACTCTGATGTATGTAGGTGAAACCTGGGTACTACAGAAGAAACATAGAAGTAGTTTGTGCTGGAGAAATGCGTTACTTACTTACGGGGGAGACACATTCTGATTGCGTGAGGAATGAAGATGCGTTGCAGTTGTGTAACATAAAGCAAAATGTTGTTAGCAAGATGGAGACTAATGTGCTTCGGTGGTTTGGCCATGTTGAAAGAATGAGTGATGAGATGCTTACTAAAAAACATCTTTTTAGCCCAAGTAGCAGGAAGAAAAGGTAGAGGAAAGCCAAAGAAGTCATGAGAGCATCAGATTCAGGAGTGTCCGAATGAGAAAAAGATTATGAGTATGAAGTATAGAAGATCTTGTGTACAGCATGTGATAGAAGTCAGTGAAGCCCGAGTTGTATGTCAAGATCGCTGTAAATGGATAAGTTTGATACAGCAATAGTTGGTAAAAAAATTAAAATTATCTTGTAGTTTGTATTCCTTTTTGGAGCTAACCTCTGAATCTCAGAGAAAAGCTTAGGGATATGTATGTATTGAATTTCTTTACCAAAAGCCTGACACTCACACTTTCTTTTTTGTGCATTTCAATAACTTTAACTTTTTTAACCTGATCGAGAATGCTCTTCTTTGGCACCACAATAAGAGGCAAATGAAAGAATGCAACTCACTACAAGCAAAGGTTGTGAGTGATCATCTCAATGAATAAATGTTATATAATTGAATCGGGGCATCTCGTTGAAATCCATATGAAACAGTTAGATGAGAAGACTTCAGACTTTGCATCCAGTAGAGAGAGAGCAATGCTGTCATATGACCTAAACCTAAGTCGTACTACATACAATACTTCAAGAGAAGCCAAAGAGTGGATGGAGAAGCCAAAGAGTGTGTGCTTGTGTAAACAATCCAAAAGCAATCTTGTCCTGTTTAATTACATATGTTATCTTCAACCTCCAGCAAATTTGTTCCATCTGGTTTCACCATTGCTATACATCATGTAATGTTTTTCGTTCAATTAAAATACCTGATGACAGTGAAACAACTGGGAACTTTCCATTGTTACAAGGTTCTTTTAATCTTCTGTGATTTCCATTTCTGTTTTAGACAGGTTAAATAAAAACAAAAAGAAAAATCCCATTTTTGAAACCCCTAACAGAAGGCGCTTCGTGACGAACTCTGTCAAGACGTTCATCAGCAGGTGGTGAATGAACTAACATTCCTGTCGTGGGTCATCACTGGTGACGAGACTTGGATCTACGGTTATGACCCGAAGACTAAACAACAGTTGTCACAGTGGAAGCGCCAGGCATCTCCACGACCGAAGAAGGCCCGAAAAGTCCGGAGTGCAACCAAAAGCACGTTCATCGTGTTCTTCGACATTCGTGGGGTTGTGCACTGTGAATTTGTCCCCCAGGACCAAGACCATCACCGCCCTTTTTTACTGTGATGTTCTGCGGCGACTTAAAGAGGACATTCGCCGCAAACGACCTGAAATGTAGCGCAGGGAGCGATTTCCTGCTCCATCACGACAATGCAGCAGCTCACAGAGCGTTAGCAACACACTAGTTTTGCAGCCGCAACAGCATCACTACCCTTCCTCATCCACCTTACTCGCCAGATTTGGCCCCCTGGGACTGCTTTCTGTTCCCGAAGGTGAAGCTGAAGCTCAAGTGTCGCCGTTTTGAAACCATGGACAAGATCCAGCACGAATCACAGACAGTGCTCAGCACGAATCGCGAACAGGACTTCTAGGGAGAGTTCCAATAGTGGCAAAAATGCTGGCAGCAGTGTATCGCTGTCCAAGGAGACTACTTTGAGGGAGACCATAGCCAGACTTAAGTAACGTAAGTAGTTTGTTGTATGTCGGCCTAGTCTCAGAACTTTTTAATCGGACCTCATATCTGTACTTAATAAAAATCATGACATCTTCTTTATAAGTATTCCTTGCAAAGTTGGCTCAAGCACATTGCATAAGAAATTTAGAAAGAGTTGTACAATCGGCTAAATGAAGCACAGTAAGGTTTCAGAACAAACAAAAAAATTTTACAGTCAAGAAGCTTTTTGAAGAGTTTCACAAGCTGAAACATAATTTATATATATATACAGTGAAACCTGTCTAAGATGAAACCAAAGGGACTGGAATTATTTTCCATTTTAGACAGGTTTCCATTTTATACAGGTTCATCCATGGAAGCCATTGAAATGTAAACACTTGAATTTTTGTCATGCTAATAACAGATTCTACAGAATTAATTATTACTTAAGAGGAAGTATTGTTCATAGTACCTTAATCAACTAAAAGCCACAAACTTCTATTTTTTTTTTTTTAAGTAGTCCAAAATTAACTTCTGTACAGTAACACTTACAATATGATGCTCAGTCAAAGCACGTGTACCGCTCTTGAACTGATAAATAGTTCCCATACAATCTTATTCAATTCTTCAATTTAAGTATTTTTCTCTTTGTTGAGCTATTACCTTTACACCACTACTTTGTTATCTCATCCTTTCACTTTCACTTTAAAATGTAATAAATTTATGGGGTTTTTTTTTTTTTTTTTTGGTTATTGAATTTAAAAAAAAAAAAAGAATATGGTGTTACTTTTTAAATGAATATGGTGTTATATTTTTACGTTTTAAATGAATATGGTGTTACTGGGAATCTACTTAATAGTGTAAAAGCCATGTATGCTGGCAGCAGATCTTGTGCGCGAGTGAATGGTGTTTTATCAAAATGGTTCCCTATTGGTACAGGAATCAGACAAGTTTGTGTAATGTCACCATGGATGTTTATTAATATATTTATGGATGTGTGCATGCGTGATGCCAAAATAGATAATACTGGTTTATGTCTGGGAGATATCCATAAGTGCAGATTGCCGTATGCTGCTGACACTGTCCTGTTGGCAGAGCAAAAGTAAGTTGCAGATTATGTTGTCCTGGACGTACAAAGTTTGCGAGAAATTCAAACTGAATATAAATAAGGGGAAAACCAAACTTATGGTTTTTGAGGGAGGAACTGGTAGTACTGAATGTAATATAAGTCTAAATGGCACAGTGATTCACCAGGTGAGTGAGTTTGTGTATTTAGGAAGCATGTTTGACAGAGAGAACAAATTAGATGATGAAATTAATAGGAGATTGAATTCTTCGTTAAAAGTCATAGCTGCTTTGGAAGGTTTTCACAGGAATGATGGGTTCTCAAGAGAGTCCCGAATGGCTGTGTATAAAAGTGTAATTGTTCTTACTCTGATATATGTAGGTGAAACCTGGGTACTACAGAAGAAACATAGAAGTAGTTTGTGCTGGAGAAATGTGTTACTTACTTACGGGGGGGAGACACGTTCTGATTGCGTGAGGAATGAAGATGCGTTGCAGTTGTGTAACGTAAAGCAAAATGTTGTTAGCAAGATGGAGACTAATATGCTTCGGTGGTTTGGCCATGTTGAAAGAATGAGTGATGAGATGCTTACTAAAAAAATCTTTTAGCCCAAGTAGCAGGAAGGAAAGGTAGAGGAAAGCCGAAGAAGTCATGGGAGCATCAGATTCAGGAGTGTCCGAATGAGAAAAAGATTATGAGTATGAAGTATAGAAGATCTTGTGTACAGCATGTGATAGAAGTCAGTGAAGCCCGAGTTGTATGTCAAGATCGCTGTAAATGGATAAGTTTGATACGACAACAGTTGGTAAAAAAATTAAAATTATCTTGCAGTTTGTATTCCTTTTTGGAGCTAACCTCTGAATCTCAGAGAAAAGCTTAGGGATATGTAATGTATTGAATTTCTTTACCAAAAGCCTGACACTCACACTTTCTTTTTTGTGCATTTCAATAACTTTAACTTTTTTTAACCTGATCGAGAATGCTCTTCTTTGGCACCACAATAAGAGGCAAATGAAAGAATGCAACTCACTACAAGCAAAGGTTGTGAGTGATCATCTCAATGAATAAATGTTATATAATTGAATCGGAGCATCTCATTGAAATCCATATGAAACAGTTAGATGAGAAGACTTCAGACTTTGCATCCAGTAGAGAGAGAGCAATGCTGTCATATGACCTAAACCTAAGTTGTACTACATACAATACTTCAAGAGAAGCCAAATAGTGGATGGGCTGCAGTGTGTGCTTGTATAAACAATCCAAAAGCAATCTTGTCCTGTTTAATTACATATGTTATCTTCAACCTCAAGCAAATTTGTTCCATCTGGTTTTACCATTGCTATACATCATGTAATGTTTTTCGTTCAATTAAAATACCTGATGACAGTGAAACAACTGGGAACTTTCCATTGTTACAAGGTTCTTTTAATCTTCTGTGATTTCCATTTCTGTTTTAGACAGGTTAAATAAAAACAAAAAGAAAAATCCCGTTTTTGAGGCAGGTTTTTGTTTTATGCAAGTTCCATCTCAAACAGGTTTTACTGTATATGGCATTTACTGAATTTTGAAACAAGAACAAAGATGTGTTGCAAATGTGTAAAGTGAGGCAAAATGTCATAAGTACAGACAAATATTCTGAGGTGGTTTGACCATATTTAAAGAATCAGCAGTGAGATGTTACCTAAGAGAATTTATGCAGCTCATATGGCATGAAAGAAAGGCACAGGAAGGCCAAGGAAATTACAGAGACTTGCCAACTCTAAAGAACTGAAATCCGTAAAAATTTTGAGTGAACATTTGATTGATATAGAACTTATCGATTAAACGCCAATTTATTATGAAAACGATTTGTCGATTTTAATCGATCTCATACTAAGGTATTTGGCACTGTTTCATATGTTTACAGCAACTGAAATGAAATCGGAACATAATTATCTTGTCGGTATGCTATCATTAGGCTACACAGATATATAACAGCAAAATTATCATGATTGCAATACCTGTAAGTTAATTTAACTGAGGATTTGACTTTAAACTTTTGTGCCAACAAGTTAGAATACCTTTAAAAATTCCATTTTAAGTCTTATTTATATAAAGCTGGTAATTTAAATTTCCCTTTCCTTTTTCTTCTCTTTTGGCAGTTATAGCCAATCCTATTCCTACAGTGATTTTTACCTAGTCTTTCAAGCCAGGCAGGCTGCAGACAGGAGTTTAAGGATATATGTATGGAAGTGGGTGAAAATGTGATCAGGGAAATCAGAATATTACAGTGCCCTTTTTTGGGGACACTCTTTGGGAGGACCTTTGCAGAAACTTTTTCATCCCATGACTTATGTCTGCAACAGGGGTGCTGTAAATCTCACCCTTGATGAAACCCATAAAAGAAAGTCGCAGAAAACGCGGCGAATGTGGGAGGCCATGCAATGAGACTACCGCACCCAATCCATCAACTGAGAAATTTGGTATATCCAGCAGCCTCCTCACAATCAAAGCTCCATGAGGTGGTGCCTCATATTGTTGGAAAATGACCAGAGTTGCAAGTTCATCCAACTGGGAATACACAGACTGCTCAATCATATCCAGGTAATTATCAGCTCTCACGGTTGCTTCCTGAAAGAAAAAGGGTCCAATAACACAGTCAACCATTATGCCACACCAAACATTCACTTTTGGGCTAGCATGCATTCAGTTCCCCAAATTCTCACATTCTGTTTATTAACCTTTCCAGAAATATGGAAAGTGCGCTCACCCGAGAAACAGATTTGTTTCAGGAAAGATTCAGCACTTTCAATGATCTCCAACATCTCTTCAGCAAACTGTTTAAGTTTCACATGTTCATCTGGGTTATGTGATGGGTTATCTGCAATTTATACTGATACATTTCCTATCTCTGACGTAACACTCTGCGCACTCATGGCTTGGGGATGGCCAGCTGTCGTGCTGCTTGTCTGATTGACTTTCGAGGGCTACAAGTGAATTTTTGTCTCACAACCTTCTCCCTTTCTGGAGCCAGCGATGGTAATCCAGGGCTTTTCTTTGTAAGGATGCTACCAGTTTCCTTCAGTGACTTCTACCACTTTCTGATGCTGTTACGTGTGGGCGGTTTGCTCCCATATTTTGTTCTGAAATTCCCCTGAACCTGTGTTTCGGATCAGGTTTCAATAAACTACTCCACAATCTGTGGTTTCATCGCAGGATCCATTTGGTAAACTTCTAGAAAACTTGAGAGTATTCCTTACCACCTGCAAGAAACAGAATGCAGATATTAGTTTTGTATCAAAAGTTATCATTTGAAATTGGTAACACCTTCTTAGAACACCCTGTACTTACACTACAAACTGGAAGGTATACCAATAGGTGAGCTGTGTGCTAATACCAAGTGGAGTAACAGGGGATTGTACATAAAGCAACTAAAATTCTGATATTACAAAAGCCTGTCAGGGAAGCTAAGTTAAGTTTCATACTTTCTGTTCATGGTATAGTGCAATCGTGATGGCAGGACACACACTACACTCTAAGGCAGCCATACAATGGTATATTTACTTGACCATAAAAAGCTGATTACTCACCAGCAAAACATGCAAGATGATCCATTTTGTGTTCTATTCTATCATATTTCAAATCTGCTAAGTACCTAAGCCCACTCTTAGAAGTCTGGACCAATTTATTATTGACAGCCTATAAAAGAAAAAGGTTTTAAATTACATCATTGCCAAAGAAGTTCTGTGCACATATTTAAACATAATGCAATAACACTAGGGGGTGAATCCTTCCTTGGTTTTAATAATAATAATAATAATGAAAAAGCAATTATGGCACAAAATTGTGAGATTTTATGCCAGTGTTTAATAACAAATAAAAAAATTGAAAGGCTACTCATTCATCTGACTCAAGTTATCACATCTTTATTGGTAAGGAAGGATTACAACACTTACAAATGCCCATCAACATGGATGGAAAAAAGAATACATATACTAGTATATATATATATATGTATACATATATAATATGAGGGTTACTTCATAAATCATGGCAACTTATTTTTCTATTGGGGAGGGGGGCAATTGCATTTAACTGAAGAAATTTCAAAATATGTATATTAAAGGATACAATATACTCAACCAATTAACACTAGTCAACCAGTTATTTGGAAGGGTTTTAGGCAAAGGAATCATGATCAATAACACACAATTCGAACTTATTGATGCATATTTCTTTATTCCTCCACTTTACGAGAAGTAATGTTGAACACAGAATTCTACACACACACACACTAAATTTAAGAACCTTCAAAGTTTTCACCGAGATTGTCAATCACTCACTGCCAACGATGAGGAAGGCAGTGAATACCATCAGCCTCACCATTTTCAAGTAAGAACACTATTCTAGTCAACTAACGTTCATTCTCGACGAAGGCGGAAAATGCACTGACTTTGCGCTCACCTCCCACGATGCTCTTGAACATCTGCACCATCTAGTGGGGTCAATAGATATTAGATGTGTCGGTTTCTCAAACACGTTTTAAAATTCCGGTCAGAGCTTAGGATTAGGTAGAAAAGATATGTTTGCCATGACTTATGAAATAACCCCCATATATGGGGGCAAATGCATGCATAGATGAATATGAAATGCAAGCAATAATATAAGTAACCTGCTGATATGCCAGGTAAACAAAACTAAAAACCAAGCAGTTACAGTCATCACATGTAAAAGCACAAAGAAGAAACCCTGGTTGAATTTTAAATGTAGATTAAAATGCAATTGGTGACTAGATTATTTTTGTCAATGTAAAAATATTTGTGCTGCAATATGGAAATCACTTTTTCACAAGATGAATTTTTAAACAATCTTGATGTCAGCAAACAATAATGAACTCTTCTTACGCAGTTATTTCATTATATCTCAAGGCACTCAACTACTTAATATACCTTAAGTCTTGCATTTAGGAAATTTCTCATAGATGTCTAAATGCATTGCAGTTACCCCTAAGAAAAATGTTAGCCCCCTCACCACTCCCCTGAACAAAAATCATTACAATTTTCCAGTTCACAGCTGTAACACGTATAACTGTATCTGAAAAAATGGGATTTTTTTTTTTTACATTATTTTTAAAGGCACGTAGCTGTAACATGTATAACTGTACCTGAAAAACTGGGATTTTTTTTTACATTATTTTTAAAGGCACGTATCCCATGCCACAAAGTAATGCAATACAACAAGCAACAGATTGCAAGCCAAATTTTTGATTGAATGTGCATATACTATAACCTAAGCCTCTCCCATCCACACCATACCCTCAAAACAAAACCAAAAAACTTAGTCCTAAAAATCAATTTGCAAATGTTTACAAGAAACTTTGGAACTATGACATTAGCACATGTTATGCCAGGTACACTTAGTGTTAATTTTAGCCCTTGGACAAAATGCAGAAACAATATAAGAATTAGAAATCAAGAAAGAAATATTCTTCAGAAACACATGGGGAATTCACTAGATTATTCAAAGCAGTCAGAATTGTGTACTGAATAACCAGTAGTTTACTGGTCTTCCATGTAACATCTACTCAAAAAACTTGAAAATTAAATAATTTTATTTATTTTTTCAATTTTTCTTCTTGTTTACAAAAAAAAAAAAAAATTCAAAATGGAACTTCAACTCTTTGTCACCATCGTTTATTTCTCATAAGGTTGTTTTCTCTGCATGGTAAACACTTAGTAGCATTTATGAGCATTAATTTCCCTTTAAATAAAAGAAAACATGTTTGCTAAGGAATTGAAAAACACATATTTTAAGCAAAATTAAACGTCAAAAATTGGTACTGTGTAACTCATTCTGCAAAGAAAACAATTTTACAGGTCACTGAGATGGATTGGATTCCAACACTGACAGATTAAGTACCAATTTTGAAATCTGATTTCACTTTAAAAAGTGGAAGGAAGTAAAAATGCTTTCTCTACTGGTTGGTTTTGAAGAATAGAGTGCCACCACAATGGCGCAGTGGTCTACGCGATAGCTTCTGATCACTGATCTGAGATTGGTCCGGGTCTGAATCCCGGTGAGGCATGGATGTTGTGTTTGTCTTACGGTGCTGGCTCTCTCCCTTCCCTGGAACCAGTGGCCCTAAATTAGGGAAAGGCAACTGCTTATAGCCCATTGAGTTGCTCATGGTGGTCATTAAACCTCCAATCAAAAAAAAAAAAAAAAAGAGGAGACTGTTAGTTATGGGGAACAGATGAGTTTCATTAGAAAAAATTCTTTACAAATCAAGTCATTCTTTTTCATTATTAACAAAGATATTAAATATGAGGAACATGATTAAAAAATATAAAATCTAAGAATATAATCAGAAAGAGAAATGAAAATAACACACTTTCGTTACAAAATTCAGAAAATCACAGAACATTCTCATCCCTGCAACAATAATTTCAGACAGTTCCATACTTTTTTGGATGACATGAGGATATTAAAAAATATTGAAAAAACTTTGAAAATATGTCACAACATTAAAAACATCTGATAGCAATCCCAAAAATGTTGAATGTTAGAAACTTGAAAATAAATTTTACACAAATGTTGAACTACATTACTGCACTGAGGTTTTTCAATTCCTGTAGTGACTATGGAGTACTTGGAGTGTGTGGGTATTCTTAGCAACAAGCAACATTGCCAGGGCATGTCACAAGATTTATCAAACCACATCTGTTTTTTACTCCATCAGCAGCAGAGGACAAAGTGCATGCCAGCTGGGAAAGGTGAACTCAAAATCGCCTCCAGCAGGCAAAGGGAAACGGCAAAATTTAGAAAAAAAAAAAAATTTTTAATGGAAAAGCTCACTTTCCGCCACTAAATGAACAATGGAAGACATTGGAAAAGTCTGAAGTACAATAATTTCCAGGACTCATAATTAAATTTAGGACTTATCTAAAGAATTGAAAAACACTTATCTAAAGAAGAAAGTCTGGGGGAAAATAAGGAGAAAAAGCTCATTTATGGAGTTGCCCTTAAATTCCAGGAGGTGTACGAACCCTAATGCCACAAAACATTTAGTACATCCTGTAACATGTTGCTTCAATTCCCAAATTATTTTTTCCAATTATTAAGGAGTTAAACAGAAATATCAGCAAAAAATTATTGATCTAAAAGAATGCAGTTCAGGACTGAACCACAGAAATTTTAACTCTGAATGACATTTGAAGTCTTAATATTATTTACACTGAAGTGCCAAAAGTCATGGGATACATACTTAGTAACATGTAGGACCTCCTCTAGCTCGATGAAATGCAGCAACTTGACATGGAATTGGTTCCACAAGTGGCTGGAAGACTTCCGGAGAGATGCTGAGCCATGCCGTCTGAACAGCCGCCCACAGTTCCCTGGTATTTGTAGGTGCAGGATCTTGGGTGCGAATAGAACTTTCCACCACATCCTATCAGTGCTCTATTGGGTTCATGTCGGGTGAACATAGTGGCCACACCACTATCGGAACTGTCCAGAATGCTTCGGAAATCAATTTTGGACAACTCGGGCCTGTTGACATGGTGCATTGTCCGCCTGGAAAATCCCATTGTCGTTAGGGTACATGAAGTCCATGAAGACCTACAAATGGTCACCCAGCAGAGCAACAAGGCAATTACCAGTTAATGACATCTTTACGAGAATCAGAGGACCCAAACTGTGCCACTTAAAGACACCACACACATGTATGGAACCACCACCAGTGCCTTGTTGACAGCTTGAGTCCATGGCCTTATGGGGTCTGCACTACACCTGAACCCTACCATCAGCTTGTAACAACTGGTAACCTGACTCATCAGACCACTCCACAAGTTGCCAGTCTTCCAGGGCCAAATTACCGTGTTCATGAGCCCACGTGAGGCGTTGTGTCCAATGTCGTGGTGTTAAGAAAGACAATCTGGTGGGTTTTCTGCTCCCTTACCCCATGGACGCTAAATTACGCTGCACGTACCTGATGGATATGTCTCTGGTACCAGCTGCTTTGAATGTGGAGGTTATGTGAGCCAGTGTCACTTGTCTGTTAGCATGGACAATCTTGGTCATACACTGCACTGCCCACGTTAGGTGGTAATGCCTTCCATGAGGTGTTTTCAGTACACACGTGACCCAATGGATCAAAGAATGTTGAATGTTTGCACAACTTCGGAAATTGAATGTCCCATTTGTCTGGCTCCCACTACCATGCCTCGTTCAAACTCTGATAATTCACGTCAACTTGCCATAATCCTACTGGCAGTTGTTCAACCTGACACATGAGATTACACCCATACATGAAACTGATGAAGAATAAAAAAAAAGGTGAACTTAACAGGGTGAAAAATAAGAACACGCTGCAAAACAGTGGGAATATAACATGGCATGAGCAAAACAGAACTGTTCACTGAAATTTATCTATGTAAATATGAAACTGGAGTACATCACACTATTTAAAATATATATATATATATATATATTTTTTTTTTTTACATTTAACAACACAGGATAAATGAAACACCGCGGAGAGAGAAAAGAATTACAATTACAAAGCGAAATCTTTGATCTGTCCAACTTCCGTTTTTAAAAAGTTTTCCTCCATTTTCAAGCTGCAATACAAATATTTATGGAACAAAATGATATTTAACAACACTACTGGGTCAAAGAAACATCGCGAGAAAAAAGAATTACGATTACGGGAGAAAACTTCACTCCATCTAACTTCTGTTTTCAAAAGTTTAAATTCCGTCCTCTGACGGAAAACGCCCCCCCCCCCCCCATTACCATGCATTGATCTCAGAAACCGTCAAAATGATGATGGAAAAAGGGGAATTTTTCTAATCCATGGAAAGATCTACTGCCTGGAAGATCATAGGGAAATTTTCGTGCATTCTAACTTCCGCTTTCAGAAATTTGTCTTTCATTTTCAAGCTGAAATGCAAATATTTATGGAATAACATTATATTTAACAATAATACTGCGCAGAAGAAATCTCGCGAGAAAAAGAAATCATGATTACGGAGAAAATTTTCTCACTCTGTTTAACTTCCGTTTTCGAAAGTTTTGAAAAACGAAATACCATCCCCAGACCAAAAAATGACACACACCCCACTAATTCCACAAAATTTCTATTCAGTTTTGCATCGATCTCGAGAATAACACAAATGATGGTGTGAGGGGAACGGAATTCCACAAATCTGCGGAAGAATCTCGTGTATGTACACCTCACCACTGATAAAAATTGTGGCATGCGTCGAAGCCGACGAAGGCAGCACCAGTTAAATATTAGCATACTGCTATCCCACGACTTTTGGCACTTCAGTGTATACTACAAATTTAATTGCTTAAAGCAATACTGAAAGTTAATAACAAGCACTTAAAGAGTAGAAATGAAGTATTTGAAAGTAGTACGTTCTTACTTCAGCAGATTCTGTAAACATTTGCAAAGCCTGACTGTCTTCTCCTCCAGATTGAATCCATGCTTTCAGAAGATATTCATAGAAACTATCGCCAAGAGCACCCATGGACATATGATCTGCAAACAAAATCAATCTCACCACAGAGACACAATATGTTTG
Source organism: Macrothele yani (assembly GCA_039090855.1). NCBI lineage: Eukaryota > Metazoa > Arthropoda > Arachnida > Araneae > Macrothelidae > Macrothele > Macrothele yani. Next base: position 159,297,144 of record CM077010.1, read on the forward strand.
ATAAATACAAGACGTAAGTATCTTTCACTATGAAAAGTACAATGAAAATCAGAAACAGTAACATACAATGAAACTTAACCATGAATTGTAATAAATTTTGTTAAATAGCACATATAACACATTATTTACCAGTTCAGTATACCTTCGGTGCCAAACAGCTAACTATGTTATTTAAAAGAAGTCAAGGGGCATGTTAGCAATGAAATATTTGAATAAGTAATAGGTAGAACTTAGAAATACAGTAATTTCGGCCAGGAACGCACCAGGGAAGGTTGAGGGGGGGGGGGACCCCTGAAGCCAAGTGTTTTGTAATATGATTCCGACACTATCAGTGCCCAACACGAGAGATTCCTAACCCTCTAACTGTTCTCCAATTTTCCTAATTGGTGAATTTCAATTTTCATAATTGCTGAAATCACGCATTATAGAATTTGTTCTAAAATACATTCTCTGAAGCTATAATATAGCAATAGATAAAATAATTACATTTGTGGTTAACTCCTTTTCTGAAATATGTATTTTTATTAAAAGTAAAAACAACAATGAAAACACCATTTGCAGTTTGGGAGTGTCCTCACAAGTGTTCCATGGAATTCCTATCTCAGTCCAGAAAACTGGATGATTGAAGAGTACACAGTGTATTCCTCAAACTACTCCTGTGTAGTAGTGTAGGTCCTGCAAAACACCAATTTTTAACGGGAAGATTCCTTTCCTGTTGGGGAAGAGATGTAACATGACAGAAGACATGCAATATGATATGGACTTTCAAGTAGACCAGACCGGAGTCCGTCCACATAAAAGAAGCAATAACTGGAATCAATGAAATATGCCCCATTATTGAAATGTTACTGTTGACAGCCAGAACAGTAGGCACAATGCCCAAAATGCCAACTGACTCATGTTGTTTCCACTATAAACAATAGCAGTTGCAGCAAAAAAATCTTGACTCTATGGAATGGCAACACTGTTAGCAATGATGGTGAAGAGCAGATGTTGAGTGAGCTTTAGGTTGAGGGACTGCAACTGTATGATGCTTATCTCCTGATTTGCATTACATACATTTCATCATTTCTTTAACAAGCCCCATGAGCATCATAAGCAGGGTTGAAGTCTCCATGGAAGACAAGAAAGAGAGATGAACAAATGCAGAACATATACATGGTCGTATCAGAATAATATGACCACCCCCAGAATCACAGTGTACCCGTCCAGGTGCGTCACAGAGTGCACGTGATAAGGTCGACCACACGGAGATATAAGTTGCCGGTCATGACAGATGAGCCATAGTGCATTACGTGAGCACAATGAACAGAGGTACTGATTTGAAGGACATTCAAAAAGGAATGATCGTAGGCTACCACGCCAAGGGTGGAAGCTCATGAGGTGCTATAGTAAAGGTGTACCAAGAATGGATAACTGGCACACCAAGTACATCCCGACGTCATAACTATGGAGCCCCAAAGGCCATCAACCCCAGAGAAGAACATCGCCTACATCAACTGGTAAAGAGTAATTGATGCTCAAAAGTGCAGCAATTGACCACACAAATGAATGCTGGGGCACCCAGGTACGTGTCCCCGATAACAGTAGAGCGAACCCTGTTACGCATTGGTCTCCGAAGTCAACACTGTGTCAAGGCGCCCATGTTAACCCAGGTCCATCGGCAATGATGCCTGCAGGCAGTTCGCATGGGACTACCGTCATTGGACAATGGAAGAGTGGGAAAAGGTTGCATTCTCCGAAGAATCGAGGTCTCTACTCCACAGAAGTGATGGAAGGTGGCGGACACAGCGTCCGACACACGAGAACCAACATACAGACACGCTTGTCGGTCAAGTACAGGCTGGTGGTGGCAGTATGCATGTCTGGGGGATGTTTACCTGGTATGACCTGGGACCGCTGGCACCACTGGATGCATCTCTGAATGCCAATGGCTACCTGTCCATCCTCGCTGACCACATGCATTCCTTCATGGGACGTTTACCCTGGTGATGATGGTGTCTACCAATAGGACAATGCACCGAGCCACGTCGCTAAGAGGGTGCGTGACTTGTTTCAGGAACATGACAACGATGTCTCCGTTCTTTCTTGGCCGGCTAAATCACCCAACCTCAATCTCATAGAGCACTTGTGGGACTATTTGGATCGACAGATTTGAAATGCCAACCCACAACTACATCATCTCTGACAGCTTCCTGTTCTGCTGCAGTCTGAATGGGCACCTGTGCCTTGGGCAACCTTCCAGGGCCTCATTGCGTCCATGCCACACTGTCTCGCCTCTGTCATCTAGGCCAAAGGTGGCTATTCCCATTATTAGGCAGGTGGTCAAATAACCAGTGAAAAATTATCCAGTAGTTTGTATTTCTTTGTGGAGCTAACCTCTGAATCCCAGATAACAGCTTAGAGATGTGTATGTATGTATGGTCATATTATACTGATATGACTGTGTATATCTCTCCCTAAATTCAAACACAGGCCTTTACCTGAAGAACTTATCACTTTGCCCACACAGCTAGAAGGAACTATTACAAGCCATTCTAGTCTGCATTTTAATTGCTATACCTGCATGAAAGAGAAAAGAATACTAGGAAATATTCATAAAAAAATTACTGATGCTTAAATACAGCAATACAGTGTGATGCTCAGTAGCAACTGCACAAAAATTTCAAACATAGAATTTTTTTTATTATGCAGCTATCAGGCAGAAATAAATTACTTTTTTTCTGCTAGGGGCACTGATTCAAGAGGCCTAGATAATTTATTTTAACTATGCTGTTATGTTACCTGCATTTTAAACCTTGTTTTGGGGAAGTTCTATAATACCTAACTGTTCGGGGTCCTTTCCTTCCTCTTCCTCTTTTTTTTTTTTTTTTTTTAAGATTTTTGAAAGTTCTCTGTGTGTGTGTGTGTGTGCGTGTGTGTGCGCGCACATAACATGACATAAGAATCACGAATCTGGATGGATGGAAGAAAAAAAAACACAATTGGCCATAGAGGAGCATATACAGTCAAACCCCTATTTCATGGACTGCGATTTGACGAATTCCGCGATTTTACGTACATTTTTTGTGGTCCAGATGGAACTACATTGAAATTAATGCTTGGCGTTTCCCGATTTAACAAACACATTTCCTCAATTAAGCGGGGAAAAAAAATTTTAACTATCAAACTATGTTAACCAGGATTTTCATGTTAAAAGTCAGCTAGAAAGAGATTCATGTAGCAGGAAAATTTTACGCATGCAGTTAACCAGCGTTCCAAAGAACACCATCTGCAACACAGCTTGACAGAATCATAAATCAGTTCGCCTTTCCTCCGACTATCAAGCATCAGCTTCTTATAGGGAGAAGCAAATGACCAACAAGTTCCAAAGGAGTAAAACATTTTCTTGCTTGGGTGAGAATCTGGAAAATGAAAGGCGGTATGGGGGACGAAATCTGGAGTACCCTGGGGATTCTTGTTTTCAGCTACAGACAGAACAACAGTACTCTGTGAAGTCAGGGACACACATGGTACATACCCATTCCTGAACCTCTGGAATTCTTTACCAAATCGAGCTTTTTTTTTTTTTTTTCTTTTCTTCTCAGTGTTAAATCTACAGCTCAAATTAAACAATACAGCTCGTTTACGGACAAAGTTTTGATGAACACAGGTAGCACTAGAAAAGTTAGTCACTGAAAGAAAGAGAACATAGTCACTGAAAAAAGAGAACATAGTTGCTTATGTATTCTATTATGAACACTATCTTAATTTGAATGTTTCATTCGAAAGGTTTCCTCGATTTAGCGACGAATTCCGCGATTTTACATACAAGATTGTTGATCCCTTGAAATTTGTTAAATCGAGGTTTGACTGTATATACAAACAATGAGTCAAGTGAATAAGATGAAAATACCAAAGCAAGAAACCTCATTTCAGAAGCAATTGCTGTTAAAAGTTTTAGAATGTTTGATCTAGTTTCACATTAGAAAAAATATATATATATCTCAGTGAAATCATTTAGATGAAATTAAGGAGCAGTGAAAACTGCAGTAATAGCAAGTAAAAAAACCAATCAACTATTGACATATTTCCACCAGAATGAGTAAAATACAAAGTAAATGCCATATGTAATATTTTTTTTTTTAAATGTTGTGACTTGGTGTGATAGACTTACCAACGTTTTATTTTGTAACAGATTTTCTGCTATAATAGCTGCTAGGCTAGCAATTAACTGAAGAAATTTAGCTATTGATTACATGAAAAAACAGTAACTGACTATTTTTGATACTGCTTGATGTAAAATAAATAGTATGCAATTGAAAAACTTAAAATAGGCTGCTGTTTTGATATTACCAGCTTATATAATCGTTACCAGTCATTCTGTCTTGAATACCAATTGCAATAAATGTGCAAAAAAAAAAAAAAAAAAAAAAAAAAAGAGATTATTCCTAAAGAAATAATGGATGAAATGTGTCATATTTAGTACTAGCTCAGCACAAGTTTCAATAACCTAACAAGAACTTTTGCTCAAACTTTGTGCACAAAAATTAAACAGATTAACCCACAATATTAACCTACAATTTTGAAAAGAAGGGTAAATAATGAAATGCTGAGAGCAACTTACGTTGTCCCCATCTCCCGGTTTTGGGATTGAGGTAGTTGGGGAAAAGTCCCTGAGGCTTTTCCATCTTTGAGAGGAAATCCCGAATGTGCATCACTTTTTCTTTGTACACTGGATTGCCAGTAACATCACTCAGGTACACAAATTCAAGATGAAGCGTCCCAAATTCAGCAAGAATGGAACTTGAGCTGGAAGCCCAGGCATAATTTTTGCTAGCACCACTAAAATAAATTGGAAAAAAAAAATGCTGTACATGATCACATGAAATGCAATTACACCAAGCAAAGCAACATGTGCAGTAATTTAACTACATGAACATTTCAAGGATAAGAAATATAAAAGCTCTGGCTTTGTTACAAACATAATGAATACAATACTTACACATAGCATCATAGTACCGCATGAAACTATCATCTACCTTAACTAAATTTTTGTTAAGGAGCATTCCTGCCAACTTTCAAGAACTAAAATCCGTAAAAAAATTGCAGTGAACGTTTCATCGATATATTCCATTAACTCACGCATGGAACATATTGATCAAATGTATTGAACATATCGATTAAAATACATTTTCATTAAGATAATTAAGATAATCAATTGATGTACAATGCTTTTAAAAGAAATGAAGATTTTTCAATAAATGGGTAAAATCTGGAAGTAACCGATATTTACGTTAAGCAACAGATATCAAGCAAGAGTCACATTGATGAAGAAATTAATTGGCGTATAAAACTTGGTTGGAGAGCTTTTGGAAGAAACAGTACAATTTTCAAGAGCAATATACCATTATCTCTTAAAAAAGTGTTTAATCAGTGCATCCTTCCAGTTCTTACAGACGGAGCAGAGATTAGGACATACAAAGGAAGCAGACAACTGAAAGAAGCCTAGAGTCTAGATGCCTGCTTGGTGTAACTAGGGAAGATAACAGAAATTCATGGATCAGGAAAATGACAAGAATGAAACACATCATGATCGCAGTAGAATCCCTGAAATGGCAGTGGGCTGGACATGTTGCCAGAAGAACAAACAACTGAAATTTTTAGACTGGATACCAAGGGACAGGAAAAGACCTAGAAGAAGACCACATGGGAGATGGGTGGATGAAATTCAAAACATACTAGAGTGACATGGAGCAAATTGGCTCAAGACAGACAGCTGTGGAAGAAACTTGGGAAGATATTCATCCAGCAGTGGATTGACGACGATGATGATGAATTAAAGATATTTAGAATTGTTTCACGTGTTTGGCGACTGAAATGCAATAGATACATAATTATCTCATTGGAACCCTATCATCAGACTACATACACACAGTGGTCACAATAATTTTTTGAACAGGGGCAAAAATACATGATTTTCAAGAAGTATTTTGTGATTTCTAGAAGTAACCTTCCACCCCCAGTTTACAAATGACTGCCATAAAAATTCTCACTTCTAAAAAAACTTCTGTTTCAAATTCTATTAAAAATATACAGAGCAAACATTTTGAAATATTTGCATAAATGCATGTGCTGCAGCAGGTATGTCACATATTTAAACTAGTTCAAGTCGCACACTGCAGTCAGTCGAAAGGGATATAAAGAGGTAGTTGTTGCTGTGAACAGCATTGCATGTTATCGTGTCAGTCTGTGGTTGGGATGCCCAATAGGTGAACAGCCACAACTGGCTAATTAAGGAACATTTGTCATGCAAAAGAGGAAGGCTACGTCGACCACAGCACAGCAACCAGATGGTTCACGAAATTTCGCTCAGGTGACAGAAACCTCGATGATCAGCCATGGTCAGGTAGGCCGCGAACCGTGGTTTCGGAGGCCATGCGCCAAGCCACGAAGGCAAATCCAACAACCAGCACTCAGAGATTATGGGGTGAGCTGGGCATACCACAGACCACCATGATTCGTCAATTTCAAGACCTCGGCACGGTCTACAGGAACTGTCGCATTGTCCCTCATGAACTGATGCCAACTGAAGCAAACTGCCGAGTGGAAGTGCACACGAAACTCCTAGAAAACCAGAGCAATGTACATTTCATCAAAAGAATTGTTACGTGTGATGAAAAGTAGGTCTACTTCCATAATCCTAACATGCAACGGCAGTGGTTGAGCCCGGGCCAGCTTCTTGAACCTGTTGCCAAATGTGGGGGCTTCAAAGCACAAAGTGATGCTCTGTGTGGTAGAATTTCGAGGGGATAATCCCTTTGAATTTGTCCCAGACGGTCGGGCCATCAACACCAACCTCTACTGTGAACGGCTGGAGCGGATGTATGACGTTTTGATGGAGAAGTACCCTGCACTGGTGAACAAAAAGCTCGCTCTCCTACAGCAGGACAATGCTCGGCTTCATACACGTGAACTACACAGGCAAAACTCCAGGAACTTGAGGGCATCTAACTGATGCCACACCCAGCATATAGTCCGGATCTTGCCCCATCGGATTATTACTTGTTCCGGTCCATGGCCCACTTCCTTCGCGGGCTGCACTTCAATGAGCAGGAGGAGGTGGTAGCTGGGGTGAAGGAGTTCTTTGCCTCAAAAGACAAGAACTGGTACCACCGAGGAATCGAAGAACTGGCAGACAGATGGCTAAAGATGGTGCAACACGACGGCCTATACTTTAAATGCTAGTCAGCTTTCGTCATAAAGGTACGTATGAAGACAAAATGATCCAAATATTGCAAAACTTGCGATTCACCCTGTGTATATGTATTACAATAAAAAATATGTTCTTTAGACATGCAGTTATTTTAATTATTTTAATAAATATAGCAAAATTTAAAATGGAATAATAATTCCTAAGGTTAAGAACAATGAAACATGCATCCTTACTTCAGGAGCAAAGATTTCTTCCCCTTAGGTAATGCTCTTTCTTAAAGGCCACGTCCAAACAATAAGGATTGGAATACTTCATGTCTCCCTTTTACTACTCCCCCATCTCATGTGTTTTATCTTAAATAGGACGTGGTTAGTTTATAATTGCCGGCATGTACCACAAGAACTTGTAAACAAAACAGAGGGAAGAAAGGTGTCTTCAGTTCCCGCAAACAAAAGTGGTGGGGGAAGAAATGGAAGCGGGTGGGGAGATTAAAGACATCAAGAAAATGCAGTGTCAATCACAGAGTTACGCGTAATGTCAAGCCATATTTGTTTAATGTAGAAAAGGCTGGAAGCTCATTTAACAGTAAAACAAAAAGTTCAAAGCAAATCTATGTGACAGTCCATTTGTGATATTTCCAGATGTGTTAGTGTGAGAGGAAAACAAACATACAGTATATATATTTTTAATGTCTTCAATTTTTGTTCGCATTCACAATACAATGCTTACTCATATTTTGAGCATTGGAGTACAATAAAAAACATTGAAGTTGTAAATAACAGGAATCTGCTCCCCCCTCCTTTTTTTATGCTTTCCAACTGTAGGTTGGAGAAGCACATATTGCTCCAGCTTTTTCCGTCTGTCTGTTCATCCGTCCACACAATAACTCGCGTGAAAATGGTTCGATTTCGATGAAATTTTAGTATGTGGTAAAGGACAGCCTGGGAAGGAACCCTACTGAAAATGGGAAAAATGGGGTCAAAAGTTAGGACATACGAGGGGATCCATTCCATCACACTTGTGTGTCATAACTTATGCAAAAATAGTCATAACTTACATAAAAATACTTCTATTGAGACAAAACTTTAGTATGTTGTTCCGGAGATGTACTGAACCGGTTGTTTATTATTGAAATGGGGTCAAAGGTCAGAGCACAGGAGTGAGATTTTTTCCACAGCCATTATCCTCATAACTTGACTAAAAATACTTCTATTGTGATGAAACTTTAGTATGTTGTTAAGGAGGTATACTGAACCAATTCTGTTTAATATCATCAAAATGGGGTCACAGGTCAGGACACAGGAGCAAGATTTATTCCACAGCCATTATTTTCATAACTTGAGTAATGATTTCTGGTATGTTGGAAAGCGTATCATAATCAATGCATTGCATGATTTTACTAACTTGTTTAGATGTAGAACGGCTATTTCTTTTTCGACAATGCTGTCCACAAACCTTTTCGGAACTCAACAAAAATGTTGCCTTCCCCTCCACTTCACTTGGGCTTGCACGCACATGTGCCATGCCCGGTATGACAAAGCTCAAGGTCACTGGAATTTCTCCTCCCAAGTTGTGACACAGATAACGCACTTTTTTTCCACACATGCTTTGGGCCTTTGCGTTCGTGTTTTCCTGCAGCCAGAGATATGCGAAATCTGAGATGACACGCAGAGCTGGGGTGGGGAACGATGGAGAAATAATGCTCTGGATAATGCAACAGCTATGTTGAACAGCAGAGGAAAAAATAATAGAAATTTTAATAATTTAAGAAAAAAAAAAGCCTAAACGTTGGTTTTTAAATCAGAATGGATAATTTTTGGAGCAGCAGAAATACATTCTAATTTTTTTAGGAAGTGATTTTGGTTTTTGATGCATGAAATATGCCTGTCCAGGTGTTAGCGTGATCTCTGCACACACAGATTAAAAATTTCATTATGATTGCAATATATTGCAGTAACGTTTTACTTAACTGAAGTTTTGACCTTAAATTTTTGTGCCAAAATGTTAGAATACCTCTCAAAATATGTAATTTTAAGTCCTATATGAGACATATTATTTTTTGTCTCCCTACCTCTCTCTCTCTCTCTCTCTCTCTCTCTCTCTCTAGCAGTTATCACCAAACCAAATTATGTTATGTGGTCTTTTTATCGCTCGTGGTGTCTATACTTCTGACTCTGGTCCAATCTTGAATTGCACGTTGAGTTACCTTTGCATGTTAAATGTTGAATTGCTAATGTTGCAGTGGATTTTTCGGAATTACAACGAAGGTTTGAACTGTTGCACTGGAGTCAAGGGGACATTCTTGCGTACCTGACGTATTCGGAAACATTGTGAGTAGCCCTATTATTTCATTCTTCATGAATTAAATGATAGTTTCTGAAATTCAACTTTATTTTATTACGCATGGGGTCACTCCCGAAAACTGTGTATTACACCTGAAATAACGTGATGTACAGTAGTGTGTAACGTTTTTTACCTTAACTTAGTCGTAGCTCTTTTATTTTTATTTTTTTCACATCACCACTTTTCTGAAATGCTGTGTTGATGTTACATGCAGCCATCAATACATGGTATCCAAGTTCAAACTCATAAAAATATAAGAATTTAGCTGATTCATCATCCTCTTCACTGCAGCACAATCTCTTTGGAACTGATGTCACTGATGAAATGATGAGTGCTTTATAGGCAGCAGACTTGATACTTGAAATTCACATAACACAAGACACATTGTGTGATGTGTTAATTGCTAAATTACCTGCTAACTGCACAAGTCTACAAAAGCCAACATTTTATCTGCAACAACCTAATATACAAACTATTAATGCAGAAACAAAAAATTCCAAGAACACTGCATCTATTACCCTTACATTTCTGATAGAACTGTATTTCCCTAACATGTTGTGTCTTTCAGTGATATTCACATTAGAAATCAGCACAAGCTTTAATCTGGAGAGCCCAGCCAAGATTTTCCAGTTTATGGCTCTACCAGACCCATTTCACTTCCAACTTTTTAACTCCTCCACTTATTGCAAATAATGCAAGGTTTCTCCTAGAGCAGGGATCTTCAACCTGTGGTCCACAAAGCACTTTTAAATGACCCATGAGACATTGTTCACAAAGGACATTCTAAAATGAACAAAAACAGAAAAAAATACATTTTTGAAATGAACGAATGAATATCCAGGTACCTTGGGTTGATGGACTTTGAATTTTAAAATCTGGTATAAACTATGTTGCAAAAAATGATAAGACTATTAAAAAATGCAGGGTGGGCAGTCTCGGTGAGAGATGGGCTTGCCTTCTAGGGGTGCACCACCATGCAAAAATGCCACACACAACAGCAACAAGGGCCTCTATTGAATTTTGGAAAGGTACCAGCTAGTTCTGTGTGACATTGGCAAAAAGACCCCAACTCACTGGGTTTTGTTCCAGAATCCTTTGGTGGAATGACTAATTGGAATCGTCAGTTGTGGGCTGATCACCCACACTGATATACTTTTAATGATTTCCATGACCCAAAGAAAGAACCTTTATTGCCTCAAATGTAGAATAAGGTGGACCTACCACACTTGAGAAGGATGGTTCACCACAGAATCTACCTGGAATTTCTAAACGACATAAAAGAAAGAGATCTTGGCTGAGAGAGTGTAAGATTGGTGTATGAAATAATAGATGTACAAATGGAAAAAACAAATGAAGTGGTTCAAGAAATGAAAAAATATAGATTGGATGTGCTGTGTGTAAGTGAAACTAAAAAGAAAGAAACTGTGATAAAAGAAATGAATCGAACAGTGAGTGTGTGGTCTGGAGTGTTGGATAATGTGAGAGAACAGGCTGGTGTAGGTGTGATTTTAAGTAAAATAATTAAGAACAACTTGACTCATTACAGCTGCATAAGTGAAAGAATTATCTGGATTCGTTTGAAAGTGAAACTTCAGAGAGTAGTAATTGTCTTTGTGATGCAGACCACTCTGATAAGCAGGAAGATTTTTAGAATGAGCTAAAAGCAGTTTTGAGCCAGTCTGGTGCTAAAGAGAAAGTTATTATAGCATGGCATTTCAATGCTAGAGTAAGCATGCAGAATGTGATTTTCAATAACGTTCTGGGTAAATTTAATGATCCTTGTGTGAATGATAATGGTGAAAGATTAATTGAATTCTGCATTGAGAATGATTTGTGTGTATCTAATACGTTTTTCAACAACAAGTATATTTACACATATACTTGGGAAAATCATACTCTGGGACTAAAGAGTGTAATACTCTGATTAAAGAGTGTCATACTCTGGGATTAAAGTTTGTTGTTTATGATCAGTGTCTGAATCACTTAATTGTTGATACCCATGTGATGAGAGGTGCAGATGTTGGCTGTGATCATTACCTGTTAGTGCTACAGGTCAAACTGAATGTTGGTTGGAGAAGGAGGTATAGGAAGACGGCTGTGGTGAAAAGTATAAAGGTTCAAAGGCTGTGTGAAGAACATCAGCATTACTCTGATTTACTCATTGGACAGCTGAATGAGTTGACTGAATGAGTTGAAGATGCACAAGAGGGATGTAGGAAAGAAAAGGACATGTTTTAAGAACTGTATTGTCACTGTCACTGAAGAGGTCTGTGGTACTGCAACAGTGGATAACTTTAAAGGTGATGCTTGATGAAACAGTGAGATTAAAAAAGCAGTAAAGAGAAAGAAGGAAGCCTACTTGGGAATGTTGCAAGGTAGAGTTTCTGAGGATGAATATCGTTGTAAGATATGTGAGGCAGCAAAGCTGATTCACCAGAGTAAGGCAAAAGGTAGGAAGAAAAAGCAGGAAAGGAACGATTTGGCTTTTTGGAAAGACAGAAATAGATTCTGGAAGTACATAAGACATAGGAAAAAAAGAGGGGAAATAAAATCCTAAGTTGTGTAAAGAATAGGATTGGAGAAATGATATGGGAGCACAATGAGCTAAGTGAAAGATGGGGTGAGTACTTCTTTGATTTATTAGATCATGAAAGCAAAAGTGATTCTGAAGCAGAAGCAGGTGACATTATAGTGAAGGATAGAAGCACTGGCAGGATCTCAAGAGAAGAGGTGTGTAATGCTTTAAAATCTCTTCAGAATGGTAAGGCTTTGAGAGTAGATGGCATAACTGCTGAGGTGATAAAATATGGCAGTGACTCTGATTGACTGGTTAACTGACATTTGCCAGTTACGTTGGGTGTTAAGGATGGTTCCTCAGGATTGAAGGGATGCTATCATTGTTCCCTTGTACAAGGGATAAGGTGATCAGACTGAATGCAAGAACTATCATGGTATCAGTTTGCTGAGTGTGCCAGGAAAAGTGTTTGGTAAGGTCATTATTGATATGGTACAAGGTCTTACATCGGAGAAAGTGTGAGATGTACAGAAAGGTGTTATGCCTGGTAAGGGTTGCACTAATCAAACTTCTGCATTATGCATGATGATTGAAAAGTATCTGTCTGATGGTAAAAAAGTGTTTGCAGCCTTCATAGATTTGGCAAAAGCTTATGACAAAGTAAATAGGACTCATCTGTGGAAGGTACTGAGTAAATATGGCATTACTGGGAATCTACTTAATAGTGTGAAAGTCCTGTATGCTGGCAGTAGAGCATGTGTACAACTGAATGTTTTATTGAAAAGGTTTTCTATTAGTGCAGGAGTCAGACAAGGTTGTGTAATGTCACCCTGACTGTTTAATACATTTGGATGCATGCATGCATGATGCCAAAATGAATAACACTGGTTTATGTCTTGGTCATATGCGTGCGTGCAGATTGCTCTGAGCTGATGACACTGCCCCACTGGCAGAGAGCTAAAGTGAGTTGCAGAGTATGTTGCCCCGGATGTACGAAGTTTGTAAGAAATTCAAACTCAGTATAAATATGAAAATAAGCAAAGTTATGTTTTTTGAGCAAGGAACTGTTAGAACTGAATGCAAGATAAGTCTTAATGACACAGAGATTGACCAGGTGAATAAGTCTGTATATTTAAGATGTTTGACAGAGAGAACAAATTAGATGGCGAAATTAGAAGGCGAGTGAATTCTTCATTGAAAATGATGGCTGCCTTAGGATTTCACAGGAATAATGGGCACTCAAAGAAGTCCCGAATGGATGTGTAATTGTTCCTACTCTGATGTACGGCAGTAAAACTTGGGTACTGCAGAAAAGACAAAGGAGCTGTTTGAGCTGGGAAGATGCGTTTCTTAGAGGGGGGGGGGGGGGCAAGGCACGCTCTGATCATGTGAAGAATGAAAATGTGTTTGTTGCAGATGTGTAATGTGAGGCAAAGTGTTGTTAGCAAGGTGGAAACTAATATTCTTAGGTGGGTTGGACATGCTGAAAGAATGAGTGATAAGGTGCTGACTAAGAGAATTTTTTTGCCCAAATGGCAGGAAACGAAGGTAGACGAAGGCCAAGGAAATCATGGGAGGACCTGATTCAGGAATGTCTGCTTGAGAAAAAGATTATGAGTATGAAGTACAAAATGTCTTGTGTGCGGTGTGTGATGGATGTCAATGAAGCTTGAGCTGTGTGCCGAGATTTTTGTTAATGGAGACATTTGATACACCAACAGTAAGTAAATTCTAGTTCTATCAGTTACATGTTTACTTGAAAGATGGTCTTTCTTTGAGGAGCTAACCTCTGAATTCCAGAGAACAGCTTAATGATACATATGTATGTATTAAAAAATGCAGGCATATCAGTTACCTACTTTGGAATTCTTGAATTCTTCATAACATAAATATATCATGTTAACTGCATCATTTCTTTTTTCTGAAAGTAAAGTTTTAGGATTCAAACTCTCTCTGAAATAATTAATATTCAGAATAAATACATGCACTTGTACTCTTCTTTTCACATGTCTTACAAATCCAATTCCATTTTGTTGTGTTGTTCACAATTTGGAAATGGTTGAAGATTGCCTGGCATACAAAAACAAAGGTGCTCTACTGAATTACTTGTATAAAGGGAATGTACTGCAGAGAGAAGTGCCATTTCTCATAGGAATTCCTCCCACAGATGAAGTTTGGACCTGATTACATACTTCTGTTAAAAAAGGTAAAGGCTTCTCTCCTACATGTGAGTATGAAAAAGGTAGGCTTCATCCCCAAACATGTAAACAGGTACTTTGAACTGAAGCTTGTTTTGGTTTCATGAAACTGAAAACTCTATGTAAACATCTCTCAGAAAAGAAAACAGCCACAGGGTTTAATCATCTTAATCACCATAGCTAAAGCCAAAAAGCCAAGGAAGTGAAAACAGAAAAGAAACAAAGCATCCCATTTCAATCTCTCATCTTACACCAGGCTTGTGAGAGTTTCAGCTGCAATTAGTACTTGCTGTAGTGGATGGGGTTTTTCACTTCACACAGTGAACTTTGCCATCTGATGTTTTTACATGTCAAACTTTGTTCTGTGAGAAAAAAAGTTTTCTTTTTTTTTTTTTAATAAATACATAAAATACATATAGCTAAGCTGTTCTTTGATATTCAGAGGTTAGCTCCTCAAAGAAAGTATATCTGCCAGATTAATGCTTAACTTTTGGACCTAGATTTTTCTTACTGTTGATGTATCAAATAAATGTCTCCATTTACAGAGATCTTGGCATACTACTGCTCCAGCTTCACCCCCCCACACACACACACAAGACCTTTGTACTTCATACTCATAACCTTTCTCTCATGCAGACATTCCTGGATCTTGTCCTTCCACAATTTCCTAGCCCTTCCTCTACCTTTCTTTCTTGCCACTTGGGCTGAAAAAAATTATCTTAGTAAGCATTTTAAAATGCAAGAGCAAAATGATAAACCTTCCAGTATATGCCCTGTCCAAGAGCAAAATGCTAAAGCTTCCTGTATATGCCCTGCCCAAGCCCAAAAATCTTAACTTACTGGGAGGGGGGGGAGCTGGGCTGGGCCAGGCTCATGCAGACCTCTAATTTATATCCCCACTTAAGCTTTCTTCAGTTATTTGCTATTCCCTTCAATTCTAATTCACAATTTTTGAAAGCCAACTGCTTCTTCACAATGCATAAAACAAAAAATTCAAATACAACTTCTACTGATTTGAGTAGCAATATTAACAGAAAGGATATTAGTCACATAATATAGACAGGGTATAAAAAGAAATATGAACATTACATTACAGCTCCATTAACCTCAATATCAAAAGACAATACCTTTTAAGATTGACAATAGCATGTGGAATTCCAGTAGCTGTGTTGAATGCAGGTAACAACTTCTGAGCAACATGGTCAGCTTTCTCCTTGTACATCTAAGAAAAATAAAAAAGGATGAAATTCTGAACATGAAATTTTTATTTTTTTATTTTTTGTGCTTGACATCTATAGATTTAAAATATCACAAATAATGAAGGTCAGCATTTTTAAATGTTATCTGCACAAAAATAATATAAATCAATTTATGAATTATTATATTTGGGGTTATGATTACGGATTCAGTGGCATTTACTGTTTACATTCCCACAATAAATTGGCAATTATGTTGTGTGTATGTGTGTGACAGATTCTTAGACCCCATTGGGGGCTAAATATTTAAATATGTTTTAATTTTCACATTTGATCAGAAAGTGTCTTTGTCTACGTCACTTTCTGCAGTGTTCATGAGAACAGAAAATGTTCCAAACAAAGCTAGCACCAAGCAACAAGGGATTAAAAACCCTTATAAACTAATTAAATAACAAGGAATTGTACACCAACTATACCTAAAATAGTACAACTATACAAGTAATCTAAATTTCTTGGTGTAGAATAGAAATCAACTCTACCCTTGTAAACTTGTTAACAATGTTAATGGGCTCAGGAGTACAGCAGTATAAAATGTGTTGTGTTAATATGTTGTTGGCGTATGTTTATCATTTTTGCATCAGTGGGTGGAGAATGGGTGAAAAAAGGTAAAAGTATTAGGAACTTCACAGTCAGCTAAGTAGAGAGATTACTTTGGCATGGACTTTGAGGAGACATATAAAAATTGTTCTGGTGGAACAAAGGCCACTTTACAATCTTGAATTCTTCATAACATAAATATATCATGTTAACTGCATCATTTCTTTTTTCTGAAAGTAAAGTTTTAGAATTCAAACATGGGAGGACCTGAATCAGGTCCTCCCATGGACCACGTGCAGGAAATGTAAAGTCAAGCAAGATAGAAATGCAAAGGTAAGCATTATCTAGCTGAAATATCTAATATGATGAACGTATGCACGTATAAAGGACAGTAGTTTTCTGATGATATCAGAATTAGAACTACGAAGATTGTATTTTATCGATAAACATGCATTAGAATCGGCCACGTGCGGAACTACGATACGCGCTTGATCATGAAGTACAGAAGCTTGCTAACAAAGAATGAACTAGGCATTATTAGGACGTTTAAAAAAAAGAAAATCAAATTAGCTAAAGAAGAGATCCAAATAAACTTCTTAACAAATTGCAGGGACCTAAACATTATACTGAAATACTTAAGGATCTCCAATAAACCAATACATGGGAAGGACAAGAAGCTACTAAAAACGTGTCAGAAAAAAAGGCTTAGTGCTGAAATCGTGAGCAAACGAAGACTAATGTACAAAAATCACATAGAGTGCTATAAATTGTGGAACAAAATACAGAATGTTGAATACAAAAATTTCACGAGCACGAGGAAAACATTTATTAACGACAACATTTTAACGGAATGTAATGAAATTATAGAAGGACAGATTAAGGCAGCGGAGTTATCTACAACGAAGAAACTTAATGCGCTGGTAGACGAAATGGAGGTTAAAACCGAAAGAAAAACCGAATACCCCGTTTTTTTAACCAGTCATCCAGAGAGCTAACATACAGCGAAAAAGCGGTGTTACAAAGGGGAAAGAAATATGCATTCCCGCAAAAAACACCTAGGACAGAAGAATACATTCCAATTTTGGAAAGTATCGTACAGAAGGTATCACCAGGACAGGCTAGCGACGTGAGGTTCAAACTGTTCAGGGTAATGCTTAAAGAATATAACTGTAAGCAAAAAAAGAACTACAAAGTCGATAAGTTGAAATACGACAGACAACAGCTAATTACAAATTTTGAAGATGACAATCCGATTTTTGGCGTAAATGTGACAAGGATGGTAAGTCATTTGTATTATATGGCGTAATCCCGTATTTCTTTCATAACATCTAATTAACCTGAGCAAAGACGTGTCGATCAAATTTTGTGAAGCCGACAAAACCGGGCAAATTGTAATCTTGGACACAGAAGATTATAATTACAAGATGCAAGCTGCGATTTCCGAATTACAATGTGAAAGAACAGACAAAGATCCAACTGACAAGCAGCTAGCTTTTCTTGCAATCCTAAGAAACCATAGCACCTTACCTGAAGAAATTAAAAAAGCAAAAACCCCCAATGGGAGCGGGGATGCCCGCTATTTTCTCCAAGATTAAAACGTACAAAGAAAATACCCCACTCAGACTTATTCTGTCGAAAAAACACTCACCCCTTATTAACCTGGAAAAAAGATCTACAAATATCTATCCACAAAGATAAAAAAGAGCCAATATACGCTGAAGAACAGCTACATGTTCATCGAAAGGCTCAAGGTAGTTAATCAAAACCTGGAAAATGTAACGATGGCGTCAATGGACGTGAAAACGTTATACCTAAACACACCGGTAGAACTGGCCATCAAGATAATCATGGAACAACTCAAAAGCAGAAAAAGAGCTAAACATGACCCAAATGAATGAACTAAAAACAACCCTATATTTCATCAAAGAGAACAACATTTTCAAATTTGGAAATAATATATACAAGCAAATGCAGAAAGGCCCGATGGGATCACCGCTGTCAGCCATATACGCAGAAGTTGCGATGACGTACTTAGAAGAAAAAATCATACAAACCATGCAAGAAAAACCAATAATGTATGCAAGGTATGTAGACGATATCATAAACATCTCTAAGCTCAAAAAACGGAGCTACAAGAGCTGGCCCATAAGTTCACGGAAATATGTAAATCAATTGAACTAACGCTAGAATATGAAGTAGACAACGGTCTGCCATTCCTAGATGTGATGGTAAAAAATAAAAAAATAAGTTTGAATACTCAGTATTCAGGAAACATACCTATATACCAGTAATGATACCATACACATCGCACCATCCAAACGTGCATAAAAAAAAATAGCGTTATTAACCTCATAAGGAGGGCATACAAGCACACCTCTAATAATAGGCTTAAGAACCAAGAACTGGAATTCATATTAAAGATCACGCATGATTATGAGTACCTAAATAAATTAATAAAAAAGTGGATCAATGAAACAAAAAATAAAATAAAGAATCAGAGGAAGGAAAGCCAAAGAGGAAGCAATATGGATAAGGAAGTGAAATACATAGGGGCCTTACCATACATAGAAGGTGTCAGCCAAGAAGTTAAGAAGCAATGTGCGAAATACGATCTAAAACTAGGGATGTCTGTGAACACATTAAAGAATATGACGGTGAACAAAAAAACGGGGGGGGGAGCTTGAAGAATCGGGAACGTACGAAATCCCAATAGCACACTCCCCCCACCCCAATATCATACATAGGGAGCACAAAAAACAGGTTAAAAAAAGGCTGAAGCAACAACACACCAACTGGCAAAAAAAAAAAGAGGCAAAAACGGTGCTAGTTGAGTTCTGTTTGGAAAACAAGACGTTCCCGAAATTCGACGAACTAAAATTGCTAAAAAGAAATAAAAAATTAGAAAAACGATTGAGGATGGAAGAAGCAATTTTAATATATAAAAATAAAAATAGAGTATGTAACCAGAATGACCCGAGCATGTTGTCTAACCAATGGAAAGAACTTATTAGACAAGAAAAAGAGCAAAAAAAAAAAAAAAAACACAACAGAAAAGGAGGAAAGACAAAGATAGAAGAAAGTAAAGGAAAACAAACAAGTATTAAAAAAAAAAATCCAAAGAGGAAATATAGATGGCGACAGGGTAGAAACGATCAAACTGCGTATCCGAGATGAACGAAGAATGGCAACAGGGATTAGCAAACCCCAGTAAGCGAGAAGGCACCCACAAGCAAAGGTGCAAAACTGCCACGCTCCTGAAGATGCCCAAAGTTTTGGGCGAAAAATTTCGAGCAAAGAAAACGGGAAAAGTTGGTATTAACGGAACCTAATCGAAGTTTAGTGAAGCAAACCTGCATTAAACGAGAATAGCGCCAAGAACAGCTATACCTGAAACGCACGATTGGAACGATAACATCAGCGACAACCGGACCACGTGCAGGAAATGTAAAGTCAAGCAAGATAGAAATGCAAAGGTAAGCATTATCTAGCTGAAATATCTAATATAAAGGCCACTTTGTTGCTCGATCTACCTTAATGATGGATGGTTGTAGTCCCTAGTCCAGACAGAGGACTGGATGTTTTCACATTGGCCACCTATATAGCTGGAGAGGCTTTCCACCCAGCATCAAAGGAGTAGGGAGAACAATTTTTGCTTGCCCGAAGTCTGGCATGGTAAGAGTTAGTGTGACTGCAGAGAAAGAATCGGTTTGAGTTTCTCCATTTGCTGACAAAACAAGAGGCACAGAAAGCAAAATAATTGCTCTTGAAGCAACTATTAAATTCTATGGTTAAGTTTTTAAGAAAAGAAATTTAGCATTTTGTTACAGTATATGGTGCTACTTTGGGAAAATTTCTCAAATATATTTAAAAAGGAGCTAATGTGTCCTGCAGAGGAAACAAACCAACTCATATAATGGCTTTTGCAGGATTCTAAGGCTAATCAAGTCTTATGTACGGGTGTGAAAAGGTGTGAGGGCCTTTACAATATTTATAAAAGACTTCTTAAAGCTTACGGAAGCAGTTTACTAGCTTTCATCATAAAAAACAATAACAAAAAA
Organism: Macrothele yani; assembly: GCA_039090855.1. NCBI lineage: Eukaryota > Metazoa > Arthropoda > Arachnida > Araneae > Macrothelidae > Macrothele > Macrothele yani. Next base: position 159,317,246 of record CM077010.1, read on the forward strand.
ATAGCAAAATAAGCATTTTTGCCTCTGTAAAAAATTCCATTTCGAGCATTTCAGGCTTTATGATATGCTTTCAGTGTGAAGCACTTTATTACAAATGAATAGATTTTATCCTTCCAAACATTTCAAATATCTTTTATATAACAAAGAACTTTATTTTGTAGCAGGTACTGCTTCTTTAGTAATTATTAATTTAATTTTATTATCCTCCCATTAGCCATGTTCATGAAAACCTAGGCATTTATTTTAGATACAACCCCTTTAAATCTACAATTCTAACCAACTTGAAGATAATTTTGAGAAAGTGATGGAAGATCACATAATTCTGAATAAATATCTTGATGACTTAAATTTGTGATAATCAAAAAAAAAGAGGGCACAGATTTTGAAAAAAAAGGGGGGGGGCTGTTAGTTATAAAAGGGCAGGGTGTGATTTTTTCAAACCTAGGTCATTGCTGCACCACAAAAAACACCTGTAACAAATCTTGCAACTCTTCCGCTACGAGCTAATCGAAATCTTGCCACCCACAAACACCTATAATAAGTCTTGCATCCACTTCACTAAAGGTTAATTGGAACCATGCCATTCCATGAAAAACACCAAAAATTAACTTTGCATCCCTTCCCAAACTATTTACAGGTTGTTGCATGTAATCTAACTAGATTATCAATTATCTAAAAAATTCTTGCATGCTTTCTCCCCTTTTCTACCTCACTTCTGTGTCACTTTCCTATTGGGCACTCTAGCCCAAATCTCCTAGCTTCTTATGTCTAAGGATTGTTTAAGACCTGGGGTCAGACATTCCCTAAAATCCTGTAACCTCTACATAAGAGCCCACTGGGCAGGCCTTTAAAAAGTAATTAAAACAAGTGATAAAAAAACTACAGTTTTTCAAGGAAATAAACATTAAAACAACAAAAATAAAAAGGAAGAACTTCCTGTTTTACAGTGATTTTTGACAAGGCAATTTTAGCAGGGCACTTCACCACTGGTTGATACTATGGAAGACTGCTCTGTCCTTTACCCCATACATGTAAGTAATTAATTAGTTTTTGTGGGGGTTCTTTTTTTTAATCTTTTAATGTTCAATTTCTTAAAAAACTGTTACTTTTAAATCAGTTGTTTTACTTTTCATTTAAAAGCCTGTCCAGAGAGCTCTAATATAGTGATTCCAAAGATTATAACATGTTAAAATTTTTAGAGATGCTAGATAGGCCAGTTAGATTAATCTTGACAACCTGTAAAGTTTTGTGTTCATGCATTCTCAGCTCAATTATAGTTTTTGAGTAAATCAAGTCTCTTCTCAAACTAATCTAAACCATGACCATTTTAATCTATGAATGCTAGAGAGACATGTGTTAAATAAAAACTAAAATAATTTGTCTAGCAAAATACTTGAAAATATGGTTTCCTCCAGAAATTTTATAGAATTTTTCTTGACATTTTAGTTAACTTATATCACTGTTAAAGGACAATAGCACCTCCCTCCCCCAAAAAAGATGTGTGCATAACAGAATTAAATGTGGTAAATAATTTTTATTACTGATTTTATTATTTTATACACAAAATAAAACTTTACAATAAATGCCACAAAAGTTGGTTCTAGCATTAACAACAGAATACTTTGTGTGGTTGATTTGTGTTATTTCTGTTTGTCTTATTAGTCATACTATAATCTCGCATCTGATTAGTAAAAATAATTTACCTGCGAGTTTCCCCATGTATTTAATATTTCTTCCTCAATTTCTGTATGCTATGCATTGGTAATGTGCAACATATCTGTTCCTGAATTAGAAAGAGTCATGTGGATGCTATGAGGAAGCCTTCAATTGCTTTGATGAGCACAATTTTGAAAAGCTGTTCAGATTCCTACGCTACAATTGCTTAGCCTCTTGGAGCATCACTGTCCTTGGGAGTGAAACAGTGACATGGTTAAACAGACATTAGGAGGTGTATGTTCGATTCATGCTCCAGGCCAATGAAATTTTCAAATTTTTCCGAGGAAACGTTATGTGGACAGCAGTGAACTAAAAAGCAATCCAGTTCTGGAACCTGACTGCAAGAAATAATGCACTAAACCTTTATTTTGGATTAACAAGGGTGACATGGATGAAATGAACAAACGCACATAGAACGTATTTATTTTAACCGATGAACATTATTTAGACTTGGTACAGACTGATTTTTTGGGGGCAAGGTAAACCTTCCATGTAGCTGATTAATCACCTGTAATGTGCTCAATG